>JARIHP010000022.1:0-600000 GCA_029282125.1 Mycena amicta
CCATAAGAATGAGATTCCGATGAATGGAAGAATAGCACGCACTCGGTGAACTTTGCGACGTCCCAAGAGTAGCGACGCGACATGGCCCCGTCCGACTTGTACGACGGCGTAGAGCTGGATGATACAGCAGAGGATTTATATGAATGTGTTCCAGCAGCAACGTCATATCCTCTCTATTGGCTTTCGTCGTCTACATTCCTTTGAGACACGTCAGAAAAGAGTACAATCGGACGCACCTCCAACGCCTTCGCTATCAACCATTCCACACGTCGCAGTGGTGCCCATACTACGTGCATATGGTCGCTTTCCGCGATTCCCCTTGAGCGCAGACGCAGCGAGGTTGGTGTACTGAAGGACATTGGTGAAGCGAATTCGTTGTTGTTTGTTGTGGTCGGCATCAAGAGTCAAGAGGGATTTGCTGAGGATCTTCTAGCTGACGGCTTGATATATGGCCTGCTGACGCGTGTTCCGGCTCTATCGTGTATTCATTATGCGGCGTAGCGCGTACACACGGAGGACAGACCCCTCGCCGGCGTACTTATTGTGTATTGTGCTGTGCATTTCTGGTAAATTCATGATGTTTCACGCGCTGCGACCGCGAGTGGGGTCGGTGATCTCGGGCCGCCGATCCAGGCGACGTAGTACGGGTCAACGTCTAGGCTATGGAAGTTGCCGTATGTCCTCGGAAGAATTTTGATTCAGTTGTCGCTTAGTACAAGAGGCTGAAAATCTTTCAGAACGCGTATTTTTCGCCAGTACGAGACGAAATAATGAAACCTCGCAGGGCGGCAATTCTGCAGCAACGAGATGAGAGTCGGCTGGGACAAAATGGTGGTCCAAGCGAGGAGCAAATCGTTCGGCCTTGATTACCAATTGGTGTGACACGCCTGCCTCTGACCCTTCAATTTGACGAGCGGATCCAGCGGTGAGTCGAGCGCATTCCTCGTCGATGAACGCCACTGAGAGCTCGCAGACGCAGCGATGGCGCAATACCCCAGGGACGGGGGCTCCGTACTACAACGTCAACGTCTTGCAAACGCATTCGCAGGCCCACGCTCTCCAGCCCCAAGGGCCCCAGCAGTACACATACGGAACCAACCCCCGCCAAACGTACCCCCAGCAACAACCATATCCACCGTCGTACATCCCCAATGGTGCATATCGCCTTCCGTATGCCAGCGCTGCATCGACCTCGACATCGGCTCCTCCTCATCCAGCCGCCCAATATTCGCCACAGCTACAGCCGTCTTACCCACAACCCTACTACCCGGCTCCTCCGCCACCGCAAAACGCATGGGGAGTGTCAATGCCCAGAGGAGTAGAGCAACAACCGCAGCTGGTCTCTCCCGTGCCCAAGGACCCCGGGATTGGGCTGGGTTTGCAATTACTCGGCGTACCGACGACATCGACACCGGTCGTCTCGTATTATCCGACACCGCCTCCCGAAGCGAATCTGGATCTCGGAGCAGGAGAGCAGTCGACAGAAGCAGAGACGGCACAAGTACAGCAGTCGTCAGAATCGCCGTCCACATCCATCGACCCAACGACTTCTCCCTCCGTACCGGTCTTCCCCGTCATCCTCATGTCCCGGCGACACTACCGTCCCTCAGACCCTGCACGAGCGCCGGGTGTGATGATTTCGCCCAGGGCCCGGCCACCGAAGGAGATGCTTGAGAAGGCGGATGTATGGGAGGATTCGGACGACGAAGCGAAACAAGTGGTCGACGTCGTCCCAGACGAGACCCACGACGAAGAATTACGGCTCGAAGACCGTCCCGCAACACCGACACCGACACCGACCGTACCCATCTCGTTATCGTTAGCGAGCTCCTCTCCCCCCATTGTCCACAACGGACGACTGGGACGTGGTCCCTTCCGCGTCTCCCATTCCTGGCTCTCCCATTCTCTCTGCAACAATACCGACACCATCTCCTCCCTCACCCCCACCAGCACCTCCCGTTAAAAAGTCGTGGGCGTCGCTTTTTTCTCCGCCGTCGACAGCATCAGCACCAGCACGTTCGGGCCTCCCAATGTCGAGCGTTGTCGGGTTCTCCATACCCGCCGAGCCGTCTTTGCTCGCTCCAGGGGCTGCCTCTGAGGGCGGTAGCGCTAATACCGCTACCGGAGCACTACCACCAGCGACTCGATCCGCTCTGCTCGCTCTATTATCTGGGGAACGTACCACACAGCCACCGACGTCTCCAACGACCTTCAAAACCAAAATCCCCCCGTCGGTGCCTGTCCGGCTCACCCCAAGAGGCCTGATCAACACGGGCAACATGTGTTTCGCCAACGCGGTGCTGCAGGTGCTTCTCTGCACGCGCGCCTTCTATGCGCTGTTTGAGCAGATGCAGGGCGTGCTGGGACCACAGGCGTTTGTCGTTGGGGATGCCGATGCCGAGGGAGAGGAGGCTTTTCCGGTTGTCGCTGGCAGCGAGGCGAAGGAGGCTGATAAGCAAAAGCCAAAACAAAAACAAAAGGCCCAGCAGCAGGGTGTTCTGGGCCCGGCACCGCTCGTACGTGCCACAGCTGCGTTTTTGAGGGAGTTTGTCCGTGGTCAGGGGGGTGGTTCTGGGTCGTCGACACCGACACCCAAGGCCAAGGGAAAGGGCAAGGGCCGAGCGGAGGCTAGTGCTGAGGACGACGAAGATGGCGAGGCGTTCATCCCGACTGTGGTGTATGACGCGCTCAAGGGGAAGAAGCGGTTTGACGGGATGCGGGTGAGTTCTTCTTCTTTTTCTTTTTTCTTCCCCGACTTTGACTTTGGCTAACAAGCACATGCCCCAGGGCGGACACCAAGAAGACGCGGAAGAGTTCCTCGGGTTCTTCCTCGACACGCTGGAGGAGGAGTTGGTGGGCGTAGCGGCGTCTTTGCGAGGTCCCAGCAGCACCAGCTCCAGCGGGGAAGCCAATGCGAATGCGCCGCCGCCTGTTGTTGAGGAGCGGGAAGAAGCAGAGACGGCTGAAGATGGGTGGTTAGAGGTCGGCAGGAAGAATCGGACGGTCGTTACTCGGACGGTGGGTGCTCCTATATACTTTTTTCCCCTTCCGAGCTGACAACACGTTACATACATAGATCGAATCCACCGACTCGCCTATAACGCGTATCTTTGGAGGCAAGTTCCGCTCGACGCTGCGGGCGCCGGGACAGCGCGATTCGGTGATTGTGGAGGATTGGAGGGCGTTGAGGCTGGATATACAGCGTGATGGAATTCACACCGTCGAGGACGCCCTCGGGCTCATCTCGCACGTGTCGACGATCCAAATCACCCCTTCCACTACCACCACTTCTTCCTCTTCCTCTTCGTCGACTTCCTCGCAACCCGCACCGACACCGATATCCGCCTCCCAACAAGTCCTCATCGAGGCGCTCCCGCCCGTGCTCGTCCTTCATCTCAAGCGGTTCTGCTACTCGGCGGACCAGGGCGGCGTCGTCAAGGTCGGGAAGCAGATTGCGTTTGGGCCCGAGCTGGAGGTGCCTCTGGACGTGATGAGTGCGGGGTTGAGGAAGACGCTTCCCGCGGCGGGAAGGCAAGGGGTGCGCTACCGCTTGTTTGGGGTCATCTACCACCATGGGGTGTCTGCGTCGGGCGGGCATTATACGTTGGATGTGTTGCATCCCGGGCGGGGGTCTGCGGCTGCGGTACCCACATCGTTGCTGCAGACGGCGACACCGGGATCGTATGCGGGCGTTGCTGGCTCCGGCTCTACTGGTGCGGGAGGGGAAGGCAGCTGGGTGCGCATTGACGACGAGCTGGTATCGGATGTCCGGCCTGCAGACGTGTTTGGGTCTGCTGCGTCTGGGTCTGCGGGTTCTACAGGCTGGCCGACGGTCGGCGCGAATGGCAAGCCGCAGACTCGCACGGGGGGTGTGGTGCAGAGTGTCGAGCGGGAGCGGGAGGAGACGGCGGATAGGTGTGCGTATTTGTTGTTTTATCGCAGGGTTGGTGGGTGATTGAGGCTGGTGGGAGTGGTGGTGATTGGGGGCTGGGCTGGGTTGAGCTGGGTTTGGTGGGGCTGGGTTTGGTGCCAGCACCTAGTGCTAGTGCTGCTGCGGCTTTGGAAGTTGGGACCGTGCTGAAGCGGGAACAAGTCGGGAGAGGGGAACAAGTCGGGAGAGGGAGGGGAGGGAGGGAGGGAGGAGGGGAGACAAATCCAAAAGAGGAAGATGGGGTCTTTGTGCGAGCATGGCCATGGACGACGGCCCACAGTTTACTTACTGGCTTACTTTGATACTATGCAGCCTTGCTTTTCTCTTGATATAGAGTTCTTGTGTTTTAATCGCCCCTCGTTGTCTTGGTAGGTAGCGGAATACAGAGTACAGAATACCGAGAGAGAGAGAGAGGTACAAAGTTGGTCGATACAGCGATTGATGCAAGAGATCTAGAGGGCGGGGATACTCGTCCCTTTCAAGTTCTTTACACAGCGCCTTGCTTTTGTTACCCCAAACTTCAGCTTACTTCCTACTCTTTTTTCCTTTCCTTTCAATCCCTCCATCTACGGATGAGCGAATAACGCGACGAAGATTCAGATTCAGAGACGCTGGACTTTTGTTACAGTGTAAGTATGTGCGGGACGAAGGAACAAACGAATGTATGTATGGAAAACAGAGCGAATGAAAAACAGTTGTATGTGTGTAAGTATGCAGAGCTAGAGCGAATGAAAGCAGTTGTATAGTTATATAGCGGGATACAGAAGGACGCGACGGTCCATGGCCACAGTCTGACGGTACGACCATGGAGTAATTTTCCGTGAACGGCGTAGGTCGTACAGCATACATGATGCATCGAGCACAAGTATGGGGGGTCCACACGCAAGCGAGGACGGGAAGGACACGGCAATGCATATGGGCGCTGCATGCATGATCGCGTACAGTAAGTAATTTCGGGATACTCCCTGGAAACCGGCGTTCGTCAGTCGGACCGTGCTCGTGTAGTAATGCAATGCAATCCATTCCGTGTTCCGTACTGGTGCGAACGCCAAGGCCGACGTCGGGTAGCACGGGGAAGATCGCGTTACACGGCCATCGGCGTCTTTTTCCCGAAGATGCGAGGAATCGGGTGAGGAGGCGAAGCGAGCGTGTAGCTACCTCGACTCGCGATGGGAGGGCAGTGCTGAGGCGATGGAGGTAGATCTGGATGGTGGAGGCGCTGGTATCGAGGCAACTGTAGACGTCCCAGCGAGAATCATCTCCTCATCTCCAGCCTTTTCATCGCTCTGTCCCTCTTCAGCGCCAGCGCCTTGATAAGACGGCGGTCTCGGCCCATACGGCGGGGGCGGGTCCACAACGCTCTCGGCGCTCCACGACTGCCTCGGCAAACCCATCCAGACGAACCACCTTCCCGCCATCGCCGTGCGGAGCCGCTCAGACGGCGACGCCGATACGCGCCGTCTCCGAGGGCTGTTTTGATGTCGTCGGCATTTCAGGATGCCAAACGCGATGGCAAAGGCACACAGCAGGGCAAGGACGATGGCGACGACGATGAAGGGTACGGGGGAGGTGTTGCTGCCACTCCCGGAGGATGCTGCAGCTGGGGCGGGAGCCGGACTGATGAGAGACTGGGAGGGCAGTGCCGGCGCCGACGACGAGGTCTGGCTTGAAGAAGCTATCCCGTTTTCCTGATCGACAGAACTCGTGGGGTCGCCACCTGCCGTCGTCGTTGGTAGGCCGACCGAGGGGGAAAATGGATTCAGAGTGTGGCTGAATAATTTGTGCGAGTGGAAACGAAAGGGCGGCTCGGGCTCTGGGAGCGCGAATGCGAAGGAAGAAACACTGCAACAAGGCGGTCAGCGAACACGATAATATAGAGTAGGAGTCGCTGCGAACGCACGAAAAGAGGGAGAAGACTAGGGTGGCGGCGACAGGGAGCGACATGGATGGATGGGAGTGAGTGAGAGTGGGATTAGTTGACCGCAGTTTTGCTGTGCCAGTGTTCTCCGTGCCGCTGATAATCGGATCATTGACAGTCGTGGAAACGCCGTTGGGGTTGCGAGCAACTTCAACTTGCTGCATGGATGCTACGACCTCTGCGCGGAGGATAATGCACCAACCATTCACGATTGGAATCATCTCTTCGTAGATAGTAGGTAGAATATATTGCCCTGTCCCAGATGGCCAAAAATACGAAGGCGGATGAGAATAGATTTAGATTTCGGGCGGATGTACTTATCAGGGTCAGAGCTATTCTGGGCACTTGCCGCGACATTCAGAATCCAGACTCTGTTCACCTTGACAGTATACAGTCAGCCACTAGCGTCAAGAATCAGTACACTAAATCATCGCCTTCCACTCCAACCAGAGGGCGGTTTCACGGCGGACTTGATCACGCAACTTGTATAATTGGGGTACAGCGGATCGATGCAGCAGTAGTACAGTCAGTCCATGCGATGCGATGCGGGTACAGTAACAGGGTCGTAAGTGCGATATCTATCGAGTGAGAGTCATGTCCAAGAGAAAGAAGAATAATCGTATGCAGGTTTGGTAGCGGTACAGTTTTGTGTGGGTTTTCCATCCGAAGAAGAGTGAGTGCGATATCTATCGAGTGAGAGTCCTTCTCAAGAGAAAGAAGAATCCGGTGATTGGTAATTCGTATGCAGGGTTTGGTAGCGGTACATACAGTTTTGTGTGTGGCTTTCCATCCGAAGAGAGTATTGCGATGCTGGACAGGTCATTCGTTATTCGCAGGTCAAGACGGATAGAGCGCAGTAACGAGGGCACGATTTTCTTTGTGGGTCATCGTAAGTAAAATCTATCATCACCAGAGCAAAAACAGAACGCGTACCCTGACAAGCCGCCTTGACGGTCCCCATCCCCTCAATCATCGCACCCTCCATCGCAATGCGCGCAGCGTCGTTCGTCGCGTGTAGCTTGTTCGCAACGAGCGCAGAGTACAGGATCGTGGCCTTGATCTCATGCCAGAGTACCCGGATGGCGTCCTCGGAGGCGGCGTAGTCCGAGATGAACTTGGTGTACAGCTCTTCGCTGGATGTTTGCATGTCAGTGCATGTTAGGGTTAGGGAGGGGTTTGAGGGACGTACCTGTCGGCGAAGCTGCTCAGCGTCATCTCCGGAACGCCCACAGTCAGCTGTGAAAAACGGGCTCAAGACCAGAACAACGCGCAAAAAAGGAGAGAGAGAGAACGTACGTCCGCGGTGACCTTGTTCTTGGCCGCCTGCAGAAACTTGCGCTCCTTTTCCTTGCGCTTCTTCTCCTTCGAGGCTATACGGACGAGTCAGTCATTTCCCAGGTCGTTTACGCGTGAAAAGGACTCGGACGCACCCATGAGCTGTTGCGCAACGGCCAGCTGCAGTCTGCCGCGTAGCTTTTCAGCCCCAGCCAAGGAAAGTCTCACAAGGAGGGAGAAAGGAAACGCACCCATGGTCGTCGCTCCCAGTCGAGCCTTGCGACGCCGCGAGAAAGTCAAAGTCGTCCCCGCCGCCGATAGACTCGGTCTTGCGCAAGCGGGTGCTGGTCGTGTTGGATCCGCGTCGGTGGGCCATGTATTGTAGAGTTAGAGGTATAAGCTGGTATAAGGAAAGGAGCGATGTCACACCGTGACCACATCACGATCACGTTTTTGACGCGTTTCTGATTTTGTTGTCTGTTGTTTGTTTACAGCTTGTCTCTTCCCACCATGCAAGTCACCATAAAGCACTGGCACGCCGTTGCGCAATGGCGCTGGGACACCGGCGCCGACCATAACGACTCTACGAGCGAGCTCGAGGACGACGTCTGCGGAATCTGTCGCGTACCATACGAAGGGTGCTGTCCATCGTGCAAGGTCCCAGGTGATGACTGTCCGCTCAGTTGCGTTGTCTTTAGTACCTTTTCTCCCTGACGTTTCTGATCTCTGAATATATGCGCACTGAACAGTCTGGGGAGAATGCTCACACGTCTTCCACATGCATTGTCTCCTCAAGTGGCTCGGCACGCCAACGTCTAAACAGCAGTGTCCGATGGATCGAAGGGCGTGGGGTGCGCCACCATCTTTCAAGTTCTCTCTCTGTGTTGATGTTTTTCTTCCGTGCAGTGACCGCCGAGCGCAAAGTCAACACGTAGTCGACGCTCCGATATCCATTCGTTTATGCTGGATCCGAGTCCGCAGCTTCCACCACCTCCACGGCCACCGACGCCGACGCCGACGCCGAATCTCCGCAGGCCAAGCACCACCCACGTACGGCAACCTATCATAAGTAGTCGAAGCTGCTGCCAAATGTCATTGTATTTTTGTGAAATCCACCAACTCCTTGCTTGCCGGATCACAGAATGGATAGTCTTTCCATCTGCCTCTTACGATCATGATAAGTACTTACGTTCCAGGTACTTATGCATATCATATCACCCATATCTCCCCCCCAAGGCTGAAACGTACTCCGACAACTGACATGCGGGATTCGTCCCGCAGCTGCGGCACTGCCAGTGGAACCTAGTACGTCACGTCACGTCTTCGCGCGAAGATCTCGATTATGCGGGTTTACAGTTGATTCTGCGTACTTCCAAGTCATATCTGCGCTGCCTCTAGATCTGGTGCTCTTCTATCCGCCATCTGCGGGCAGACTTGTCGGACTTCGTGACTCGCGCGTTCAAATCGTCTTGTCGGGTTCGGGTTCCAGTCTAATGCAATGGATGCCGACGACTCCTTTTCCTTCGGGATCGGGAAAGCTCCCCACTGGCACGGCGCGGAGCCACTTTCCCGCAGCTTCAACATACCAACATTGGCTGTCGTACTCGTAGCTCGCGTTCAGATCCCCACTTTGATGCAACGGCCTCTAGCGATGTATCAACGCTTTCGTTATCTCCTCTCGAAAAGCTCCTTACTGCGGGATCTAAGTATACCATCGTCGACCCCCAGGTGGATATCATGCGCTTACGATAAATCCACCGGCTAGCGCCGTGGTATCCCGTATCCGGCACCTTCCTCCCTTCAGGCACTCCCGAACTCGTCGTTCCCGCCGGGAGCTCGTAGTACGGAGGATAATGAATCTGACATGTCGTCGCGCCGGCGGCTTCAACATTGACTCAGTCAAGACTCAAGATCCACTCGCAACGACCAAGCTGGCATCCAGTTTAAATCACTCTCCCTTTAGAACATTACAATCCTATTAATACGGACACTTCGGGCTCAATTACGCGAAAAGGGGTCTTTCAAGCCGAAAGCTTCGGACCTGTCGTTGCAGAAGATAACTCCTGGGTAATCAGCTCGGCCACCGATCTGCGCGACTTGCTTGCAGTCAGCTACCTGTCCTTCCAGACCCACTGGCAGTCTCATAATACAACAAATGCTGGACCGCCTCTAGCGATATCAACGTTTTCGTTCTTTCCTCTC
The DNA here is from genome assembly GCA_029282125.1 of Mycena amicta. NCBI lineage: Eukaryota > Fungi > Basidiomycota > Agaricomycetes > Agaricales > Mycenaceae > Mycena > Mycena amicta. The sequence goes on from JARIHP010000022.1 coordinate 9,327, forward strand.
GAAAAGCTCCCTACTGCGGAATTCGTGCCGTCTTCGGCTAGTGGGTATCATGCGCTTACGATGAATCCACCGGCTGGTGGTGGTATCCCGTATCCGGCACCTTCTTCCCTTCAGGCACTCCCGAACTCATCGTTCCCGCCGGGAGTTCGTAGTACGGAGGTTGATGAATCTGACATGTCGTCGCGCCGGCGGCTTCAACATTCCAACATTGACTCAGTCAAGACTCAAGATCCACTCGCAACGGCCAAGCTGGCATCCAGTTTAAACTCCTCTCCCGTTTCAACATTCCAATCCTATTAATAGGGACACTTCGGGCTCAATTACGCGAAAAGTGGTCTTTCAAGCCGAGCTTCGGACCAGTCGTTGCAGAAGCTAACCCCTGGATAATCAGCTCGGCCACCGATCTGCGCGACTTGCTTGCAGTCGGCTACGTGTCCTTCCGGACCCACTCGCAGTCTAGTAATACAACAAATGTTGGACTCGGACCGCCTCTAGCGATATCAACGTTTTCGTTCTTTCCTACTATCGAAAAGCTCCTTACTGCGGAATTCGTGCCGTCTTCGGCTAGTGGGTGTCATGCGCTTACGATGAATCCACCGGCTGGTGCCGTGGTATCCCGTATCCGGAACCTTCTTCCCTTCAGGCACTCCCGAACTCGTCGTTCCCCCCCGGGAGTTCGTAGTACGGAGGATAATGAATCTGACATGTCGTCGCGCCGGCGGCTTCAACATTCCAACATTGGCTCAGTCAAGACTCAAGATCCACTCGCAACGGCCACTGCCAAGGCATCCAGTTTAAACTCCTCTCCCGTTTTACTAGTAACATTCCAATCCTATTAATACGGACACTTCGGGCTCAATTACGCGAAAAGGGGTCTTTCAAGCCGAAAGCTTCGGACCTGTCGTTGCAGAAGATAACCCCTGGATAATCAGCCGGGCCAGCGACCTGCGCGACTTGTCAGTGCTTGCAGTCGGCTACCTGTCCTTCCGGACCCACTCGCAGTCTAGTAATACAGCAAATGCTGGACCGCCTCTAGCGATATCAACGTTTTCATTCTTTCCTCTCGAAAAGCTCCTTACTGCGGAATTCGTGCCGTCTTCGGCTAGTGGGTATCATGCGCTTACGATAAATCCGCTGGCTGGTGGTAGTATCCGGCACCTTCTTCCCTTCCTGCACTCCCGAACTCGTCGTTCCCGCCGGGAGCTCGTAGTACGCCGACCACGGAAGAATAATGAATCTCACATGTCGTCGCGCCGGCGGCTTCAACATTCCAACATTGACAGTCAAGACCTCAAGATCCCCTCGCAACGGCCAAGGCATCCAGTTAAACTCCTCTCCCGTTTTAACATTCAAATCCTATTAATACGGAGACTTCGGGCTCAATTACTCGACAGGTGGTCTTTCAAGCCGAAAGCTTCGGCGTTGTCCGGACCTGTCGGTGCAGAAGATAACTCCTGGATAATCAGCCCGGCCAGCGACCTGCGCGACCTGCTTGCAGTCGGCTACCTGTCCTTCTGGACCCACTCGCAGTCTAGTAATACAGCAAATGCTGGACTCGGACCGCCTCTGCGATATCGACGTTTTCGTTCTTTCCTACTATCGAAAAGCTCCTTACTGCGGAATTCGTGCCGTCTTCGGCTAGTGGGTATCATGCGCTTACGATGAATCCACCGGCTGGTGCCGTGGTATCCCGTATCCGGAACCTTCTTCCCTTCAGGCACTCCCGAACTCGTCGTTCCCGCCGGGAGCTCGTAGCACGCCGTCCACGGGAGGATAATGAATCTGACATGTCGTCGCGCCGGCGGCTTCAACATTCCAACATTGGCTCAGTCAAGACTCAAGATCCACTCGCAACGGCCACCGCCAAGGCATCCAGTTTAAACTCCTCTCCCGTTTTAACACTTCGGGCTCAATTACTATCAGTGTCCCCGTACTTGACCGCCTTAGCACTTTCGTCTAAATAACATGAGACACAGAATGTATTTCTTGTGATGTCGGGTACTGGGACGTTCTATAGCATGCTACTCCTAGGATGACCGGGTTTGAGGAGTTCTGGGGAAGAATTGAGGCTGTGGTGAATTTTTCGCTGGCCGACGCCATCAGATCAGAATACCAGGCATCTTGACCGCACAGTCCTACAGGTGGAGTAGTCCTATTCTAATTCGGCCAAAGGTCCTGAAGGTGAGTATCCTATACCCTTGAGCCTCCCTCGTGGTTTCAAGGCTACAGACCCTCTGGATGGAGAGAGATGGTCGTCGCAATCCAACCCCATCCAAGTCACTAGTGGCATTCATACGAGTCTTCGACCTTCTCAAGAGACATAGGCCAATTATTGACAGATTATTGGCTTGATAAATCATATATAGACTCCTAGGCCTCGAACGTGTCCTCTCACGACCGAACCCGTGGTGAAATGAGCGAATGGCGAGGCCGAAATGGTGTCCAAATTAAGAAATCCAGCCCCTCAATGATGAAATTGATCGCCGCCGCTGAACCAGACCTTCCCATGACATGAAAATTTGCACAGGACAGCGTCTCATGGATGGTTGAATGCCTAGTGGTACAGAAGTTTTAGGTTCCCTGTGGAAAAGGAGCATTTGGGCAACGGTCAACTACGTGGTCAAGTACGGGGACACTTATAGTACTCGAAAGGTGGTCTTTCAAGCCGAAAGCTTCGGCGCTGTCCGGACCTGTCGGTGCAGAAGATAACCCCTGGATAATCAGCTCGGCCAGCGACCTGCGCGACTTGTTTACAGTCAGCTACGTACCTGCGCTTCCAGATCCTTTTGTTGGGTGCCAGTCTAATGCAACAGCTTCTAGCGATATCAACGCTTTCGTTCTTTCCTCTTCCTCTCGAAAACCTTCCTCACTGCGGGATCTAAGTATACCGTCGTCTTCGACCCCAGGTGGATTTGATTCGCTTACAATAAATCCGCCGGCCGGAGCTTCTTCCCTTCGTGCACTCCCGAACTCATCGCTGAACTTCCCACCGGGAGCTCGTTAGGGGCTTATCCACTGGCACCCCAGGATGTGAATCTAATCTTAATCTTAATCTTGACAGCGTCGCGGCTTTGTACCATCCCGCAGCTCCAACATTCCAACAACATTCCAACCTTGACAGTCGAGAGCCACTTACAACGTCCAAGGCATCCAGTGTAAACCCCTCTCCTTTTTTTAACATCCGATCCTATTAATATGAACACTTCGGGCTCAATACTCGTCCTAAAAATGTTCGAACGCGCTCTTCGCATCATTCATATTATTGTTTACTCTCTCGGGCATGGTAGCCGAAAGACTTCGGGCTCTGGGTTTGAGCTGAGGCGATGCATATTGGCTCGTTAAGTTTCCTCAATTAGCTTCGCTTGCGTATTTGATCTTCCGGGCGTTTTGCTTGTTCGTTATTGCATGGGGAAATTGACCCACATGAGACCGAGGCTTATTATTACCATTACTCATCACGCGTTTATCTCTACTCTCTGGTCATCCACCATGTTCGAACGTGTAAATTATTATTTGAGCAGCTGGAGGACACGGCGCTAAATTGATCTACATTGCGAACATCAGACGTCAAACCCCGGTTCATTGATGTCCGCGAAGGTACGCACTGACATTTTCTGTCTTCCTTCTGTCTTGCTCGAATTCACCCGCGGCGGCGCAGTGCCTGCGGAATTGACCTCGTCAAATCATACAGAACTCGGTGGTTACCTATCGGAAGGATGCCCGGGAGGCCGAGGTCATGGCCGAGGCGACATGTGGGGACGTCGTGGGGACGGAGGTCAAGACACGAGTGGAGCCGACCGAAGGCCGAGTCGAGGCCGAGGGGGTTGCGATTTCGCTGAGCCGTATTGAAACTCAGAGCAAGTAATCTGGACTGATAACCTTGACAGCTTGAAGCTTGGCGTTCATAGTGGCGCTGATCACACTGTAACAGAAGGAAGAACTGGAAATGATATTTCATGCCCCATCGATATCCGTAGAGCTCGGATATCGCTTTGCAAACCCAATCGTCGTATTACGCGAAGCTCTGGTAGACTCTAAGGCCCGGCCTCGGGCAGGGTTCGGGCTTGATGCGAACCGTGATAGTCTGACTCCTTTTGGCGTCGGTGACTGATTTGATCTGTGTCTTCTTCACCTGTCTTCTTCACCTTCACCTCATCGGAATGCTTGCGGAATGCCCACAGCCTGAGCAAGTACATTACTCAGACTCTCAGCTACTTACTATAGCTTATGCAGCAGCCGTAGCTCTCTTCGCTCACGGCGTTGCGCTGGCGATGTGACTCTTCGAGAAGATCTACTCATCTCGGCGGGCTTGCATTGAATTGAAAGGTTGCTCCGTAGGCTTTACTCCTTCGGGGATCTCCGTCCCCGGAGAACATCTCCGGTATCAAACTTGTCGTGCCTCCCAACGAATTCTCGGCTTCGGCTCACAAAACAAAGCAGCGCAAACGCCGCATTATCTCCCGCTCAAAAGGAAGCACGGATGTCTGTCGTTTCTCGACCTTTAAACTCTGGAAAACGTGGTGCTGGTGCGCGTCGACAGCTGCGTTGGTAGCCATCCATCACATTGTGTCCGGAAGTGTGGGAGGGAAAAGTGGTTAGGGATCTGACGAGAGGTGCGTACCAATGATGCGGTTTCGCTCGGCAACTGGTTATCTTAACAGGAACCTGCAGCCTTACAAATTCTCCGCCCTTTCCACTCACTCACCCACACTCATCAATGGACTCTTGGCTCAAGGACACCATGGACTCCGTCTCGCTCTCTAATCTCTCTTCCATTTCGCTCGCGTCGCTCAAAGAGGCGTCGTCCAGCAAGGGGGGCCAGATTGTTGTCCCCCTTGTCGCGACCCTCGCGCTCTACCTCGTCATCGGCGCAGTCCAGCGCTTCTATTCGTACTGGCGCTCGCCGCTCCGTACTATGCCCGGCCCACCCAACGGGAGCTATTTCCTCGGGAACGTGCAGGAGTTGATGGTGCGTGCCGTGCATTGCGTAGTCCCGTCCTCTTCGCTAACTCGAATCGGATCCTCAGGACGACTTTGAGACGACTAACAGATGGCGCCGGCAATTCGGGCATATCTTCAAGTTCAAGAGTCTCATGAGCGTGCGTCGTTCGACATGATGTCCAACTACATGCTGACTGATTACACTTCCTATCGCAGGCCACCCATCTACACGTCCAGGACATCAAGGCTATCAACCATATGATCAACAACATGCCCATCTATCAGAAGGCGGCGTATGGCCTGCACAACTCGAAGCGGACTTTGGGTAATGGTGCGTCGCGATGTTTGGCTACGGGGGAATGTACAACTGAAAGCCGAATCAGGGCTTCTCGCTGTCGAAGGCACCGAGCATAAGCGCCAGGTACGTACAGCTTCTCGCCCCTAGCGAAAACGACTCACGCCCGTCGTAGCGCAAGATCTTGGTTAGTACCTTCTCGTCCATCCATCCAATCCAACCAATTCAATTTCTACCAACAGAACCAAGCCTTTGCGCCATCCCAGATTCGTCTCCTCACCGAAACCTTCCTCGGCATCTCGATCCAGGTGAGCAATCGCTTCGTTTCGTCTGCCTTACAACACAACCTGATCTTGGTTCAGTGCCGCGACCTGTGGCTGCAACAGTTCGCCAAGGACCCCAACGAAGAGTACCAAGTCATCGACATCTTTGACTGGTTCCGCAAGCTCACGTTGGACGTCATCGGCCAGGCTGGTACGTCTCGACGCTTCTCTTCTCTTCTGGAGGATCTTGCAACTGATTCATTTCCTTCCTTGTAGGCTTCGGCTACGAGATGGACGCGCTCGAGGTCAAGGGCCAGTCCAACGAGCTCAACGACGTCCTCACCCGGATCTTCCACGCGCCCCACTCGCGCATGCTCATGGGTTTCATGATCCTCCAAGCCATGGTCCCCGCTTTCCGCCTCGTCGTGAGTTATCTTTCCGTCCCCTATCACAATGCAAACTCAGGCCATTTCACTTAGCCTTTCCCCGGAACCGGTGTCTTCGAAGAGTGCAAGAACGAGACGTTCCGGATCGGCGGGGAAATTCTGCAGCGCGCCAAGGACACGTTGTTGGCCAACGGCGAGGAGCGCGTCGAGGTTGGCTCGAAACGGAGTGTGCTGTCGCTGCTCCTGCGCGCGAACGTCAACCCCGATGTACCCGAGTCGCAGCGTCTGACTGACGACGAGGTTATTGCGCGCGAGTCGTCTGCGAACTGTCTCGGTTTTTGCATCTGATCTTGTATAGAAATCCCCACTCTCATCGTCGCCGGTCACGAAAGTACAAGGTACGTCTAAATGCCGCCGTGACACTCTATCTAATATCTCCACAGTTCCGCGGTGTCCTGGGCTGTATCCTTCCTCGCTGGCCGACCCGATGCTCAGAACAAGCTACGCGAAGAGCTCCAAGCTCTCCCCGAGCAACCGACGATGGACGAGCTCAACGGCGCTCAATACCTCGAACAAGTCGTCCGCGAGACCCTCCGTATGCACCCCAGCCTCGTATTCACCCAGCGCATGGCGATGCAGGAGGACGTCCTCCCGCTCTCCCGGCCCTACATCGATGCTAACGGCAAGGTCCACGAGAGCATCACGGTTCCTAAGGGCCAGATGATCCACATCCCGCTCCTCGCTGTCAACAACGACCCGGAGGTCTGGGGCGACGACGCCCATCTGTTCCGCCCCGAGCGCTGGGACAACACCCCCGAGGCTATCAACGCGATTCCCGGGGTCTGGGCCAACACACTCGCGTTCTTCGGTGGCGCACATGCCTGTATTGGGTACCGTTTCGCATTGGCAGAGTCAGCCCCCCCTTTACTTGTTCGTCTTCCGCATAAAGCTGACACATCTCATTTGCAGAATCAAGTCGATCCTCTTCGTCATGCTGCGTACCTTCGAGTTCTCACACATCGATGCCGCTGCTGGGCCTAGTGGTGGTATGGCTCCCAAGGCGGCGATGATTCCCGGCGGGAGTATGCTGCAGCATCCCATGGACGCGAATCACCCCGAGAAAGGCTCCTGCTTGCCGGTGAAGGTAAAGCTTCTCTGATCATAAAAGAAACGAACGAAGTAGTGGTTGGGGTGCGATAGAAAGTCTTTTTTTGTAATAAGTATTTTTGAATCGAGATAAATCGCTCTTTTGCATATCTATCAATCGCGGCTCGGATTCAGAACCCATTGAATGCCTGCATGTAGATCTGCCTCCCATTGCTTCGCAACCGCCGACTCGGGGAAGAGGTACTGGAATCCATGCGGGGCGCCGGCGTATCTACATATGTACAGTTTTCAATGAGTGGATGGATGGAAGATGGCGGGTACTGACGCTTGGCACTTGACCTGCACGCCAGCTTCGCGGAGAACGCGTGCATAGAGCAAGCCTTCGTCGCAAAGCGGGTCGAGTCCGCCGACCTGAATGAACGTCGGTACGACGCCGGCATGCGTGTGCGGATCGAGCAGCGGGGACACTTCTGGGTCTGTAGGGATGCCCCCATAGTTGTCTATTCATTGTCAATCAGCGCTCCGAGTTCACGTTCGTTCAAGCTCGTACGAACCATAAGCTAAATCCAGGCCCGCTGTGTCCAGGAGCGGAGCATTCACGGATTCCGCGTAGGACATCAACTCTGCCTTGAAGCTACAAGAAAGAAAAAAGGAATGCCAGTGAGTCGCAGGTTAAGAATATTTATTACGTCGACTAACTGCTCAGGATACGCAGCTGGGTGGATTAGCGCTGGAGCGTGCAGAACCTGCCCGAAGATGATATTATTCCCGGCCCCAGTGAAGAAAGGGTCGTTCCTCGAGCGGTTGGCGATGGCGGCTGTGAGGTTCCCGCCGGCGGAAAACCCACCGATGACCAGGCCATTCTGAATAGAGGCGCCAATCTTTGTTGCATTGTCGACTGTCTGTGTTGCGGATTTGCTCGTGAGTCGTAGGGTAGAACAGAATGACACAGAGACTAACCCATTTGACAGCAGCATAGGCGTCGTTCAATGGAGTAGGGAAATTGTGCTCCGGGGCGAGGCTGAATAGACATTGGTTCAGTGACCGCAATATGGGGAGTAGGAGGACATATACAAACCGATAATCGACGTTGACTATGACGATCTGTAGTTCCATAGCCAGCAGGCGGAGCTGGTAATCGTCGAGGTCGAGGTCACCCATGACCCAGCCTCAAAGATTGACATGCGATTAGACGCCGATCGTCGACGAAAGACACCAACAAAGATAGTTACCTCCACCGTGGAACCAGACGAGGACGGGCAGCTCTAGCTTCGAGATATCCGCAGCATCTTCGCCTTTGCAGGGTGTCACCGAGCGAACTGTTATCGTTCCGCCGTCCGCCTCGACAGTGTGATTGGCAAGCTTGTACGCTGAGGCTACGGAGAACGTCGGTGGATTTATTCTTATATAAGGGATTGGTCTCACCGGCAGGCAACCTCGGTCCAAAGGCGGCGTGTACCGCTGGCACAATCCTCTCCGCCAGCTGCGTCCGGCTACCAGCCACTCCGCCAGTGAAGAACTTGGGGGTTTGCCCGCTGGAGAGGGCGAGTGCGAGTTCGGGGTCGGGTATTTTCAGGTCGGACATTCCTGCCGCGCTAACTTTCAGGCTGCCAGCAATGTGTGGTGGCTTATAAGGTGGCCACTGGCAATTGCAGTCGTAAGTAGTTGCCACATCGATAGTGAAGGGAATCGAGAGCCGAATTAGGCGTAAGCTGTGGTTCTGAGTACTCCGCAGACTCTCGCGACCAGTCCTTGGCAAGCAGCTCGCAGGTAGCGAGTCTAGCTTAGAGCCGTCACGGTCTAAGCCTTAGTGGCGTTAGTGTCCCAAAAGGGAAGTTATTTCCCACCTGCATCATGATGCACTTTGCTGCTGCGATGGCGAGTCCAATCGATGTAAAATCCATGATTGCCTCAGCTGAGATCACGGTTCGGGAGCCTTCGGACCTAACCGGCAGCTCAACTGCCGGTCACGTGTGACTCTAAGGCCTTACTTATTACCGTAGGACCAGTTTGAGCTCGACACGGCTGACACTAAGCCCCAGAATGAGGTGATGCCCAGAATAGGCCTTAGACTACTATAAGGCCTTGGGGCTTAGAGGACCTCTAATGCGTAGCCGAGGGCTTAGGGCCAACACTGCAAGGCAGGGGCCAATCGACGCGCAGCCGAATTAGGTGTAAGCTGTGGCGCCTCAGGCTGCTTGCATTTTTTAGCATTTACTAGGGCAATGTGACTATTACTAGTAAGGGTGAGTGGGTGGGGGAATATTATACTAGTACTTGCGTGGTCCACAGCATGACCAGTAGGCATGCACCAATTTATGCAAAACCACCTTGTGCCGGAGGCGCTGTTCTGGATCAAATCCATTGAATGCCTGTACATATATCTGCCTCCAATCGCTTCGCAACCGCCGACTCGGGGAAGAGGTCCATGCGGGGCGAGCGAGTGGTGAGGTTGCCAGTCTCGACGTCCAGATCCTCGTCGACAGATTGATTCACTGGCAGCCTGGCAGTTCAGAATGTTTCCCAGACTCCTCATTTGCGCTTGATCTTACTACGGGGCAGAACTCTTCTACTTCCAATTTGCCGTCGTCAGCGGTTGACGAACAAGTAGTATGTAACCTTTGTATAGAGATTTGACGAGCCTGCATGCCAGTGATATTGTGCCGCACAAGTGTCTTACCAAGACAGTACAGTCGCCATACTAACAAGCTATTACAACAATCGCTCAACAATCACCGCCGCCCGCTTTCTCCCAGCCGCGTCAGTTGGCACCAGCGCCGACGGAAAGCGCCGCATCATGATCTCGTCAGCCGCCGACGAGAACGTAAAGTTGCGAATCAGTTCGCAAATGATAACCTGCATTTCCATGATCCTGGGATGCTTGAATTATCATAGTGAACAGAATTACACACTCACGCGAATCGCCAGCTGAAGCATCCGTCAATGTTTATTGCCATGATGAAATCCTCACTTACCCAAGACAGTGGTGTGGTCCACTCGAGAAGGCGAGACTGTTGAATCGTTGGACGAGACACTGGCAATGATACCTGGGACAGAGTCGAAATACACACAGATTTGCATACGGCCCAATGGCGTCGCCCTGTGGCACTCGCCCTTCAATCCATCGCGACGGGTCGAATGTATCTGCATCTGTGCCCCAGCGTGATTCCAGTCTATGTCGCCTTGGAACATGAATGGCAACAGATCCGAAGGTACCTTTGATATGAAGCCGGTGAGAGTGTCACCAACTGTCCCTTACAGATCGGTATACGGTCGATGAGCTGGCCGGACGTCGTAGTGATACTCTCCGAAAGTGGGATCACGGTGTCGTTTTTTGCGACACGGTAAGCGACGGGGACAACAGGGTAAAAGCGCAGAGTTTCCTGTGTGCTATCGTGAGCATGCATAGCGAGCGAAACAGATGTAAAACCTTGATCATGGCGTTGAGTAACGGATACTGGTCGTACGATACTTGCTGGACACTAAGCTGGTTGATCTCTGTGCGAAGAGCATCTTGTAGCACTTTGCGATGTGAAAGCTCCAACAAGAAAAAGGCAAGTGTGACAGCCTGCGGGTAAACACCTGAGCGGTTTTAAACTTACCCCAGTGGTTGACGCACGGTTGTGTCCTGTCCAGCTACCATGATAATCGAAGTCTGTCTGACCAGATCTTCCAACCCGATTTGTGCTTTAGTCGCAGACCCTAGAGACTGTGATGAGGTTGTCTGCCTGTGCAACTCGACTCACCAAGAATGCTGTCATGCAAAACCCGCGTATACACGTCCGATGTCTTGTCGATGTTTTCTCCACTCTCCCTAGCCAAATCCATCTTGCTCTGCACCAGGCGCCACCCATCGTTCTCTGCGAAGCGTACCTGATCCCTCAACATCTTGAGTGCTCTCCCCACAGGAAATTTGACAGCCTGGCGGAGAAGCCAAGGAGGGAATAGGTCCAAGTTGAGTATCTCGTCGACCAACACTTGTCCGGGGGCTGATGTAGAGGTCATTTCCCTGATAACATTATAAGTCCAACTTGTGTGCAGAAACTCCAAGACCACTCACACAACCTCCTTGTTCGTTCGAACGAGATCCTCACTAAGCTGTTCGACTGGGCTGCCAAGAGCGGCTGCCCCAGATGAACAATTCGGAATAGACCACGGGATGGACATACCTTCGCTGATCGAGCTGAGTGTTGCTTCGCTCAGCAGTGGGACCATATCCACAATAATAGACGGCGAATTCACAAGGGCGACCTCTAGCTTCTCCGAAATCTGTGCCACGATATCAATATTTGCACCGGCGGGATCCAACTCCTTACCCTCTGTGCTACTCTTTCAAATATTGGCTGATAATTCCGCACAACCGCTGCCGTGAAGCCAACGTTCATCGCCGCTCGCAGCTGACGGTGGTCTTTCCCTGCTTGGAATTAGATCTCCAGGCTCTGAATCTGGAACTCCAGCGTGCCTTTACGTGCGTTAAGCCCTGCCTCGCTGAATATCCAGCAAACATATGCCTGAATCGAAGGTGAATTCTCCAGGTCATCGCTGTTGTAGATGAATTGCAGGGCCGTCGGATCCGCGACCATTAAACGGTCGCGCTATGAGCAATGAACAAGGCAAAAATGTATGAGAGGACGATGCATCTCACCCCAAAGCTGCCTTTGAACCGATAGACCGCACCGTATGCCTTGCGCCAGATGCTATCCAACTCTCCAAACTCCTTAGTGATTTCAATTTGGAGTAGATTACCTGCGTGAGTGAGTGATGTGTTTCTCCAACACTTGTCTACGCTCACCGAAAATCCAGGACGGAGAAGGCGGTCCAGGAATCTTACTAATCGCTCCTCTGCGTCGATGCTCTTCACGCATCAAGTTGACGACCCACACCGCAAAGAAGAGGGCGAGGATCAGGACAAGCCCGGCGTAGGAGAGCCCGGCGTAGGAGGTACTTGTCATGGTGTGAGTATGAGAAGAGGGCATGAATTCAAAGCGTACATTTATATACGCGGATGACATGGAGCATGTCCCGGATGAGAAGACATTGCGGATAGACCCGCTCTTACTCCCAGCTTCCGCATGGCAGAGGTACCACCTGCCCATGGGCAAAGAAGGCGGCAAATCGGCGTAACTCGAATAGAACTTTTCGTGGTTCAAGACTGGCCAATCTCCGCCTGGATACACCTCAGATAAAATTAACACAGATTCCTTAGCGTGTCGGAGTCTGACGGCTGCCAGTGAGGTCTCCTTAGAACTTGAGAGAGCGCAGCCTCCCACTACTTTAGATGAGACGATCAGAGTGCGGTGGGCTGTTGGACGGTCCTGAGTGCCTGGAAAACTTGTGCTGGATCCGGAGTCGAGACGATGCCAGTGGTGAGACGAGCTGAGTCGAAGCTTGTGACTGTCAATCAATCTGTGATCATCATGATGATGTGACCGGGCCTGATAAGTAGCTTGCTCCACAACGCCGAATGGATAGCGGCGCAAATACCTCCCCACTCGTTTCTCCACCAACGCTCAAGCATGCTGACGGGCTTTACTTCGAGGACTGTGGTCTAATCATCCAAGCGGAGGATGTGCTCTTCCGCGTCTCTGGCAATTTCCTAGCGACCCAATCGACCTTTTTTCCGCGATATGCTGGCGATTCCCCTCCCACCTGACGCCGAGAGGCTCGACGGATGCCTCATCGTACGCATCCCCGACTCTGCAGCGGACATGACGGCGTTCTTGAAAGCTCTCCTGTATCCTCGATGCGTATGTAGATTTTACCAGCGATGAAAGCTGTTGATTTTTTCTCGACAGTTTCTTCGAATCCCCCACCCGCGCAAACCTTCTTTGACCTCCTTGACCTGATCCTCCGCCTCAGCCACAAATACGACGTCGACTGGCTGCAGAAACGCGTTTTATCGTATCTCGCCATTACACACCCTACGACTCACGAAGGGTGGACTGTGCTGGTCGAAAGCATGAACTCCTTCATGAGAGACGCCTCCTGCGAGCTCTGCATCGCCGTAATCACCCTCGCGCGCCAGCTCTCTCTCGACTGGGTCCTCCCCATCACATTCTACCGCCTCGGGCGTTTCCGATCTCCCATCCCCATCTTCGAATCTACCATGCTCATGGACAAACTGCGCTGGGTCGAGGCCGTGCGCAAGCTAGACGGGGAATATCGTAGCAGCGCACTCGAATTCCTCTGGGAGCCGCGCCAGATCACCGGGTGCACGAATTCCACTGGGTGCATCCAGCGGCGGACGGTATACAGGAAGAAAATCGAGAATTTCCGCAAGAACACTCAGGGCGGGTACATCATGCCTCTGGAGGTGTGGTCGACCGGCTGGTGGACGGCGATGGGGCAGCGCAATATCATTTGTGGGGTCTGCATGGCGGAGATGAGGCACCTCAAACAGGCCTCGGACGAGGCATTTTGGAATGATTTACCGGAGATTTTTGGCCTCGGCGACTGGGATACGTTGGAGCGGAGGAAGAAGGAGACTTTCGATGATCTATGAGATGTTTCGGCTTCACTTAGGCAAAACTGCGGTTTGGGTTCTCCGTTGTTCTTCGTCCTGATTACGTCTGTTTGAACCGCTTCAGCTATCCTCCCGTTGCTCGGGCTAATCAAAATAAAACATTTTCGAACCAGCATGTATCCCACGATGCACAGTTTGAGGTGTTTTAGAACTTGGCTTGCGCCGACGAAGAGGGGCTTTGACAAAGACAGTGCGGCGCTCAGGCACACAGAACAAACATCGCGCGACCACGACGGTGGCCAGATTATCAGATTGTACACGTCAACGCGCTAGATTCATTATCAGATATGATCTGTATTTGCGACGGATTGCCGACCGAAGTCTAGCCTCGAGATCGACGTCAAAGGCCTAGAGAGCTCGCACTTCGTTGGAGTGTCCCTAGGTAGCAAACCTGAAGCCGCCACAAAATAACCACAATGTGCGCCGGACATGCCAGAAGACACGAATAGTCCTGGTTACGCGTAAATCTCCCAAAAATATCCGCTCCGTGCTCACCGTCAAAGTGTGCTCGGCGTGCTGATCGGTTGTCCTTACGCCGGCAGTCATAAAACTTGTCCCGAGGTCTTCTCTTGCATTTGCCTTTATGGCGCCTCTCTAAACCACCAGCGCACGAATCCATGCGTTAATCAAGCCCCACAACTGCTCCCAGCTCTTGATGGTCTCCGAGAAATCCATGTGCTGGGCTTGCCAAGGTCGCGATCGATATCTGATATCCGATAAACATGCGCTGTATCCGAATCTTATCCAATCAGATAAGGTGATACGCGCTGGCGGCATGGCGTATGTTCTCCCGGAAGGCCGAAGAACCACCCTCCAATTTCATGGCGTTACCCCGAAAGTGAAACGCGAGAATGATAAAGGCGCAAACTCGTGCCAGGCGATTTTCCTCCCCCCACCCAGCATGATGGACGTCGACCTCGCCACGTTCGTCGCGAACGACACTCTCGCTGCAACCGCGGTGTCGGCCGCCGACAAGCAGCTGAGCAAATACCGCAACCACGAATATCCGCTCCAGTTCTGGTGGTGTCTTGCGGCCTTGATAGGCCTCTTGGCTGTCGTGCATTGGACGGCGGTCGTCCTCCGTCGCCTGCTCCGGCTCGGAAAACCACCGCCCTTTGCACGAGCGATGATGCATGCGTTCCGCACAGTAGCCTTCCGTCTGTCGATACCGTACGGGGTCGGAGGTTACGCGATCAACGTCGCCGAGTTTCTGGCTGCCTGTGCGTACATCGTGGCGGTCTTCACTTGGGAGTTTATCAACAGTACGCCTTTCTCGAGTTATTTAGCAGATGCTCACGATTATTACTCCCCAGCGACTGACCTTCATGGCGCCCGTTTCACCCTTCGGTACTGGACGAACCGCGCGGGGCACCTTGCAGCGGCGCAGTTTCCGCTGCTCATCGGTCTGGGCATGAAGAACAATATCATCTCTCGTGAGTTTTCATTTTTTTCCAGCTGGTAAGCGATTCACTCACTCGCATCCTTTGTAGTCTTGACCGGGATCAGCTACGACAAGGCACGTTGACACTTCCTTCCTTTCGCCCATCACGTCTGACTCGCACCGCAGCTGAATTTCCTACACCGTGTCATCGCACGCGTGTTATGTGTCCTCCTGTGGGTCCACGCCAGCGGTCGTGTAAGTACACGTATACACTAATTCCATACGACTCACATTGCATCCCGCCCTCCGACAGATAAAACAAAAGTGAGTACAGGTCTCGTCCATATCGCAAGTGCTAACCGCCCTCCCTTCGTCCCAGCGGCAAAGCCGAAATAACGGAAGACTTCGGAGAAGCGTGGTTCCGCTGGGGCTTGGTTTCGACTATAGCCCTGACGTTGCTCGCGGCGCTTTCCGTCCGTCCGCTGCGAAGTCGTGGCTACGAAATGTTCCTGGTCGCGCATTTCTTTGTCGGGATGTGAGTTGTCTTTTTATCTCGTCGAAAGAACGAGAACTCACCAGTCGGATACAGTATTCTCCTCGTCGGAGCATACATCCACACGAACAATTTCAAGTCAGTCTTCCCGGTGCCTCTTTCACCCTCCAGCGTTAACGTCTCTTCAGTGAAGCGACCTTCATCTACCCCTCCTTCGCCCTCTACTTCCTCGACCGCCTCCTCCGTTTCCTCCGCGTATTCCTCTTCAACGGCGGATATCGTCGCATCCTTCGTGCCTTGTCATTGAGCACAAAGGCGCCACTCTCCGCGACGGTAGAGCTCATATCGCCGACCTTGGTCCGGATACGCGTCTCAGGCGTGCCCCGATGGGTGCGCTGGGCCCCTGGGCAGGTCATATACCTCTCGGTGCCCAGCGTGAGCAAACGGACGCCTTGGGAGGCACACCCGTTCTCGATCGCGAATATCGATGTCGACGATGATAGCTTCGATTCGGAGGGTGTGGAGGAGAAGGATTCGGACGAGAAATCTGCCACCGCATCTTCAAGCTCGCAAACCCACTCGGATCCAGTCGTCGAGTCCGACTCGAAAGAGCTCATCTTCATCGTGCGAGCCCGGCGGGGATTTACACGGCGGTTGGTCGATTTCGCTGGAACGACTCAGAGCAGCGTCAAGCTACCGGTATTCATCGACGGGCCGTATGGGATTCCCGCTGTGGTGGAGGGTGCCAGAAGTATGCTGCTCTTCGCAGGTGCGGCACTGTTGTCGCCTCTTGTCTCGACGCTAACACACAGTTGCTTGCAGGCGGCTCTGGCGTATCGTACACCTTGCCGATACTGCTGGACCTATTGCGAACCCGTACACCGTGCGTCCACGTTCGAGTCTTCAGCCTCGTCGCCCGCTGACCACATATCAAGCCCGTCGTCGACCTGCGAGCGTGTCGTATTCATCTGGAGTATCCGCGACGGCCGCTGAGATCGCGGCCTTCGGGGACACACTCGCGGCAGCACTCTCCCGCCACCAGTCGAGCTCGATCCCAAGTATCGACATCCGGATTCACCTCACGAACGGCTCTCTTAGCGATGTCGAGAGCGTTACGGTAGAAAAGCAGGATCGTAGACTCGGACCCCTGCGGCGCTTCGAAGGACGTCCGGATGTCGGGGCCATCATGCGCGAGGAGGTCGGGGGCTGTGGCTCGGGTAGCTTAGGGATACACGGTATGCATGCACTACTTTCTTTCTTGGCCTGGCTGATGACGAGTGTCCAGTATGTGGTCCGACGGGCCTAGCAGACGATGTGCGGGGTGCGTTACGACGAGAGACGAGTGTGCTGGGGGTGATGCAGGGAGAGAAGCCCTTGGTGAGGCTGCATGTCGAGAAGTTTGGCGTTTAGAGGCTTTTTAGACCGTGGCCCTTGGATGAGGTGACGAATAGAATGACGGATACGTAGATACGCAGTAGAAGCAATGTATGATTCATTCTTTTAGAATCGTAAGCAGCTTGTAGCACAGTACACGCCTACGTACCCAGCCTGAGCTCGGGACTCGGAAGGGCACCGTGACGGAAGGCAGGGATGATTTTGGGGTGGTTCCATGATGATTGCGTTCTCTTGCATCGGACAAATGACCGAAAGAGAGATGAGGCGTGAACTGGCAAACGTCGCGAAGAATTGGAACATCGAGGTTTGGAAGAGCCTTCGTCACGACATGATCCCGGGCCGTCACAACATTCTTTAACCACAAGGATGAGTCAATGTACATTGCAAGCTGAACGCAATTTACAAGGTTACAGAATCTTTTCAACTTCCATAATATCGTACATGTTAGATCTTTTTTTCCAAAATTACTCGCCCCAGATCTCACCAATGCCATCCCCGACATAATTATAAAACCCATCCCCGACTCTGCCCGCCGAATCCAGCTCTGTCCCCTCCAGAGCCGAATACCGTAGTCGACCGATCGGTTCTTTGTACGATAGCACCAAGTCCAAAGGCGCCTTTCCCTTTTCGCCCTCCGAGTGCTCCTCCTCGCGACCCAGACCAAGACCAAGACCCAGGGCTTGACGTACGTCCATCTGCTGCGCGCGGAACATGGTGCATTTCAAGCCCGTCAACATGGGACGAGACTCGACGAATTGCACGATTAGAGCGTCGGAGAGCGAGTATACACGGGTGAGTTCGAGGCGTCGGAGGTCTGGACACAATGGAGTAGTGGTGGTGCTGGTGCCAGACTCGGATTCGGACAGGATGAAGCAGGAAAGGAAGTTGCCGTCCTTGATCGGCGGTGCGAGGGCCGGGGATATCGCATCTGCCAGTGGCTGAGGAAGCACGGGAAGGAGATACGGCTCGCCATGCAGACAGAGCTCTTCGATCTGCGGTAGCAATTCCAGCGCACTAACGAGCACGGGCGTCGTCAGCGGGTCGATGGCCATTGTCAGGCTACGAATCCCACCGACGCGGTGGAACAGTTCTGGGAGGTGCCGCGAGATGGTGTTCTGAAGCTCAAGGGACCGCAGCTTCGGGAGAGACATGCATTCGAAGATGCGGTGGCCGGAGGACTGTGTCGAGCGCATGTCAATCGCGAGGACGATGTCCGTGACTGCTGGGAGGTGTACGACCTGCGTGTGTTCTGATTCGGGTTCAGGCAATGCGAGATGGTATCCCGAGAGCGTGAGAGCGAAGGCCTCTAAGCTGGTGCATTGGCGGAGGAAGGGGAAGGGAAAGCTGATGGTGGACGGGAACTGCAGCGCTGGCATGTTCAGCGTGAGCGTCGTGAGGTGATTCCATGCGACTGTGAGCGGGAGGGCGGCGTATTCGCCCTGGAATGTAAAGTGCCGTAAAGTCGGCGTCTCGAGGAATGGGAGGGGGATATCGAGCATGTTTTGTGGGATACCCAGCGGTGTAGTGACGGCTGGGGAGTTCAGAAGCTCGATTCCTCGCAGAAGTGGGACGTCGCTGGGGGTTAGATTCGATAGCAGAGCCATATCTTCGACACGAGTGAAGAGAAGCTGGATGTCTCCCCACCGACGCGATGCAGAGAGCAGAAGCCGGAGGATGGGCATCGTGGTGACAGTGCGCTGTCTCCAGTGGGGGTTCCACGAATGCAGACTCCGTGTGAGGCGCATGGAAATCCGCAAAGGCACGGCACCGGAGCGATTCATCCAAGACGACATTGTGTCAGTCAGCTCCGCGACCTTCTCCTCCTCTGGAACCACGACATGGATAGATGCCCAGAGACGAGGTGTCGACAGCGCGATGTCGCACCAATCCTTACAGACCTCGCAAAGTAGCAATGGACCCTCGATTGGTGACATCGCTGTGTTGCGTGCCGTTGGAAGTGTATGCAGGAAAATCGTCCGGAGGACATCGACGGGCACTCGGCGCATGGGAGAGATGAGGGCCTCGTGCGTAGAGATGAGGAGTTTGACCTCCTCGAGCCTCTGTTCAGTGACTTCCAGCTGTTTTCGGAGGCTCGTAGCGGTATTTTCGAGCTCCATTGCTTCTTGTTGTGGTTCCTTCAGAAACGCGCGGATCCGGGCGCAGTCCGGGTCGGAGGGGACGGTGTTGGTGTGCAGGATTGCATGGAATGGCGACAGAGTCATTTGGTTAGGGAGCGCGTCGTTGCTGGCGAAGCAGGGCAGGCGTGACGCTGACTACCTCTCTTCCTTTCCGCCCTCCATCATGCTTCAAGACGAGCGAGCACATTCCGTGTCGCAACTGGGGTCGCCCGGCCGTCTACAGTCGAGAGCCGAAGTCCTCATGATCAAGAGACTGTACCGCGTCGACGCTTGGCCATGCATTCTTACTCGGTGAACGGAGAAGGGAGGGAGAGACAGTATAGACTGGATTCCGTGAGCGACGCTTCCGTGAGCCACAGTGGGGTTCTGCATCTCCTGTGAGTGCGCTGGGTTTCTATCCATTCATTTCTCGACTGAGGATCCCAATTCTAGGCTGGTATCATTGAGCGGCTCCCCTCGACTCGTATTGAGACGTCCTGCACGCCGGAGGTCCTATAGCTGTACCATGGGTGCTCTGAGCCCTGCAAGGTGCGTCTGGCACCTATTCTTCCTCCTCATGGTTAACTGACTGCGCCGTTCCCAGAATATGGACCTATTCCAGTGTCGCTGTCCGCGCCCAACATCGAGCCCATCTGGCATACCACTATTCTCTCTCCCGACAGCATAGTCGACGAACACCCATCGCATCGGCTTTCCATAACCGACAGAGTGGATTGCCAGCGGTCTACGGGTGCAGCCCCGCGCATCTCTCGACTGTTTCCTCACAAATCCTGGCCTTTCGCTACCCCACGAGCTCAGACTCCATCCTGGCTATGTACATCGCGGGAAGTTTTTGCGTCGCTCAAGCCTCGTGGCGATGACGAGTGGGACATTGGTCTGAGGTCTAAGTACGTGGCACCGCCTATCCGACGACGTCCGCTTACGCTCCTTGCAGCCTCCTCGCCGACTATTCAGCTACTTTTCCCTTGCCACGGTCGATGTCCCTCTCCCACATCCCATGATATCCTCCCCACTGCACCATTCGACCGTCGTACCCACTCTTTCGCCCGTGGCGGACACCGGGCCCCTTGCTAGTATCAGCGGGGTACCCCCTGGCACTGCGATGCGCGCTCTCTCTCTACCGACGCACCACTTCGTTACGACGCATAACGTCTCCGGCCACCCAATGCATCGATTCCGACACCGTATCCGGTTCATGCCGAAGTGGATGGTGGCCTTGCCTGCACCCATATCCCACCCCATCCTATCACCTTCGTATCGTGTCGACGCTGCCACGGATGTGCATGGTCCTGTCGAGGCAGCGTCAGTGACCTCGCTTTTCACTCTCGGCAGCTGTATCGTCAGCGGGCCCCCTTCTCTATTCCCGCCCAGTCTCGTCCACGAGAAACGCCCATGGTCGGCCTCCTTATCAGTCCGACACTCGTACCTCCTCGAGCCAGTGTGATGGTGCATCCTGAAAACGCGGTATGTCGGTGGACATGCATCCGGGACGCCCACATATCGAATCTTCGCACCAACCTCGACCTCGACCTCGACTTGGACGAGCCCAAGAGCCAAGGGCTCCCTCGCTCGCAGTCTTTGACACGCTTTCGATGGGGCCACATACTTGCACTTTCGGGGGAATACACGTTTTGGAGGAGGGTATCGATGCGGAGGTAGAGGTCGATGATGCTGGAAGAGCAGACGGTACGACGACCATGAGGATGGTATTCTACTGAGTCTAGGAAGCACCAGGTATGCAACTCGTCTTTCTCGCTGCCTCTTGAGCTGTATTGAATGTATTCAAGGCCCTTTCATACCTGGACTCGACGCGTCGATGCATGGTCGAGGTCCGGAAACTACAGACTCAAACTCGGGCTTAGTGACGACCTAGCCGTGTACGACCTTCTCCGTGACAATCCAAGACCTTACTCGTGGTCCTGTTCTTACTGCAATACGAGTCCGATGGACTCATGAACGCTCCCTCCATCGTCCATGCCCAGCACATTTTCGTGCATGCACTGACGGGTAGTATCAGCCCCGCCCTGCCAGCCCAGCGGAGTATCCCTCGCCATATACTCTCTACGCTCCTCCGTGCCGGACTGCTCAAGCCCGTCCACCATCCTCTTCGCGCGATTTTTTGCGCCGTCCTTCATCCGGTGGCGGTGCACTCACCTGCCTTATTTGGACGCTGCGCCAAATCACAATTTGCATTTGTACCCGGGTTCAGGCACGCTACGGACCTGGAAATACCATCGATGGATTCGAGTTCCGGTTGGAGTTCGCTGCCCCATGTGTCTGGCGGATCCCTGGGACAATGCTCATTCGCAGGATTGTCGTAATTTGGGTCTTGTTAGTCTACAGTGTCTGTATACAGCAGCAGCGGCGAACGCAAATTCAAGCCAGCGAATTGAATGGTTACCAAGCGTCTGAACCTGCGTTTAACCGAAACTGGTACTCGAACGCAATACAGTACTTGAAATGGAATGCCAATATCGGTTATATGACCTAGTCAACGATACATTTTAGCCCGTACAACATCCCAATCCCCGTCGTCACTTGGTATTCTTCCCACCGCTACTTCTTCCACTGGAAAGCCCGAAGATTTCCTCCCAGATTGACAGACATTTTCTGTGCGGTCGATGTAGGATCAGGCAGCTGGTTGAGGATTTCCCCGGAATGTTTGACTATGTAGTTGAAAATATTCATCTGCTTTCAGCGGAGAGAATGAAATGACAAATGACCGTCCAAAATCTTGTATGAGATCAGACAGTGCCTGCTCCGGGTCGGCGGACGTTTCCCTGGGCCCTAATCTGCGTACAACCTCGGAAACTTCAATTCTCTTTCCGAGTTGGAACTGTGCCTGCGGCGTATTTGTCTCTGTGAGAACGTGGACCTCTGAGGAGTCGTTCCCAGTCCTCTGGATGAACACAAATGCATTGGTTGCGTCAAAGTCTGAGCCCCAGATGGGGTTCGGAAAGCAGACAGTGAAAAGATACAAGGAGTCTCCGGCCTGAGACAAGGCCACTGCATATCGGAGTGGACTCCAGATCCAGGTCTCGCGGGCTGTAGCTTCCGCGGAGTGAGGTGCCACAGTAGCTCAACGCTGAATGGATGACCCATGGCATCTTCACCCAATGGCAAGAGCTCCTCGTATGCAAGCGAAACAGTTGTTTGAGGTTTCGGCCGCACAGGCCACCGCAAAGTGAGTGTGGCGTAGATGTCCTCATCCCACTTTGGGTTGATCGACCAAACAAAGATTTGGATGAGACACAGAGCCGCTTCGAGCCCACCTATGGTGCACCCATATCCCTTCTAGTAAGAAGGGTAGAGTACCCTATTCTACCCTTCTTACTAGAGGGACTTGAGGTGGGTTCCCATACCCCCCGCTAGCTGAGGATCGCGGTTGGGGCCTTTGGGCCATTTAAGGCATCTACCGTCACCATCACCATCCATCACACCACCCCGCCCATCACCCGTCACTGTCCAACACTTGAGCTCATCGTTGTTGACGACGTCGACGGCGGTGAGCTCAATTTTCATGCAATTAATACGAAATAAATTGTAGAATATGTAGAAAAAAAAGGCGCATCACTGGGGCGGGCCGCCCCGACGTCACATCGTGTGACATTCATCCAAAAAGGGAAATAGCTTGGAAAACATGAAAAATGATCAGCGCGCCTCCTCCCGCCCCCTCCCGCCCCGCCCCGCCCCGACGTCACACATGTCACTGCTGCCATCAAAAATGGAAAAGTTGCAGAACATCTTGTAAATACACCCTGTACAACCGACATTGCAGTAGGTGCAGTATTCATCGAGATAATTGATTAAATGACTTTAACTCAACCTAAAAAAAATAAAAGGTAGCCAAACACTTACAAATACTGCTGGTAAAGGACACACATCAATATCTGCAGTATTGACAGAGATATGAATAAGTGTCTCTAACTCAACCACCGAAGTAGATGTCACGCAAGTCATTAAGTGTCTTTAACTCAATCTGATTCAAAAGGATACCACCAGTACATAGAGCTACAGCTACTCATTCATAGAAGAATTGCCCAGTCTGTCTCCCGACCCTGCCCTTAGCATGACTTGTGCCAATGCCGTATGTTTCAGATAAATGGCTTTAACTCAACTGATCCTGGTTATAACTATATAGAGCTCGAACCAATGCTCGCGTCTGGCTAGAAATGAGCACCAGGGGTCTAAGTGATCCTTCAAACACTCTAAGCAGACATGGGAACCACAACTAGTAGGGATGCAAGGTAAAATCATTAAAGAGCTTTAACTCAATGAGCTCACCCATATTGTACCAACGGTTGCTGCCTTGACCTTGATATTTGGTAGAAATGGAGTGCAATGTCTTATAAACTATCCAAGTAATTTCCTTCTCTGTCCCTTGCTTCTAAGACAACATATGGCTGCACCTTTACCCCAGATGTACTGCTGCTGAGAGCCTCATCCAGGGGCTATACCACCCAGTAAATCTGCGAAAGAGGACATAATACCTGGTGCTTGATTCCCACCAATACTCAAAGGCCTACACTATGAAACCAATGATCCCTGAGGAACTTAGATTCAGGGGCATCATACAGTATTGTAGCATCCGTCTAGCCGATAAGCCAGATCTACGTCAGATTTAGTAGAGGACTGAGCCATCCACTGTTCTGTATAGTATTAGATCCTGAGGAATTTTTGCCAGGACGATATAGACACCTGAAAACTCAGTCTTACAGCAGTCATATCACCAGCTGTGTTGTAGGTAGAGATTAGCTTATGAGATTTCCTAGAAGATGTAAATACCCTCTCATTATCCCCCAGAGGATCTGACTTGAATGTGCATAAATCTGAAAGGGGAAATAGATCTATGTTTGCATAGATAACACTGATTAGGGCTTTCCAAGAGATCCATTGAGGCTAGGAGGCTGATTTAAACACTCATAAGTATCCGCTATACATACTTACAGACTCATCCTGTTGTTGTGTGGCATAGGTAAGATAAAGTTCTGACCATGGTTCTAGCTGAGACATGAATATTTCACTGTAACACCAAACAGTGTCTTTGGTTTATCACACTACTCACCAAAGGCTCTTGCCAAAAACAGTGGTTTGTAAAGGTTATGGAGATTGGTTTTGACATTTCCAAGCAGCCTGGAGACCTACAGTGTTAATAGACAGGACACTAGGCATTCTGCTGTTTGTTTGTTGAGTTAAAGACACTTAATCAAACTCAATCTCCGGTGCATGGGATCTCTGAGACAAGGAACTTATATGGGATTGGAGGAATCCTCAGATATTCCCTTCTAGCCCTTGAATCAACCTCCTAGCTATTACAGATCTCGCAGAAAATGCCAATCAGTGTTATCTATGAAAACATAGATCTTACCACCAGCTGCCAGCTACTCAGAGTGAACTCTGATCCTTGGGTCTGTTGGGAGTGGGGAATAACCCAATCCCGGAATAACAGAGCTTAGACTCATAGGTGTACTACAGCCTACGATATAGACACCATATTATTAAGTATCTCTCTAGCCACAGCACCCTGTAGTAGTGTGCTATACATTCACAATTGAAGAGAAGGACAGAGGATTAGAACCTCTGCACACTGACATGTAAATCGCCTTTATCCACTGAGTGAATAAGACATTATTGGGTGTCCTTTCACACTCTGATGAGCTGTGCACTGGGCCAGAGAGAAGGTCTGTTGAGCCAGGGTTACCTAGGATAGTCGGGTGCTAGCAGAGGGCCTCTTCTGCGAAATCTCAAGGGCAACGGCTGACTGGTCGGGGTACAATGCACAATGTTCACCGATTGAGTTAAAGCTGTTATTTATTTGGTTTTTGAGCTACAGTTTGCAGCCATCCACATACACCACAGGTTTAATTCTCTCCCAGAAGGTTGGGAGCATACAGGCCTCTCTTACGACCAAATTACAGGCTAAACAAAGCAGTGGTTGTGGTATAGATTGTGGTATAATAGTAATGTTGAGTTTAAAGCCATTTATTGAAAACACACAGCATTGGCACAAGTCAAGCTAAGGGCAGGGTTGGGAGATAGACTGGGCAATTCGTCTATGAATGAGTAGCTGTAGCTATATGTACTGGTATCCTTTTGAATCAGATTGAGTTAAAGACACTTAATGACTTGCGTGACATCTACTTTGGTTGTTGAGTTAGAGACACTTATTGATATCTCTGCTAATACTTCAGATATTGATGTGTGTCCTTTACCAGCAGTATTTGTAAGTGTTTGGCTACCTTTTATTTTTTAGGTTGAGTTAAAGTCATTTAATCAATTATCTCGATGAATACTGCACCTACTGCAATGTCGGTTGTACAGGGTGTATTTACAAGATGTTCTGCAACTTTTCCATTTTTGATGGCAGCAGTGACATGTGTGACGTTGGGGCGGGGCGGGGCGGGAGGGGGCGGGAGGAGGCACGCTGATCATTTTTCATGTTTTCCAAGCTATTTCCCTTTTTGGATGAATGTCACACGATGTGACGTCGGGGCGGCCCGCCCCAGTGATGCGCCTTTTTTTCTACATATTCTACAATTTATTTCGTATTAATTGCATGAAAATTGAGCTCACCGCCGTCGACGTTGTCAACAACGATGAGCTCAAGTGTTGGACAGTGACGGGTGATGGGCGGGGGTGGTGTGATGGATGGTGATGGTGACGGTAGATGCCTTAAATGGCCCAAAGGCCCCAACCGCAATCCTCAGCTAGCGGGGGTATGGGAACCCACCTCAAGTCCCTCTAGTAAGAAGGGTAGAATAGGGTACTCTACCCTTCTTACTAGAAGGGATATGGGTGCACCATAGGTGTTCGAGCCCCAGCCAGAGCAATGTTTCATGCGTGGAGGCCGTTTGAACCAGGTTGAAACATCCGAGATATCCAACAGCAGTTGCAACACTACCCAGCTGCTGCGCGGAGTGCCCAGAGCCGCAGTAAGTGGGAACGTAGTGTGTGTACTGCTGCGTGGAGCGCCCAGCGCAGCAGGGACTGGGAACGTAGTACCCTGCTTACGAATGTCCCGGCGACTCGGACCGTGCCCATCGAGTCGTTTGGCAAATTGTCGCAAAGGATCCTCCGAATTCGCAGTTGGAGAGTGAATTGCACGCAGACAGCGCACAATACCGAGCCTGTGATACGAAGTACCGTGCCATGCTTGCTGAGAATAATGGGGAGATATGAAGTGATAGCTATTGTCGAAAGAGGAAGAATGATAGCGACGAAAGCCTTGTTCCAATGAGAGAGTCTGAAGACGATGTGGGTGTAGTACATCGTCCCAGCTTCCAGCCTCTCCGGCATACACACCGAGACTCGACTTGTGGCCTCGAACTCGAAATGGTGATCGGCAGCGATGCCAATCATCCCAGCTGCGGAACCAACGAGCTCAAATCCAGCATCGTGCAAGACTCGGGCGCTGTTGAAGGGGGATGTGATGCTCGCAAAGAGGATGGCGAGGGAGGCTTTGATAATCCCCAGACATCCGAAGAGCGAGAGTGGTGTGGCTGCCGTGTACAGATAGCCGCCCTCCAGCGCAGAGCCGATATGCTGCTCGCATTGGTCTGTCTCGAAGATGGGGACAAACGCAGAAATATCCAGATGTCAGCGTCACTCCAAGACCATGATGGAAGGAAGGAAGGAAGAAAGAATATGGTGTCTGACAGAATGATGATCTAAGGCTCCAACTATATAGTATACACTACTGTATATATACGGTATAAACCGTATAGTATACGTATACGTATATGGGCTGGTCTGTAGACAGTATATACTGTAGTATTTTAAACAATTCGGCAGTCACATGTCACAGCACCTTCAAAACGCCGAAATATTTTCGGCGGTCACAGAAATTTGCTCAAAATGGGCTTGATTTATGCGAAATTTTCGCTTGCCGGCCCTGCCGGGAGCCCAATGGCGGATCAAATCGCCATTTATGGACACAAATCCGTTGATGTGATCAAAACGCCGAATTGCCAAGTTCGGCGCAGATGTCACAGCAAAAATGGGCGCCGAATTGTTTAAAATACTACAGTAGTGTATATATACTGTATATTATACAGTTCCTGATACTGGCTCTCATTGAATGCACTGGCCCAGGCCCAGGCCTTGGTTGTTGACCCACTACTGCTCCCCAGTGCCTTTTTCGAAGTTTTTGTTTCCGCGGCAGTCAGCAACCGTGATCCGGTGTCCTAATTTGGCCTGATGGGCCCCTGTCACCTTCCTAAGCACACGCCAAATGCTAGCCAACCTGGATTCAGAAGCCTTATACATGCTAATTATGAGCTGGATGAAACTTTTAAGTGTGCATACAATGCCCGCAAACAAATCACTTGCACTGAGTTGACTCTGGTTCATGTTTTCCCAGCTTAAAATTTACCGTATATAAATTACCGTATAACTGTATATATACGGTATATACCATATACATACCGTATCCATCTAGGATAGACCCCTGGGCCGTATACGTATAGTATATGGTTGGAGCCTTATGATGATCCCCTACGTGAGGAAATTCTCTGGCAAGTCATTTGACTGGCCTTCTTATAACATGGGCATGTTCCGCAGCGGCTACGAGTTTGGAGGTTGCACCACCGGTGAGTTCTCAAGCCGCCCGAGGCCGAGGAGTACGGTTGGACGTTATGGTTGATATAAGGTTGCAATATTAGGGTTGAATCGACACAGGTTGAGTGTGTTTTCAACACAGGTCAGTGAAAGTTTGACACAGGTTTTGGCAACCTGTGTTTATTCCTTTTTCAGAGCTTTATACCTGAAAATAGACATCAAATACAAGATGATCTGGCTGATTTAATCATGATACCATCAGCAGCAACCAGTCGGCAGTTACCCTCCTGCTCTTAACACTCTGGCTTTTCCACTCACCTTTGCGGTGAACCTTGAGAGGAGATATCCACCTTGTGGCTCATCGTTTACAGAGTGGCTTCTGTTATGGTTGAAATACTGGGACATTATTATGGCCAAACTGACACAGGTTGGGATCGTGGCAACACAGGTTGAGTCCAACCTGTGTCCGTTTTTTCTGGTTGAACAAGAGAAAAATAAAGACACAGGTCGGACAGATTTGAGCCACACCACCATGTTTTCCTGACACAGGTGAATTGCTCAACTTTTCACAGTCGGGTTGTCAACTGATCATATCATTGATATATGGTTGCAATATTATACTCGCGGGTCCACAGCCTGAACTGTGAGTTTAACTAAGACAGATGGTAGCTGTGTTAGGGTGGCTATCCTAACACTACAATCTACCAAAGGAACACACCAATTCCAGGGGATTGATGGCTGCTAGACTTGACTGGCCGGCCCTCATGAGGCTGGCCTGCTGGTTAAGACCCCCCGCGAAAAACCCAGTCAGAAAAATCACAGTAGAACCTTGTCGGAGTTCCCTCCTCCCAGGTTCAAATCCCCAGCATCCACCATTCTTTGGTGCAAGTTGTTTATCTCTCTCTACAGCCCATCTGTTGTACCATCAGCACTTGATGATGAGATATTGATGAGTGTGACTGGGAGAATTCCACACCTGTGCAGGATTTCTGCCATGGTCCCACCTGTGTATTCATAATTCTACCTGTGTTTTGTAATATACATGAACTGCCTGCAGCTGTGTTGCATTTTTGCCCTCAGTTCAACCTGTGTTGAGAAGCCCCACTAGTGCTTCATTCTGTCCAAGCTGTGTCGGAAACACTCAACCTGTGTGGATTTTGGTCAAAAAGCACTGAGTTGTGTGCATTTTGAATAATGTCCCGGTATTTCACCCATATTCTGTCATTTCCAGCATACCACACATTCAATTCTTGTCCTCTGAACTCTCCGAAAACGGTCCACCGAGAGCTGCTAGTAGCGAAAAATGAGATGCAGCAACCAAAGCGACGTGCATCGCGCTCAATCCCTCCCTGTGAGCGACTGAGCAGACAGTCGTCCCCAGGGACTTTGCACGACAAACAACACATAGTATGGGTGAAATACCGGGACATTATTCAAAATGCACACAACTGCCATCTGACGTCTCACTGCTCATCGGAGCACCCGGGCCGGCAAGTCTGTGGCAGGCGGCTGTCAACGGGAAAATTGTCCAAACTCACGCAAATGTGTCGACATATGCCAAAAGATAGTTTTGGTTCATTCCAACCCATGCACTTGATGATTCTCACGCCAGGCTGGGTATCGGGGTGACTGAATGGTGCCCGGCATTGATCTAGGGCAGAAAAGTGGTTTGGGGGTGTTTTATACTCATTTTGAACCTCCGTTGTAATAGCTGCATAAAGTTTTTTTTTACCCTTGGACCCCCCCCCCCTCCCCCCCTCCCTCCCCATGTCCGGCCGTCCTGATCCAACCCCCCCTTGCTCTAAACCTGTGGTGCAGGGAATAATGTTACACTACAAGGCAGGGCCGTCGCTTCGCTCCAGCATCAGGCTAGATTGCAAAACAAAATCATACTAATATCTCGGGATAAGTTACATTCGTTGTTGTAGTTTCTCCGGCTGCCAATCTGATCCTTGCATGTGTACGATGGTGAATTCTCGATAATGTTGTGTAAAGCTGGCCATGGGAGAACACAGGACGCGTGAGGTCAACTCCAAGACGATCCAACGTCAGCCCCTGGCAACTGTTGAAAGTTGTGGCATATGCGGCGGTGAGCAGAAATTGTTTTCGGAGCAGAGTATGGCCAGATGGTAGAAGAGCATCGAACAAAATCCGCGGAATGATTTGATGGCAGCGCAGTGTTGATCCTGGCCAGCCTTTCCCGCTCGTAATTCAGTGGCTTTATTTGCGGGAGGCTACAGGGAACATGGATGAGAGTTTGTGAGCAAAGCGCCAGCTCCCCGTTTGGCATAATGAAGCGAATTTCTAGTGGCCAGCGCGATTTGATGGCAGCCCTGCGTTGATCCTGGCCAGGCTGTGCCGCTCGTAATTCAGTAATTTTTTTTGCTGGAGGCTATGGGGAACATGGATGAGAGTTTGTGAGCAAAGTGCCAGCTCTCCGTTGGCATAATGAAGCGAATTTCTAGTGGTTCACACGATTTGATGGCAGCCCAGCGTTGATCCTGCCCAGCCTTTCCCGCTTGTAATTCAGCGGCTTTTTTTGCGGGAGGCTATGGGGAACATGGATGAGAGTTTGTGAGTGAAGCGTCAGCTCTCCGTTGGCATAATGAAGCGAATTTCTAGTGGTTCACACGATTTGATGGCAGCCCAGCGTTGATCCTGCCCAGCCTTTCCCGCTTGTAATTCAGCGGCTTTTTTTGCGGGAGGCTATGGGGAACATGGATGAGAGTTTGTGAGTGAAGCGTCAGCTCCCCGTTCGGCATAATGAAGTGAATCTCTAGTGGTTAACACGATTTGATGGCAGCCCAGCATTGATCCTGGCCAGCCTTTCCCGCTCGTACCGCTCGTAATTCAGCAACTTTTTTTGCAGAAGGCTATGGGGAACATGGATGAGAGTTTGTGAGCAAAGTGCCAGCTCTCCGTTGGCATAATGAAGCGAATTTCTAGTGGTTCACACGATTTGATGGCAGCCCAGCGTTGATCCTGCCCAGCCTTTCCCGCTTGTAATTCAGCGGCTTTTTTTGCGGGAGGCTATGGGGAACATGGATGAGAGTTTGTGAGTGAAGCGTCAGCTCCCCGTTCGGCATAATGAAGCGAATCTCTAGTGGTTAACACGATTTGATGGCAGCCCAGCATTGATCCTGGCCAGCCTTTCCCGCTCGTATCGCTCGTAATTCAGCAACTTTTTTTGCAGAAGGCTATGGGGAACATGGATGAGAGTTTGTGAGCAAAGCGCCAGCTCCCCGTTTGGCATAATGAAGCGAATTTCTAGTGGTTCACATGATTTGATGGCAGCCCAGCGTTGATCCTGCCCAGCCTTTCCTGCTCGTAATTCAGCGGCTTTTTTTGCGGGAGGCTATGGGGAACATGGATGAGAGTTTGTGAGCAAAGCGCCAGCTCCCCGTTTGGCATAATGAAGCGAATTTCTAGTGGCCAGCACGATTTGATGGCAGCCCTGCGTTGATCCTGGCCAGGCTGTGCTGCTCGTAATTCAGTAATTTTTTTTGCTGGAGGCTACGGGGAACATGGATGAGAGTTTGTGAGCGACGCATCAGCTCCCCGTTCGGCATAATGAAGTGTATCTCTAGTTAACAAATCTCTAGTTTAGACTAACCTCAACATTTGCTTTGTATGTCCCAAAATTATCTACCCTGTGGTTATCTTATGTAGTCGATACATGTATGTATAGAAGGGATGCCTGCCTATGCTGACACTCCGGCACACAGTTTGGCAAGTTTGTTACATCCGTGCATACTGACTCTATCGGCACTTCATCGGCCTCCGACAAACTCCGACCTTACCTTGTTCTCATTCGAGCTTATCCGTCTTGCTCTGGGTTTATGCAATGAAGCTTACTGAGCGTAACCCATATCCGTTTATCCTTACTTACTTCTTATTCCGTATCGGTCTCCGAGTTTGTTTCCTTTATGCTTCTATGATCTTCCTTGTTCTACTTATGCTCATGTCTTGTTCATTTCCTTACTCGTATACAAAGGACTGCCTAGTATTTAAGCGTTACTTCTTGTACTTGGTAATCAGTCTGAATATTGAGTTCGTTAGACCATTCCTAACGGCCACCAAGTTCTCTTCTTCTGAATCGCTCTCTATCTCAGTCCGCGTCGGCATTCCTCGGCCTCCGATACTCTTGTCTATTGCAGTCCGCAAGACAGGCAGGTGTACGTTCACCACTGTGTAGCGTTTACGCAACGACTGCTCCGATTCATTATAGTCTTACCCCGTTGGACTTCCATCGGCCTCCGACTTACTTCTGCTCTTGACTTGGCACGCACTTAACAGTATATTCAGACTCACCTGTTTGGTCTTGCTCATATGGCCGACAACGACCAACCCGATCGCAGACAACGCTACTCTTCTGCATCCATTCCTCCTTCATATCTGAACACCACAAACCTCTCCGCGCGTAATCCCACTCGGTCGCGCCGAGAGTCTCAGCTCTTCTCTGTTTTACCTCCGGTCTCGCCATTGGCTTCGGTTACCTCGTATCAGGCTTATGCCTTCAACACTCCTGCTGCTTTGGTTGCTGAAGCCGGGAATCGTAATATCCGTCTTGATCCCATTCTGGAATCTGCGTCTCCTGAAATCGACTTACGACGGTATCACGATCGGACGCCGATATCTCCTTCTCCTCACGTCCAAATACCCGCTTATATTCCCAACTTCTTCACCGACATGGCTCGCCGTGATTCAGTTCCCGGTCCATCTCAAAGTATCTCTCAAGCACCTCTTCGGCGTCGAGCTCACTCCGCCGAACCTGGTGTATCTGGCTGGGCTCAACGTTCTCCAAGCCCAGCCAGGGGACGATCTCGGACTGTGTCTAATCGGCGTTCCGGCGGACCACCGACTGAACAAGGAGGTGGTGGTGAGGATGTACCTGCTGGCGAAGGACCTCCTGGTGAAGAGGAGGAAGCTCATCCCGCTGGTGGACCTGGTGGTCCTGGCGACGATGATCCAGATGATGATGGTCCAGGTGGTGGCGGCGGCCCTGGTCGCCGACAAAGGTCAAATACTCCACCCCGTCAACCTGCACCCATAACCGATGACCAAATGCGCGCTCTTACTGCTGAGAACCTCTACGGACTTTCGACGGTGCTCCGACAGATGATAGAGGATCGTAATGCTCCTCCTAGAGCTCAACGCTCTAGTATCAAGAACCCCGACCCTTTCGACGGCTCAGACCCGTCGAAACTTCATGCTTTCCTTCAGCAATGCAGCCTTCATTTTGCGGCACGTCCTCAGGATTTTCCGACGGACTCCGACCGCATTATCTTCATGATTTCATATCTGCGAGGTACTGCTGCTGAATGGTTCTCCGTCCCAGTGTATACCAACGACGACTCTGTTCCTGCCTGGGATGGCAATTACCCTCTTTTCATTGCCGAGCTTCAGACCAATTTTGGTCCTTACGATCCGATCGGCGACGCCGAGGAAGAGCTAAATACTCTTCGAATGCATCACACTGATAGGATTGCAAAGTATACTGTGCCTTTCAATCGTCTCGCTGGGATGACCGGCTGGGGCATGCCTGCTCTTAGGCACCAGTATTATCGAGGCCTTCCGAATCGCATCAAGGACGCTCTGATCACGATTGAGTACCCAAATACTCTCATCGGTCTCCGACTCGCTGCCGAGCGAGTTGACCAGCGTTATTGGAAGCGGGAAGGTGAGAAGAAGCAAGGTGGGGGTGATGTCGGCGAAAAGCAATCTCCGGGGGGAGGCGGCAACGCCAACCAGAAGGGTGGTGGGAAGAAGCAGTTCACTAATACTGCTTCGGGATCTGGTCAACAACAGAACAAGCCTAGGCAAGCGTCTTTGACGCAAGCTCAAGCTGGTTCTCCCCCGGGCAATGCTGGCAAAACTTCGGCAAAGCCGAGTTACGCCGACAAGCTCGATTCGAGCGGTCACATCAACAAAGCTGAACGCGAACGACGCAGAAAGAACAACCTTTGTTTGTATTGCGGTCTTGCTGGACATATTGCGGCTAACTGTCGCAAACGCGCTACCGCCCTTGCAAAGGCAGTCACCACAACTATTTTGCCATCGGCCTCCTCGGCCGCCGATGCGCAGTCAAAAAAATAGTTAGCGGCTCTGTGGCCTCTGTACACGACCAGAGCTGCGTTGACTCCAGTGTGCTTTCCGAGGTGTTCCTCAACGCGTCCGCTCTTTCTCCTAATGCCTTATACCTGGATTTGTTTTCCTCTCCTCACGACTCCCTCGGTTTGCCGCCTAACCGGCACTCCGTCGGCCAACTCTTGCGCGCTCTCTCAGCGCTTCCAGCATCGCTGTTGTCGGGTTTCAACACCCGCCTCAGGGCGCTTATCGACTCAGGGTCCTCACATTGTTTTATGTCACTCAAAGTATGTGAAATATATGGTTTTTCTCCTTACTCGATAGCCCCTGTGCGGCTCCGATATCTAGACGGTTCAACTTCGGTTATCGACAAGCAAGTTCGGGCACCGATAGTCTTTCCGTCTGGCGACATTCACATTCTTGATTTCTATATCACGCGTCTTGACCCACCAAGCGACTTGGTTCTTGGATATAACTGGCTTCGCCACTTCAATCCGTCGATTGACTGGACGACTGGCAGTATTGAATTCCGAGCCATTGTTACCTCTAGTGGATCTGTGTTAACACACCAGGTTCCTACACCTGTTCTGGCTCCGACGGCCTCCGATGACTTGGAGGTTACCGCAGTCTTTGACCCGCAGGTTTCGTTGGACATGTCGCCCGATGCTACTCTCTCGGATCTCCCTGATATCCCTGATACCACTCCTGGCTCTTCGGATTCGGATTCTACCCCTCCCAAAATCTCGCTTGTTTCTGCTGCGGCTTACCTCACGACAATAAAGCAACCTGATGTCGTTCAGTATACCTTGCGAACTGCTCCTCGGACTTCTTCAGCCTCCGGTCGAGCTGCTACGGTTTCTGATAACCTTGAAGGTCTTCCTTCTGAATATCATGACTTCGCCGATGTCTTCTCGGAGTCCGAAGCTTATGTGCTTCCTCCGCATCGACCAGGTTATGATCTCCAAATTGATATCGAAGGTGGCGAACTTCCTGCCATCGGCCATGTTTATTCCTTATCTCAGTCTGAGCTTGTCGCTTTGCGCGAGTTCCTGGATAAGAATATCAAGGCTGGGTTTATCTACCCATCGAAGTCAACTCACGGAGCTCCGATTCTCTTCGCCAAAAAGAAGGATGGTAGTCTGCGCTTATGTGTGGATTATCGTGGCCTTAACCGTATCACCAAGAAGGACCGCTATCCGTTACCTCTTATCGCGGACCTCCTTGACGCACCGAGCAAAGCACGCATCTATACCAAACTTGATCTTCGTCATGCTTACCATCTTCTTCGGGTCGCCGAAGGCGATGAACCGAAAACCGCATTCCGCACTCGCTATGGCTCGTTTGAATGGCGAGTTACGCCTGAAGGCCTCACCGGAGCGCCGTCGGCGTTTCAACGCTTTGTCAACAGCATCTTCGCCGACCTCCTTGACGTCTGTGTGATCGTTTACTTGGATGACATTCTCATCTATTCGAATGATCCTTCCAAACACGCAGAGCATGTCAGGGAAGTTCTCCGTCGGCTCCGAGCTGCTGGCTTATTCTGCAAACTTTCCAAGTGCGAGTTCTCTGTTACCACTTGCGAGTACCTTGGCTACATTCTGTCCCCTGACGGTTTCCGTATGGCTCAGGACAAGATCTCGGCGATCTTGGACTGGCCGACGCCGCGTAAAGTCAAGGACGTTCAATCGTTCTTGGGCTTTTGTAACTTCTATCGGCGTTTCATCTACGATTATTCTCGGATTACCGTTCCACTGACTCGACTCACAAGGGCTCATACCTTGTGGTCATGGACAGATGAAGCAGAAGCCGCTTTCAATCAACTGAAATCGGCGTTCACCTCGGCTCCGATTCTTCACCACTGGGTTCCGGATCGACAACTTATCGTTGAAACGGATGCTTCTGACTATGCCATTGCCGCCATTCTTTCCATTCAAGGCGACGACGGCCTCATTCACCCTGTGGCTTTTCGCAGTCGGACCCTCGGTCCCGCCGAACTCAACTACGACACACACGACAAGGAGTTGTTAGCTATTTTCGACGCTTTCAAAGCCTGGCGCCATTACCTCGAAGGCGCAGGTACTCCTATCGACGTTGTTACCGACCACAAGAACCTCGAGTATTTTGCTACTTCGAAGGTTCTGACACGTCGGCAAGTTCGGTGGTCCGAATACCTTTGTCATTTCAACATGGTTATCCGTTTCCGTCCA
This sequence comes from Mycena amicta, assembly GCA_029282125.1. Taxonomy (NCBI): domain Eukaryota; kingdom Fungi; phylum Basidiomycota; class Agaricomycetes; order Agaricales; family Mycenaceae; genus Mycena; species Mycena amicta. Next base: position 45,099 of record JARIHP010000022.1, read on the forward strand.
GGGAAACTCGGGCAAAAGCCTGATCTGCTAACTAGACGATGGGACGTCTACCCAAAAGAGGGGGATAAAGCCTACGGGCAAGTTAACCCTCAGAACTTTCGTCCTATCTTCTCGCACGAGCAGCTTACGGCTTCAGTTCGGGCTTCTTTTCTTGAAGATGTTGTTCTTCGCGCTACAGTCATTATGGACATTGACGCTCTACACGCAGACATACGAGCTCAACTGCCTTCTGACCCTGCTGCCTTGGAAGGCCGATCGGCCGCCGAAGCAGGTACTTCTTCACGCTGGACTATTGATTCTACTGGCTTGTTACAGCTCGACGAGCGTATCTACGTTCCTCTGGCTAACGGCAACTCCGACGCACTCCGAGTTCGAGTTCTTCAGCACTGTCATGATCACGTACTAGCTGGACACTTTGGTCAGAACCGCACTCTGGAACTTGTTCGGCGGAGTTATGTTTGGCCGAACGTACGCACTTTCGTTTGATCTTACTGCCAATCTTGCGTCCTATGCAAGCGTAACAAACGTCCACGCCATCGGCCCTACGGTTTTCTTAAACCGTTACCTGTACCTCTTCGACCTTGGCATTCTATTTCTATGGACTTCATTGAAGGTCTTCCTCCTGCGGGGCGGTTATAACTGCATTCTGGTCATTATCGACCGAGCCTCGAAGCAGGCCATTATTCTTGCATGCGATTTTCATATCACTTCTGTTGACTTGGCGAAACTCTTCTTACTGCACGTCTTTTCGAAACATGGTGTTCCTTCGCACTGCACCTCGGACCGAGGATCGAAGTTTGTCTCAGACTTCTTCCGGTCTCTTGGCGAACTGCTTAACATGGAACTTCATTTCACTTCGGGTTATCATCCGGAGGCCGACGGGCAGACCGAACGAGCCAACCAAACCATCGAACAGTACATTCGTATGTATACGTCTTATCAACAAGACGACTGGCATCAGCTTCTTCCTTTGGCCGAATTCGCATACAATAACGCTCCGAATGCCTCTACTGGAGTCTCACCTTTCTTCGCCAACAAGGGTTATCATCCTTCACTCGACATCCATCCCGAGCGCGACGTGGCTAACACTTACGCCAAAGACTATGCAGTCAATCTTGACTCACTGCATGAGTTCTTACGCCAACGAATCACCGATGCTCAAGAACGTTACAAGTCGGTCGCCGATCGGCGCCGACTTGATGACCCCATGTTCAACATTGGTGAACGCGTTTTTGTTAATGCTCACAACATCCATACCACTCGGCCTACGCCGAAGTTCTCCGAACAATACCTTGGACCCTACGAAATCATCACAAAGCCATCCTCAGTATCATACACTCTTCGCCTGCCATCGGACCTCCGCGGTATCCATCCGGTCTTTCATGTCTCACAACTCGAACCTCACCTTCCAAATCCTTTCCCAACTCGCACTGAAGAGCCACCAGCTGCAGTCGAGTTGGTTGACGGTGAAGAGCATTTCGAGATCAAACAAATTGTGGACTCAAAATATGACCGACGGTATCGTGTTCAACTTCGTTATCGAGTTGAATAGCTTGGGTATGAAGATACTGACGAACAGTTCACTTGGATCGGCGCCGATGATGTCCGAGCGGACGAACTTATCGACAATTTCCACCGTCGATATCCTAATAAGCCTGGACCGGACTTGAGGCAATCTCGCTAAGTCTTGTTCTTTCTTACTTATTATCGGCATCTCCGTCGGACTTTCTTCTCGATTTTCTGATTATATACAATTTTGCTTACTACTACTCTTCATCCTCTTCATCCTCAGGGTACTCCACTTTGTACTGCTTCCAAGCCTCTAGCTTCGTCTTCCCCGTCTCTCCCATAATCGCCGAAACCGAAAACTCCTCATCCGAGTCCATGTCGTAGAACCCCTCCACCGAACCCCCATCGGACTCCGAGTCCTCCGAATCACTCCCTACGGATACCGCCTTCGCTTTTCCTTTGCCCTTGCCCTTGCTCGTGCGCGGATTTTCTTCATCACTCGACAACTCGTTCTCCTCTGCCAACTTCAACCTCTGCCCGGCCAACGTCGGCGGAATCCGGTCTCCGATAATCGTCTCTGGAGCCCACCTATCGTCTTGCTCGTCAGCTCCTGGACCGCCTCCTACACCCCACAAATTCTCGTCCTCGGTCAACTCCTCGTCCGAATCGGTCATCGACTCTTCAAAGTCGAGGGAGTGCATTGTGCCGATGTGGTTTTCGTAATGCTCGTCGATTTCCAGCGACGCCGACAAGAAATTGGCCTTCATGTTGATGGTCGAATTCGGAGCGGCGGTCGGAAGCCGAGCAGCGATGTATTCGCTTTGCAAGTGGACGGTGTCGAGGAGGAAGGTGTTTTCTTGTTCGAGCCTGGTAACGCGGGCTTCAAGGCGGGCAAGTTCGGCGCCGACGGTCTCCGACAAGGACGAGGCAACGGCGTTCTCGGACGAGGGAGCACGTGCCTGACGAGCCCAGCTGCAGCGAGTCTTGCGGTTGTGGCAGACCTGGCAGGCGGTACCCCGGCCTCCGACTTGGGGAGTGCAAACCAGGTTGCCGGCGGTGCAGAAATCACAAGCTACTTCGTTAGTAACGTTTTCGCCATCCGACGGCCGGAACTCACGGGTGGACGACATGGATGCGGCGAGATGGTGGTGGTACGAGTCAGAGTTCGAGATGGTGCATGCCACGAGGAGTGCCGAACTTTGATGCGGTTGATGATCAACGGTGACAAATTACGCCGACCTCATTCCGCAGCACGGCTCATTTCTGCTAACACGCCGAACCCAACTAGTGTTCAAGTTCTTGATCTCGAGGACGAGATCGCTAAGAGGGGGATACTGTTACATCCGTGCATACTGACTCTATCGGCACTTCATCGGCCTCCGACAAACTCCGACCTTACCTTGTTCTCATTCGAGCTTATCCGTCTTGCTCTGGGTTTATGCAATGAAGCTTACTGAGCGTAACCCATATCCGTTTATCCTTACTTACTTCTTATTCCGTATCGGTCTCCGAGTTTGTTTCCTTTATGCTTCTATGATCTTCCTTGTTCTACTTATGCTCATGTCTTGTTCATTTCCTTACTCGTATACAAAGGACTGCCTAGTATTTAAGCGTTACTTCTTGTACTTGGTAATCAGTCTGAATATTGAGTTCGTTAGACCATTCCTAACGGCCACCAAGTTCTCTTCTTCTGAATCGCTCTCTATCTCAGTCCGCGTCGGCATTCCTCGGCCTCCGATACTCTTGTCTATTGCAGTCCGCAAGACAGGCAGGCGTACGTTCACCACTGTGTAGCGTTTACGCAACGACTGCTCCGATTCATTATAGTCTTACCCCGTTGGACTTCCATCGGCCTCCGACTTACTTCTGCTCTTGACTTGGCACGCACTTAACAAAGTTCTGTGGTAGAAGCTGTAGAAGCTCCTTCTTGGCTTCATTTGTTCAGTGATGCTCTGGTCTGTGTGGCATTGATTCATTCACTATGTGGACAGATATAAATTACTCGTTGGGCAAACGTTCTCCGCCAAGACCCTCTCTGTTCGGTGGCTAGAACAACTCGGCTCTATGTCTAGCTCTGATGCTCAACACCACATTGGTGTATATATAACCAAGGCAGGGGCTGCGCTCTGCTCCGCCCAAGAACTTGTGCTCGTCGTAGCACATGCAAGCCTGGCAACCTGTGCTTTTGTGATTTTTTCTTGCTCTTCCACTGGTTATCATGTTGCTTATCCAAGCGTTCACATCGTGATCACTCGCATTCGGTCATACACTCGTTTGTGTGTCCCGGGCCTGACAGACTCATATGCATTCATTATTTGATTCTCCACACCAACAGCCATCACGCATGCATTAGGGAGTGAGATTGACAAACTAACTGAGAGAATGTGTACTGGTCCGTGCGGCAGTGGACTCTGCGTGCAGGACCATTGAGTCACGGGAAAGTACATCGCAGACACCCTCGCTGGCACTTGAACGTTCTCTGCACTGCCAGTATGTCTCCACTCGACAGTCTATGCATGATTAGCAAGTAAGTAACTCGAGAGGAACGATAGCGTACTCCGCGCGCGCTTGAATGGTAGGATTACGTTGAACTTCGCTCACTGTTTTGCGGTGGACATTGGGTTGTGATATCGCCATCGATATCGAGATCTTCGTGGACAGGGTTTCAGTGGACACAGCACCGTGATGGTACGTTCGAAGCTGTGCAGAGTGACTGGTGTATCAGGTGAAGATCTAAAGTCGAGAGCTCACAACATTGCACCTAATGGAATGATTGAACTGACTTGTTTAGTAAGGACGATATAGCGCGCACCTTGAAACTGTCGTGCGGGCATCCATACTCTGCGTTTCTGGTGCATACACATGTGTGGAGGGTGCTCGGCAGAAGAGTAACAAATAACAAACACCGCTGAGGGTAGTGTTGCCGTTGGCTGGCTAAGGCTAAGGCTAGCCGATCAAGCCGAGCCGATAAGAGCCAGCCAAAGCCGAGCCGTTATGACTTGGCTCGAGACGGCTCGGCTCGGCTTTGAGCCGGCTCACATTTGGCTGAGCCATGGCTAGTAGGTGTAGAAAGGTCTACTGATATTGCTCATACTGTTTGGCATTGATTGTGGAGGTCAAGGAGGTGTGCAAGGCGTGAGCCGTTAGTATGTCATTCCACGGCTGTATGGCCTCCTGCGTTGGCCAAAGCACTTCTCATGCCCTCTAAAATTTGTACAACAACTGCTGGAGGTCTTAGAACATGCCTACAGTGCATTGTAGTCCAGTTCAAGGGTCGCTATGGCTCTGAGAGTCGGTAAAATTCGATATTCTGCACTTGATTTCACAAATCAAATAAATTGCTCAAATCACAACAAAAGAGTGTTCTATACCTTTCCAGGTGGTCCATAGGCTATGGTAGGAGATTTTAGACCTTGAGCCAATGGCTAGCCGGGGCTGAGCCATAGCCGCCAAGAGCCAAGCCGTTCCTTATTGGCCCAGCTCGGCTCCTGGGTAAACGGCTCGGCTTGTGATGGCTTCGAGCCAAAGCCAGCCGTCGGCAACACTAGCTGAGGGTGTGTCAGCGAAGAAACCTGGGCAGCTTTGACACACCTTGAGCGTCGTTGTGGTGCTCGGGATGCGAGGCCAAATGGAGAGTGGAATGCGCTCAGTGGGCCCGCCAACTTGAATCGTCGAGAAGTACGCAAGACAAACGAAACACGCACCTCAAAATCTCCCCATCATGCTCGCATCCCTCCTGCTGTTTCCGCTCCAGCCCCAAGGTGATTGTCGATGTGATTCGCAGCGCCAGGGCCAGCCCATTCGATTTGAGGTAAATACTATACAAATACGCAATGTGGGTCAGCGACGTAGAACGAAACAGAAGCAAGCACACACCTCAATGTGCTCCAGAAGACTCCCAAGTCCCACCCTCGCCCGCAATCCCCCGTTCCGTCCCGCTCCACCGATAACCCTTCCGCGTTGCAAAAGCCTGGGCATGTAGCTACGTCAGAAAGATGTTGCGGTGAGACATTTGTGCGATCTTGTAGATGGGTTGCTCGAGTCGGCAATGATTTGGCACCTGTGTAGCCCACATAACACTGTGGCTTGTCAGTGCCAACCCAGCGGGTTGGCACTGATAAGCCGCAGACGTTTCAGCAATTCGCAGGTAGCGAATAACTAGTGAATAAACCAGTGAGTAATTGTCTAGAGTTTCACCACAAGACTCAAGACCCACCGATTGTAGACTATCAGTGGCGCCTAGATAGTGAATAAAGGTCTACTTTGTTACCAGTCAAGTCATAATTCTTATAGTGTAGCCGGTTAGTGAATAAATCAGTAAGTAAATTGCATGCACCTTATCAGTGTTGCATAGGTAGCCAATAAATGTGATATCTAATCGGTAGTGTATAGATAGTAAGTAAACCTTGATAGTCGCTTATCAGTGGTCTGTAGGTAGCCAATAAAGGTGTAATGTTTTGTTGATCAAGTTGTAGGCCGGTAAGTAAACCTTCACAGTAGCTTATCAGCAGTCCATAGGTAGCCAATAAAGATGTAATGTTTTGTTGATCAAGTTGTGGTCCGGTCAGTAAACCTTCACAGTAGCTTATCAATGGTCCATAGGTAGCCAATAAAGGTGTAATGTTTTGTTGATCAAGTTGTAGGCCGGTAAGTAAACCTTCACAGTAGCTTATCAGCGGTCCATAGGTAGCCAATAAAGATGTAATGTTTTGTTGATCAAGTTGTGGTCCGGTTAGTAAACCTTCACAGTAGCTTATCAATGGTCCGTAGGTAGTCAATAAAGTGTGCTGTTTTGTTGATCAAGTTGTGGTCCGGTCAGTAAACCTTCATATAGTAGCTTATCAATGGTCCGTAGGTAGTCAATAAAGTGTGATGTTTTGTTGATCAAGTTGTAGGGCTGGTAAGTTAATGTCTAGGAACTTATCAGTGGCACATAGGTAGTGAATAAAAGTGAGATCTTCTATGCTGTCCTTCCGAGTAGGACTGGTATACGGCTCAGGTGTGACATCTGTGACATCCCATCCAAAAAAGGAAATTTTTGCGGATGGTCAGCAGAAATCATGACAAATGTCACAGAATGTCACAAAACCAAAGTTATAGATTTCGATGAGGGCTACAACTTTCATCAATTGACCTATACTCCGAGCTCAATGGTTATCTTGTAATCGGCCAATTACCTGCTCTGAAATGTTTATTAGCAGATCAGTAGAGCATATCTCAGCAAATACTGGTCGGATTGGGATGATTCAAGTACTGGAGGGAAGCTCTTTTCACTCTGGACCTAACGGTGTATCAGATTGAGTTATTGGGCACACTTTGTTCCTCCATCATTTCCATCACAGCTAGATATTGAGGCCATCCCGCAATGGATAAAGAGATCAATGCTCAAGGGCAGTCTCTCACCACTGAAAGCACCCTCTACATACTTACTTGTCATAAAAAATGCCTGATCTTATCTAGAAAGACTCGACATACTGCATGTTTTAGCTGTATGTATCAGTGTTTGGCTGATATCTGTATGACCTCAGCACCGATAGTCTTGATCCAGGTGGGAGGTCGTATTAGGCCCCCAATAGTACAATCTGACCCAAATTCAAATCTATTGACCTCAGTCTCAGAAGGTTATGCACAGGGTCCTCCGCAATATTGCTCCCTTGCTATTGTTGGCTACATCCAAGGTATGGAGATGAACACTACATTGTCTGGGAGTCCCAATAGACACCTTTCAGAATCATCTGCAATCTCCTTATTGCTGTTTTCAAAAAAGTTGGCACCGCGCGTTCGAACCGTGATCCGGGCACTTTTTGATCATGGGGAGTAATTATTTTTTTTCTCCACCAATACTCCACGTATACACATGTATGTACCAGCAAAATTCATGGATTTCCGAGGCGGATTTTATGAGCTGCTCAGACCGGTGAATTTCGCACATCAATCCCACAACTGAGTCATCAAGGCTCTTCCGGCCCGCTCGAATTTTAGCACACGAAATACATTTCATTTATACATGCTCAGAAGACGAAAAGTGTTTAGAATTACTCTCCCGATGCTCTCCCAAAATCTGAGAGTTATTGAAGCATCTTTGCGCGAGAACGAGCACGTCAAAGTGCTGCACGCATCACTGTGATGCGCTCACGCTCCCTCTTGCCTCTTGCCACGAGTCCCACAGCCGCTGTCCGCCTACGTCGATGCCCAGGGGCAAGCCCATCTCCGAGGACCTGGCCTGGGCTATTGTACGCATGTACCGCATGCTCGACATCAACGATATCGTCGCATACACGGATGTCAGCAAACGGACGATTCGACGTATCCACAGCCGCTATAAGACGACCGGCAAGGTCATTTCCCCGAAGGAGATTGAACGCAGGGGGCGTACTAGGCATCTCACCAGTGGAGAGGTCTCGGTGAGTGCTTTCCCATTGCATTATTCGTCTCTCATCTTTCCCAGTTTCTGCTCGGATGCCTCGATTTCAGCTGCGATAAATACCTCGATGAGCTGCAGACCGCCCTTCAAGAGATCTGTGGGCGGTCTGTCTCCCTGTCAACGGTCTGGAGGTCTTTGAAGCGAAAGGGCTACACAATGAAGAAGGTGTGTCGCCCCACTCTTTTCGGGTCCAAGGCTTATTCACTTGCAGCTCACTCGTGAGGCACTTGAGCGCAGCGCCATAAAGCGCGCAGAATACACCTTGAAAATCGGCCTTAACTACCAGCCTCACCAACTCGTTTTCGTTGACGAAAGTTCCTGTGATCGCCGCACCTCGTATCGCGGAAGAGCCTGGGCTATCAGCGGGCAAAGGGCGGTGCGGAAAGCATTCTTTGTGCACGGGAAACGGTGCGCAGCTTGTCCACTCACCATTCTTGCATACTGATATACTCGTCTTACAGTTACTCGGTTCTTCCTGCCATTTCCCTCAACGGAATCCTCTACGTCGACATCGTCGAAGGCTCTTTTACCACCGAGACTTTCACCGAGTTCATCGACGGCCTTCTCAACGAAATGAATCCATTTCCTGGACCCAATTCAGTGATTATCATGGATAACTGCCGGATACACAAGGCGGAGGAGATTCGGGAGATGATCGAAGAACGGTGTGTCTTCTATTTTAGAGGTTGTGCTACTAATTGTGTACTGCAGAGGCATGCGATGTGTGTATCTTCCACCGTATTCTCCCGACTTCAACCCGATGGAGCCCGGTTTCTCAAAAATGAAAGCACACCTCCGGCATGAAGGTCAGGCATATCGCACAGCGACTGAATCAGCCAATGAAAAACTCGCCACAATTGTCCAGTTACACGAAGCTGTTTACTCAATCACACCGGAGGATGCTGCAGGATGGTTTAGACACTCGGGCTATTTCTGAATACATGTCGTTATTACACTTGAATCATACTATGTACAAGTACTGGGATCGTAAACACGAAAGGAACGAGAACAAAAAAAATACACCTACAACATCAAGCAGCGACACCTCTGCCTGCATCCCAATCGGCGCGAAGTTGACGCTCAAATTCGCAGTCCTTCGTGATATACTTTACCAGAAGCTTTGCGACACCCTGCTTCAATTCTGGACAGAGCTTCTGCAGCTCCTCGTGCGACTCTCCCAACAATTGGTTGATACGTTTGTAGCCATTGTCGAGAAGCGGCTGAAGGAATTGCGCAAAATTGTGGTCATCGCAACCGCGGCGGTGATGTTGATCGAGACCTGGGAGCCAGTCCTTGAGAAGCGGGTATTCGATTGAGTCGTCCGACTCGGTGCTGTTGGTACGACGAACGGTTCCGGTAGGAAGCTCTTGGGGAGCAGGTTCCGACGGAGGAGTGGGGTGCGGAGGGGGAGGGGGAGGGGGAGGCAAACCATACCCATAGTATGGATATGGACCACTGGGCGGTGGGTAATACTGCGGGTACGGTCCCGGTGGTGGTGCATACGGGGCGGGAGTGGCGGCGTTGCGAGGAGCACGAGAATGAGGACGAGGATGGGCGTTATCCGGGTTCAGCCCAGTTATTTTGGCCTTCACCTCGTCGGGAGGATCAATGTACGATATGTGTTTACCTGAATGCTAAGAAGGAGCCATTTATAAGAAAGGAAAGCAAACGAAATGACGGAAGCGCACCATAATCACTGCCCAGAGACTGATATTTGCAATCGACAGCTCGAGATGTTCTCGACCTTCACCGATAGGAACGCAATAGCGCTTGTGCAAGTCGCATAACCGGTGGCTTTGCAGCTCCGCGACGTATTGAGCCTTCGTCTTCCCTCCATCTTCCCCTTCCCCCTCCTCATCGCTGCTTTCAGGCGACGCATTGGCCTTCTGCGACTGCAGCGTCAACATCGAGCAACATTGATGAGAATATAAACGCACCTTGTTCTTCGATCCCTTCTTCTTCTTTTTATCAGCCGCAGTCTCTTTCTTCTTTTCCCGGAGGTCGAAGATCTCGATTGTGAACGGTTTGGTGGATGCCTTCTTGGCTTTCCGACGCCGTTTGAACTCTTGCTTCGCTGCTTTGATCATGTCGCTATAAGACTTGGAGTCTTGCTTCAACAGAATCGGTTTGTTCCGCACGGGCGCTGTGCTGAGCTTATACCCGATTTGCATTTTGCTCCGCCGCACCTCGAGCTCGTCTGCGATTTGTTGGAAGAACCGGTCCTCGTCCAGATCAATAGAAAGCGTCAATTCCGAGACAGAGGCACCAGCGGGGATGAAGAACTTGATATTTTCTGCAGAATTTCAGCTTATGAGTGGGTCCAGACAACCCTGTTTACGCACCGTAATCGTCATCTTCATCTTCATCTTCATCCTCGGACGACAATTCCTCATCAACGACTTTTACCGCCTTCTTCCCCTTTGTCGTTTTCGTCTTGTTCTTCTTCTTCTTCTTCGAAACAGCCTCGTCCTCGGAGGAGCTATCCAGCTCCACGATCTCTTTCTCCTTCTCGTCCTCATCCTCATCCTCGTCCTCATCCAGCTCCTCCCCTCCACCAGGCCCCTTCGACAACCCTAATAGACCTTCCATCGCGTCGAGGGCATCGTCCGGGACTTCACTAAGTCCGCTAGATTCGTTTCCAGACGTCGAAGGGTCGCCGAGAACAAGGACACTGGAGTCCGTCGTGGACGCTCGAGATGGGCCAGAGGATGGCGTGCGTTTAGGTGGTCGACCTCTTGGACGTTTTGCAAGGGCCTCTGGGGGTGCCGTGGTGGCTGCAGCCTTTCGCTTGGGCGCCATGGCGGCAAGAGGCAAGAGGGAGCGTGAGCGCATCACAGTGATGCGTGCAGCACTTTGACGCGCTCGTTCTCGCGCAAAGATGCTTCAATAACTCTCAGATTTTGGGAGAGCATCGGGAGAGTAATTCTAAACACTTTTCGTCTTCTGAGCATGTATAAATGAAATGTATTTCGTGTGCTAAAATTCGAGCGGGCCGGAAGAGCCTTGATGACTCAGTTGTGGGATTGATGCGCGAAATTCACCGGTCTGAGCAGCTCATAAAATCCGCCTCGGAAATCCATGAATTTTGGTGGTACATACATGTGTATACGTGGAGTATTGGTGGAGAAAAAAAATAATTACTCCCATGATCAAAAAGTGCCCGGATCACGGTTCGAACGCGCGGTGCCAACTTTTTTGAAAACAGCAATAATATCTTCAGAACTCATGTCTGTACACATGCATCTTGTTTGGCATAGATAACACTGATAGAGGTATTTTGGGAGATCCGTGATAGCTATGAGGTTGGTTTCAATGCCAGAAGGGTTCATTAAGACATGCCTACAAATGTCCCTCCAAGTGTTAGAGCTTACTTGAAATTATGTTCACACCATAATGCACAGTCAAGAGGCTTCCAGTTCTGCTTAGCACCCTAAGGCTGTCTTCAGCTATATCTTGTGGCATCTCACATAGCCTTTGCTAAATCTAATATGGGATACTAGTAGATGTCCAAATACACTTCCTACACTCCAGGGACCATGTATCCTGTGCCTCTAGGCTTTACTTTGCAGATTTGGCAAAAGCACAATTGAGTGGGTTGGAGCCAATATGGAAATATCTACCTAGTGAATTGTTCTAATGAGCAAAAATCTTGGGTGGTAGGAAGTAGGCAGGGTCCTCCTGCACTCCTACATACCCTGATCCATAATCTACTCTCATATTCGGTGGTGAATATTGAGACATACACCTGAATATGTAAATAAAATAGGTCAACAGGAGATGTCTCCAACCGAGCAACCGTCCAGATCTGTGTATCTTCCACTGAGATATAGCATTTTTGAAAAATGATAGTATAGCCTGTATTGACTCCTTAGTACTTGGTTTAAAAATATGAGTGAGGTGTCATCTCGTGCAGACCATTCACATCTACAAATAGCATCCTCAATGAAGGGTATCGGCTCAGGAATGACTGAGATATCTGCTCATCATGTCCAGGATCATCCTTATATTAGGCAAATTGGCAGTATCTCAAGTTGTTCTCAGAGCAGATCATGCAGTTTAATGATGAGTGAGTATATGGAGGGTTCCCTAAGTGGTTATAGACTGCCCTTGAGCATTGATCTCTTTATCCATTGCGGGATGGCCTCAATATCTAGCTGTGATGGAAATGATGGAGGAACAAAGTGTGCCCAATGACTCAATCTGATACACCGTTAGGTCCAGAGTGAAAAGAGCTTCCCTCCAGTACTTGAATCATCCCAATCCGACCAGTATTTGCTGAGATATGCTCTACTGATCTGCTAATAAACATTTCAGAGCAGGTAATTGGCCGATTACAAGATAACCATTGAGCTCGGAGTATAGGTCAATTGATGAAAGTTGTAGCCCTCATCGAAATCTATAACTTTGGTTTTGTGACATTCTGTGACATTTGTCATGATTTCTGCTGACCATCCGCAAAAATTTCCTTTTTTGGATGGGATGTCACAGATGTCACACCTGAGCCGTATACCAGTCCTACTCGGAAGGACAGCACAGAAGATCTCACTTTTATTCACTACCTATGTGCCACTGATAAGTTCCTAGACATTAACTTACCAGCCCTACAACTTGATCAACAAAACATCACACTTTATTGACTACCTACGGACCATTGATAAGCTACTATATGAAGGTTTACTGACCGGACCACAACTTGATCAACAAAACATCACACTTTATTGACTACCTACGGACCATTGATAAGCTACTGTGAAGGTTTACTGACCGGACCACAACTTGATCAACAAAACATTACATCTTTATTGGCTACCTATGGACCGCTGATAAGCTACTGTGAAGGTTTACTGACCGGACCACAACTTGATCAACAAAACATTACACCTTTATTGGCTACCTATGGACCGCTGATAAGCTACTGTGAAGGTTTACTTACCGGACTACAACTTGATCAACAAAACATTACACCTTTATTGGCTACCTACAGACCACTGATAAGCGACTATCAAGGTTTACTTACTATCTATACACTACCGATTAGAACTCACATTTATTTGCTACCTATGTAACACTGATAAGGTGCATGCAATTTACTTACTGATTTATTCACTAACCGGCTACACTATAAGAATTATGACTTGACTGGTAACAAAGTAGACCTTTATTCACTATCTAGGCACCACTGATAGACTACAATCGGTGGGTCTTGGGTCTTGTGGTGAAACTCTATACAATTATTCACTGGTTTATTCACTAGTTATTCGCTACCTGCGAATTGCTGAAACGTCTGCGGCTTATCAGTGCCAACCCGCCGGGTTGGCACTGACAAGCCACAGTGTTATGTGGGCTACACAGGTGTCACGACAAGGAGATGCTCGCGATTATGCGAGCGCTAGACGAATGGAGACCGTACCTGCAAAACGGGAGGGGGAAGCCGTTTGAGATCTGGACCGACCACAAAAACCTGGAGTACTTCATGACCAGCAAGAAACTTAACCGTCGCCAAGCACGATGGTCGCTGGAGCTGAGCGAATACGACTTCAGACTACTGCACAAACCCGGGTGAACGCAGGGCAAAACCGACGCGCTGTCACGACGAACAGGACATGACAATGGGAGGGCCAACAACATGGACATCACGCTACTGCCGGCAGATTTGTTCACTCGAGATACGATGCGAACACGAGCAATGCTGACGTCGCCAGACCGGGACGAAGGAGACACAACCATGCGATGGATCAAGGAATCAGAACCCGATACGGAACCCGCCATCACGGGATTGTGGGAAGGAGGGTTGAAACCCGCCGGATGGGAGAAACGGGATGGGTTTCTGCTGAAGGATGGCCTGGTATATGTGCTGAAGAACGACCAGGTCCGGAACCGAATTCTACGCTTGCACCACGACACCGCGTTAGCGGGCCACCCGGGACAATCCAAAACGGCAGAACTGGTGTCGCGAAATTACTGGTGGCCGTCCCTTACTCGAGACGCCCGGAAGTATGTGGCTGCCTGCCCGACATGTCAGAAAACGAAGACGTTTCCGGCTAAACCGAGGGGAGAACTTGCGCCGAACCCGGTTCCAACCCGCATGTGGCAAAGCGTGTCGGTAGACTTGATAACCCAGCTGCCACAGTCAAAAGGATACAATGCCATTATGGTAGTGGTGGACCGGCTAGGGAAGGGAATCAGACTCATGCCGTGCACGAGCGACATTTCGGGGGAAGGAGTTGCGCGGCTATATCGCGACCATGTGTGGAAGGACTTCGGGATCCCAGAAGACGCAACGAGCAACCGGGGCCGTCAATTCATTGGCAACTTCATGCGGGATCTGAATCGGCTTCTGGATATCCGGTCCAACGCGTCCACCGCGTATCACCCACAGACGGACGGTCAGACAGAACGGGTGAACCAAGACGTTGAGCAGTATCTGCGTATCTTCGCCAACTTTCAACAGGACGATTGGGCGGACTGGCTCAGTATGGCTGAATTTGCCCACAACGACAAGGTCAATGCAACGACCGGGTACTCGCCGTTCTATTTGACGCTCGGATTCCACCCTCGAAAAGCAATCGAACCACGGGTGGATGTTCCGACAGAAGCCGCTGTTGACTTTGCAACCCGGATGAAGCGGGCCCGGGAGGATGCCGCCGCGGCCATGCGCAGGGGACAGGAGTTGATGAAGAAGTACTACGATCGAAAACGGCAACCCGATCCCGGGTACGAAGTCGGGGACCAGGTCCTGCTATCAGGGGAGCATCTGTCAACACTACGGCCGACCAAGAAATTCGACGATCGTCGATTCGGGCCTTTCAAAGTACTGGACAAAGTAGGCAAGCTATCGTATAGGCTTGAACTACCCTCGACTTGGAAGATACACCCTGTGTTTCACATGACTTTGCTGCGACGATGGGTCCCGCCCTACGCGGAGCACCAAACGCAATACAAACTGCCGCCCGTGGAAATAGTGGACGGGGAAGCACACTACGAGGTAGACGAAATTCTGCAAATCAAAGGCACTGGGGCGGGACACACACTGAGGTACTACATCAAGTGGAAAGGGTACCCGCCGGAGGAGTGGACATGGGAACCTCGGGAAGCGCTAGTGGGGGCAGAGGAAGCGTTGGACAAGTTCTATTCGACAAGACCTACGGCCGCGAAGGAAATTTGGACATCCCGAGGCTGGCGGATAATGGGCCCGGATGGCGAACCCATGAGGACGGGTCGAAAACCAAAGAAAAATGGAACCCGCTCGAAGAACCCGCCAGGAACCCGACATCGAGCTTATCGGCGCTGAGGACTTCACCTCGAAAGGGGGGGGGTGATGTCATGAAACGCTCCCTATACGTTCACCTTTAACGACGGTAACCCAATCGCAGAAACCGATTGACTTCAAGTTCCTGATCGTATTAACCCTCACTCTACGATCAGGACCCTTTCTGTCCGCACCGATCCTTTATATACCGTAGGTACACTCCTGTACCGTAGGTTGTTATCATCTATTCCCCAGGGTCTTCATACCCTCGTCTCATCCTATCCTCTCGTCGCCGTCCGTGTTGTCCGCTATCGCGGGTTCCGTAACCCGATAACCCGCTCAGCTAGCCCGAAGACCGCTGTTGCTGACACATGCATCCGGGACACCCACATATTGAATCTTCGCACCAACCTCGACCTCGACTTGGACGAGCCCAAGAGCCAAGGGCTCCCTCGCTCGCAGTCTTTGACGCGCTTTCGATGGGGCCACATACTTGCACTTTCGGGGGAATACACATTTTGGAGGAGGGTATCGATGCGGAGGTAGAGGTCGATGATGCTGGAAGAGCAGACGGTACGACGACCATGAGGATGGTATTCTACTGAGTCTAGGAAGCACCAGGTACGCAACTCGTCTTTCTCGCTGCCTCTTGAGCTGTATTGAATGTATTCAAGGCCCTTTCATACCTGGACTCGACGCGTCGATGCATGGTCGAGGTCCGGAAACCACCTGTGTAGCCCACAATACACCGTGCACTATCGGTGTTAACCCGCCGGGTTAACACCGATAAGCCACGGCTCTGTCGGTACCCGCCATGGAGCGAATAGTTATTGAATAAAGAAGTGAATAAAGGTGAAGATTCCTCGGGTCTGTAGTACTCCAAGTCCACACTACCGTCATGTTGTCGGTAATTCCTATGGAGCGAATAATTCTGAGAATCTCCACCGTACCTTGTCGATGGCTCCATAGGGAGCGAATAATTCTGAGAATTTCTACCGTACCTTGTCGATGCCTCCATAGGGAGTGAATAATTATGAAAAAGATCTCGCCGTGTATTGTCGGTGGCACCCTAAGGAGCGAATAATTATGAACATTGTATCGACTATTTACTCATCCATATGAACGGAGAGATCACCACGTTCTCCATGATCAAGGCCCAACATAGAGATTTGGTACGCCAAGCCAGCGGCAGCCTCCAAGTCCTCCTGCTCCTCTATATCCGCACCCTCCTGGTCAGTGACTCCCTCTTCCAAGTCCACCTGCTCATCTAGAATGTCCACCTCCATTTCTGATCCATCCATCTGCACATTGAGAGCAACGCCAGGCTGCAGCGTTCCTGTGAATGAAGCGCCGTGTTTTCTTGCCAGTTCTCGAAATCGTTGGAGGTGTATGCCGTCGAAGACACTACGCCGCAGACGATAGATGTCTACTTGCACTGCCAGTGGTATGTCGCCAGACCCACGAAGCTCTGCTTCAAGTTGCCGCAGCCGTTGGTTTTCGTCCCTGATCCATGTGATAAGACGTCGAATTTCGATGTTAAGACGCTGGATCTCTTCCCGTGCACGCTGCAGCTTGAAGTAGCGATCCATCAGCAGACGAAATGTGGGTGTTGCCCACTTCTCATCCGCAAGCGAGTTGGCGTCATCACGGAGGAGGTCGAAATCAGAGAGGAACGCATATTCGACCACAACGTCCCAAGAGAGGTGAGGGCGAGGGGGGTTCATCACCTCTGCAGCTTTGTTATATCGCTCGATGGCATTCTTGACAGCGGTTGAGCGGGTTTGCAGGGACTTTGAGATATGTTTCCGGTGCTTGTAACCTGCTACTGCGTTAGCAAATCCAAGTCAGCGCCAGGAGAATACATACCTGTCCCCGACTGATTCATCTTTGTAAGTTCCAATAGTCGCTGGACTACTAGGAGCTCCAGCCCGTCAACGGCCTTGCGATACGCATGCATTCGCACCGCCTCCTCTGCTGCAGCCCACTCCGGAGACGATGGCGTCCAACGAGTCTCAATCTCCAACTCACGCTCCAGCTCATGAACCTGGTCCATGTCTCGATTCACTCGCTCTCGAGCATGCCGAATCTTGATGTTGATCTTGGATAACCTTGGGCTATAAGGAGCGTCGGGCGCATATGAAGCTGCCTTCTCCCGATTGAGCGCTTGAAGTTTGTGTCTATATAACTTGTCAACAATGGAGTTTTGCATGAAAAGAGGACGTACTGATTATCAAGAAGGACTTGAAGCTTTCGCAGATACTCCATTGCTCCTGTTTCCTCTTTCAACTTGGCCCCAGCTTGTAACCGCCGTAGAAAGTTGCCCTCTTGTACGAGCGCTGCTTCGAACTCCTCAGTGCTTGCAATGCCATTGAGCGCCATCGCCTCTTTGAGGTCAGTCTCCCCCTCCAACAGATTCAGAGCCTGCTTGTAGTTGTTACACAGAAAGACGCCTATGGGGAGTAGGTGAGACGTGTAATAGATTTAGAAGGAGACGTACTCAGGTTTGCATAGGTATCCGCACTGTCCGTCTGTTTGAAGTAGGACGCAATCTCCTGCTTCCAGTGAAATGGCGTCGCATATCGACACGAGTTGGAGAGTCCGTTAGACCGGGAAAAACACCGCTCACATCCTTCAAAATCCTCTAGCCCCATGCCCTTCAAATATGTGGCGAGGTGCTCCAGCTGGCAACGTCGATTGTGAGCATGACCATGAAAGGACCCGACGAGGCAGCGTAAGCCCAGACGTTGCGCCTTTTCACCAAGCTCACTCTGTGCAATGGTGGTTTCGATCTTGCAGCCGACGTCGTACCCCATTGCGGTATTCGGACCGAAGTGATCTAGGAGCGCCTCGACGACAGCAAGTGGGTACTTGGACCTGGGATATATGAGTGGATGCAGCAAACAGAGATGAAGACGTACAGCTCACCACTCTTGATCATCTCCACAATCAGAAGAGCGAAGCCGTGTCGACAAAGGCACATGAAAATGCCCGTCTGGTCAAAGACGGCCCACATCTTCGATGTGATCGCCTCCGACATATTGGCCCAGCGGTCTTCACAGGGACTTTGCTGCGCCACCTCATGGACCACCTCAGCGAGTCGATCGCGAGCCCAAGCGTCGACCTTCTCCCTTGTGAGGAAATAGGTCTCCCCTCCATCACGGTTGTCAGCGCGTTGACTGCCCAAAAGATTGCCGTTCACCCGCTTCAATGAGTTGTTGCCATCGACGGTGACCAGACGATCGTAGAGGAGCTTCTCCTCGCCCTCGAGTTTGTAGCCACATGCAGGGCAGTCGTGCTTAATACGCCAGCTGAGACCGTCGCGGCCGAGCAGACTCAGTACGCGCTTCTCCGCTTGACGGCGCAGCTCGAGGTAAAGGTCGTAGGCGATGGAGAACTGTGCTCGAAGGTATTGGCGGTAGGGAACCTTGTGAATGTCGCAGAGCGTCTTGACGAATGCTTGAATGACAAAGCGTGGGCAGCGCGCATGGGCGACTCGATAGTGCTCCAAGGCCTCGATTGAGATGACAACGGAGGGCGAGATTGGCGAGCAGGGAACAAGGCCTCTCGCGAGGAGTGAGGCACAGATGCCATTGTCTGGGCTTAGTAGAACAGAAACCCTTCTAGTCCCTGGATTGAAGATTAGAGACACTCAATGGCAGGCTGAGGACGTACTAGAGATATCCACCACTGTAAAAGTGGCCAACGAACCCTCATCCACATCACCCCAGCGGACTCCCTCCCTAACATCCTCCTCCAGTGCGCACCAGTCCATATATGAGCGCAGCATGGGGCCCATCTGAGTTGCGAAACCCTCTGCAAGGCGCTGAGTGCGGTCGTGGCGTGTTCTGTGGTCAAATCGACGCGGGCTTGGGAAGAGTCAGAACATCGAATGGAGAGTTGAAATATAACACACCGGGAGTAAACCTCCTCCGCAATTTCATGCTCAAGCGCCGCAAGCAGCTCTCCCCTGCATGGCTGAGGTCGACTTGCTCAGAGCCGTCCAGTATTTCGTTGACGTTGACATAGTCCTCCGCGTCGCTCTCATCATCGCTGCCCGTTTGGAGCGTTTGAAGTCTCTCGCGTTTGCGGCGTGGTAGGGCTAAACAGGTTTAACGGGCAATGAATGGACGATGCGCGAAGACAACTCACCAAGCAAGCGGGCCTGGCGAGCTTCACGGGTACGTCCAGATAGCGTGATTTGAGCCACAGGCCCAAGGACGACTGACTGTATTTCGTTGACGCCGGGTGTATCGCTATCTCGAATAATTCTGACGTGTTTGCGTTTTGCGGACATGGGTGGACTTGGTCAAAAAAGTTACAAGTCCCTCGTCATGTGATCGTCACAACCACGGTCACTTCTTGTTTACGACAACCTTCCCCACTTCCCTGCCATGCCAGTCGCCTCGCGTAAAACTGCCGTTGGTGCCTCCCTCCCAAGTAAGTCAATGTTCATTGCACCGGCCCATTATCTTCCTTCTTCCCGACGCGGAAAGCCGCACTTGGCCATCCGCGTCGCCCTTCCATTTCCCTGCAACGAAAGCCGCATTTGGCCATCGACGCGCTCCATTTCTTGCCTTTGAACCCTGTTTACGCTGTCGCGTTCGCGTACTGACTGCCTCAATGCAGCCGCCGTAGTGCTCCAGCGACAAACCCGCTCAGGCGCCACATTCTCTGAGGTCGTGTCTGAGGTTGTCCTCAACGGTGTGGATGTCTCCACCCTCCTCGCCGCACGCCTCGCCGAACAAGACGCCTCCGGGCATGACGACCCGGAGATAGAGGTGCTCGCGGGTCGGCCTCTCCCAGACGATGATGTGGCAGCCCCCTCCTCGCTGCTTCCCGACCTTCCCGCTCCACCTATGGCTTCCCACAACCCCTCGACCATCCCCAACGTCAAGGCCCGTTGGCGTGTGAAGAAGGAAGAGAAGCGCTGCCAGCAGCGAGCTGCCGCAGTGCCGTATGGGAAGGGTATAAGTGCGCAGAGGGTTCGCGAGGCGCAGAAACGCGCCGTACACGTCGATGCGGACACGGCTGAGCTTCCGCACTCAAAGCCAGCCTGGACAGGCCATTCGAATGCGCCTGGCCCCGACGCCGACCTTGCAGCTGCTCTCGACGCATTCGACTGGGCCCAAGAGCATCTTGAAGACGTCCTCGCAGATGCTGGGATGCAGTACATCGACTGGCAGTCAGGGTGCGTAATCTATCGCCGTACATTCACCTTCTCATCCCTCACAGTGACAGTATTCCCATATACGACGCCCGCCGTCGCCTCCTCGCCCTCCTTGCTGGCCATCCGCGCGGAGACAACTGGCCGGGGATCGTCGAAGCTGCAAACGAAGCAGTCGAGAAGGCGGCACCGCGCATCAAGCTCAGCGCTGAGAAGCGTGCTCATCGCAGGGCGGCGGATGAGTTCCCAGCGCTTGCCCGGGGTATTTCGCATGGAGGCGGTCAGACGGTGTGTTCTTCATTCGTTCTTCACTTCCTTGGCTAATAAGAATGCAGGAGCCGGGAGAGCTGGTCGTGACGGGCGCAAACAAGCGGGTAACCGACGAGTTGCTCAAGAACGATTCATTCAAGAGCATTGTTGGCTTTACTAGCTGTACGTCCCGCCCATTTGTTTCCCTTCCATATCGACTAATACCCGCTAGTTATATTCAAGCTCTGGATGCCCCTCCTCTTCGGCGCCTACCACCTCATGAACGTCGCCCTAGCCGAATGGGCGCCCGCCCTCCGCCTCCCGTTTGCCGGGAGCGTGTTTGCCGCCTGCACCTGGAACTTCGTGACGACCGTCTGCGCCCCACACGTCGACTTCGCCAACCTTGCGTGGGGTTGGTGCGCAATCACGGCCCTAGGCCGGTTCAATCCCAGCCGAGGTGGGCATCTCATCCTCTGGGACCTCCGCTTGGTTATACGCTTTCCCCCTGGCTCGACCATTTTCATTCCCTCCGCCCTCTTGCTTCACTCCAACTCACCAATCCAACCCGGCGAGACCAGGAGCTCGTTCGTGCAATATAGCGCGGGTGGGCTATTTCGCTGGGTTGACCAGGGGTTTCAGACACAGGAGGTGTTTGAGGAGAATGCATCGGAGGAGGAGTTGGCTGAGGCGCGTCGGCGCCGGGCGACACGCTGGGAGGAGGGTATGAAGCATTTTACTGTAGCAGGGGATACTTTTTCGTTAGCATAGCTGCAAATGCCATTTATTTTTTATCCCTTCGTTGTTCTTTCTTTCAGCCACTTTATTATTGAGTTTTAGTGAAACATTGGAGGGAGCGGCTTGCTCAAAAGTGGTAATAGAAGTGCAAGTCTCAAGATCGGGGCTTCTGGAGGGTCTTGAAGAGGTGTGTGCAGCTACTGATCTTGACCTTACTTTTATTATCTCGCAGCAGACACTGGAATCCTGAGCCCTATTGGACGATTTAGAGTAGTAAGCACCCCCTTCAGACCTTATTTCTAATGCACTCAGGCCAAAATCTGAAACGGTATGGAGCCTTGACTAGAGGCACTGTATTTTGCATTAGTCGCGGTCTAGAAAAATGTCTGGAGCCTGAAAATGTTGAAAAGGATACAGTACCACATTCTTAATAGTCGGACCATTTTTTGTGGATTTTATGAAGCTTCGATCTTCATAAATCTCCTTATCTTCCTGAAGATTTCCTTATCTGTCCAGCGCTTGATGGGCGCTTAACCCTGATTGTCACTGTGTCACTGGCGCTTGACGAGCGCTTAACGGGCGCCTGGCTCGATTTGGCACTAGGTCACCGTGTCACACTGGTTGTTTCTTCCATCTAGAGCCAAGACCCACAGGTATCATACAGTTCCGCTCCCTGCGCACCTTTGCTCACAACAGATAGCCGTCGAGCATGCTGGTGACGGAGGCCGCAACTTTGTCACCAACACCCGTGCCTGTTTCCCCCCGTATGTTTTTGCTTCTTGCTGTTGGTACTGCTCTAACGTTGGATAGGGTCCCTCTGCAAACCAGTCATAGAGCGCTCTCCGCACTGGGATACGACCAACCTTGAAGAGCGCGACGCAAAGCATGACCGGAAACACGACGGCTACTGGTATTTTGTCTGGGGCTATAAAATCTTTACTCGAAAGTATGTATACTGCCCGTTCCACCTCTCATCTCGTGCTAATCAAATCTAGGTCCGACGTTGAAGCGCTGGGTACTCGCTACTATGAGCGTTTCCACACTAAAGCAGACGCAATCGCTGCTAGCAACGAGTGGTGCCGCACGCGTTGTACGCCTGAGCAGCGTTGCTCCAATCACGGTCCCGTCGACGGCAGCCCCACTCATAAGCCGGCCCTTCCCTACGGCGCCCTTACGCTCGACATGGCCCCCGATCTTGCCAGCACATAACCACGGCCTCTCCTCCGCCTCCAAGGGCCCCAGCGCAGTATTTCCCTCAAAGCCTGCCGCCCCGCCGTTTTCCCCGAGTCCCCGCTTTGCCCAAAAGTCGCCTGACGCCGCTCCGGACTCGCCAATCTCCATTCCCGACTCGCCTTTGACCAACCCCCGCCCCATCTCCACTCCATCCACCCCGCCGAGTCCCTCCTCTACCGCCATCTCATCTCTCAGCGCCTCGTCCCTCGGCTCCTCCGAAATTCTGGACCCCGATGATATGGAGACGCCCGAGACGCTCGAGCAGAACAACCGTGAGATGCTGCCATTCTTGCGTCGGCTGTATGCACCAGAGCGTGCGGAGTACGGGGTTATTGAAGCCAGGGTACGTTTCGCCAAGGAGGATGTGCGCGGACGTCTAGGTCGGGCCCTCACGAGGGAGGAAGCGGAGGGTGTGGAGCAGGCAACAAGGGCCCACAGAGATCGCGAGCTTCAAGCTGGAGCAACCCTGTAAGTTGTGTCCATTCGAGTGTTTCTCTAGCTAACGGAATTTTCAGCGGCGTCGAGACCAATGGCCCTCCGACCTCTCCACCAGCTGCAGCAACTTCGCTTCCCTCTCAGCCTTCCCCTCCACCACCTTCGCCTTCACCCTCGCCTTCCTCTCCGCCTTCCTCCCCGCCTCCAAGTTACCATGCGCTGCGGCAAGTTCTACGCGCTCGCATTCGTGTCCAAGTCGAGATTGACGAGGCGGGTGGTGTCTCGCAGCTTTGAATATTGCGTCGCTTTTTGAAGTATTGTATCGTTGCTCATGCGCTGTCTACGTACATGCCATACTTACTATTGACGATCCGTTTTATTTGTTTCTATTAGCACTATTGACCTGTAAGTATGTATGGAATTGACTTGTGTTTTTGCGTCGCTGTGATGCACGTGACTGACCTCCCGTGCACGTGACTGACCTCCCGTGCACGTGACTGACCTCCCGTGCACGTGAGTCATAATCTGGTTTCTTTTCGTATCAACAACCCACTCTACGCATCTACACCGCCCATCCAAACACTCGACGCGTCGCGTCTACGCCGCCCTTCGTGCTCAACCATGCCAATCAAGGTCACCCTTGCCAAGGAGCGTGCTGACCATATCACCAAGTGCGTTGTCTCCACGCTCTCGCTCCTTAACATCCACCGACAGCAACTAGGCCGCTCTCTGCTCGAGTGAGCGCCCTCTCGTTCCCCGGAGCCCCGCGTCCACCAGACCCCGAGACGCGTGTCCCTCCTAGTCCCCCCTCTGTCCACGGCGCATCCACTCCCCCGCTCGACAGCCCTCCTATCAACGCCCTTAACTACCTTGATGACCTCCACGACGAATTGGACAGTGGCGATGATGACGAGGACCGTGGCCATGGACTTCCCAAGCCACCACCACCAGACAGTGACGAAGAGGGCGCGTTTGGCAGCGACAATGACGAGGATGACGACCTGGGCCATGGGCCTCCACCGCCTCGTGCCAGTGATGAGGAGAGCGGTTGTGGTACTCCCTCCGGAAGCGACAACGACAACGAGCTCAAATTATCGCCCATCCGCAAACGCCGTGTTACGATTCGACCTGACAGCGACGAGGAAGACGACTGGGGTCTGACGGCCGACACTCCAGCCATTGCATCCCCCGCTCCCTCTGCCCGAACCAAGACCAAGAAGCCGGTTGGATGGCGTAAGGGGTGGCGCAGCGACCAACGCGTTCGAAAGAACCGTATGCAGAGTATCAGTGCCGAGCTCGCCGCCTTCCAGCTGAAGCACAAGAAGAAGGAGCAGCGGCTTGTGCAGCGGCTCGCCAAGAAGTACAGTGTGCGGGTCGGGGCGGTCGAGACAAAACTGGTCGGGGCTAAGCAGTGGAAGATGAAGCGAAAGGCGTCTGAGAAGAAAGTCCTGACAGGGTACTACTGTCGGACGATCAATGCAGGTAAGTTTCTTGTATCATGCTGCGGTAGATATCTGAAGGCCTTTTAGAACGAACAGCCGCGGGCAAGGACAAGATTTCCTTCTTCACCGCCCAAGCCCGTGTTGCCAAGAAGCCGGAGCTTATACAGTTCCCCCCAGAGCTCAAGGCAAAGGTGATGGAGGAGTATGCCGCTCGGGAGAAGCTAAAGATTACGGGCAAGCGCCGTACAGCACTCGGTGCGGCCAAGGACGTCACCGTCACCACCAAAAAGCTTGCAGAAGATGTGAGTTTTGTTTTTCTTTTCACGAAGGTCCTGCGGCTGATGCACAGGCAGTTTTGCGAGCCTCCGAAAGCACACCAACACCGTCTCGTTCAGCATCATTGCCCCCGTCGACGCCGACAACAGCCTTTCTGTCCCCATTGTGCTAGACGGCGGCGGCGCTCAGTACATGTTCGAGAGGCATGGGATGACGGAGATAGAAGTGGCCAACGACTACGGGAAGTGGGCTTCAACGGCGGGCAAAGGCGAGTTATTCGTTCATTATCAACAAGTTCGCGCTAACGTGTGCCTTTCAGGAATCTCCAACATGAGCATGAAGGAGCTCCAGAACTACTGTAGGCTCTTCGTCACACGGGGCCTTAGTATGTCTCTCATCGTTTAATGTACCATGTCTAACTCGCTGCAGCCAAGGTGGCCCAAAAGCCAACGCGTATGAACTACGATAACTACTGCAGCAAGATCCTCGCCATCCACGGCGTTCACCTCGTTGGTTGGCCGGACGAGTGTCCGTGGCGGTCGCCTGCGGAGATCAAGAAGCCCATCCCCCTTCGAGCCCTGGCGAGGGCGATTGAGAAGAAGGAGTGCTACTGGAGGGTCGTGGAGTCGAATGAGGACCTGGAGGAGCTTGAGAAGGAGTACACAGGGCTGGTCTCGCAGGGGCTGCGACCCAAGCCAACGGGGCACAAGACTCGCTCGGATAAGGGTTCGACGAGAGGGAAGCAGACAAAAAGGCGGAAGCAGGCTGACGCGGACGAGTCGGAGGGTGGGGCGGTGGAAACAGCGGACAGTATCGCAAAGAACCGCAGTCGACGCACCACCACAAAGAGCTCCAAGCATACAGCCAAGCCTGCAGCCGCAACAACTACCTCTCGGCGAAAACGGATGCATGATGAGACCAACGACTCTGATGGGCACCAGACGGACGGCTCCAACGAAGACGCCCCGCCCAAGAGAAAGCGCGGCAAGAAGGCAAGCGACGATGATGGCAGGCAGACAGGGAAGAAGGCCAAGCGCCTCGACGACAGCACCAGCAAACGGGCCGGAATGCCGCCTACCACCTCGGAGGCATATCGCCGCCTCCGTGAGCAGCGGCACAATGCGAAGCCAAAGCCAAAGAAGGCCACCGTCCAGCCCGCAACAGAGACACCAACGACTCAGCCAACCACCAGGCCCAAGCCCAAGCCACGTGTGAAAGCTCCTGCACCAGCCGAAGAAGGAACGGCGACGACGACCTCAACGACGACAATCACCGCAGCTCAGCCGGTGACTCAGACTGCGACCTCGACAACGACCCCCCGCGACTGCTACAACCCAGTCAGCAACACAGCTCGAAGGCTCGATGGCGTCACCAACTGCTGCGGCTGGGATGATCCCGCTGGCCACTGAAAAAACTCCCACCGCCGCCGTGCCGTCGAAGGCAGCTGTTCCTCGGAAGAATGTTGTGCTTGGAAAGAAGGGTGGGCCGCCTGGTGTACGCTGAACGTTTGCTTTTGAAATACAATTCTAGACTACTGATAGAACGACTACCTTCTGTCTTTTCAATTTTATTCACCATACTCAATAGTAGCACAATCTAGTACCAATGACTAGTCTACTTGTTAGTACCTTGTAGTTAAAATAAATTGAAGCTTCATAATTATTCGCTCCTTAGGGTGCCACCGACAATACACGGCAAGATCTTTTTCATAATTATTCACTCCCTATGGAGGCATCGACAAGGTACGGTAGAAATTCTCAGAATTATTCGCTCCCTATGGAGCCATCGACAAGGTACGGTGGAGATTCTCAGAATTATTCGCTCCATAGGGACTACCGACAACAC
Source organism: Mycena amicta (assembly GCA_029282125.1). Taxonomy (NCBI): domain Eukaryota; kingdom Fungi; phylum Basidiomycota; class Agaricomycetes; order Agaricales; family Mycenaceae; genus Mycena; species Mycena amicta. Next base: position 71,660 of record JARIHP010000022.1, read on the forward strand.
GACGGTAGTGTGGACTTGGAGTACTACAGACCCAAGGAATCTTCACCTTTATTCACTTCTTTATTCAATAACTATTCGCTCCATGGCGGGTACCGACAGAGCCGTGGCTTATCGGTGTTAACCCGGCGGGTTAACACCGATAGTGCACGGTGTATTGTGGGCTACACAGGTGCCGGAAACTACAGACTCAAACTCGGGCTTAGTGACGACCTAGCCGTGTACGACCTTCTCCGTGACAATCCAAGACCTTACTCGTGGTCCTGTTCTTACCGCAATACGAGTCCGATGGACTCATGAACGCTCCCTCCATCGTCCATGCCCAGCACATTTTCGTGCATGCACCGACAGGTAGTATCAGCCCCGCCCTGCCAGCCCAGCGGAGTATCCCTCGCCATATACTCTCTACGCTCCTCCGCGCCGGACTGCTCAAGCCCGTCCACCATCCTCTACGCGCGATTTTTTGCGCCGTCCTTCATCCGGTGGCGGTGCACTCACCTGCCTTATTTGGACGCTGTACCATTTGCACCGGGGTTCAGGCACGCTACGGACCTGGAAGTACCATCGATTGGATTCGAGTTCTGGTTGGAGTTCGCTGCCCCGTGTCTCTCAACGCGTCTGGCGGATCACTACATGAGTCTACATCGGGTCCCGGGAGATGACAATGGAAGTTGCTGCGTATCGGAGGGGTTTTCTGTTCGGATTACTTCTTGTTCTCTGTTATGACCCCCAGTCGGTGGCAGCCTTGACTGAGGAATTATCTTGTGCTGGATGCGACTAGGTACTTAGCTACCGTGACCCTGTAACACGCAGTACCAAGTCTTGCATCCTGGAATTGGTACCTAAATGAAGGCAGGAATCCTGGCTTCCAGAAATATGGCCTTGCTTCGCCGGGAGTGGTAACCCCGGCTAAGTACCTGATCCCGGGAATTTTGGCAATAAAATATTTCCTGTGGCCGGAATTCTTCCTCGATAACTCTGAAACCTTCTAAGAACATGTAGTACACACGATCCGACAATTTAGACATAGTTTAGACCGTGTATCTGCTGCCAATATTCCAGGGGTTAGGCCAAGTTCCCAGTCACATGCAGCATTGAATTTGGGACTTCCCTCTATGAGCTTCCTTATTTGTATGGAACAACCAGTGAGCGGAAATAGAAGCCAAGTGAGAATTGAATGGGTACCAAGCGTCTGAACCTGCGTTTAACCTACTGCCAATAACCTAGTGAACCTATACATTTTAGTCCGTAGAACATCCAAATCTTGGTCTTCTTCCCACCGCTACTAGGCAACGGCAAGGGTCACCGAAACCCGTGCGGGTTGACAGACATTTCTTGTGCGGTCGATGTAGGATCAGGCAGCTGGTTGAGGATTTCCCCGGAATGTTTGACTATGTAGTTGAAATATTCATCTGCTTTCAGCGGAGAGACTGAAATGAACATTGACCGTCTCATATTTTGGAGGAGATCAGACAGTTCCTGCTCGCCGGACTGGAAACCCAGTGGCCGACTGGGAAACACTGCCAGAAACACAAGTCAAGAGGAACTTGCTGTATTCTGAAAGACGACGAGGTACAGGAGGAAAAGACTAAGGCATCGCATGATGTGATGCATGTAAGTAAACCGCCGGGTTTACACGGACCTTTTCTTGGGCTCAAATCTGCGTACAACCTCAGAAAGTTTGATTCTCTTTCCGAGTTGGAACTTTGCTTGCGGCGTATTTGTCTCTGTGAGAGCGTGGACCTCATAGAAGGCCATTGGCTTGTCCGAGGAGTCGTGCCCCATCCTCTGAATGAAGACAAAGGCGTCGGTTGTGTCAAAATCCGAGCCCCAGCTCAGGTTCGGAAAGCAGACAGTGAAAAGATACAAGGAGTCTCCGGCCTGAGACAAGGCCACCATATATCGGAGCGGACTCCAGATCCAGGGCTCGCGGGTCGGGGAGAGCTGCGGGGAAGGCTGTAGCTTCCGCGGAGTGAAATGCCACGGTAGCTCAACGCTGAATGGATGACCCATTGCATCTTCACCCAATGGCAAGAGCTCCTCGTATGGGAGCGAAACAGTTGTTTGAGGTTTCGGTCAGTGTGGCATAGATGTCCTCATCCCACTTTGGATTGATCGACCAAACAAAAATGTGGATAAGACACAGAGCCGCTTCGAGCCCCAGCCAGAGCAATGTTTCATGCGTGGAGGCCGTTTGAACCAGGTTGAAACATCCGAGATATCCAACAGCAGTTGCAACACTACCCAGAGCAAGTGCTGCACGGAGCGCCCAGAGCAGCAGTGACTGGGAACATAGTAAACTGTTGAAGAATGGGAGTGTGCCCTCATTCGGCAAATTGTCGCGAAGGATCCTCCGAATTCGCTGTTGGAGAGTGAATTGCGTGCAGACAGCACACAATACCGAGCCTGCGATCCGAACTACCGGATAAATCCATGAGCCGACTGCGCCATGTGTGCTGAGAATAATGGGGGGGTATGGAGTGATAGCCATTGTCGAAAGAGGAAGAATGATAGCCTTGTTCCGTCGAGTTCTACTGGCCTTCTTATAGCATGGGCATGTTCCACGGCAGCCGCGTTGCGCCAAATTTACCTGTGTGAGTTCTCAAGCCACCGAGAAGTACTTGGACATGGTGACTTCAGCAACATGAACAAACGGTCCACTGAGAGCTTGCAGTTGCAAAGAACAAGATGCGACAACCAGAACGACGTATTGAGATTGGTGATTGGTGAGATGATTATGGAGTATGGCATTGCGGAGATTCCAGTGGAGGGTGGTGCAAGTACTGAGAAGGCAGATGTGGGAAGTTATGATCAGCGCATGTGTCCAGCGCCATTTGCGATGGCGTGCCAGTGCTTTATGGTGACTTTCATTGGGTGGTGGGTGGTGGTGAGGATGTAAGTGTATACAAACAACAATCATGGCACGGATTTCAGACCAAACCCATTTCAATCATTTTTATTGACTTAAAATGTGTACAAAAAGGACCAATTTCGGGCTATGTTTCTGACGCATCAGAAATTTCAGAACAAAAAACGGTGTGAGTATCCACCCTGAGCATTGATGTCGGCACCTTTCTCGAGCAGAAGCTGCACAAGCTCAGTGTGGCCACTGTTGGATGCTGCCTGCAAGGCATTGCCGTAGTATCCACCCTGAGCATTGACGTCGGCACCTTTCTCGAGCAGAAGCTGCACAAGCTCAGTGTGACCACTGTTGGATGCTGCCTGCAAGGCATTGCCGTAGTATCCACCCTGAGCATTGACGTCGGCACCTTTCTCGAGCAGAAGCTGCACAAGCTCAGTGTGACCACTGTTGGATGCTGCCTGCAAGGCATTGCCGTAGTATCCACCCTGAGCATTGACGTCGGCACCTTTCTCGAGCAGAAGCTGCACAAGCTCAGTGTGACCACTGTTGGATGCCGCCTGCAAGGCATTGCCATATTCTCCACCCTGAGCATTGACGTCGGCACCTTTCTCGAGCAGAAGCTGCACAAGCTCAGTGTGACCACTGTTGGATGCTGCCTGCAAGGCATTGCCGTAGTATCCACCCTGAGCATTGACGTCGGCACCTTTCTCGAGCAGAAGCTGCACAAGCTCAGTGTGACCACTGTTGGATGCCGCCTGCAAGGCATTGCCATATTCTCCACCCTGAGCATTGACGTTGGCACCTTTCTCAAGCAGAAGCTGCACAAGCTCGGTGTGGCCACTGTGAGATGCCGCCTGCAAGGCATTGCCATAGAATCCACCCTGAGCATTGAGGTCGGCACCTTTCTCAAGCAGAAGCTGCACAAGCTCAGTGTAGCCATTGTTTGAAGCCACCTGCAAGGCATTGCCATAGATTCCACCCTGAGCATTGATGTCGACACCTTTCTCAAGCAGAAGCTGCACAATCTTGGTATGGCCACTGATGGAGGCTGCCTGCAAGGCATTGCCATAGAATCCACCCTGAGCATTGACGTCGACACCTTTCTCAAGCAGAAGCTGCACAAGCTCAGTGTGGCCACTGATGGATGCTGCCTGCAAGGCATTGCCATAGAATCCACCCTGAGCATTGAGGTCGGCACCTTTCTCAAGCAGAAGCTGCACAAGCTCAGTGTGGCCACTGATGGATGCTGCCTGCAAGGCATTGCCGTAGTATCCACCCTGAGCATTGACGTTGGCACCTTTCTCAAGCAGAAGCTGCACAAGCTCGGTGTGGCCACTGTGAGATGCCGCCTGCAAGGCATTGCCATAGAATCCACCCTGAGCATTGAGGTCGGCACCTTTCTCAAGCAGAAGCTGCACAATCTTGGTATGGCCACTGATGGAGGCTGCCTGGAAGGCAGTGCCGTATTCCCCACCCTGAGCATTGATGTCAGCACCTTTCTCAAGCAGAAGCTGCACAAGCTCAGTGTGGCCATTGTTTGAAGCTGCCTGCAAGGCATTGCCATAGAATCCACCCTGAGCATTGAGGTCGGCACCTTTCTCAAGCAGAAGCTGCACAATCTTGGTATGGCCACTGATGGAGGCTGCCTGCAAGGCATTGCCATAGAATCCACCCTGAGCATTGACGTCGACACCTTTCTCAAGCAGAAGCTGCACAAGCTCAGTGTGGCCACTGTGAGATGCCGCCTGCAAGGCATTGCCATAGAATCCACCCTGAGCATTGAGGTCGGCACCTTTCTCAAGCAGAAGCTGCACAAGCTCAGTGTGGCCATTGTTTGAAGCTGCCTGCAAGGCATTGCCATAGAATCCACCCTGAGCATTGAGGTCGGCACCTTTCTCAAGCAGAAGCTGCACAATCTTGGTATGGCCACTGATGGAGGCTGCCTGGAAGGCAGTGCCGTAGTATCCACCCTGAGCATTGACGTCGGCACCTTTCTCGAGCAGAAGCTGCACAAGCTCAGTGTGACCACTGTTGGATGCTGCCTGCAAGGCATTGCCGTAGTATCCACCCTGAGCATTGACGTCGGCACCTTTCTCGAGCAGAAGCTGCACAAGCTCAGTGTGACCACTGTTGGATGCTGCCTGCAAGGCATTGCCATATTCTCCACCCTGAGCATTGACGTCGGCACCTTTCTCGAGCAGAAGCTGCACAAGCTCAGTGTGACCACTGTTGGATGCTGCCTGCAAGGCATTGCCATAGTATCCACCCTGAGCATTGACGTCGGCACCTTTCTCGAGCAGAAGCTGCACAAGCTCAGTGTGACCACTGTTGGATGCCGCCTGCAAGGCATTGCCATATTCTCCACCCTGAGCATTGACGTTGGCACCTTTCTCAAGCAGAAGCTGCACAAGCTCGGTGTGGCCACTGTGAGATGCCGCCTGCAAGGCATTGCCATAGAATCCACCCTGAGCATTGAGGTCGGCACCTTTCTCAAGCAGAAGCTGCACAAGCTCAGTGTAGCCATTGTTTGAAGCCACCTGCAAGGCATTGCCATAGATTCCACCCTGAGCATTGATGTCGACACCTTTCTCAAGCAGAAGCTGCACAATCTTGGTATGGCCACTGATGGAGGCTGCCTGCAAGGCATTGCCATAGAATCCACCCTGAGCATTGACGTCGACACCTTTCTCAAGCAGAAGCTGCACAAGCTCAGTGTGGCCACTGATGGATGCTGCCTGCAAGGCATTGCCATAGAATCCACCCTGAGCATTGAGGTCGGCACCTTTCTCAAGCAGAAGCTGCACAAGCTCAGTGTGGCCACTGATGGATGCTGCCTGCAAGGCATTGCCGTAGTATCCACCCTGAGCATTGACGTTGGCACCTTTCTCAAGCAGAAGCTGCACAAGCTCGGTGTGGCCACTGTGAGATGCCGCCTGCAAGGCATTGCCATATAATCCACCCTGAGCATTGAGGTCGGCACCTTTCTCAAGCAGAAGCTGCACAAGCTCAGTGTGGCCATTGTTTGAAGCTGCCTGCAAGGCATTGCCATAGAATCCACCCTGAGCATTGAGGTCGGCACCTTTCTCAAGCAGAAGCTGCACAATCTTGGTATGGCCACTGATGGAGGCTGCCTGGAAGGCAGTGCCGTATTCCCCACCCTGAGCATTGATGTCAGCACCTTTCTCAAGCAGAAGCTGCACTCCCAGGGTATATCCCAAGTAAGAACAGACATATAGCGGCAACAATGGTTGCCGTGACCAATCTATCCAAGAGACATTGCTATCAGCTTCGTGCAGATGATTCAAGGCAATGTATTGGCTGCTCCCGGGCTCCAACAGTTGCATTGCTAACGTAAATAGGATGGCTTGGTCATAGCAGCGCAACAGATGGTAGCACCAATACCTGGCTGCATAGACAGCCAGTGGATAGTCTGGCAGTGTTTTCTCGTTGAGAGGATTCTCACTAAAGTGGAGAAGATAGCCTATGCATGTCTGTGCAATCATAGTATGCGAAAGACTCTCTCTGACATCCCACTTAAGAGTACTTGCCACTTGCCCCGACAAGATGTACTCCTTCACTGATGCATGAGCCAACCTTACAAAGGATGGCTCACTCTCATCATGAGTGTAGGTGACCAGTCCCTCCAACCATTCAAAAACCCCAGTTGCACCACCACGTAGATTGGGGTCATACATATATGTGTCCAGGTCAGAGAAATCTGATGCAAGGGCATCATTGAGCTCATCCAGAGTAACTGGTCGGGCAGCAAAGACAAGCCATAGGAGAAGTCTTTGAAGATATACAATGTGCTCAGCACTCACTTGTTGCAGAAAGCGGTCATAAATCCCATAAAGGTCACCAGGGAGATTGGTGAGTGTTCTGTCTAATCTGGCTGGTAATCTGCATCGGGAAAGTTCCACAAGGAGACAGGCTGCCAGACGAAACCTAGAAGGAGAGAGTATGAATATCATATTCAAAGAGAAAGAAGACACTTGCATTCCGTTACTCCTATGCACAACTTTGTCTGTGATATACCCTGCACGATGTGCCCACTGTTTCAAAGTGTGCTTGGTCCGGAGTTCACTCTCTACAAAGAGGCTAATGTCCTTCTGTATTGTGTCAACCTCAAGAGCAATACATTCTATGCCCTTGAAATGCCTTGTAAATATGTCTCGGGATTGACTGGTGAAGAGTATATGCAATGGGCTCTTGTCCCAGCCGTGGAGCCAAGAGATGAGCTCAACAAGGGCTTGATGTTCAGCATCTTCAGACTCGTCTAGCGCATCAAGGACAATATAGGTACGGCCAAGCTCTAAGAGTAGCTTTTCAAGAATATTCTTGAGATCCTGATAGGTTGGTAGTACCTGGCCCATTGATTTGCTATATAGGCCATTGAGAGCCTTATAAGGATGTGGATGGAAAGATTGAGCAGACAGCTGCAAGAGGATGCACCGAAGTGCAACTTCTACAGATTGCCTTTTCTTGTCTCCCACATCAAAGTAAAAGTATGCCACAGCAGGAGTGTTTGGTTTGGGAGTTAGATTGTTATCCCTGAAGAGTTTATCGATTATTGTGGCGCTGTTGATTTTAAAATTCTCAGGACTAATTCCCATGAATCATAGGACAGTAGACATTACCTGAGTACACTCTTCCCACTACCGGCTGCCATTACATTAGATTCTTCACTACTGGTGCAAGACACAGCTTACATTGTCCCTGAATCCATAAAGATCCTGGATTGTCTTGCCACTTGATGAACTGGTCACCATCCAAGAGCCAATACCCGGTGCCTTTATGATGAGACTTTAGAGTAGCACCTTGCTTATCCCTCATGTCAGGAGGAAATTGCAGCCATTCCTGAAGCTTGTCTTTAAGGCTGAATGTATGTCAGCTTTCCGTAGAGACCCTAACCAGATATAACTGACACTTTATCATAAACCTCGCCTAATGTTGCTGTGGTCTTACTGTGCATAATGGTAAGGTCCAACAAGCGGTTGGTCTATATATAAGGTGGGTGCCACGTAGTGCTTGTGTATATAGTACTTGCCTTGAACCTGTACGCAAATGAAGTGAGCTCTTGACTGAGCACACTCAATTCACTTTCTAGATCATTGTGGGCCCAGATTCGGAAAATTTGCATGTGACCATCAAAGACAGTGATACTCGCATAAACCTTCTGGACCAGTCTGTAGGTTATTCAATGAGGCAGCAAAACAACACAAGGAATAAGAAGGTTACCCAGTGTATGTCTCAACATCTGCCTTGAGACGCCCAATAAGGTCAACATGATTCATCTCCTCAAGACGCAAGATGGTGCCGCAGAGATCCGTTGTGACATCAGTTATATGAGTAAGCAGTATGTCCCTTTTCTTGTGTATGTCCTTTGTTTCCTACAACGATAACATTTAATGAAGGAGTGGAAAACCAAAAACTATTCAACGTACCTCATATGCTTGCAGAATCTCGGACAGAAGTGAAGCAACGGGCACAACAAGGTGGACCTTCTGAGCAACATTTGCAACCTTCTCAACAAGGTAGAGCGCAGAGGTGAGGTTACTGATCACTGAGTCTTTCCTAACTTGTCTCATCTCTTGTAGGGCTGTGAAGTTGGTGTGATGTGGGATATGTGGCAGAGAGATGACATACCGAGCCTGTCTCCAACATCAAGCTCCCCATTGAGCATGTGGTCCACATTGTGCTTTAACACAGCCTGCTGAAAGGCCAGGACAAGCTCGATATTTCCTCGATGTGCCTCGAGATGGTCAAACAGTTTCCCGGCCTTGTCAAAATCATTGTTGTCGTAGAGGAGATGCCCACGGACAGAAGGACTGAGAACAGCATACATGTCTTGGATTATGTCGTCGATGCTTTCAGCTAGGGCTAGTTGGATCTCGGATCGTGCATATGACTGGTCAAAAGTGTCGCCAAACCAGCTGTAGGGTATCAATAGCCATACCGGCAAGTTTGGTAGGGAACACACCTGCCCGTCAAGTCCATGTGTTGCAAACCCAGCTGCGAGGCTTGGGACATGGTGGTGCGAAGGAGACGAGCGAGAGAAGATCGCACAGCCATCCGCCTCGTGTGCTCAATGAGGTGTCCAATTTAGCACTGCCTTCGGGCCTGTTTGCCTTCAAGTTCCGATACCATCGGGGCATTCAGAACGCCGCATTCTTGCTGTAGCGGAGGACGGGCGGTGTGGCAGCATGGAGTTGTCGACACCTGAGCGAAGCATAGCCCTCCCTTGTATCATGTAAGCAGTGCACTGGCAACTTCTTGCTTCTGACTTTCATTCTCACCATAAACCACAACAACGCGACAGTAAGTATAGGAGCGGAACGTGATCCAAGGCACTGTTTCCTTCGGACCTTTGCTCCGAGGTCCGACGGCCGACGAGTCGTCGGATAGATAGCAATGAAGAGCGATGAGCTGAATAACCTACCTGTAGCAGTACAAGGTCGAGTATTGATACTTACTAGTCAATATCCTAAAACTCATCACATAAATCCATCCACCCCACTGAATCTTGCTCCAGCCATCTCATCTTCAACACCCCATCCCTCTCCAAATCTCTCACAAACCGGCCAAACTCGACGCCCATTGCAAGCCCCTGGCCGCCACGGCCACGCAGCCCAGCTGCATCGCGAATATCTGCTTGGACTTGGACTTGACGCCGCTGCTGGAATTGGAGGAGGAGAAGTTGAAAATTCGACCAATGAGGAACGCCACTAGTGCCTGTGCGGAGAGTATGCCGGTGGTGATTAGGGTTAGACGGTGTAGGCGCGGGACGAGGGCTATGCCGGCACTGGTAAGGGCATCCGAGTCTTCAGCATCGGCATCTCCCGCGGCGGCGCTAGGCGGGGTAAGCGCTCGCAAAAGCCGATTAGTGATCAATCGTACGCCACAGTCGTAAGGCGGGTCGCTGAGTACCAGCTCCTCCAACGCGTCAAACGAAGTCAACAGGTCCACGAAATCCGTTTCGAGAATGATCACCCCGAGCTTCAACCGCACCAGCGATTTTCTGAACCCGGAGCGTTCGACGAGTTCGCAGAATGCTCGGTGGTCCCAGACGGGCCACCGCTGGCGCTCGTACTGCCTGAGAACGCTGAGGGACGCGAGACACGGCAGCGTTAATCTCCTGAATATATGCCCGAGAATGTCGGGTGTCTGGAGCCGAGTTCGCAGCATCGCATCCACCCCAAGTCGGAGTGTCAACTCCCCGATCCGCGACACGACGGGAGGATTGAGCGGCGGGTCCTGGGATGACCGACTCATCCAATAGTTCCGGGCGTCGAGAGTGAACTGGCCACCGCGACGCAGCTGTGAGAGCGCCGCTTTCAAGTTCTTGAGCTCGGAATGGAGCATGTCGGGGCAGCGGCCGCTTTGTTCATGGGTGTAGGATCGAATCTGGCGCCAAGGGAGTAGCCGCGGTATGAGCTCTGTAGGCGCTGCGAAGAAGATGGTATTCAACTTGGGCGGCACAATGTCGAAGATGTAGTTGCCTCTGGGTGATTGGCCAGAGAGACAGTCCAACGGCAGCGTGAATGTGACGCTCTCCAGCGAGTCTAGTCGGCCCTTTGTTTCCTCGAGGAATTCAAGACAGTCCAACGATATTTGGAGATGTCTCCAGCGCTCGGCGACAGGCAAGAGGAGCTGCAGGATTTGACGCGTGGTGTCGTAGGCTATCTGCGAGTCAAACAGGCGGATGGTCAATGGATGGTCTCCGCTGCGTGCGAGTGACGCTGAGATCAAGGACAAGCTAGTCGTACGGACGAAGGGGTTCATCGGCCAGCTACGGATGTTGACGGAGATGTTCGACCAGAGTTTCGGCGTGCCCATGACCACTTCTCTCCACCGGAAACATACCTATGAAGATGAATAGGGGAGCTAATAAATAACACAGGATACGCACCTTGGCCAACTCGAGCAAGTTCCGTTTTGCCAGCCGAGTCAACTCGAGCTTCCCAGGTGTGAGACGGCTGTAATTTTCACCAAAGAACTGCTCGTCGTCCGGAAACCCCACGTATATTTCGATGATCTCCGCCAGCAGCTCCGAGGGGAGTCGCCGAATGAAGGACACACGCGCGCTACGATGGCCATCCAACCAGGCTTTGAGCTGCGCGCGTTCGTTGCGGAGCGTTGCGATCTCCTGGTCGTAAAGCAGAAGGTCCTCGACGCCGTCTAGAAACAGGTGTTCGATGCCTTGGGGTGCGGGTGCATTGGACCGCAGAAGGGTGCGCAGTTCGTCCGTTTGAGGCGTAGTTGGGAGCAGGGGAGAGGTAAAGACAGGACGATAGGACAGCGGAGCGGAGTCTGCGTCCGCCATGGTGGTTTGAGGAGAGGAGGCTGTGGACGCTCCTGTAGGTGTCACGGCGGAGGTCACCTCTGGGGTGATCCGGCTTCGACGATAAGATTACTTAAGTTGAAGATGGCGATAAGATCAAGATAAGATGGAGCCAACGACGTGAAGTTGAACGAACAAACGATTGATGCGGTATTCAATGTATGCGGTATTCAACAATGTCGAATACGGATCACGGATAACCAGCGCAATACCCGCGGTACATGGCCTGGCCCGCCTGGAATCTCGCGAATTGATGCGTAACGTCGGTGCCATCAAGGTGTGACGCAACCCCTTGCTCTCGACCGCCATCTTCTACATTGGGAACACAACCCAAATTCGACGCGAAATAACCATTCTCTCGTCGTTAAGAAAATTCTCGACCCTCTGTCCGCCATTCCACTACGCAAGCAAGACGATGTGCACCAATAGACCATCAAGCAGTCTGGACTCAGACTCTGGAGACTGGACCCATCAACCCTGGAAACCAACTTGGAGAACGCCGCTCTGGGCCAGCCTCCGCCGAGCCGTAGCATCGTACATTTGATTTTAGCCGGGTCTGGCTGCGCCCATATCACCTCCAGCGGCACACCGCACCTTTGTCCTTCCCCCCCCCATTGTTTCTTTCTCTTCCCCGTCTGACCAGCAGGCCGGTCACCCTTTCGTCGTCGCCACACACCTTTGTCCTTCCTATCCCCTTCCCACACCGACATCGTCTCCAGCGTGCAAGCCATGGACTCGGACGTCATCGCCCGCAAGAGCTCGACCAGTCATCTCCAACGCAACAAGACTGAACGGCGTCGACTGCAGGGGCTCCAGCGCGTCGACAGCACGACAGGCGGCGCGAAACCCAAGGCTCCGCAGACTTGGGGCCAGACGCTGAGCATTTGGATGATCAACGACGGAAACACAAAGCTCTTCTTTCTCGCGTTCCTCATCCTGCATCTCATCGCAGCCGTCTTCGCCGCCTTCCACTACAGTCTCAAGGACAACTTGACCGGCGCGCGAGCTACTTTTGGCCCTACATTCGGTGCGTTTGCTTGTCTTTTCTCCGGTTTTTGCTGGAAACTAACTCGCGCAGTCATCGCTCGTTCCGCCGCACTCGTTATCCACATCGATGTCATCTATATTCTCCTCCCTGTCTGCCGGAACTTTGTCTCCCTCATGCGACGCACCCCGCTCGCCTCGGTGATCGCCTTTGACGACAACATAACGCTCCACAAAGCGACAGGCTGGTCCATCCTCATCGGCAGCGTCGTCCACACACTCGCCCACGTCGTCAACCTCTACCGTCTGACCATGGCCGATACCTCAGCCACCACCACCGGCAAGCGCGTCGAGTTCTTCATCGTAGCCAACTTCATCATCGGCCCCCTCTGGACGGGCTGGCTGATGCTGTTGTTCTTGGGGATCATGGTGTATTATGCGATGGAGAAGCGTCGCCGCATGCCGAATGGCGGGTTCGAGAAGTTCTGGTACACGCACCACCTCTTCATCCCGTTCTTCATTCTCTGGCAGCTTCATGGCATGTTCTGCATGATCAAGCCCGACCGCCCGCCGTACTGCTCGTACAACACCATTGGTGTCTTCTGGGTGTGTTCTCTTATACCTTTGCCGCCCTAGCTGAATTTTCATAGCGCTACTGGCTCGTCGGTGGCATCATCTGGATATCCGAGCGTATCCTCCGAGAGGTCCGCTCGCGGCACGTTACATACCTCTCCAAGGTCATCCAGCACCCATCCAACGTCATGGAGCTCCAAATCAAGAAGGAGAAGACCAAGACCCGCGCTGGGGAGTACATCTTCATCAACTGCCCCGAGATCTCCTACTTCCAGTGGCACCCGTTCACGCTCACCAGGTAAGCTTCCCTTGAGAGGCTACAGTAATCTGAATATTCTTCAGCGCGCCTCAAGAGGACTATATCTCCATCCACGTTCGCGTCGAGGGCGACTTTACCACCGCGCTCGCCAAAGCCGTCGGGTGCAACTTCGACAAGGACAAGGGCGGGAAGGACGCCAAGGAGGCGACGGTGGTTACCCCAACGCTCAACCGCACGCTTCCGCGTATCATGGTCGACGGGCCCTTCGGGACGTGCTCGGAGGAGTTTATGGACTACGAGACGGTGTTGCTGGTCGGTGCGGGGATTGGTGTTACTCCGTTTGCGTCGTACGTTCCGTTCGGCTTTTCTTCTTCTGCGGGGAGTTGAAGCTCGAGTTAGGATCTTGAAGACTATCTGGTACCGACTGAACAACTTTGGCGGTGAGAAAGCCACGCGTCTCTCAAAGGTCTGTCTTCCTCTCCCTTCCTTCGTCTCCGCCAACGCGCAATCAGGTCTACTTCACATGGGTCATCCGCGACTTTGGTACAGCCGAATGGTTCCACTCGCTGCTACACGCCATCGAGACGCAGGACACGCAGAACCGCATCGAGATCAACATCTACCTCACCCAGCGTCTCAAGGAAGACGAGATGAACAACATCATCGTGCGTTTCCCTCCCCTCCCCTCCCGGGCCACTCATTCACATATGCAGGTACACGACGTCGGAGCGGAGAAGGACGCAATCACCTCCCTACGCGCCCCAACACACTTTGGGCGACCCAACTGGGATCGTATCTTTAGCTCCATCGGGGAGAAACACCCCGAGTCGGACGTCGGTGTGGTATGTCGTCTCTCTCTGTCTCTATCGCCGGTGTCTCTCACCTAATCATCAACCACGGTAGTTCTTCTGCGGCCCCGGTGCCATCGCCAAAGACCTGCACACAAAGTCGAACAAGTACAGCGATCCCAAAGGAACGCGATTCTTCTTTGGAAAGGGTGCGTTCAATCGAGTCTCGTCGTTCTGGATTGATGCTTATATATATTCTGAATTCAGAAAACTTCTAATGGCACTCGCCGGTCGGGTCGGTGTTATCATAAAGTAAGGTTAGCGTAGTGACAGTGGTATAGCTTGCATTCATGTCTGGCGATTCGGATGGGCATTATGTTACATGTAGAGTCTGTATTTTATTCACCTTGAGATTGCGTAGGATAGATACATAAATTCGTGGAATAATTCCGGCCCAGTTGGTTTGCACACAGGGAAACTTTTTTTCGGCCGACTTGGAAGGCTCACTTGAAGGCATGAACTCAACGCAGGATGTACAGTATAGGCATGCTGAACAGACTCGAAATGCGCCCGAACTCTTGGCGCTATTTGTTCTCGATAGGGTCAAGGATTGAAACTCAGACGATTCGTACTGCCAGTGTACGACTAGACGACGTTAGTATCAGAGTACCAAAAGCAAGCATATGGCTAATTAATTCTAAACTAATCCATCCTCATCAGTAATCCAGCAACGCGTCGCTACAAGACCAAATCAGCAAAAAACCGCTACACCGAAAAAAAGAACCCACCAGGCAACACCCTCCCCTCCCTCCTCGCCTCCACAAACGCCTCCGCTCTCGACCAAAAGTCCCTTGGCTGCATCTCCCCTCGCCCTCGACCCCGACGAGCAGCCTCCCAGCGCCTCGCATGCGCCCCAAGCGACACCTCGATCGTCATCAACACAAACCGCACGTCGCCCGTTATCGCCAGCCGCGCCGCGATGTCGGCAAGCCCCCACTCCGGCTCTGTGTTTTGGTGGACGTTGATGAGGATTTGCAAGCACCGGCAATGTGTGGTGTCGAGGAGAGCCAGCAGCTGCGCGCGATGGACGAATGAGTGCAGACAGAGATGGCTGAGGGACGGGAGGTTCGATGAGAAGAGGTACGTCCATGCTTGCTGTGGCTCCCCATGCAAGAAATCAAACAACTCGAGGTGGGTGAGCTGCGCAAACGCGTCGGACGCACACAGTGCGAGGTTCTCGAGGACCTTGTATCCCCCACCTTCAGACAAGTGCGCGAGCGAGATCGCCAGCCTCTCGACCTGTATCCCCGTCGGACCGCCAAACAACGGCACCACCGCCCGACTGGCGCTCATCATCGTCAGATCCTTGACGCTCTTGCCAAACGTCCGCAGCACGAATATCGCCTCGTTGCTCAGCCAGCGCGTATGCCCGACAAACACACTCCGCGCGGCCACCGACCGTGGGTCGCAGAAGGACGGGTCCGTCGCGAGAAGGTGCAGCAGGGCCCGCAGGGAGGGTGAGTGGGGTTGGATCGAGAGGGTGGTGAAGAGATGCGGGCGGAGCCTACATACGAGACGACTTCGTGAGAGGGGAGGAGGGGAGAAGACGAGAGGGGGACGTACCACTCGAGCACCCGTTTGGCTACCCGGAGTAGTGGTGGTACGTCCGGCGGCCACAGCTCGGCAGCGAGCTCGAATATCTCCCGTTCCAGCTCGCGTGGGAGGTGTGGATCGTCGTCAACGTCCGCCATGATGGATGTCTCACTACGAGCCTCGTGTCGGTCGCGAGTCGGAGGGAAGAAAGTGGGACCAGAAGAGGGGCAGCAGGGGGATCGGGAATGGACAGTATGGCATTCGCGGTGCGGACATTCGGGTAGAAAGTCTCACTCTACACCCAACACCTCCTCCTTCAAAAACGCCCGAAGGTCCTTCAATCCAGGGTACGCAGCGCGAAGTGCCGGAATGTCGGTGGTGAATCCGGTTTGGTTAAAGAACTACGCAACGTCAGAAGCATAAAGCCCACAAACAAACAACGCACCGCGAACATCAACCGCAGCTCCTTCATGCCCTTGCCGACTACCCTTGCAAGGAGCGGCAGCAGCAGTGTGTTGGGAGGCCGGAACTGCTTGTCGTAGCCCTTGGCGTTGGAAGCAAATACGTCCCGCCAGACGGCTTCCATATCCGCCGTGCTCAGCTCGTCTCCCGCGAGGTCGACGTCTTTAAAGTGCCCGTCTGCATCGAGGTACGTCCCGTTGGCACTAATACCATGCAGGTAGAGCTCCGGAGCGGAAAACACCATCGCTGCAACGGCGCCAATGTCGCTTGGCAGCAATGAGCTGCAGCTTCGTCGTCGGCTTGAGCTGGGTGAGGAAGATGAGCCGTGTTACACGGGTACGCCAGTCCGCCTTGGGCTTGCTCTTGTCGCGTGCGTGGGCGAGCTCCGCGCTGACCAGCTGGTCCATGAAGGTCACTGGACGGAGGACCGTCGTCGGCAGCGTCGGGTGTGTCGATTCGAGGTATTCTTCGATTTGGCGTTTAGTTTCAAAGCTATTTTGGACAGTTTAGTGGATGGGGCTGGATGAATAAATAAATAGCTACTCACTGAGGCACCTTGGTCCGCCTGCCGTCCGCTCCACCAAATTGGACGCTCGAGTACACGAAATGCTTGACCCCGTGTTTTGCGGCAGCGTCCGCAAGTGTCCTGCTCTCGTCAATCTCGCCTGGCAGGCCCCGAGGGTTGTCTACGCTCTGCTGGACGGAGAAGACGGCGTAGATGGGGAGGGGTGTGTCTGGAGGAAGGTTTGCGGTGTCGAAGAGGGCTGACGGGTTGGTGGGGCTGCCTTTGAGTGCGTGTACGCCAGGGAGTGTAAAGATGGACTTGGGATGCGTAGACGGTGTACGGGTCTGAGCGAGGATGTACCACGGCTGGGGACGAGATGCAGATACGGCTTCGGCATTGGCTTTGGCGAGCGCTATTCACCAGAGTTAGTCCAATGAGAGAACGAAGGGAGTGTGAATGCACCTCGGACTACACCGCCGCCTTGCTTACCCGTCGACAGCATAACGAGGATGGTTTTGGGTTCGGACTCGGAGGACATCGTGGGCGAAGGAGAGAATCCACCTCGCTTCTTTACGACGGCAAAATCGTCGTCGCTGATTCGCTGTCGGTCGTCGGACGCAAGGTCCGAAGCAGGGTCACGGCTCGGCTAATTTCGACGCGTCTCGTTTGTTGACTGTTGTTTGTTTGGTTGTTTACACTTCGCACTTTGCGTCCTACCACCACCACCACCGATGAAAGTCACCATAAAGCACTGGCATGCCGTCGCCCAATGGCGCTGGGACACGGGCACCGACCATAACGACGCGAGCGAGGAGGACGACGTCTGCGGAATCTGTCGCGTACCATACGAGGCTTGCTGTCCGTCGTGCAAGGTACCAGGTGATGACTGTCCACTCAGTGCGTTTACTCCTTCCTCTTCGTCTTTCCTCCCGCTGAATACATCCTATCTGCAGTCTGGGGCCAATGCTCGCACGTCTTCCACATGCATTGTCTCCTCAAGTGGCTCGGCACCCCGACGTCGAAGCAGCAGTGTCCTATGGATCGAAGGGCGTGGGGTGCGTGTCTGCGTTTGTCCCTCTCGTTCTGTGTTGACACCCCTGTGCAGTAACCGCTGAGCGTAAGGTCAACGCTTAGTCGCCCTACCCCGTTCTGAGTCACGCATTCCGCCATCTATCCTGGGTCCGCGTTGCTCCGTCTTAGCACCGACGTATCGCGGTACACCAATCTTCGCAACCACTTCTCTACGGACGCCGATACTAGTAGGACCGAGGAAGTGCAGAGGGATGGACAAGAGGCATCTTATTGACGCGTTGTACGATGGTCGTCGCCAGCTATCCATTTTACTCCATGATCATCTCGCCAATCTCGATATCGTCTAATCCACGCTCTTCCTCCCCAACGCTTGCCATGGTCTCGTTCTTGGCTACTGGCAGCTCTCGGTGGACCGCACGTCCAACCGTGTCCGACAGCGTGTACTTCTCGGCCTCGGGCCGCTTGAGAGCTCACAGGTGTAAATTTGGCGCTGACTCGTGGCCTCCACGCTACCGACCCCGGCTATAAGAAGGCCAGTCAAAGCGAGCACTTGACTCTAACCATCTATCCCGCCAGAAGGTAAGTTGTACACGTCCCAGTCCGACGTGGGTCATCGTTCTTTCAGGTACCATGGGTCTCGGAGCGACGCTGACATCTGGGATTCAAGACATTTCTGCGTTTCTCCCCATCTTCGGGACAGACCAATGCGAGCGCCATATAAGCTCTGCGCTGGAGGGCGGCTATCTGTACGCGGCAGCCACACCACTCTCGCTCTTCGGATGTCTGGGAATTATCAAAGCCTCCCTCGCCATCCTCTTTGCGAGCATCACATCCCCCTTCAATGGCGCCCGAGTTCTACACAATGCTGGATTTGAGCTTGTGGGTTCCGCGGCTCGCATGATTGGTATTGCAGCCGACGACCGTTTCGAGTTCGAGGCAACAAGTCGAGTCTCGGCGTGTATGCCGGAGAGCCCGGGGGCGGGGACAATGTACTACACCGACATCGTCTTCAAATTCTCTCAATGGAACAAGGCTTTCGTCGCTATCATCCTTCCTCTTTCGACAATAGCTATCACTCCATACCTCCCCATTATTCTCAGCAAGCATGGCGCGGTCGGCTCATGGATTTATCCGGTACTTCGGATCGCAGGCTCGGTATTGTGTGCTGTCTGCGCGCAATTCACTCTCCAACAGCGAATTCGGAGGATCCTTCGCGACAATTTGCCGAATGAGGGCAAACACACAGTCTTCTTGGATTCCAAAAGTCTCCTAGATTCCCAGTCAGTGGTTCTCTGGGCTCTCCGCGCAGCACTTGCTCTGGGTAGTGGTGCAACCGCTGTTGGATATATTGGATGTTTCAACCTCGTCCAAACCGCCTCCACGCATGAAACATTGCTCTGGCTGGGGCTCGAAGCGGTTCTGTGTCTCATCCGCATCTTTGTTTGGTCCATGAACCCAAAGTGGGACGGGGACATCTATGCCACAATGACTCTGCGATGGCCTGTGCGACCGAAAGTTCGGACAACTACTTCAACAGCGTACGAGGACCTGCTGCCCTCGGGTGAAGATGGGAAGGGCCATCCATTTAGCGTTGAGCTACCGTGGCATTTCACTCCGCGGAAGCTACAGCGTTCTCGGCGGCAATCCCCAGCCCTCGAGCCCTGGATCTGGAGTCCACTCCGCTATGCAGTGGCTTTGTCTCGGGCCGGAAGTTCCTTGTATATTTTGACGGTCTGCTTTCCGAACGTGGGCCTGGGCCCGGATTTTGACACGACCGATGCATTTGTGTTCATTCAAAGAACCGGGCAAGACTCGGAGAAGCCAATGGCCTTCTATGAGGTCCACACTCTCACAGAGACAAGTACGCCACAGGCAAAGTTTCAACTCGGACAGAGAATTGAACTTTCCGAGGTTGTACGCAGGTTCCAGCCCAAGAAAACTGCCGAGCAGCAAGTGTCTGACGTCTTGCGCTCACTCTTTATTGCAATGTCTGGGCTGGAGGCAGAGGAATATCTCAACTACATCGCCAAATATTCTTGGGAAATCCTCGATCAGCTGCCCGATCCTACATTGACCACCCAAGAAATGTCTGTCCATCTGGGAGGCAATCTTCGGAGTTTCGCGTGGAAGAAGTAGTGGCGGGAAGAAATCTAACTGGCGAAGGCCAGCGATCCGAGTCGAGATTGGGATGTTGTACGGCCCAGAATGTATCATTTACCAGGTTATTCCATTAAATCCATTTCAAGTATTGCGTTCGTGGACCGAGAGCATTTGGGAAGTCGAAATTCCGGGAGTCCGGGAGTCCGGTGGTCCGGCGGCAAGGTCGGCAAGTGTGACCAGGAGTTGATGAGTCATGTCACCACACAGACCGTCCTCGATGCTACCCGTCATCCACCTGCTACTCTGCCCGCCCATTCCGCCAGCACCATGCTTCACCAGCTCACCGACAACATCGCCTTCGAGTCAAATGATCACCGTCCTCAAGCTCGCTCGCCCCGTCCCATTCAAGCAGAAGCTCAAAAGGCCCTCTTCATCCTCAATATCGTGCAACTGTACACCAAGATTGGGCATAGAGGGGAACCCACGGCGGGAGCATCACGAGCTCGATGCTCTGCGACATCCACAACGTCGACACCGTGCGTCCTCCTCTCCTCCTGCATACTCTTTCATTGGCTAAACACAGCTTCTCCTCGCCCCAGCGGTCCCGAAGTCGTTCTAGCCCCTCTCCACCACCCTTTCGCCTCCACAACGTCTCCGTGCCGGTCATAGTAATAGGAGCCGCAAGTCGGTGACTTTGTGGATGTAGCAGTAATTAACACACAATTGTGTAGCCGGCCAAATGTAGCAGCCTACAGTAAGACAGTCTCAGACTCGGACGCGCGAGACGGCACCGTGACATCACCGTTGGGAGGGGTGCCGAAGGGTGCCGAGACTCCCGTACTACCGTACTCCCGGACTTTCGAGAACCCAAATTTTGTGCGTGGACCAGTTTCGGAAGTTAAACGCAGGTTCAGAGGCTTGGTAACCATTCAATTCGCCGTCTTGAATTTGCGTTCGCCGCTGCTGCTGAACTAACAAAACCCAAATTACGACAATCCTGCGAATGAGGCCATGGCTTGCACGCTGGAGACGATGTCGGTGTGGGAAGGGGATAGGAAGAGCAAAGGTGTGTAGCGACGACGAAAGGGTGACCGGCCTGCTGGTCAGACGGGAGAGAAAGAAACATGGGGGGGAAAGGACACAGGTGCGGTGTGCCGCTGGAAGTGATATGGGCGCAGCCAGACCCGGCTAAAATCAAATGTACGATGCTACGGCTCGGCGGAGGCTGGCCCAGAGCGGCGTTCTCCAAGTTGGTTTCCAGGGTTGATGGGTCCAGTCTCCAGAGTCCGAGTCCAGACTGCTTGATGGTCTATTGGTGCACATCGTCTTGCTTGCGTAGTGGAATGGCGGACGGAGGGTTCAGAATTTTCTTCACGACGAGAGAATGGTTAATTCGCGTCGACTTTTGGCTGTGTTCCCAATGTAGAAGATGGCGGTTGAGAGCAAGTGGTTGCGTCACACCTTGATGGCACCGTCGTTACGCATCAATTCGCGAGATTCCAGGCGGGCCAGGCCAGGTATTCCGGGTATTGCGGTGGTTATCTGTGATCCGTATTTGAACATTGAACACGGCTGTTGAATAACGCATCAATCGTTCAACTTGACGATCTCGATACCGTTTAGCTCCATCTTATCTTATCTTGACCTCCGCCACGTTCAACTTACTAACGAGCATGTTTATCAACCATTGAACCAAAAAACTTGAGCTTCGAGAGTTGTCGTCGGCCGGATCACGCCAGGCGTGACTCGGCCGTGACACCTACAGGAGGTCCGCCCACAGCCTTCCTCAAACGGCCATGGCGGGCGCAGACTCGGCTCCGCTGTCCTATCGTCCTGTCTTTACCTCTCCCCTGCTCCCAACTACGTCTCAAACGGACGAGCTGCGCACCCTTCTACGATCCAATGCACCCGCTCCCCAAGGCATCGAAGACCTGTTTCTCGACGGCCTCGAGGACCTTCGGCTGTACGACAAGGAGATCGCAACGCTCCGCCATGAACGCGCACAGCTCAAGGCCTGGCTGGATGGCCATCGCAGCGCGCGTGTGTCCTTCATCCGACGACTCCCCTCGGAGCTGCTGGCCGAGATCATCGAAATATACGCAGGGTTTCCGGAGGACGAGCAGTTCTTCGGTGAAGATCTCGGTAAACTTGCACCGGGAAAGCTCGAGTTGACTCGGCTCGCAAAACGGAACTTGCTCGAGCTGGCCAAGGTGTGTACCCTATTAGCTCCCCTATTCCTCTCATTCGTCTCGCCTAGGTATGTTTCCGGTGGAGAGAAGTGGTCATGGGCACACCCAAACTCTGGTCGAACATCTCCGCCAACGTCCGTGCCTGGCCGATGAGCCCCTTCTCCCGTACGACTAGCTTGTCCTTGATCTCAGCGTCACTCGCACGCAGCGGAGACCAGACATTGACCATCCGCCTGTTTGACTCGCAGCTTGCCTACGACACCACGCGTCAAATACTGCAGCTCCTCGTGCCCGTCGCTGAGCGCTGGAGACATCTCCAAATATCGTTGGACTGTCTTGAATTGCTCGAGGAAACAAAGGGCCGACTAGACTCGCTGGAGAGCCTCACACTCACGCCGCCGTTGGACTGCCTCTCTGGCCAATCACCCAAGGGCAACTATATCTTCGCGATTGCGCCGCCCAAGTTGAATGCCATCTTCCTATCAGCACCTACAGAGCTCATACCGCGGCTACTCCCTTGGCGCCAAATTCGATCGTACACCCACGAACAAAACAGCCGCTGCCCCGACATGCTCCATTCCGAGCTGAAGAACTTGAAACCTGCGCTCTCGCAGCTGCGTCGCGGCGGACAGTTCACACTCGACGCGAGGAACTATTGGATGACTCGGTCATCCCAGGACCCGCCGCTCAATCCTCCCGTCGAGTCGCGGGTCGGAGAGCTGACACTCCGGCTCGGGGTCGATGCGATGCAGCGGACGAGGCTCCAGACGCCCGACATTCTCGGGAGCATATTTGGGAGCTTCAAACTACCGTATCTCGCCTCCCTCAGCGTTCTCGGGCAGTACGACAGGCAGCGGTGGCCCGTCTGGGACCATCGAGCGTTCTTCGAGCTCGTCGAACGCTCCGGGTTCAGAAAATCCCTGGTGCGGTTGAAGCTCGGGGTGATCATTCTCGAAACGGACTTTGTGGACCTGTTGACTTCGTTTGATGTGTTGGAGGAGCTGGCCCTCAGCGACCCGCCTTATGTCTGTGGCGCACGATTCGTCACCAATCGGCTTTTGCGCGCGCTGACCCCGCCTAGCGCGGGAGATGCCAGTCCTAGCGCTGAAGACTCGGATCCCCTTACCAGTGCCGGCGTCGCCCTCGTCCCGCGTCTACACCGTCTAACCCTAATCACCACCGGCATACTCTCCGCACAGGCACTAATGGCGTTCCTCATCGGTCGAATTTTCAACTTCTCCTCCTCCTCCAACTCCAGCAGCGGCGTCAAGTCCAAGTCCAAGCAGATATTCGCCATGCAGCTGGGCTGCGTGGGCCGTGGTGGCCAGGGGCTTGCAATGGGGGTCGAGTTTGGCCGGTTTGTGAGAGATTTGGAGAGGGATGGGGTGTTGAAGATGAGACGGCTGGAACAGGATTCGGTGGGGTGGACGGATTTATGTGATGAGTTTTAGATAGTTGGGTGGACTAGTAAGTATAAATACTCGACCTTGTAAGTATTGCTACAGATTATTCAGCTCATCGCTCTTCATTGCTCAACAATTTGCCGAGTGCGAGCGTGGACGTGTATATTTTTGTTACCATCGATTTTCTATCTAGCCGCAATCTAGCCGACGACTGTCACGGCTCGGCTAATTTCGACGCGTCTGATTTGTTGTCTGTTGTTTGTATACACTTACGTCCTAAGCACCACCCACCACCCAAGGTTAATGAAAGTCACCATAAAGCACTGGCACGCTGTCGCCCAATGGCGCTGGGACACGGGCTCCGACCATAACGCCAGCGAGGAGGACGACGTCTGCGGAATCTGTCGGGTCCCATACGAGGGCTGTTGTCCGTCGTGCAAGGTCCCGGGTGACGACTGCCCGCTCAGTGATTTTATTCCTCTTCGTCTTTCTTCGCTGAATAGATCTTATTTGCAGTCTGGGGCCAATGCTCGCACGTCTTCCACATGCATTGTCTCCTCAAATGGCTCGGCACGCCGACGTCGAAGCAGCAGTGTCCCATGGATCGACGGGCGTGGGGTGCGTGTCTGCGTTTGTCCCTCTTGTTCCGTGTTGACACCCCTGTGTAGTAACCGCTGAGCGTAAGGTCAACGCTTAGTCGCCCTACCCGGTTCTGAGTCACGCATTCCGCCATCTATCCTGGGTCCGTGTTGCTCCGTCTTAGCACCGACGTATCGCGGTACCACCCATCTTCGCAACCACTTCTCTACGGACGCCGATACTAGTAGGACCGAGGAAGTGCAGAGGGATGGACAAGAGGCATCTTATGGACGCGTTGTAATTGTCTCCTCAAATGGCTCGGCACGCCGACGTCGAAGCAGCAGTGTCCTATGGATCGAAGGGCGTGGGGTGCGTCTCCGCGTTTGTCCCTCTAGTTTTGTGTTGACGCTTTTGCAGTAACCACTGAGCGTAAGGTCAACGTCTAGTCGCCCTACCCGCTCTCAGTCGCGTTCCATCTACGCTACGATATCAGTTCCTCTATCCTGGGTCCGTCCGAGCACCGGACCGTCATGTCGCCACCGTCGACTTCTCGTCGCATATCGACGCAGGACTCAAGAGCTACCAGTCCAGACGGACGGACAAATTGCGCAGAGGAGGCATCGTACCAACTTATGGACGCGTTGTGCGATGGCCGTTGTTTCCCGCTCGTCGTGCCGGCGAGAAATGATCCTAGTGTCGACAACACATATCGGGGTACGAGTCATCTCGCATGGTCTATGCAACGTCATCCTTACTCTCCACTGATGTGCTTTGGAGAGTTTACCACGACCAACTCTGCCAGACAGCGCCTGCTTCTCGGACCTCGGGCGGACTCTTAAAAACTCACAGGTGTAAATTTGGCGCTCTTAACTCGTGACCTCGGCTTATAAGAAGGCCAGTAGAACAGACCACTTGAGCATCTATCCCGCTAGAAACTCTCACGTAAGTTGTGCACTTCCCAGTCCGGCGTGGGTCATCATTCTGTCAGGCATGGGTCTCGGAGCGACGCTGACATCTGGGATTCAAGATATTTCTGCGTTTCTCCCCATCTTCGGGACAGACCAATGCGAGCAGCATATCGGCTCTGCGCTGGAGGGCGGCTATCTGTACGCGGCAGCCACACCACTCTCGCTCTTCGGATGTCTGGGGATCATTAAAGCCTCCCTCGCCATTCTCTTTGCGAGCATTACATCCCCCTTCAATGGCGCCCGAGTTTTGCACAATGCTGGATTTGAGCTTGTTGGTTCCGCGGCTGGGATGATTGGTATCGCTGCCGACGAGCGTTTCGAGTTCGAGGCCACAAGTCGAGTCTCGGCGTGTATGCCGGAGAGCCCGGGGGCGGGGTCAATGTACTACACCGACATCGTCTTCAGATTCTCTCACTGGAACAAGGCTTTCGTCGCTATCATTCTTCCTCTTTCGACAATGGCTATCACTCCATACCTCCCCATTATTCTCAGCACGCATGGCGCGGTCGGCTCATGGATTTATCCGGTACTTCGTATCGCAGGCTCGGTATTGTGTGCTGTCTGCGCGCAATTCACTCTCCAACAGCGAATTCGGAGGATCCTTCGTGATAATTTGCCGAACGAGGGCACACTCCCATTCTTCAACAGTTTACTACGTTCCCAGTCACTGCTGCTCTGGGCGCTCCGCGCAGCACTTGCTCTGGGTAGTGTTGCAACTGCTGTTGGATATATTGGATGTTTTAACCTGGTCCAAACCGCCTCCACACATGAAACATTGCTCTGGCTAGGTCTCGAAGCCGCTCTGTGTCTCATCCGCATCTTTGTCTGGTCGATCAACCCAAAGTGGGATGAGGACATCTACGCCACACTGACTCTGCGGTGGCCTGTGCGACCGAAACCTCAAACAACTGTTTCGATCGCATACGAGGACCTCTTGCCATTGAGTGAAGATGCAATGGGCAATCCATTCAGCATTGAGCTACTGTTGCAGAAGCTACAGCGCTCCTGGCAGCTCTCCCCGACCCGCGAGACCTGGATCTGGAGTCCACTCCGATATGTGGTGGCCTTGTCTCAGGCCGGAGACTCCTTGTATCTTTTCACTGTCTGCTTTCCGAACCTGAGCTGGGGCTCGGATCTTGACACAACCGACGCCTTTGTCTTTATTCAGAGGATGGGGCACGACTCCTCGGAGAAGCCAATCGCCTTCTATGAGGTCCACGCTCTCACAGAGACAAATACGCCGCAAGCAAAGTTCCAACTCGGAAAGAGAGTCGAACTTTCTGAGGTTGTACGCAGATTCGAGCCCAAGGAAAGGTCCGGCGAGCAGGACCTGTCTGATCTCCTCCAACATATGAGACGGTCAATGTTCATTTCAGTCTCTCCGCCGAAGGCAGATGAATATTTCAACCTCATAATCAAACATTCCTGGGAAATCCTCAACCTGCTGCGTGACCCTACATCGACCGCACAAGAAATGTCTGTCAAGCTGGGAGGAAATCTTCGGGGTTTCGAGTGGAAGAAGTAGCGGTGGGAAGAATACAAAGTGACGACGGAGACTCGGATTGAGATGTTGTACGGGCTAAAATGTATAGGTTCAGTGTCACTGGGTTATTCAAGTAGGTTGAACACCAATTGTTGAACACATGTTCAGACACTTGGTACCCATTAAATTCTTGCTTGCTGGTATTTGCGCTCACTGCTTGTTCCATAACACAAGGAAGCTCAGATAGGACACTGTAGAGGGATGTCCCAAATTCAATAAGTACTGCATGTGACTGGGAACTTGGCCTAACCCCTGGAATATTGGCAGCAGATACAAGGTCTAAACTATGTCTGAATCGTCGCCGCGTGTTCTCAGAAAGTTTCAGAGTTATCGAGGCCACAGGAAATATTTTATTGCCAAAAATTCCCGGGATCAGGTACTTAGCGGGGGACGTTTTCCGGCGATATATTATCGCTGCCGGCGAAGTGAGGCCATATTCTGGAGCCCAGGATTCCTGCCTTCATTTAGGTACCGATTCCAGGATGCAAGACTTGATATTGCGTGTGTTACAGTCCTAGGGTGGTTAAGTACCTAGTCGCATCCAGTAATGCCAACGACATTTGTCTTGCATTGGTGTACGAAATAATTCCTCAGATAAGGCTACCATCGCGACTGTGGGCCGCAACAAAGAACAACACGTATTCGGAACACAAAACCCCTCCGATACGCAGCACACTTCCATCTCTCGCCACCAAGGGATCCGCCAGACGCGTTCAGAGACCCGGGGCAGCGAACACCAGCCGGAACTCGAACACATCGATGGTATTTCCAGATCCGTAGCGTGTCTAAACCCGGGTGCGAATGCAGATTTGTGATTTGGCGCAGCGTGCAAATAAGGCAGGTGAGTGCACCGCCACCGGATGAAGAAGGGGCGCCAAAAATCGCGCGTAGAGGACGGTGGACGGGCTTGAGGAGCTCGGAGCGGAAGAGCGTAGAGAGGATATGGCGAGGGATACTCCGCTGGGCCGGCGCGGCGGGGCTGACACTGCCAGTCGGTGCATGCACGAAAAGGTACTGGGGATGGACGATGGAGGGAGTGTTCATGAGTCCATCGGACTCGTATTGCGGTAAGAACAGGACCACAAGCAAGGTCTTGGATTGTCACGGAGAAGGTCGTACACGGCTAGGTCGTCACTAAGCCTGAGTTTGAGTCTGTAGTTTCCGGACCTCCTCAATGCATCGACGCATCGAGTCCATGGATCCCTAGCCTTGAATACAGTCAGTACAGATCGAGAGAGGCAGTGAGAAAGACGAGTTGCGTACCTCGCGCTTCTCAGACTCAGTAGCATACCATCCTCATGGTCGTCGTATCGTCTGCTCTTCCAGCATCATCGACCTCCGCCTCCGTATCGATACCATCCTCCTCTCTCTCGCCCTCACGCGACTCGACTCTTGTTCGAGAATTGCGGCGCGTTCTCCGCCGTCATCTGGACGAGCACAAACACGTCTTGCTGAAAACGGGTATTCCTCCAAAGTACGCGGCCCCATCGGAAGGACGTTGACTCGAATGGAAGACTGCGAGCGGGGAAGTTGTGGCAGAGGTCGACGTTGGGGATGAAATTAGGAGGATATTGACCACGGAAGACAGGTCAGCGCTCCGGGATGCATGTCCGCGGTCATACGGCGTTTTCAGGACCCAATGCACCGCTCGAGGAGTGACGAGTGTCCGACCGACAAGGAGGACGACCTTGGGCGTTTCTCGAGGACGAGACTGGGCGGGAATAGGGAAGGGGAGCCGCTGAGGAAGACGATACAGCTGCCGAGAGCGAAAGGCGAGGTCACTGACGCTGCCTCGACAGGACCATGCGCATCCGTGGCAGCGTCGACACGATACGAAGGCGATGGGATGGGATGGGATGAGGGTGCAGGCAAGGCCATGTCACTCGCCATCCACTTGAGCATGAAACGGGTATGGTCGGACACAGTGTCGGACTGGGTGGGAGTGTTATGCATCATAACGCAGTGGTCCTCCGGGAGAGACAGCATCGCAGTGCCATAGTCGGTCACGGGGCGAAAGAGTGGGTACGACGGTTGAATGGTGCAGAGGGAATCATAGGATGTGGGAGAGGGACATCGGCCGTGGCGAGGGAAGAAAGTAGCTGCAAGGAGCGTAAGCAGAGGTCGTCGGATAGGCAGTGCCACGTACTGGATAAAGGACCGAGACCAATGTCCCACTCGTCCTCGCGAGGCACACAAGAACGTGCATGGCAAGGATGGAGTGTGAGCTCGTCATCTTCCAAAAGATCCAGGACTTGTGAGGAAACAGTCGAGGAGTGGACCGCTGGCAATCCAGTCTGTCGGTTGTGGAAAGCCGATGCGAAGGGTGTTCGTCGACTATGCTGTCCGGGAAAGAACAGTGGCATGCCAGGCGAGCTCGATGCTGGCCGCAGACAGCGCTTGAGGAGTACAAGGCGACTGGGAATGGCGCAGTCAGTTAACCATGAGGAAGAATAGGTGCAAGAACGCACTCTGCAGGGCTCAGAGTACCCATGGTACAGCTATAGGACCTCCGGCGTGCAGGACGTCTCAATACGAGTCGAGGGGAGCCTAGAATGGGATCCTCAGTCGGCGAAATGAATGGATAGAAAACCAGCGCACTCACAACGGAGACCGAGTCCCGCAGTTTCGCTCACGGAAGCCAGTCTCCACTGTCTCTACCACCGCGAATCAGAATTCATGGCCAAGCTGCGATGGGGATCTACAACGCCTCGACTTTGCTACGGAAAGTTGTCGTGTAGATGGTCGAGCGACGCCGGTTGCGACACGGAATGTGCTCGTCTTGAAGCATGATGGAGGCGGAAAGCAGAAGAGGTAGTCGGCGTCACGCCTGCCTTGCTCTCCTTGCAACGACGGGCTCCCAAAGCAAATGACTCTGTCGCCATTCCATGCAATCCTGCACACCAACACCGTCCCCTCCGACCCGGACTGCGCCCAGATCCGCGCGTTTCTGAAGGAACCACAGCAAGAAGCAATGGAGCTCGAAAATACCGCTACGAGCCTCCGAAAACAGCTGGAAGTCACTGAACAGAGGCTCGAGGAGGTCAAACTCCTCATCTCTGCCCGCGAGGCCCTCATCTCTCCCATGCGCCGAGTCCCCGTCGATGTCCTACGGACGATCTTCCTGCACACACTTCCAACGGCACGCACCACAGCGATGTCACCAATCGAGGGTCCATTGCTACTTTGCGAGGTCTGTAAGGATTGGTGCGACATCGCGCTGTCGACACCTCGTCTCTGGGCATCTATCCATGTCGTGGTGACTTGCTCGAGTTGGCCAAGGTGCGTACCCTATTAGCTCCCCTATTCGTATAGGTATGCTTCCGGTGGAGAGAAGTGGTCATGGGCACGCCGAAACTCTGGTCGAACATCTCCGTCAACGTCCGTAGCTGGCCGATGAACCCCTTCGTCCGTACGACTAGCTTGTCCTTGATCTCAGCGTCACTCGCACGCAGCGGAGACCATCCATTGACCATCCGCCTGTTTGACTCGCAGATAGCCTACGACACCACGCGTCAAATCCTGCAGCTCCTCGTGCCGTCGCAGAGCGCTGGAGACATCTCCAAATATCGTTGGACTGTCTTGAATTGCTCGAGGAAACAACGGGCCGACTGGACTCGCTGGAGAGCGTCACACTCACGCCGCCGTTGGACTGCCTCTCTGGCCAATCACCCAGTGGCAACTACATCTTCACAATTGCGCCGCCCAAGTTGAATACCATCTTCCTAGCAGCGCCTACAGAGCTCATACCGCGGCTACTCCCTTGGCACCAGATTCGATCCTACACCCATGAACAAAGCGGCAGCTGCCCCGACATGCTCCATTCCGAGCTCAAGAACTTGAAACCAGCGCTCTCGCAGCTGCGTCGCGGTGGACAGTTCACCCTCGACGCGAGGAACTATTGGATGAGTCGGTCATCCCAGGACCCGCCGCTCAATCCTCCCGTCGAGTCGCGGATCGGGGAGTTGACACTCCGGCTTGGGGTGGATTCGATGCAGCAAACTCGGCTCCAGACGCCCGACATTCTCGGCAGTATATTCAGGAGATTGACGCTGCCGTGTCTCGTGTCCCTCAGCGTGCTCGGGCAGTACGAGCACCAGCGGTGGCCCGTCTGGGACCACCGAGCATTCTGCGAACTCGTCGAACGCTCCGGGTTCAGAAAATCGCTGGTGCGGTTGAAGCTCGGGGTGATCATTCTCGAAATGGACTTTGTGGACCTGTTAACTTCGTTTGACGCGCTGGAGGAGCTGGCAATCAGCGACCCGCCTTATGGCTGTGGCGCACGATTCGTCACCAATCGGCTTTTGCGCGCGCTGACCCCGCCTAGCGCCGCCGCGGGAGATGCCAGCGCCAGTGCTGAAGACTCCGATACCCTTACCAGCACCGGCGTCGCCCTCGTCCCGCCCCTACACCATCTAACCCTAATCACCACCGGCATACTCTCCGCACAAGCACTAATGGCGTTCCTCATTCGGTCGAATTTTCAACTTCTCCTCCTCCAACTCCAGCAGCGTCGTCAAGTCCAAGTCCAAGCAGATATTCGCCATGCAGCTGGGCTGCGTGGGCCGTGGCGGCCAGGGGCTTGCATTGAGGATCGAGTTTGACCGGTTTGTGAGAGATTTGGAGAGGGATGGGGTGTTGAAGATGAGATGGCTGGAACAGGATTCGGTGGGGTGGATGGATTTATGTGATGAGTTTTAGGATACTTGGGTTTTTTTTTGACTAGTAAGTATAAATACTCGACCTTGTACTGCTATAGGTTAAGTATTCAGCTCATCGCTCTTCGTTGCTATCTAGCCGACGACTTGTCGGCCGCTGGACCTCGGAGCAAAGGTCCGAAGGAAACAGTGCCTGAGATCACGTTCCGCTTCTATACTCTCGCGTTGTGGTTTAGTATGGCCAGTGAGAATGAAAGTCAGAAGCAAGAAGTTGCCAGTGCATAATGCAAGGGAGGGCTACGCTTCACTCAGGTGTCGACAACTCCATGCTGCCACACCGCCCGTCCTCCGCTACGGCAAGAATGCCCCGATGATATCGGAACTTGAAGGCCCGAAGGCAGTGCTAAATTGGATGCCTCATTGAGCACATGAGGCAGACAGCTGTGCAATCTTCTCTCGCTCGTCTCCTTCGCACCACCATGTCCCAAGCCTTGCAGCTGGGTTTGCAACACATGGACTCAACGGGGAGGTGTGTTCCCTATCGAACTTGCCGGTATGGCTATTGATACCCTACAGCTGGTTTGGCGACACTTTTGACCAGTCATACGCACGATCCGAGATCCAACTAGCCCTAGCTGGGAGCATCAGCGACATAATCCAAGACATGCATGCTGTTCTCAGTCATTCTGTCCGTGGTCATCTCCTCTACGACAACAATGATTTCGACAAGGCCGGGAAACTGTTTGACCATCTCGAGGCACAACGAGGAAATATCGAGCTTGTCCTTGCCTTTCAGCAGGCTGTGTTAAAGCACAATGTGGACCACATGCTCAATGGGGAGCTTGATGTTGGAGACAGGCGACGTATGTCATCTCTCTGCCACAAGTATCCCACATCACACCAACTTCACAGCCCTACAAGAGATGAGACAAGTTAGGAAAGACTCGGTGATCAGTAACCTCACCTCTGCACTCTACCTTGTCGAGAAGGTTGCAAATGTTGCTCAGAAGGTCCACCTCATTGTGCCTGTTGCTTCACTTCTGTCTGAGATTCTGCAAGCATACAAGGTACATTGAAAAAAAATAGTTTTTTTTTTGTTTTTCCACTCATTAATTAAATGTTATTGTTATAGGAAACAAAGGACATACACAAGAAAAGGGACATACTGCTTACTCATATAACTGATGTCACAACGGATCTCTGCGGCACCATCTTGCGTCTTGAGGAGATGAATCATGTTGACCTTATTGGGCGTCTCAAGGTAGATGTTGAGACATACACTGGGTAACCTTCTTATTCCTTGTGTTGTTTTGCTGCCTCATTGAATAACCTACAGACTGGTCCAGAAGGTTTATGCAACTATCACTGTCTTTGATGGCCACAAGCAAGTTTTCCGAATCTGGGCCCGCAATGATCTAGAAAGTGAATTGAGTGCGCTCAGTCAAGAGCTCACTTCATTTGTGTACAGGTTCAAGGCAAGTACTATATACACAAGCATTACGTGGCACCCACCTTATATATAGACCAACCGCTTGTTGGACCTTACCATTATGCACAGTAAGACCACAGCAACATTAGGCGAGGTTTATGATAAAGTGTCAGTTATATCTGGTTAGGGTCTTTACGCAAAGCTGACATATATTCAGCCTTAAAGACAAGCTTCAGGAATGGCTGCAATTCCCTCCTGACATGAGGGATAAGCAAGGTGCTACTCTAAAGTCTCATCATGAAGGCACCGGGTATTGGCTCTTGGATGGTGACCAGTTCATCAAGTGGCAAGACAATCCAGGATCTTTATGGATTCAGGGACAATGTAAGCAGTGTCTAGCACCAGTAGTGAAGAATCTAATGTAATGGCAGCTGGTAGTGGGAAGAGTGTACTCAGGTAATGTCCACTGTCCTATGATTCATGGGAATTAGTCCTGAGAATTTTCAAATCAACAGCGCCACAATAATCAATAAACTCTTCAGAGATAATGATCTAACTCCCAAACCAAACACTCCTGCTGTTGCATACTTCTACTTTGATGTAGGAGACAAGAAAAGGCAGTCTGTAGAAGTTGCACTTCGGTGCATCCTTTTGCAGCTCTCTGCTCAATCCTTCCATCCACATCCTTATAAGGCTCTCAATGACCTATACAGCAAATCAATGGGCCAGGTACTACCAACCTATCAGGATCTCAAGAATGTTCTTGAAAAGCTACTCTTAGAGCTTGGTCGTACCTATATTGTCCTTGATGCGCTAGACGAGTCTGAAGATGCTGAACATCAAGCCCTTGTTGAGCTCATCTCTTGGCTCCACGGCTGGGACAAGAGCCCGTTGCATATACTCTTCACCAGTCAATCCCGAGACATATTTACAAGGCATTTCAAGGGCATAGAATGTATTGCTCTTGAGGTTGACACAATACAGAAGGACATCAGCCTCTTTGTAGACAGTGAACTCCGGACCAAGCACACTTTGAAACAGTGGGCACATCGTGCAGGGTATATCACAGAGAAAGTTGTGCATAGGAGTAATGGAATGCAAGTGTCTTCTTTCTCTTTGAATATGATATTCATACTACTCTCCTTCTAGGTTTCGTCTGGCAGCCTGTCTCCTTGTGGAACTTTCCCGATGCAGATTGCCAGCCAGATTAGAGAGCACACTCACCAATCTCCCGGGTGACCTTTATGGAATTTATGACCGCTTTCTACAACAAGTCAGTGCTGAGCACATTGTATATCTTCAAAGACTTCTCCTATGGCTTGTCTTTGCTGCCCAACCGGTTACTCTGGATGAGCTCAATGATGCTCTTGCATCAGATTTCTCTTACCTGGACACATACATGTACGACCCCAATCTACATGGTGGTGCAACTGGGGTTTTTGAATGGTTGGAGGGACTGGTCACCTGCACTCATGATGAGAGTGAGCCATCCTTTGTAAGGTTGGCTCATGCATCAGTGAAGGAGTACATCTTGTCAGGGCAAGTGTCAAGTACTCTTAACTGGGATATCAGAGAGAGTCTTTCACATACTATGATTGCACAGACATGTATAGACTATCTTCTCCACTTCAGTGAGAATCCTCTCAACGAGAAAACACTGCCGGACTATCCACTGGCTGTCTATGCAGCTAGGTATTGGTGCTACCATCTGTTGCGCTGCGATGACCAAGCCATCCTATCTGCCTTAGCAATGCAGCTGTTGGAGCCTGGGAGCAGCCAATACATTGCCTTGAATCATCTGCACGAAGTTGGTAGCCATTTCTCTTGGATAAATTGGTCACGGCAAGCATTGTTGCCCCTATATGTCTGTTCTTACTTGGGATATACTCAGGGAGTGCTTCTTCTGCTTGAGAATGGTGCCGATGTCAATGCTTGGGGTGGACGCTATGGCAATGCCTTGCAGGCAGCGTCTGACAGTGGCCACACTGAGCTTGTGCAGCTTCTGCTTGAGAAAGGTGCCGACGTCAAGGCTCAGGGTGGATACTACGGCAATGCCTTGCAGGCAGCATCTAATAGTGGCCGCACTGCGCTTGTGCAGCTTCTGCTTGAGAAAGGTGCTGACATCAATGCTCAGGGTGGAGAATATGGCAATGCCTTGCAGGCAGCATCCAACAGTGGCCACACTGCGCTTGTGCAGCTGCTGCTTGAGCAAGGTGCCAACATCAATGCTCAGGGTGGATGCTATGGCAATGCCTTGCAGGCGGCATCTGGCTGTGGCCACACTGAGCTTGTGCAGCTGCTGCTTGAGCAAGGTGCCGATGTCAATGCTCAGGGTGAAGGATACGGCAATGCCTTGCAGGCAGCATCCAACAGTGGCCACACTGAGCTTGTGCAGCTTCTGCTTGAGCAATCTGCTGATGTCAATGCTCAGGGTGGAGAATATGGCAATGCCTTGCAGGCGGCATCCAATAGTGGCCACACTGAGCTTGTGCAGCTGCTGCTTGAGCAAGGTGCCGACATCAATGCTCAGGGTGGATTGCATGGCAATGCCTTGCAGGCGGCGTCTCACAGTGGCCACACTGAGCTTGTGCAGCTGCTGCTTGAGCAAGGTGCCGACGTCAATGTTCAGGGTGGATGCTATGGCAATGCCTTGCAGGCAGCGTCTGACAGTGGCCACACCGAGCTTGTGCAGCTTCTGCTTGAGAAAGGTGCCGATGTCAATGCTCAGGGTGGATACTACAGCAATGCCTTGCAGGCGGCATCCAATAGTGGCCACACTGCGCTTCTGCAGCTACTGCTTGAGCAAGGTGCCGACGTTAATGCTCAGGGTGGATGCTATGGCAATGCCTTGCAGGCAGCGTCTAACAGTGGCCACACCGAGCTTGTGCAGCTTCTGCTTGAGAAAGGTGCTGACATCAATGCTCAGGGTGGATACTATGGCAATGCCTTGCAGGCAGCCTCCACCAGAGCCCATACCAAGATTGTCCACCTTCTTCTTGAAAGAGGTGCCAATTAATTCCTGAATGATTCCATCCCCAGTGCTGTGCCATGGTCCCCAAGGTTGGTGTTGAGATTGTAAGCCCCAAAGTATGCTGATCACCGCTGAGTGATGGGTTACTGATCAACCCCCCCCGGAGTGTACACAGTTCTAGTACATTCCTCTGTAGTATATACGGTAGACATTGGAGCCTACAGCCCCACTGGATTGTAACCATTGAATTAACCATTGAGTGTGACAAGCTTCCGAACAGCTCGAATCACAACAGTTGACATGCAATGGGTTCCTTGACTGATCCTCAAAACTCTCATTATTGCGAGCAATTCTACTGTTCACATGAGGCCAGAGGATCCAGTGGGCAGACAAACAAGAACAAATTCCCTGAAGATATTTGATGGTGGGCACGGACCCCTCCAAATCTCATTCAGTTATTTCTCTGAAGCTACGCAGATTTTCCTTCGGGATACTGTACTCCTGATGCATATCCCATCTAGAGATGGCAAGTCCGGTTCAGTTCGGTTTTTCACCCTTTTTGCCTGAACCTTGAACCCCAGGTTCAGTTCAGTTCAGTCGGTTCGGGCGGTTCAGACCCTTTTTTTCGGTTCGAACCTAGATTTTGGACCTCAAGAACCCAAGGTTCAGTTCAAAAACCACTACAACCTGAACCTGAACCCCGAACAAATTCTAGAGCAAACAAGCATGAACTGGACGAGTTTGAATTTCTCTTGCATTTGCCACCAATCTCACAGTGGCACAGTTATTTCAGTGTTCACTCGAAGCGAGCACCTTAGCATGGCCGCGGATCCATAATTTATCAGCGTGTGTCATGAAACAGGTTGATGGCGCATCACCAAGCGCATCATGCCATCAACCTGTCCCATAACCCGACGATCGCAGGCTGGGGAGGGGCTATTGGATACAGGGGGGTTGTGGGGCTTAGGCCAGGCGACAGGAACTGACCGCCATCGCGGCTTGATGTAGGAGACGATGATCGGACATGTAGGGACTAGGAGACAGGATACCGATTGATGGGTATACATACACTGTAGTATATAAGGGAGACGTAGGAGCTAGGGACGCTAGCTTCTACCTCGTCTAATACATGACCTTACTCTCTGTGGTCTCGTCCCTGTCCCTGGGAGCCACTAGTACCGTCGGTCTAGAACCCGCCACCCGTATTCCGAACCTGACCATCCCGCTTCGTATCTGAAGCACCTAAAGACCCCGCTGACCTTGCGGGTTCGACTACGTTTGTCATCTCGAGGCCTTTGACACTCGCTATTGCGAGGAAGCCATTCTCGTTCGCCCTTGGTGTTGTGGGATCACAGAGCCCAGACCTCGTTCTTGACAGCGCACGCTTCTCGGACCTTGGGCAGCTTCGACTCTTGAGAACTCACAGGTGTAAATTTGGCGGTCCTAACTCGTGACCTCGGCTTATAAGAAAGCCAGTCAAACTGAGCCCTTGACTCTGAGCATCTGTCGCGCCAGAAACTCGCACGTAAGTTGTGCACTTCGCAGTCCGACGTGGGTCATCATTCTGTCAGGCATGGGTCTCGGAGGGACACTGACATCTGGGATTCAAGATATAAAGCTGTAGGGTCGCAAGCGACACTGCCCGTTACGTCCAGGGTGTTCAACACCGTCAATACCCAAGTCTGTACAGGCCTAGCAGTACGATACTACTAGTCTCACTAAGCTCGGGTTCCTTTTTAGGGTGGGCTTAGCCGTCTGGCTGGTGAGACTACGATACTACTCGAATCACTGCCACTCAATGGAATTTAACCACTTGTACAAGGGAGGCCATTTCTCCGCTCCGGTCCCTGAACTTGGACAGTATAAAGATGTACAAAGATGATAAAAAAGAAAAACAGAGTTATATTCGTCACTGGAAACAAAAAATCGCTACACGGTTCAAATTGGCTACCGGACAATAAGACATACTTGGTATTCGTTACTGCCATTCATGGCTTTCACCCGAAGGTACTTCCGTTGTGTCACATTATTAGCTGTGTGCGTTCCGGAGGCACTTTTGGTTTGGCCTTGAGGTGGCTGCAGTGACGTTGCCCGCTGATGCCACTGGTTGAGACAGGCTACGTGCGGGCGTGATTATGTTGCGGCGGTGGTGACTCTGGTGAGGAGGGGTAACAGGCGGGTGAGTAGTCGGCAAATGGTCAACACAACACGCCTGCAGCCTATGGCAGTCGCTTCATGCCTGTCCGACTCGTTCATGCGGATTGTTCTCCTCCCACAATCGGCTCGCGCCGGCTGTTGGCAAGTCCTCGTGGTTCAAGCCGCATGCCGGGGCTCCCAAGGCTGTAGCTATCAAAATGAAATGACTACTGTGAGCAGGACATACCGGAAGTTAACCGACACCATTGCCCACCCAGTCCGAGATGTTGCGCTAACATGTGTCGACAACGCCAGGTTGATCTGCCTGCAAGAGTGTTGGCCCCTCGAAAGAAAGATGGACGAACCTGTACCCGTACCTGAAATTAAACAGCGCGCCATCCGAGGCTTCACGTCCTCCTGCCCTTTCCGCTCCGGCTGCACCACCGTGGTTATTCCGCGCCGCAAGCGAAAGACTACACAACCTGAGATTAGCGGCGGCAAACAAAACAGAGCAAGTGTACGTACCTCGAGAGTCGAGAACACCACCGTGAACGTTGAGATAATCCAGTGCGCAAGTGAAGCGGAAATATCGCCAGTCCATTCGATTGAAGCATAGGCCGAAGAAGACATAATGACAAACGAAACAGAATCAAGGAAAACACCCCTCATTCCGTGCACTCAGGCTGAGAAGGCCTGAAAACGTGCTCGTCTGAGTTGTCGACTTGTGTCTGTTCGTAGCGAGAGTGTCAGTGCAGCATTTACAATGAACAGAGCACGCACTCTGAGGCCTGAGGCTCGTCTCGGAGCACTCGCTTCGTGCTCACTGTCCATCCGTGTGCGTCCATCGTCCATTGTGTCCGTGGCCATTCGTCTGGAGGGATTGGGCGAAGAGCAGCGGAAACTTGAATGTCGAGGAGATGGCGATGAAGAGACTGTTGCTCAGGCTGTTGTACTGGAGCTTGCGTGCTTGAGACTTGAGAGCCTTGCTTGCGTCGCTTGCGTGGAGTAGAAGCGAGAGTAGCGTTGGGAACAGCGCAGTCGATGAGAACGGAGAAGGAAAGGGTGGATGGGAGCATGAAGAAAGAGCACGATGGATTCGGCGTGGTGGGAAGAAGCACGACTTGAATGGATAAATTTGACACTATAACGCTTACGTGGACAGCCTGGACCGCGGTCTCAACCAAATCGACCGCGCTGACTGAGCGGAAATGACCAAAATGTGATTTTGGTACAGTCCGCGAAAATTAGGCTCCCTATGAAACCCATTACTTATGTAGCGGGAATTTCTGTGTTTCTCTCCATCTTCAGGACAGACCAATGCGAGCACCATATTGGCTCTGTGCTAGAAGGTGGTTATCTGTACGCGGGGGCAACACCACTCTCGCTCTTTGAATGTCTGGGGATAATCAAAGCCTCCATCGCTATCCTCTTTGCGAGCATTACATACCCCTTCAACAGTGCCCGAGTGTTAAACGATGCTGGATTTGAGCTTGTTGGTTCCGCGGCCGGGATGATTGGTATCGCTGCCGACCACCGTTTCGAGTTCGAGGCCACAAGTCGAGTCTCGGCGTGTATGCCAGAGAGCCCGGAGGCTGGGACCATGTACTACACCGACATTGTCTTCAGATTCTCTCAGTGGAACAAGGCTTTCGGCGCTGTCATCCTTGCTCTTTCAACAATGGCTATCACTCCATACCTCCCCATTATTCTCAGCAAGCATGGCGCGGTCAATGTAAACCCGTTGGTTTACTGTGTGACACTCGGGCATAGTGTCACCTTCCATGTGACCATCAGTAGTCATTCTTACCTTGTACCTCGTCGTCCCTGGAATCCACAGCCCGGTCCTGTTGACTTGCTGTGTTTCCCTCTCAGTGTTTCCTGTTGGCAACAGGTTTCCAGTCAGCTCATGGATTTATCCGGTACTTCCTATCACAGGCTCGGTATTGTGCGCTGTGTAATGGTGTGGCTCGTCCATAGGAGGCCGGTAGCTTTCCCTCGTACGCCGCGAGGGTTTTGACGCACCCGTGCCGTGGTATTTGGGTTTGGTGATGATAGCGCCGAGGGTACTTATACGTGACCGCGTTATTCCTAGTCCTTGTCTTTGCAACGCCAGTATCGGTCATAGACCGTCTTGTTCCTCTCTCATCTTTGTTCCTCGTCGTTCCGCTCGCGTCAACGGTCAACACCGTTACACGCTGTCTGTGTGCAATTCACTCTCCAACAGCAAATTCGGAGGATCCTTCGCAACAATTTGCCAATCGTGGGTGCACTCCCATTCTTTAACAGTTTACTACGTTCCCAGTCACTGCTGCTCTGGGTAGTGTTGGAACTGCTGTTGGATATCTGGGATGTTTCAACCTGGTCCAAACAGCCTCCACGCATGAAACATTGCTCTGGCTGGGGCTTGAAGTGGCTCTGTGTCTCATCCGCATCTTTGTTTGGTTGATCAATCCAAAGTGAGATCAGGACATCTACGCCACACTGACTTTGTGGTGGCCTGTGCGACCGAAACCTCAAACAACTGTTTCGATCGCATACGAGGAGCTCTTGCCATTGGGTGAAGATGCAATGGGTAATCCATTCAGCATTGAGCTACCGTGGCATTTCACTCCGCGGAAGCTACAGCGCTCCAGACCAACCCGCGAGACCTCGATCTGGAGTCCACTACGATATGTGGTGGCCTTGTCCCAGGCCGAAGACTCCTTGTATCTTTTCACTGTCTGCTTTCCCAACCTGAGCTGGGGCCCGGACTTTGACACAACCGATGCATTTGTCTTCATTCAGAGGACAGGACACGACTCGGAGCCAATCGCCTTCTATGAGGTCCACGCTCTCACAGAGACAAATACGCCGCAAGCAAAGTTCCAACTCGGAAAGAGAGTCGAACTTTCTGAGGTTGTACACAGATTTGAGCCCAAGAAAAGGTCCGGCTGGCAGGACCTGTCTGAACTCCTCCAACATGAGAGACGGTCAAAGTTCATTTCAGTCTCTCCGCTGAAAGGAGATGAATATTTCAACTACATAGTCAAACATTCCTGGGAAATCCTCAACCAGCTGCCTGATCCTACATCGACCGCACAAGAAATGTCTGTCAATCTGGGAGGAAATATTCGGGGCTTTGAGTGGAAGAAGTAGCGGTGGGAAGAATACAAAGTGACGACGGTGACTCGGATTGAGATGTTGTACGGGCTAAAATGTATACTAAGTAGGTTCGCTGGGTTAGTCATTCATTTCAAGTAGGGTAAACACAGGTTCAGACACTTGGTACCCATTCAATTCTTGCTTGCTGATATTTGCGCTCACTGCTTGTCCCATACACACAAGGAAGCTCGGATAGGACACTGTAGAGGGATGTCCCAAATTCAATATTGCATGTGACTGGGAACTTGGCCTAACCCCTGGAATATTGGCAGCAGATACAAGGTCTAAACTATGTCTGAATCGTCGGGGCGTGTTCTCAGAAACTTTCAGAGTTATCGAGGCATAATTCCGGCCACAGGAAATATTTTATTGCCAAAATTCCCCGGATCAGGTACTTAGCGCGGGACGTTTTCCGGCGATATATTATCGCTGCCGGCGAAGTAAGGCCATATTCTGGAAGCCAGGATTGCTGCCTTCATTGAGGTACCAATTCTAGGATGCAAGACTTGGTATTGCGTGTGTTACAGGGTGGCTAAGTACCTAGTCGCAATCCAGTACATTTATCTTGCATTGGTGTACGAAATAATTCCTCAGATAAGGCTACCATCGCGACTGTGGGCCGTAACAAAGAACAAGACGTATTCGGAACAGAAAACTCCTCCGATACGCAGCACACTTCCATCTCTCGGTCATGTAGTCCACCAAGGGATCCGCCAGACGCGTTCAGAGACCCGGGGCGGCGAACTCTAACCGGAACTCGAATCCATCGATGGTAGTTACAGGTCCGTAGCGTGTCTGAACCCGGGTACGAATGCCGATTTGTGATTTGGCGCAGCGTCCAAATAAGGCAGGTGAGTGCACCGCCACCGGATGAAGAAGGGGCGCCAAAAATCGCGCGTACAGGTGGATGGGTGTGTGGAGCCCGACGCGGAGGAGCGTACAGAGGAGATGGCGAGGGATACTCCGCTGGGCCGGCTGGGCAGGGCTGACACTGCCAGTCGGTGCATGCACGAAAATGTGCTGGGGATGGACGATGGAGGGAGCGTTCATGAGTCCCTCGGATTCGTTTTGTGGTAAGAACAGGACCACAAGCAAGGTCTTGGATTGTCACGGAGAAGGTCGTACAAGGCTAGGTCGCCACTAAGCCCGAGTTTGAGTATGTAGTTGCCGGACCTCCTCGATGCATCGACGACGGGTCGAGTCCATGGATCCCTAGCCTTGAATACATTCAGTACAGCTCGAGAGGCAGCAAGAAAGACGAGTTGCGTACCTGGCGCTTCTCAGACTCCAGTAGCATACCATCCTCATGGTCGTCGTATCGTCTGCTCTTCCAGCCTCGTCGACCTCCACTTCCGCACCAATACCCGCCCCTCCGCTTTCTCGCCCTCGCGCAACTCCTCTTCGAGAATCGCAGCGCGTTCTCGGGCGCCATCTGGACGAGCACAAGCACGTCTTGGTCAAAACGGGTATTCCTCCAAAGTACGTGGCCCCATCGGAAGCATGTCGACTCGAATGGAAGACTGCGAGCGGGGAAGTTGTGGTCGAGGTCGACGTTGGTGATGAAGATAGAGGATATTGACCACGGAAGACAGGTCAGCGCTCCGGGATGCATGTCCACGGTCATACGGCGTTTCAGGACCCAATGCACCGCTCGAGGAGTGACGAATGTCCGACCGACAAGGAGGACGACCTTGGGCGTTTCTCGAGGACGAGACTGGGCGGGAATAGGGATGGGGAGCCGCTGAGGAAGACGATACAACTGCCGAGAGCGAAAAGCGAGGTCACTGACGCTGCCTCGACGGGACACATGCGCATCCGTGGCAGCGTCGACACGATACGAAGGCGATGGGATGGGATGGGATGAGGGTGCAGGCAAGGCCACCATTCGGCATGAACCGGATACGGTGTCGGAATCGGTGGATAGGGTGGACGGAGACGTTATGCGTCGTAACGAAGTGGTGCGTCGGTAGAGAGAGAGCGCGCATCGCAGTGCCAGGGGGTACCCCGCCGATACTAGCAAGGGCGGTGACTACTGCGGGCGAAAGAGTGGGTACGACGGTCGAATGGTGCAGTGGGAGGATATCATGGGATGTGGGAGAGGGACATCGACCGTGGCAAGGGAAAGTAGCTGAATAGTCGGAGGAGGCTGTAAGGAGCGTCAGCGGACGTCGTCGGATAGGCAGTGCCACGTACTGGATAAAGGACCGAGACCAATGCCCACTGGTCCACTGGTCCTCGCGAGGCACACAAGAACGTGCATGGCCAGCATGGAGTACAAGCTCATGGGGTAGCGTCATCTTCCAAAATGCCCAGGACTTGTGAAAAGCGGTCGAGAGATGCGCGGGAGACCGCTGGCAATCCAGTCTGTCGGTTGTGGAAAACCGATGTGAAGGGTGTTCGTCGACTATGCTGTCGGGAGAGAGAATAGTGGTATGCCAGATGGGCTCGATGTTGGGCGCAGACAGCGACACTGGAATAGGTCCATATTCTGGGAACGGCGCAGTCAGTTAACCATGAGGAGGAAGAATAGGTGCCAGAACGCACCCTGCAGAGCTCAGAGAGGCCATCATGGTACAACTAGACGACGTCCAGCGGTCAGGACGTCTCAGTACCAGTCGAGAGGAAGCCGCTCAATGATACCTCCCTAGAATGGGATCTAATGGGATCCTCAGTCGGCGAAATGAATGGATAGAAACCAGCGCACTCATGATCACAGGAGAGCGAGAACCGCGCTGTGTCGCTCACG
Source organism: Mycena amicta (assembly GCA_029282125.1). Taxonomy (NCBI): domain Eukaryota; kingdom Fungi; phylum Basidiomycota; class Agaricomycetes; order Agaricales; family Mycenaceae; genus Mycena; species Mycena amicta. Next base: position 114,917 of record JARIHP010000022.1, read on the forward strand.
GGAGCCAGTCTATCCTGTCTCTCCCTTGTCCGTTCACCGCGAATAAGAATTCACGGCCGCGGTACAGTCTCTTGAGGACATCAGCTCTCGACTCTACGCCAAGTTGTCGTGTAGACGGTCGGGCGACGCCAGTTGCGACACGGAATGTGCTCGTCGTAAAGCATGATGGAGGACGGAAAGCAAAAGAGGTAGTCGGCGTCACGCCTGCCTTGCTCCTTCACCAGCAACGACGCGCTCCCAAAGCAAAATGACTCTGTCGCCACCCTATGCAATCCTGCACACCAACACCACGCCCGCACGACAAGAAGCAATGAAGCTCGAAAATACCGCTACGAGTCCGTAGAGATCTTTGATCTTGGACCAGGACAAGACGACGAGGCTCTTGTATCCTAGGACGTCGCCGTTCAAACGTTCAAGTTCAATGACGCGGACCCGCAAGCCTCCACGACCTGCGCTCAATCCTTGTCCTGAAATACAACGCGAAGCTGTTGTTGTCTGAATTTAGCTATGGAGCTGCACGCTATTCCCTCAGCGGGATCGGGACGGTGCCGCGTATCAATCCAATCCAGGCTGTATCGAATCGCGGAAAGGTCGCATGCTTACACAACGCGAACCCGCTTGGAGCCTGTGCGATTGGAGCACTCTAAATTCCGATGGCTACCAGCTACGATCACGAGGCGCAAGCATATTAAAGGCAGCGTCATTCACCCAGAGCCATTCACCCTATTACCGCAATGGACTTCCTCCCGGTACAACCGCTCCAGCCTGGCCTCGTCAATCTCCCGGGCGCATCACCGGACTCGAAGTCGGCCGCACTCGTTGCAGAGCTGCTGCACCGCGATTTTGTTGGACACCATTGCTTCTTTAACGACCGGCACCACACCAATCACCTTTCCCACCAGTGCGTCTCCTTTCGTCCTTTCGCCCGCTCATTGTTTAACGATAACAACGCGAAGTGTCTTATCTTTGTACGACTTGGGTGCTTCGGCCGAGTGCATCCAAACGATGTTCGAGCAGGAAGCCGCAACGCAGCGCCCATTGCTTTATGGAAAGGTCGACAGCAAGGCGGGCGGAATCACGGAGGCCAACTGGACCAGCCACCTTGGAGATTCCAAGTGCGTGTTGACGTTCAAGTTCTACTCTGATTCAGACATGTTATTTCTAGCGCAAACATGTACCCCGATTACCTCGAGTTTTTCTCATCCGCAATCGCCCAACACGGCATCCCTCGGGTACTTGAGCGCTATGTCTTCTCAGAGCAAGCAAACGGCGGTGATGCACTTATGCTCGCGCGATTCGTCGGCGGGTTGGTGCATCCCTTCATCCAAGTCGGAGTTTGTGCTATTCTTTGCTTCTGCCAAGGGGAAACGCTAACATGAATCGACAGTTTGGGATTGAATTCGGCCAGGATTTCATGGTCGCTCAAGGTGCGTTAAAACTGTGCCTCTGATTTCCGGGTGGTATCAAGCTCATTTTGCTTGAGGTCTCGCACAGGCCGCCGTGACCGAGCCCGAGGGAGCGAGCGTTATGGACGAGGGTGGGGTACCAGAAATCAGATCCAGCTCCCAAGTGCCGCCGGTGACTCTACTAGCTCTCCTCCGCGAAGTTTACGACACTCCAAGCCTCAAGCCTGTTCCCTACAGCGATCTTACAGATGGCTTTCCGCCGCGTCGACTAGACCCCACCCGCAGCGCCGCAATCCGGGCCATCTACAGCAAATGGTCATTCAATCTCCACGACTCGGATGAAGCGGACTTGTCGGCGAAGATCGAGGAATGCATGTGGCAAGCAGCCCTGTTGCTCGGCGCCACCAGCAAGCCGGGTCGAAAGCCGCGAATGGATTTTGCCCTGATGCACTTCGTCACCAGCGCACTGTTCCTTCCCGTCATCTTGGGTGCACTCGCGCAGCCGCTTCACAAGGCACAGCTGCTCCAGGCTTATGTGCGTATGGCAGCCTTTTTTGTGATCATCCGCGGCCGCCCACGCATCGACTGCACACTCGTCATGTCCTACCCGGGCCCGGCGCTCGACTCGGATCTGTGGCCCTCCCTTCTGAATAACGCCATGCTGCATCCCGAGGCCCATGTCGTCAAAGCCATCCGCACGTTGTTTTATTGCGCCCAGAATTATGGCAGCACTCCCGCTGGAACCGTCATCGGCGCGGTAGACCGTGACGCACTGGACGAAAAGGAAACGCACAAGGGCGCGGCGAGTTTGGATGGGACGTTGTTCATTCGTGTTGCGGGTGTGTTGACCTCGGCGCTTGGCTGGGTTGCGAATGGGGACAAGGAGGGATCTTGGGATTTGAGCGGAATCGGCTGGGAGGAGGCGTGGAGCAATCAGGATGAGGATGACTGAATGATTTGTCGCATATTTTGTAAAAGCCTGCCTGTGGCCAAAAGACAACGATCAAGTAATTGTATGTAGGAATTCCGTCAGTAGTAAAGAATAGGCTCCCAGTGAACGCTTCCGCTTTCCAGCGTCTGTCTTCTCTCATCCTCTCCAGGATTCTCCTATAGTCCATCGAGTCAGTAGCGGATGACTCGGCTCGGGAAATGGCCGCGACAGGCCCCCGGTCACTCCCTACTAGGTACCTCCGGAATAGAGTAAAACTTGGGGCGAAAATTCGTGTTTTTAGCTCCCCATTATAGAGTAAAACTCACCTGAAAATCGAGTTTTGGCTCCGGGATAGAGTAAATCGGGGGCAACCCGAGATTTTTTTTTGCAATAAACTGTTACTTAACGACATAATTATCCGCATCGTTACGGGCCGGAGACGCGTCAGCGCCATCATCACGTAACCCTTTCCTTCCTGTCGCGCCTCTGAGTCGGTCGCTCAGCTATGGAATTCGAGACGGACACGCCCTTCGATCCTGCGGAGTGGATTGGCCAAGGGAAGGTCTATCGCAACCTGCCATCGCACGTCACGGAAGCATGCGCGGCTACGCGACAGCTTCCCTCCTCCGCGATACGGCAACTTCCCATGCCAGACCTTTCTGTGGCGGACTTCCTGGGGCTACCGCTGCCGGCCGTCTTAGGGAGTGATGCGCGCGTTCCGAAGCGCACATCTGCCTGGTTCAGCAGGGATCCGCCAAACTTCGACGATGCGATCTCTCTCGAGTCAATCCCGTCTCTGGATCTCGTTCGTCAGCTGGAGACTGATCTCTCGCAGTCTTGGCTAAACGGCGACTGCTCTATCGTGGATCACACCAACAACTCCCGCCGTCTTCCCCTCTGGGCCGTCCAATTCTTTCGGCAGATTCACGGCCTCCGCGATGCTCAGCAGAAATGGGAGGAGAGCCGCCGTTGGCTTCCTGATTACGAAAAGCACCTTCTCTACGGTGTCTCTTGGAACACCACACATCTTGGCGCTCCCGATGGACAGCTAGACTGGACGCGACTCATCAGCGACGAATGGCTCTCGGGCGGAATCATTGACGAGATCATGCGCGATATCAAAGACCGCCTAGCCGCGGACCCGGTGCTGTCGGCCTCCACATTCATTGCTCCGCTCGCATTCCAGTTCTACATCTCCCGACTCGCGGAATATGGGGACAGGCCCAAGTACCTCAAAACGATTGTGGCGGCGGTGCAGAGCGGAAAGACCCGACTGCTATTCCCCATTCACTACAACAATAACCATTGGATGGCTTTCTCGATTGATTTCGCAGCTAGAACGTTCGGTTACGGTACGTTTTTAGCTCTTCACGCCGGAAATTACTGACTCATTCAGGCGATTCTTACGTCCGTGGGTCGAAACCGAAACGTTTTATTGAGCATCTCAGGTGTTGGCTGGCTCTCGCGTTTCCCGGGGATTTTACGAGTCGAGGAGACTTCCTCGAGCATTCTATACAAAGGGACTTTATCCACTGCGGGGTATACACCGCAAATACCATCGAGAGAGCCCTCTTTGGAACCCCTTGTCTCAAACCAATCGAGTGCAGCCGCGCTCGCATCGACTGGTTCAAGATGTGTATGTCCAAAGCGGACTCCCCGGATGCTATGGTAAGACTCTTTCAGTCATTCGCTTCCGTTCCGACTCGTCTAATTTCTGTTGAAATAGTCGGACCCTTCGTTTCCCGCGATCGACGAAGTCACCCAGGCGTTCGCGGCGGAATGTCTCGATAACCACGTCTCGCGCCCATCCATATCCATCGGTGACCTTCTCAACCCAGAATCATCCGCTCTGGCAGCAGAACTTTCTCTCGATAACATTATTGCCCCGCACTCATCCATGTCCCTCAGAGACATTCTCAACCCGGACGAGGCTGAATCTCGGAAGCCCGACGTTTCACCAGTACCACCACCGAGCTCTCAAGGTCTCGACGTTTCCCTCTTACCTCCTGCGCCTGTTACGCAAATTCCGGATGGCAAGAAAGCTGCCAATAAGCGCAAAGCTGTGGCGCTCGACGGTTCAGATGATTCAGATGATTCCGATGAAGAAAGGTTCGTCTCGCACTGGTTAGTTATCCCGTTGTACTGAATCAGGACACGTAGGAAACGCTTTCATCTTCTGACAGGTAGTGCACGACGCGCGAAAGAAACAGTTCCGCGCGCAAAGAAAAGGACTGTAGCTCAACGCAAACAAGCGTTTTTGGACGACCCGAATACTGTCAAAACCTCCGACGGCTTGCTGCAAGGCGATCCGCACACGGTTTACTGTCGATGTAAACCGCGTCAGCCCCGGAAGCTAGAGTCTGAAAAGATGTATGCTTGGGCAAACTGGGAGACACATCGCAAGCATTGCGAACTCGTCACTCGAGTCAAGGCTGGTATCAAAACGACCACAGTCAAGGCTCCTCTCATTAAAAGCAATGAAAAGGTACCGTCTCAGCTTGTGCTGGTAGTTTATCTGATTTGTTTAACAGGGTCCGCTTTATAGGTTCTTCGCGCCATCCAAAGTAGCCCAGCCAGCGGCAAACACCACTTCCGAGGGACCGAAAGCACTTGTCATGACCGCAAAGCGGATTATTCCGGCGGTAAATTGTTCAGTCTCAATCTCTTCATTAGCTGACAATTATCTGCGTAGGACACACGTTTGGACGCGGCGTACTTTGCGCCATCTGCTTCCGCTTGGTCCGCATGGCGGAGCCGTCCCATAATTCCTCGCATCGAATTACCTGAGCCAATCGAGTGCGAGGGTTTGCATGGCGACGGATACCAGCAGTACGCCTGGCAGACGGGAGATTACCTGCTCGGAGGAGTATCTGCGCTCGCGTGGATACCATTCGCGCACCACTTGTTCCCATACAAGAATTGGCGTCGGCCGGCCGATGACAGTGACAACAGCGACTCGGATAACAGCGACCCGGAAGGCCCGACGGAAACCATCCCGCATAAAGTGCTCCGCGACGCTTGCGAGCTCACCAACGCCGTCACCCTCGCCACAAGCGGTGTGCCAGAGCAGGCAAACAAAAATCCTCAACGCTCCGAGTGGACGGAATACGAGAAGCGGCGGCTACACCACACCCTTCTTGTCGCGGCGCGATGGATTACTAACGCCACCACCGGTTCTGTCTTCGCCAAAGGCTGTGAGCGCGTCACCACCAATCTCAGCCACACATGTTCTGCGTGTACGGCTGTTGGACAGCTCGAGGGGCTCAAGCGTGCCGTTCGCGATGCTCGCGCCAGGGCGAAACTTCCTGCGGACGAGTTTACGCAGGCGATGAAGCGCAAACTCACCTATACCCCTCTGATTCGGAGCGAAATTGCAGCGGCCGATGCCAAAGCCAGTCTCGCATCTCCTGGTGTTATGAAGATCCTATCGTCGAAGGCCAAATATGGGCCGATTGGGGTTTTTCTGACGCTCTATCAGCAAGGAGTACGCGGCAAACTTGATAGCCAAGAGATGTACGTGGCGATATCATCGCAGCTCTCCGAAAAGGTGGTCCGCGAGAGCGATCCCACCAAACGCGCTATTCACGGCATGCGGTATGACCCGTTGTTTGTGAAGTGCTGCACAATTATGCGTTCCTATGGACCGAGATCTGGCGCGCAGTATGACTTGTGGAGCTCGATGACTGGGGGGATTTCTCAGCGTCAAATGCGGTACGGCGTTTCACTTTTGATTTGATGATCTCAAATTAATTCCTTTGTTCAGGCGTCGTGTTGCAAAATCCGCTACTCGAATGCTCAGCCCCGAGCTCTGTGCCGGGAACCTCTTTCCAGCTCTCGCATATGCTAAATTGATGGATTATACCGGACCTTGGATTTGCGCGGGAGATGGCACAAAGGTAGTTCTTTGTTCCATCAGCTACTTGGGCTCTTACTTCTCGTCAAAGCTGCGGCCCCTTCTCACAATGTCAACTGAGTTCAGCGAGAAAGGATCAGCACATGTAGTTGGATCGACCCTTCCCCTGCAAGACTGTCTCTTTTCAACGTCGGAAGAGCAGTCCAGGATCATATCTGACGTCGAGACCGGCAAAGCAATCGCATCCCAAGTATGGGTCCTGGGGATTCACGTGAGTTGTAACCCGCCGCGGTACACAATCTTCCTAATCTCACTGAACTTTGATAGATCCCATTGCCTGGCACCCCCGTCTTTCCGGTCGCCTTTATTGCGAACAAGGGCAAGCTCAAGGCTGAAGACTACCGCGATCAGCATCTGAAACTTCGCCGTTTGTGTGGAGAGGCCGGCATGAAGCTCCTCGCGAGTGGTGCCGACGGCGCGAAATCTGAAGTCAAGGCTCAGCTTCTTATGATGAACGCTGAGACGCCCCGAACGCCTCTCCTACACGAACAAGCAATATGGTGTGTTTCTCAGTTGCCCGGTCTACTCGGACACAGGTCCGCACATCGCCACGACCGACCCTGACCATGCACGGAAAACGGCACGAAACAACTTTTTGTACGGGACGCATCTCCTCACCATGGGTTTCGTCTTCCTCTGCCACGCAATCCTCATGTTCCTGCTCACATTTCTCGGCGTCGGCTTGTACATCAAAGACATCTTCAACGCGGACAAACAGGATGACGGCGCGGCCCGCCGGCTTTTCACGAACGTGTTGTTCGGCTTTCTTGTCGACACGGAGGGCCAACTCAAGCATCCCTCATTTGAAGGTCTATTTATTTTGACGTTCGTCTTCGGTGAGTTCGTGTCAACAAGTTGTCGCCTTTTATGTTTGCTGATAATCTAACCACAGGGGAGCTGTTCGATGCGTGGATGAAGCGCGGCATGCCCCACATCGAACGCGTCGTCTGCGTATTTCGCGCTCGGCACTTCCTCACAATCTGGCGTTACAACGTTCTCAACGCGGAAGAGCGATACCCGGATTTATTCCAGAAGCAGAGCAGCTTCCTTGCGGACTCGTCCTTCCAGATCCTCATGCGACTTTCCGACCAGCTCATCCTTCTCATGCTGGCGCATCTCGAGTACTACCCGGATGTTCCTTTCATGCCCTGGCATCATGGCACCCATTTTCTCGAGCACTTCTTTGGGATAGCGCGGTCTTTCATGCCGGATTTCTCGTTCGGACAACTCATCGAGATGTACAAGCATATCCTCATTCGCCAGCGCATTCTTTCCTCGGGCCAATTCAGCACCAAGAGGGAGAAGGACTCAAACAACGGGTATATCTTCGACTTTGTCGATTCTGGACTCAAACCGGAGGAGATCGCAGCGCTCAAAGATATTCCGTCTCGTGCCGACATTGACCGCGCTTGCGACACGGCTTGGATCGAGGCGGCTGCGCTTGCATCCCAATTCGGGAAGATGCAAATTCCTACGCTTCCGCTGCAGGTGTCGGATCTGCACCCGCAGTTTCGTGCCCCGAACGGCAAGGCGGATCTGTACGAGCCGTCGGATGATGAAGAGGATGTACTCAAGGAGACCGACATCGGTGTCGATGCGAAATCGTCCCCGCCAGACTCGTCCGATCCACATCTACGCATCCCGCATACTGCACCACCTGCTGCTGTTGATTCAGACGACACACTCCCTGGATCGTCGCTTTCTTCGCAGGAGGCTTTGACTCATGCATCCCACCATGTCCTCGCCGAACAATACCTGGCCGACAAGGCGGACGAGGACGAGATCGAACTAGCCGCCATCGAGGAGCGACTTCACAACAACCCGGAAACCGAAAAAAACCGTGTCTGGACGCATGAGTATTGCCCGATTAGTCAATCCCACCGACCGCTCTCCCGTACCACGACGGATCCCCACTTTTGTTGGAGCCGATAAGCTCATTTCACGCGACGCGTTGGTGGAGCAACGCAACACACACTGTGCGGAGACTCGTGTTCACTCGGAGAAAGCGCGCAAAACTGAAACGGACGTGCGATATCTCGGCGGGAAATTCTCGCTGAATCATGCGGCGCATCACCTCAAGGAGGCGATCCAGCAAAGCGAAGGGCTGCGCACCGAAACTGCCTTTCAAAAAGCTCGATATCATCGATGGATCGCAACAGGGCTGCCGAGGGGGTGGACTACGGGGTGCAATCTTTATGCTGCTCTCGGAGATGTTCCAGGTAAGTCGGCGCAAGCCTCATTACCTTATTCTTGTAATATCTTTCACAGTTCCGCAGATCAAAACGCGAGGCGTATCTGGCTTAACTCCCCTTCGTCTCAAATCCTTGGTGGTTATGCGGAGTGCTCGACGCCTTTATTTGGGCAAGGTCGTTGGAATCTATCGCTACGGATCTGTATCTGGGAAGCACGAGAGCTTCCATGAAGCGGAAACCGTTGACGCTCTCAGCTACCTCAGTCTCGAGGTCTATGAACAGGCGCGTGGACTCCCGCGTCAATTGACTTGCTCTGACGACCTCTCAGGTCGGATCCATGCGCAATATTTTCCAGCATGTCGCGCCATCCGAAGGCGACGGGAGCGCAAACCTTGCCCTATTCACACATGCTCCAATTTCGGAGCTCATCTACCTCCTCACCGGTGCCTGTGTAAAAACCCTCACCACAGAACTTGACGGTACTAATACTTACTCTTTGTCCGGCGGCGATGCCGGATGGGAACGCTGGCGGCAACTCAACGCGAGCGTTATTCGGCAGGTATTGAATCTTGAGGGTTCAGACGACGCCGATTCCTCTGACGACGACGAGGAGGATTACGAAGAACCCGAGGAGGGCACGAAGAAGAGAAAGCCAAAGCCTCCGCGGGGTGCGGTCAAGAAACAGCGCAAGGCGGTCAAGAAGCGGTCGGGCGGGAAATCGAAGGCAGCGGGTGGGAAATCGAAGGCAGCGAAGGCCAGTAGCGTCGGAAAGGCAGCGCGAGGCGCTGCGGGCGCGAAAAAGCCGAAAAAATAGCCTGGGGGCGAAAATTGGAAAATTAGCTCCACTATAGAGTAAAACTGCCCCAAAAGCGCGATTTTCATAGAGTAAAACTGCCCAAAATCGTGAAATTTTCCGGAGGTACCTAGTAGGGAGTGACCGGGGGCCTGCCGCGACCCATTCAGTGTACCTGGAGTAATATCCGTGAACACATCGGTCTCTATCTTCAATATCCCCTTTGCCCTCAACAACGGACATGCATCCTCGATCAGCGGTCGTCCGTCGATGTGTCCCGGCGCCGGCGTCGGATATACGGTACGTACGACGACGTGCAGGTGCTCGATACCGCGCGGACGAGCATCGATCTCCGTGTCCAACCACCCTAGCAGTCGCCGAAAAAGACCCTCCCACCAGGTGGAGATACTAGGCCCCCGATGGTAACTTTGATGTGTGTATATCGTGATTTGCGTCAGTCTCGGCGAGAGGGGGAGGAATGCGAGGAGGCCGGAGATCTCTGCGTTGCTGAGGTTCGTTTGGATGTGTGTGAGTGAGGGAAAGAGGGTTTGTGGTTCGGGCAGTCGGATGAGGGTGTCGTCCGTACCTAGGAAGGATGAGCAGAAAGAAAAAAGAGGCAGAGCTCCGACACCACCATCAATGCCGTTTTCCACTCCCAGCGTCTCCAGTGTCTTCCACGGGCCATAGCGGGAAATGAATGCGACAGTGCAAGGGCCGTCGCACTCTGCTATGGCGAGCACGCGCAGGCAAGAGAGGTCAACTCTGCGCGTTAGGTCATCGTGGTAGGAAAAGTGACTGAGTATCGCCGGGCACTGGGAGAACCGCAGCTCGCGGAGAGTCAGTTGTTGGCCGGCAGCATTGTCGTCGTCGCCATTGTCAGTATCCCCAGGAGCCATGACAGACCCAGAAAGCTCCAACACCTTCAAACCCCGTGTGCAGCGCGCGAGAATATCAGCGATGTGTAAACTGCCGCAAAGCAAAGTAAACCCGAGGCTCAGCTCCGTCAGCGTGGGCAGCGCAACCAGAGCATAGATATCCTCGAGAACATGCCGCTGCGGCCGAATGGCACGCAAGCCCAGTGTCCTGAGGTTCTTCAGTTCAGACACCACGGGTGTCCAGGAGACGAGTGAAAGTGCCCGCTCGCCAGTGTCGATGACAAGTGTGCGGACCAGAGAGAATACGTAGGTGGGAGTCGGACCATGGATTAGAGCTCGCAGACGCTCGACGCGGCGGTCGACGAGAGGTACAGTTTCTGGCTCCCCGCGAGGTGGGGCAACCCATTTGAGCTGGATGCAGTTAAAGAGGTGCGTGTGGGCTCGTGGGAGCAGGTGACGCGATGCCAGCGCGCAGGCGGCCAGATCGCGTTTGGGGATTATTGGAAGGGAAGGGAAGTAGATGTCGTCGACGATGGAGTCCCAGAGCTCTTGCGGAAGCTCTGGTGGCCCTCCCATCGCCATCGATGATGAGAGTGGCGAGAAAGAGAACTGCGTGTTGATGCGAATCAGGACTCCGAACAAGCTCAGCGCTTTCGGAGATGTCGCCCGCCGTGACGCTCCAGACCGGTCACACCCGGTCTCCGAAATGCCGTCCGTCATCACCCGACGGCCGCGCCGGGCCGGAACTCCAGACCTGGCCTCAACCAGTCCAACATATTCAATTCTTCAGAACTGGTGCCATCTGGCCGACGTCCACAAAGCGCTGTGGGGTTCTGGACTTGAGTCTCTGGATATAAAATGTCGACAATCGCCAGCTGTCTACAAACCAAACCCCCACTCTCATATTAATGGCGTCACTCAACCGAACAGCCTTATCCCCGCTCTTCCGGTCTCAGATCTCCAGCAGCGGACGACGCTTTGCGCATGCTCACGCTGCGGAATATCGCGTACGTTCAGACCTTCTCTTGAGTCTTGCCCTTGGCACGTTTAACCTCTGACTCGACGTCATGCAGAATATCCCCTTCGACACCTCTAACCGTCGTGCCTGGGCGATAAAATGTGTATCATACATGGGTTTTGGATTTGCATTACCCTTTGTCGCCGTAGGCTGGCAATGGTGAGCAACGAATTGTTCTTTGAAAGTTTGATTGTCATAAGCTGAGACGTGGTGCCAGGTACAAGCCCGGCGGATACAAGAACCCTCTGTAGTGTAGATGGACCAAATGTAATTGTATTTCTCGTAGCTCGGAAGCGCGGAGATACGGGCTCCGGGCGAGATGTAATCGTATAGTGGCGCTAATGCAACTGCGAGTTCATCGTGGGCCAATCATGAATTCAGGACCGCAGGGAGTATTCGAATGTTCGCGATGCGTGCTAGCGAGCTCTTGGGCGGAGACTCGGGAGTACAAACCAAAGAGAGATGTGTAACTTCCGAACACAATCGCAGTTCAGCAGCTTGGAATTATCTACTTATAACTGTCCGATACTTTAATGCCTGGTCAGCACCAATTATAACCGCTAGGGTTGCCCTGCAGATCGGACGTGCCCAAATTAAATAAACATAACGAGACAGCCTAGGGCTCCGACCACCCAGATTTTGAACTCCGTTCACTCTGATGCTATACACCGCGTCATAGTTCACTCAAACAAGCAATTAAAAGAACGCACCCTTCCGTGTCCCTGGTCTGTACTACCCGCACCGGCTCTCGTCATCGTACTCCCGCTCCCCCACGACACGCCCCTGCGTTTAGGCGACCGCGGTCCTGGGCCAGGTCCAGGGACGAACGAGCCAAGTTCGTCGTCATCGTCCTGCTCGACATCATCAACGTACTGCTCGCTGAAATCCAACGTATCGTGCGCGTTGGGGTTTCCCGCTGCTACAAAGGCACCGAGATCCGCGTCCTCGCCGACGGTGCTGTGACCCAGTTCATTGCCACGGGGCCTGCGTAGCGGCTGGAGAGTATCGCCTTGGAGCCGCTTGCTGGCGTCTTGCACGCGCATACTGTGGCTACGGCTTATTTGGAGGGCGCGACTCGCAGACCCGGCGCCGACGACAGTGGATGAGGCACCTGCATCGGCGGTTGTGAAGTGCAGGTCGTCCGAGTTGGTGTTGCTGGGACGGGTGCGGGCTCGTACGGCACCGCTGGCGAAGGCTCGGTTGTTCAGGACCACGAGGAGGGTGTTGGCGTAGCTATGGAGAGTTAGTTGGCGGTAGACGATGGCGAGGACAACACGACGCACATTCCGGGTAATATCATCGTTCTGTGGATTGAATATGAGAGGAGTAAGACGGAAAGAAGCGAGAAAACACACGGGCAAATAAAATAGGTGGTGTTTGGCACTCCAGCGAATAAGATGAGGCCCAGCAATGCAACAGAGGCTGACGATTTGAGCCAGTCGTCATGTATCGAATGCATACACGCACCAGAGAAGGCGTTAGTCTCAACCACGATCCGGACGACACCGCGCACCATTTGCTTCGTATTCTCCGCGGTGGCCTTGGAGAGCTGGACGGAAGAATAAGCCACGAGAACGACTCGGAAGGGATGATTGGGCGCACGATGTGCGTCATGGTAATCGCGATTAGGATGTCGGCAATGGCGTCGCCGACAAGCCACATCTGGGCGACGAGGGTAAGAAGATGGATCCAGGAGATTTGACGAGGACGCACATAGACAAGCACCGTCCTGGCATGGTCGTGTTCTTCGTTATGTTCGATGTATGCCTTGATGCCTCCCCCAATTCCTCCGATGGCTTGAAGGACAGACGCCTGTGTAGTCTCTCTTCAATACCCCGAGACACAGAGTGAGAGGACGACAACGCACCAACGCAATGACCCCGACGATCCATACCACCTGCCTCCGCGTCTCCCTCCGAAACACCATAATGCGATAGCAGTAGAACAGCTGCACACACAACGCGATGATGGAGCCCATTATCGGCGTGTAGAATCCAGAAAAACGGATCTCCCCGAACTTTTGGAGGTCTCCGAAATTGGCGGCGAACCAGAATTGGGCGTCGGCGGCGTTGAGGGCCGTGCAGAGCGTCATGGCGAGGAAGACGGTGTAAACTGTGCATGTTGAGGAGTGAATCAGAAGAAGCGAGACGGAGATGGGAACGCGATTGAATGGGTGAATGAATGGGTACGCACCGAGGTACTTGATGGGCGCTCGGTCCGCCGGGAAACAAACATTGTAGACATCTGTTCCGGGGCGGGATGAGGAGAGCTGAGAGGGGCGGGTTCAACGTACATATTTGGACGAGGAGGGTGCCAAAGAGAAGGAAATTGAGCAAGGAGCCGATGAGCGTGGAGCTCGTGCTGGGAATGAAGGAAGATGAGCGACTCTGAGCAGTAGAGGCAAGGAGGGAAACGCACATAGCGCCGACGCTGGGCGGGACGGGGGAGGCCATCGGGGCCGAAGCCAAAATGATGAGGATGGGCAGAAGGTGTGGCGCGCGCGTAAATGATGTATCACTCCCGACAGAGCGGATCGTGGCCGCCATCAGCGGTTGAAACGCGTCCAGGAACCACAATTTGAGCAATTCTGACCTTGAATTGGAAGGATCACGAAGAAAGTCCTTGGCCCAGGGATTTGCTCCCGTGGCAACACCACGCGTGTGCAACGTGGACGATAACGACTCGGACGTACGAAACCTGTAACAGTGGAAGAACATCTTCCTCTGCTCATCGTCATCGCGACAGGGAAAATGGAGTTGCGGCCTTTGAATGAGGATTCAACGTCTAATATATCGCCCAAGTACTCCAAATCTGTGGCAAGGTCCCGATGGATCTTGGATGGATGTGCCGATTCAGCGACGCTGATTTTAGTTTCGGCGGAGAGCAACGGAAGGGTACTGCTGTTTGGGGTTAACAACTGGGCGAGACGCTTGAGCGAGCCGCGCATGATGACGGTTGGAAGCAGACCTGTGACCCGTCACACTCACGATCACGTGCGGGGCAAATTTGGGGCAAATACTTAGTTCTCGGCTAAGCGCCCGCAACGTTCGATGCCTTTGTTTAATTTCTCCGAACGGCACATGCCATCCTGAGTATATTATCCAGTGCCTTTGCCACGAAGCTCTTCTTGCTTTCTATGAATTTGAACTTGAACTGACTCAAAGGAAGCCGCAGAGCGGTCCAACGCGAACCATTTCAAGCTCATAAATTCGTCCCTACTGGATATATACCCCTTGAGTTTGCTCTAATGGCAGCGGCGGTTCTTCGGTCGAACGAAGCTCTGGCTCTAGGTTTGTTTCTCGCGACCTGATCGTGTTTTTTTTTGTGGGGTGTTTTTCCTGCTGGATTCTGGGAGCAGTCATCGCAACTCTGAACCGCAGGAAGCCTGCAACCGCACCACATTCCCTTTTCTCTCCGTGGCGGGGCAAATTTCATAGCAGTTGGTGTCGCGGCCGCAACTTCGTACTTATGCCTTCGCTCCTTCGACTGAGCTCAGTTTTTGCTCCTAGGAGCAGCGCCTATTGTCCATCGATCTTGATCAGGAAGCTCTTGTCGGCGTGTCGCTTTCTATGAATTTGTTGACCTGACTCACTGGGGTTTTCAAGCTCAGAAATCCCTTGGTATGAGCTTATCGGTAAGTCAGAGCGCATTGCTGCGCACCCGCACTGGATGTTGATGAATAGATGGTAATGGCGATTCCTCGGTCGAACCAGGTTCTGGCTCTCGCCCATCCATTCATTTTTTCCTGTTTTTCTCTGCTCATCTCTGGCAAGTTGCAAAGGTATAACAGACTCGGAAGGCACCACAATACTCGTTTTCTCTTATTGTATCGAGTCTGTTCTCTTCTTTTTCATCATGAAAGTGCAGACGCGTAGCAAGCATACAAAGTACTGTCCATGTCGAGAGCCGGGTCGGTATACATCCGCGTCAACGTGAACTAATCCACATAAGTCGGCGGTCCACCATCCACCTTCGTCTTCTCATGCTCCTTCGCCTTCATGCTCTCCTCCATCGCCTCTGCCTCCTTCTCATGCACATGCACGAACATGGGCTTCTGCGCAACGAGACTGGCAACCTGAGCGTGAAGCACCCTGACCTCTTGCTCCAGATCGAAAATTCTGCGCTCGGCACGAATGCCAGCTGCACATGCCTCGGGTACCGTGATACCTGTGCGTTCGCTGGCCCGCTGGTGACGGCGACGGACGTAGAAGACGCCGAAAACGAGAAGGGCGAGTATGATGAGGAAGCCAATGACGATGCCTGCGATGGCTCCGGCGGGGAAAGAGCGGGAGGAGGAGGAGCCTGAGGAGCCGTAAGGGGTGGAGTACGTGCCTGTCGGAGTCGCGAAGCCACTGGGACTGGTGGTCAATACGGGGAAGGTGGGAGTGCTGTCCGGAATGCTGATGCCAGTCCCCGAGCCAAACTACCAGTGAGAGTGCGAGTCAGTGATAAGTGAGCACCATGGGGGATGGCTACCTGAGCATTCACCACGGAAAAGAGCGCCGCAAAGAGGAAGGCATTACGCTGGGTGAGACGGTCGAGCATTCTCGACGTGAAATGGGCGCAAAAGCAGGAGCCAAGCTACCCAGGCCAGATCTTTATTGAAGCTCGCAGGGATGTGGCGGCGACTTGGTATTGGACTGCGCATTGATGAAGTGTTGAAGGTGTTCCGACCTGCCTACCAGTTATAGATCGATTAATGAACTCTATTTGCCGGCGTTAAACAGAGTCCGGCGGGGGCTGCTGATGCCGCTGTACAGTTACCAGACGAGTTGAGCCTTGTATATCTCTAGGTGAGTTCTTGTTGAAGCTTTTGGGTAGAATCGACGAGGAATGAGATGTCCATCCAAAGTGGCATGGGTATTTGCGGTGAGTCGTGGCCGTCTTGGGTGTGAGAACCAGAACCAGCTCAGATAGACCACTCCGCAGCTGGTACCAGGCCCACGCCAAAGAGGGCGTGCAGAGTCTAGATCGAGGGCAAGTGGCGTTGTACTCGGGTTCTTCAAGCCACGTCAGAGTCTATTCTAGTCGGGTCTGTCAAGCGAGTGGATTGAGTCCAAAGTCTGGAGTGGGGCACTGAAAGCACCGTAAGATTTCGGCCGATAAATGTAGGGCGAATCCAGCCCGGGAGAGTAGAGCGTCGGAAGCAGAGACAATTTGATCGGATCTTTCCGGCGGACGTCAGAACGTCTTGTCAGACGCGATCCCATTTCGCCAACGTCTGTCGCGGATCCTTCACGGCATTCAGCACCAATTCAGAGTGCATGTTGCGTCTAGTATTTAAAGACATCAAGGTGGATATAATGAAGGGATTTCTTTCGACGATTAAACAGGAATCGCAACAATATGACTGAGCTCTGAACCCGCCCCCGGCCCGCAATGGTACACCCTATCGAGCATCCATCCTGCCTGCCGAAGAATGCTGCAATAACCCTCCAGTGTTCTCTCACTGGCGCCGAGGATGTTGTGAACCTACGAAGAAGATACTTAATCGCACCGTGCCAGTAAAACAAACAAGACAATTGAATGCAAGCCAGTGACCATACTGTCATATCCAAGCAATATCCTTGAGCGCCGGCAACACCCCAGTTGGGTAGCAGCGGCTGAGGTGCAACTTCGGGTTTCTTGTGATCCTCGTATTCATGTTTATCTCCGACGTTCCGTGTAGCCAACGTGATGAGAGTCTCGACGATCACTATCTTGGTACTCGCCTCGCGGTTGTGCTGCTTCCGTGCCTTGGCCGCAGCACTGAGGTGCGTGAGTATCTCGATGGCTTTCTGGTCGTTCCAGTTGTGCAGGATGAAGCGCAGGAGGAAGATCATGACGGGGGATGAGCAGGATGTTATAGAGGCTGGTTGAGGGGTGAAGAAATCTTGCACTGTGCATGCGAAGATTGAGTAGGTGTTGAGGAGCAAAAAAAAACTACCACTAGACACCTTGGAAATCAACCAGTCCCTTCTCGATATATTCCGGGAAGTTGGTTTTCCACAGCTACATGGAGTTCAGGTGACCCTAGAATATGGGATGAACGACGAACCAGCCGCCCTCCTTGTAACGTGTGCTCTAGATCTTGCACGACGACCTTGATACCCTGATACCGCTGGGAAATCTGTAGACTGAGGTGCCCATTTCCGCCCCCGACATCGACGAGTGTGCTTCCCAGAGGCAGATTACCCCAGTTGAAACCTACGAGTGCATAGTTTAAAGCCACTTCCAACGCGCCCGGGAGACTTGAATCTACTTGCCCAAGAATATCGCGTCCTTGATCTGTGGCTTGTCTATCGCCTGCATCCCTAGCTCGAAGCGTCTGCGATGAGAAGAGTTTTCTGAGAGAAAAAGCCAGGTATAGAAGGGCACGTCGGTGCCGAAGGCGCGGTTAAAGGGGAGTTGGCCTTGAACGGGTGAGATTAGGGTGTCAGAAAGATACGCGGAGGTTTTGAACATGTCTTCGGAGCTGAGTATTGATGATTGGGTGATATAAACGAGGGACAGAGGAAGATAACATACACGGCCTCGATGTAAGCGGCGATTCCAGTGCTACCCACGAGCCGATCTTCACGGCTGCCGTACACATCGTCGTTAAAAAGGAATCCTCAAAACGGACAACGCACTTGGCAAGCAGCTCTTGATAGGGTTTGCCTTTATCAAGCGCGCTCGAGATCCGGTTGTTGGCAAAGGTGTCGGGAGCTACTTCGGTAAAGATGTGGTGCGAAGCGAGTAGGCGAAGGATCCGAGCTGCGCCCAGAGCATTAACAGGAATATAGTGCCGAATGGGTAGGAGCGGACCGAGTAAGGCACCATCGGTGTTACACCGCGCGGCAATGTCGTTGGCGTGTAGACCCTGCGAAGGATCAGTAATGCATCATAATAGATCCAAACGCACTTGCGGTCCCGCATCCCTCAACAGCTCGGAGACATTCAGCTCTGACGCCGAACGAAGGCACGAAGAGATGTGAAACTGAATGAAAGATAATGGTCAGTCAATTTATCCTGCTTCAATCACCAAAGGATTCGACACACCCCTTGCGCAGCGTGAAGCAAGGCGTTTTCAGGGCTCCTGACGGCGGCAGTGAGCTGACCCGCGGCAGCAACTATGTTCAGCACCGCCGTCGCGACTTCAGGATCCGTCCGTACAGCCTCGGCTGCGGAGGAAGAATCGTAGATCGTCCCGAGAGTGGGCACAGGCACAGAGCTGCGAGCGAATGCCTCCTCCATCGTGTCGAGCGAGGCAGAGATGAGCGCGACGAGCTGGCGGAGAGGTTCCATGGAGCTGCGTATGAGATGGGGCGAATGGCTGACCAGGACAGTGGCTGCTTACTTATAGGCTCCCGGACTCGGAGCTCTCCCAGCTAGCTCGGCTACACATCGTCTTCAGTTTCCAGTCCTCGGCGTTAATGCAAGCTCAGGATCACCAGAAGACGATTCGGGCTCTCGGATGGCCACTGAACTGCCATCTATATGGCTTCGAATTGCGACGTTTTTCATTTGCGAGCGGTCGATTTTGGTTTGGTACCACTGTCCACATGTCTGTATTATCGCGCAAAGCTCGGAGTCGAATACTGAGAGATTGGCGCATGTCAAGTACATAGCGAGGAGTATCCATTGTATCCGAAGAGTTCAGCTTGCGTAGAGCGAGTTTGGCAAGTACTGGCAGGAGAGTAAGATGTGGAGCGTGGAAAATTGATCCGTCACGGTAAGCTGCGCCGGGCATCTCGGCCGCCTGCTCCAGCTTACGACGCAAAACTCAAGGTTTACGAAGCCAGAGCGCGCGATGCGCACAAACATTACCTTCGAATTGTACGGTGCTTTCTCGGTCGAACGAGAATCAGGTTGTCAGAGCGTACGCGAGTTGGTCTTTTTAAGACTCTTTTATTACACCGACTTGAGGCTGGCTGTCAGTCGACACATGCAAGGAAAAAAATAAAACCCATTGCTGTTTTACTGGAGCTTCATTTGCATATTGGAGCACCAACTTGACGTTCAAAGCTCCACGCAACTGAAATATTACTTATATATATTGATATTACTTCGAGAATCACTCCATTATTCTACTCACTGTCTTCACCTTGCATCGACCACGAGCTATTGCATGAAAGCCAGAGCGCGACCCGTCTCATATCCCTCGCATTGCAGAGACTTTAAAGCTTGATGGCTCCTCGATCGAGCGAGGGTCTGGCTCTCGATCTCTTCCCGTAGCTCGCGGGTATTTTTTCTTTCTCTCTTCCGCAAGTTGTCAATGACCCTTTTACTTGGGTGCTGCTACTGCTCGGAAGGTGGATAGACCGTCTTCAAAGAATTCAAAGGCTTGAAAAATCCGCAGAGGTATTCAATATTTAATACTTCTCGCTTATCCACCCTGTTGGGACCATTGCTGGATGTAGACGTGTTTTTGCAAGTCAGAGCACAGCGCTTGTGCAACTGCCCCAAGTCATCAGTGACGTAGTTCGCTGGCGGTTTCCTCGTTCGACCGAGGCTCTGACCATCTGGTCCATCATACAAAACGAGAAGTCATGACCTTTTTGACCGATACTGCCTCTCCCATGCAAGTCCTAAGTTTACCAGATCGCATAACCAGACCATGCCAGTGACGCCAGGATCTACCCTTTCTACAACTCATTTGCTACCCCGAGCTGAGCATTATTTCGGCAGTTCACCTCATACAAATAGCCACGCCTTGATAATATTACAAGTCAGAGTAGCAACCGCACCAAATACGATGGCAGGAAAAACCAACGATGATGAGCGGTTTCTTCGTTCGATCGAGGCTCTGACCATGGATTGGAGACCATTGGCAAGTCATGACCTTTTTGACCGCCGATACCGCTCCCAGTTCTAGTGGGGTTTGCCAGATCGCAGAACAAGACCATGCCAGTGACGCCCAGATTTACCATTTCTACAACTCATTTGCTACCCCGACCTGAGCATTATTTTGGCCGTTCACCTCTCATACAAGTAGCCACGCCTTGATAATATTACAAGTCAGAGCGCAGCCCTGCGCAACCGCCCCAAATGCTTGCGCGGTTTACCAATGATGCGCGGTTTCCTCGTTCGACCGAGGCTCTGGCTCTGACTCTTGCCGCGTCCTGTGTTTTTACCTTCCTCACACCCGCCCCTTCAGCAAAAATCCATTCCGCCGGAGCTTTTAATCCTATCCTTTCATCGTCTACTGGTATAGCTGGTGTAATGTGTAATGTACAAAACGGTAATAATGCGGAGGTATGGTATATATACGGGGGCGCGGGTGTGTAAAAGGGTAAGTAAATAAGTAGGTGAGTTAACAAGTTACAGATGATCATTATTCCACGTCCCGCTCATATGCATATGCACTTCCATCAGACGGGCTTGGACACTGCGCGCGGCGGGGCGTGTCGCGTGTCGCGTGTTCGCGGGGTGGTGGTGTTCCCAAGAGGGAATAAGGGCCAAGGATGGGAGCGAGGACGAGCGGGGTAGAACGTTGATGAGAGCACGGCACGCATCCTCCTCTCGGGCATTTGTCGCCGAGCCATTGTCCACCAACAGCTGCCTGCGGCTGCCAGATTCCTAGCCACCGCCACTCCCGCTTGCGAAGCTAACACCACTCTCCCCCGTCCCAGGTCTCTTCATCCGCTCCCGCTGCTCTTTACGCTGCTTCGCCATCCTCAGCCCCGCCTCGTACCCGCTCTCATACACGGGTTCTGGCGGTATTGTGGTCGAGGACAAGGGGTGCGTGTTAGGGAAGGGGAAGGATGTAGCGGCGGAGGAGGACGTTGATGTGTGTAACGGGTCGGGTGAAGACGAGAACACGAACCCGGCAGACGAGCCAGGGGGCGAGGACGAGCCCACCAAGAACCCGGCAGACGAGCCAGGGGGCGAGGACGAGCCCACCAAGAACCCGGCAGACGAGCCAGGGGGCGAGGACGAGCCCACCAAGAACCCGGCAGACGAGCCAGGCGGGGAAGACGAGCCCACCAACGTCGACGTCCCACCAGTGGACGACGCCGTCCCTGGCAGATTCGCATAGTACCCTCCGTCCTTGTCCTTCGGCGCGGGCTTCCGATGTGACCGCGACCGCGAGCGAGGAGGATACGCAAGGTCCGTCGATCGCCTGGGTCGATTCAAATCGTCCGTGCTCAAGAACGGCATCGCACTGCCTGGAACCTCGTCGGCGTCCGCATCCACATCGGGTTCCGGCTCAGGTTCGGGCGGCAGGTTCCCCAGGCCTAGCCCCCCACCACCATACGTCTCGGCAAATGCCAAGTCGAGGTGGAGATCCGGCGCAGAAGCGTTGTATGGGTGCTTGCCGTTGTACGGGTGCTGGCCGTAGTATGGGTATTGCCCGTCGGTCTGACTATTACCCTGGAGGTATGTGTGCGAGAGCGACATCGGGTGGCTCTCGGCGTCGTCGCCGGTGAGTTTGGAGGAGGGTGAGGGAATGGAGCGGATGTTGATCATCATGCGGGAGACGGCGATGCACGAGATGGCGCTGGTGGGCCCTAGCAAGACGGAGTGGTAGTACGCGCCAAAGGAGAGTTCGTAGATGATTGCGTTGGTTAGGGAGAAGCCTGGATCGGGATAGGATGAGCATGAGTACGGTCAAGCCGAAGGGGACGCACTAAATATAAACAAGAAATACACCAGCGAATCTCTCGCGAGGATGTCCAGCGTGTGGTTGCCACCGGAGCCGAGCGGGACACCGAGAAACGCCAGACCACTCCCGGACCCGATGTGTTGCGAATTGGGTCGGGTACGGAAGGACCAGCGGGGCAGGAGCTTGAATAGCGTGATAAGGACCATGACGACTGCGAGCGTTAGGATCGGCGTCACAGAGAGATAAGGGACAGGACGTACACTCAAAGACGACAGGCGCAATCCACGTCGCGCTCGCATACCGCTTCAGCAGGTATCCACTCATGCTATTCAAGCCGCACGAGAGCGGGGCGGGCTGTGCGACGCCCTGGGTGTCGATCGTGGCGACGAGAATGGAACCCGCGACGGCGAGGAATTCGATGGCGTAAAGCGTGCTGAGGATGTAGAGCATCGACCTGGAGTTGTTGTCTTGCAAGCGGGAGTCAGCGAGCAAGAATTTGGAAGCATGGACAGAGGACACACAAATTGCCCAGACTCGAATGACGACAAGGGCCTGTGCAGCAAGGATGGCTAGGCGGAGAGGGATCATCTGCCAGTAGCTGTATATGCGACAGAACTCGGCAGAGGTGCCAGGAAAGTCGGCGAGTATCCAGAGGGCACTGGAAAAAAGTGTCAGACGGGACTCGGAAGAGAAGATGAATGGGTTGTACACGAGGAGAGCACGGATAACATAGCGATTCAGCATGAACAGGATCTTGGGAAGCCGCCATTTGAGCGACCAGACGCGGGCAATCTCGTCGTCCAGGGATGTGAAGAGCTCGTAGACGAGGAGAGTCGCGATGGCATCTGCGCGAGTCAGGGACGAGAGAGTGTGAAACAGAGACGACGCACAGTTGAGGTAGTTCCCAATGAGTGTATACTGCACATACACCTTCGCCACCTCCGGCGTGTAATGGTCCGGCCCATACTCCAGCGCTGGCCCAGGCATCGTCTGGTCTACGTCGACTGAGAGCTCTTCAAGCGCGTCTGGGTGCCGCCATGACGGGAGAGATGGAAGGAGGGCGGAAGATAAGGCTGGGTGGCGCTATTTAGTATTTGACTGCCGCCTGCTGTGGTGCCTGCCCAAAACTGGCGATGCTGATGGTTGATGGTTGATGGCTGATCGTCGCTGTCAATCAATCCCTGCAAACCCGAATTTATCGTCTCTTTCGCCTTCTCGTTTGATGCGCCAGGGTCCAGATGTCTGCACGCCAAAAACATGTGCAATATGCTCGCTGCTCGCCTGCTCGTAGGACACGACGTCCAACAAGCCTCTAGACCGCGGAATCCCAAAGCACCAAGCTTCGGATCTTAGATGCACTAACAACCTGACTCGGCGACGGCGACGGCATCGGCGTCGGTCCCCAAAATCAGAGATCGCGGCGACGATGGTTCCTGGCAAAGTATTTCGTTCGCCCAAGTCTGATAAATTCGTCCCGGAGTCTGTAGGTTGGGTGGGTTGCGACCCTTCGCCTCCGAGTCGGTCCTCAGCTCCTAAATCCTGAGTCCCTGGCCGTCGCGTCCGTGGTGTGAAAAACGTCCGAAACGAAATTAATGGAGGCCGACTGTTCGGGAAATCCGTTTATGAAGAGGCCAGGCCGTGTCATTTCAGAGAAGAAACGTCGTAACACCGCCAGCGCCAACATCGGACCGTTAACTGGGCTTCTGTCTATATCTAACTGCAGCTACAGCAAAGTCGACGCGATAACGACTTTGACGAGATTATCACAAGTCTGATGTGTACAGGGTGCTCCCGCCCATCCGCCTGCGCCACCACCAGCTGTCAGTCGTTTCGTTTGTCTACTTTTGGTGGTGGCCTATCTCAAGCCCAAGCTCAAGCTCCAGCTCGGACCCGATCCGCACTAAGTACATGCTCGCATCTGCCTGCAGGCTGTATGTAATCCTCAACGAAGAACACCATCACGGACATCAATCCATTTGCTTGCCCTATTTGTGGCCGGAAAGTACACGGATAGCCCGCCTCGCCGTCTCCGTGGCGTCGTTCATTTACAGGGACATACAGCGGGAATCTCAGGCGGGAGGCTGTTCTGACTCACCCAAGTGATCTTGCCAACTTGCAACGTCCGGCGCATCAGACTCACCGACATCTTGTGGGGCTCCTGGGCCACTGAATACCGCCACCACTGCTGTGTTTTCCGGAAAGCCTTCACGACGAGTCCCGAGTAACCGAACACTCGGTTTCATGTCAACTAATCGAGTATGGTCTTCAAGTTCTCCGTTTTGTCCGGGAACATCGAAGTCAGTATATTCCAAGAGAAGGAAAGCTTCACCCGCCGGCACTGACATGAACCCCAACGCTCGTGCCGTCACTATTATTTTCGGCTTTCCAAAACACTAATTCCGGCTTTCCATTGGCTTTCCGGCTTTCCACTTCGATTCCACTCGGTCCGTTATCCGCGCGCTGGAATCAGTTTAATCTCCGTGGCATCGAACCATTCCATTTACCTGCTACATAACATGGCGCCTGTCGTTTTTCTCTTCGCCGGGACGACACCTGACCCTCTTCTGTCTTCTACTAGCGCTCGACACAGTACACTCGAGCGCTCAATACGCACGCCGACCACCACGCAACCGACCGACATCGCGCAAATAATTTTCCTTCCGTCCTAGCGCACCTACTCCTATCGACGATCCACGCGTTTCCAAATTGGAAATTTCCGCTCTGCAACCGTGGTCATACGCGTACGCATTGGCATCTGATTGTTTTCGCAAATCCTGTCCTAGGGGCATCTTGAAACAGCCCTCGTAGAAGTCGTAGATCCCGCGACGCTCGCACCCGTCACGAACTAACTTAGAACTAGAGCAAGCCACTGCAAGCCACCGTTGGACTTGGAAAGCAATGTTGATAACCATCTAATCGGAGAACATTAATATTGCGTCACCATTCGCGATCACGATGCGAAATTTTTCCGAATACGCGCTGATTAGCGCTGGGCGCCGCTGGTTTTCGAGTTCACAGCGCTTGTATTTTCCCTGCAGATGGATGACGGCTCTTTGTTTTGTTTTGGATTTGAGTCATTTGACCCATGCGCCCAACACTGGCTAGAAGGAATATGGTTCGGCAACGGTACCGTGGCCGATATGGCCGAGTAACTATATGGCCGCGTCAGGGAGTGCAAAATGCGCGAAAAACACTGACAGAAAGAAGAAAAGAAAAGAAAACCCTGCACCACAACATCTCTAGAGCCAGGGTCTCGTTCGAACGAGGGACGTCGACGCAGGTGAGATCGGTAGGTGCGAATGCACACAAAGCTGCACCCTGGCTTCAATGGATGGTCGCAGGAGGTGAGATAACGCGATTAATTGTTGAGCCTGTCGATGAGCCGGATGATTCAAGTTGTTTACTAGAACGCTCAGGTGATCGGCAACAAGCCTAATGTTGAGCCAGCAATCGATTAATCCAGATTGTAGGAGATCGCGAGGACACCCTTTGGCCCATATTCAAGTTGGCAACGACTTACGATTGGTTCGAGAGAGAATGAAAAAAGACTCCAAGTGGAGACAACCTTCACAGTCAGACCCTCGGTCGAACGAGGAACCACCGATTCTGAATGGACTTTGAGGAACGTGATGGATGCGCAACGCCCCGCTCTGGCTTTAATCGGGATTGGCGAGGACATGTTCACGGATGGGCTTAGCCCCCATGGCCAAGATGGCTGAAGTCAAATTATTAAAAGATTGGCGAGCCTTTACTCAGGCAACACATAATAATCCGTGAGGGCACGAACACGCATGGAAAAACCAACAGAGAACAGCCAAAAGGAAAGAAAAGAAAAGATTGGTTTACCGCTAACAGCCAGATCCTCGTTCGACCGAAGAACCGCCACAAGATCCGATGCTCTCGGATAACTCCATGGGATGCGGCTGCACAGCGCCTGCTCTGGCTTTGAAAACTGACCAAAAAGTGAACTTTGGGTTGCCAGAGTTGTACTGGCAGAAGCAATGTGGAACAGGAGAAGAGTGAGCTATTCGACGCTGCAATCAGAATCTAGGGTATAGTTTCGATGTACGGAAAATGTCAACAAGACAGTGAGACAGGGCGAAACATCAGTGTATTTCCTCCATCTCGGCGCAAGCATCCCACAATTTCTTCGCCACTTCCTCAATTACTCCGTCCCTCTGATCCTCCGTGGCTGCATTCACCTCCTGCACTGCCGCGCCCAAATCCATCTTTCCGTTGCATCGAAGAGGCACGACGACGTATCGTGGCTCCGCATCGTCGAACAAGCGCACGACGTGAAGGCGAAGTCGACCGCTAGGATGAGATGCACGCGCAACGAGATCGACCCATTCGTCGCCTGTTTCTTGCAACAACTCTGATGGCAGGTCGACGGCGGAAAGCACGGTGATTTCTGCGAGGGCTTGGGTGGTCGTGTAATCGAACAGGGTGACGAGGGGCGATTCCTCTCCTTGCTGCTCCACGGAGGTTAGGTAGTCTATCTGCTTCGTGCAAACGTCGACCCAGGTCCGCTGGTAATCCGCGGTGAGAACGGCGCGCAGGAAAATCCGCTCTGGATACGGCAACCGAGCACGCATGCGACTGGCTAGAAGAGAGCGCGATCGATATAGAATAGGATCGAGAACGAATATCACGTACTGAGACAGACGTTGCTCTGAGAGTACGCAAGACAGAACTCTCGATGGCCATCCACGCGTCCCCAGTCGGCGATTCGACATGCCTTGGAGCAGTAGTATAATGCTTTGCAGGCGGAGCAGCGGAAGAGGGAGGTGCGTTTGACGATCATGGCGCACTGGGAGGGTCAACGAAAAGAAACAGGACTAAGATGGACATTTACGATACCTCTAGATTGTCGCACGCCTTTTGATCGGGGAGATCCGCGAGCAATCCCATGCGCGAATCCGCGACGTCTTTGAACCTTTGCCAATCTACGTAGCTCGTGCTGGTGGTGAATCGTTGCGAATCGATCCGGTGAACTTCCTCCGTGCTCAACGCCAGATCTTCAAGAGCATCTCGAATGATTCCAAGACAAGAGCGGCGCAGGAGCTGTTGGTTGAGGGTGTGGTAAATTTTCTTGATGTCTGCCTTTATGGTTATACCCTGTAGGCCTCCGTGCAACGCGTCGGATAATGCGTCACACTCCATGAGATAGCGCAGGAGGCCGTGCCGAAGCATCTGTTCGATCCACCCGTTGCGACTGCCCTGAGTGGCGAGAGCGATGTTGCTGAGCAGAGACAGAGGTACATCTGTCCGCAACTTGTTCTTTGAGCGCAGAGGCAGGCAATCTTTGCAACGTAACAGGATTGGGATGAATCCCAGAGGCAGCAGCTCCTCGAGAAGATATCCGAACGGCCAGCGGGACTCGGACTCGGATCCAGGACGTCCGAGACTACTGGCCTCGTCTGCGTCCAGGACGAACGTCAAGAGACAATAAATTGCCATCTTTCGAGTGTTGTGTTGGGGATCCAATCGCTCCAGCGCACAGGTGAGAGCTGCGAAAATGATCCTCGCTAGCTGGGCGACGGACCCGCCTGCCCCTTCCACGAGGCGAGCGAATCGCTCAGGTTCGTTGGCGAGGAGGCAATATTCGTCTGTTAGCGCCGTCAAAACCTCCAACATGCTTTCCATCTGCTCTGGATCCCGTATGGCCGGAACCAGCTTCCAGAGCTGGACCAGATGTTCGAGAAAGCCGAGCGTAGCCGTGACCATACGGAGGCCTTCCACATCCGGATGAAACCGACTTGCCAGCACCAGAAGATCGACGTGGATCGATGGAATGCGAGGGCTAATCAATCGCACCTCGAGCAAGGACCGCCCGTTGTCGGCGAAGAAGCTGTACCACCCAAAGGCTCCGGGCCACAGAGCGGTAAGGGCCTCGAGGGGGACCTTTTCGATATACGGCAACGTGTTGAGGCAAGAATCTGCCCGCACCACCGCGTTGAGTGCGGCAGCGTCATGGTCTGCGAGCGCCTCGAGGGACGGTATTGAATCCAGGGCAAGGTGTGTGAAGCAGATAGGAAGGAGACCGATCGCTCGAGGGTCGAGCAGGTTTCCTCGAGAGTATCGGAGTGCACGATCTACGACTTCTGGATCTGCATCGCGCTGATACGCTGCAGTTGCGACTCGCTGCTTTAAATCTTAGACAAAACTGTGTCGAAGGCATGCGTGCTTACTCGATAAGATATTGGAAGAGTCTGAATCCCGAGAACCGTCAGCGCTGGATGCAAACTCATTTTGTTGGTGGTCGTCAGGAGCAAGATATGATTCGTCACGTCACGTGTGATGTGACAATCGCACGTTTAGAAAAATGGAGGTTTGGGGGAGATCGCAGTGTGAGTTGGGGCCGGGCGGGCAAATATCCCCTTGGTTTGAGTCTGATTTCCAAATTTTCAAGTCAACCACTTTTCGTTCCGCCACTTCATACTAGTGGACCGCCCGGCCCGGCCCGGGACCCGGGTGAACATACCCCTTCAGGCCTGCAGCTGCTTCGGGTACCTTACTCCACTTTGAACAAGGCGAATAGCCGAATTAACATCGTAACGTACGCGAACAGCGCCGAGTTTGACAATTAATACCCCCGAGACACGTCCTTGTTCCTCCCGGAGATGCATCTGCCGTCGCGAGAGTATAAGGACCCCAGTGAGTTGAGTTCAAGAGTCTGCCAGCCACTTCGTCCCAAGGAGTCTCACCACACTCCCACCTCCACCACTCGTATTTCCTGGCGCTGGTGGTATACGCAGCTCATACAAGCGAAGCATGCGCGATACCGTCACGGTAGCACTGCCGGGGAAGCTCACCGCTGCTGTCGCTGCGGCTGCGTCTTCCATAGCAATAGCGGGGACGAGCAACACACGACTGACCAAATGGACCGGGGTGCGTGCGGCGAGTGATGCGGAGATGGCTTCCAGGACGAGGTCAGCGTCGATGGAGAACGGAAGGTCAGAAGAAGTGTCCTCGTAGATGGGACTGGAAATCTCGAAAGTGGCGAGGGCCGGGTCTGCTTTATCGCGGTGAGTTATACTACCAATCGCAACTTGCGAGGATGGCTCACCGAATGATGGTGTACGCACTTCCCATGCAACGGGAGAATCCATGCCACCTGTGCGCCCTCGAAAGAAAAACTCGACAGAGTAGCAGTGATTGATGCTCTCCCTTCTCGCACCGGCTTCCGAGTCGATCGCATCGAGAGTGTATTCTTGGATCCACTGGAACGTCGAAGACAAACGAAAGTCACCGAATGGGAAGTCGGGTGGAAGGTCGTGGATGTCCGAGCTAGAGCTGGGGTGGTCGTTGGGAAGCGGAAGAGGAGGTTCTGAGGGAGGAATATATCGCACGAAGGCCGCAAGCTCCACCTGTTGAAGCCGAAGATGCCTGAACCCATCGATCCAAGTGCATGCGAAGTCGCGCAGTTGGTCTACCACGGTGCTCTGATAGACTGCGAAGCCAGCGTCTGAGTCAAGTCCGAGTCTGCTGAAGAGCGATGTTGCTGTAGTGGCATGTGGATGTGATGGGAAGGACTCTGTCATGCGAGGAGGTGGAGAAGATGAAGGCACCTCTGCTCGGGTCTGCTCGTAGCGGTGGAGAGGCGCAGTGGCCAGGGGGTAAACAACTTGAAAGAGATCGGTGAATCCGACGCGAAGGAAAGAAAGAAAGAGGCCTAGCGGGGAAGCCCCGTCATGGCCACACGTGGAAAGACAAGACCTACGGGCAATGAGAGTCGCTAAATGGACTGACTTCACATGCTGTAAACCGTCAGACTCGAAGTATATTCCTGTGAGGGAGCATTTACTCACAGGAAAGGGCGGAACGCGCGGAATAGCGACACATGAAAATAAATTACCTACAGCAATGAGTCCGTGGGTTCTCCGATTCGCAGTGCCTTCAACGGCGGAAGAGCGGCGTTCCGGGAGCTCGAAGACAGTGCCATTGTAGATGCAAAATGGAACCAGCGGAGGTGACGGCTGTGGGATGAACAGCTGGCAATCCCGAAACTGCGAGCTTGGTCCAACAGCTCAAGAGTGTGACTCCGCCGTTGATACATGACTAGCTTGCTCCGAGAGGAAACGCCGAGTTGTGGGTGTGTCAGTGTCTCAGGGATCCATATCACTGGCACGGGCCGTAGGGGTTGGCACTTTTCTTGCTTCGGTTCAAGCTCCAGTGCAGTCTAGCGTTGACACTGACAGTGCGGTCGGAATGGTATCGAAATGGCATTCCTGCCTTCCTCCAGTAACGCCGGACCAGGGTTGATACCAGTCAGAGCTGTTTGTAGAGCCTGAGGTTGATCGGGATGGGCGCATCAGGTCGACAGCAATGATAAGCTGGCAAATGATGTAGTGACACTGGCATCAGTCACATATTCCACATGAGCACGCTTTCAGTCGGAACAGGCCGCAAGGCCGTGACTCGGACTCTCAAAAGCAACCACCCAACTCGAAAACCCGAACAGTCCGCAAGTCGTTCGTAAATGACTTGTAATTCGCGATTCTGTCGCCATAAGCGGGCTAGACACCGGCTAGACAGGTGCCGGCCTTGGCTTGCTAAGCAACTCTGTGATTCTGAATCTCTTCAAAAGGGCCCACGCGTATCACTTGCGAGTGCTTGACCTCAACCACCATGTCGACCTCGAAGCTTTTCAGCCCCGCCACCGTCGGTGCCATACCTCTCCAGCATCGCGTGGTCCTCGCGCCACTGACGCGGTACAAGGCCGACAAGGACCACGTCCCGTTCCTCCCGCTGGTCAAGGAGTACTACAGCCAGCGCGCGAGCACACCTGGATCGCTGCTCATCACGGAGGGAACCTTTATCGCAGCGCGAGCAGGCGGATACGCGCATGTTCCTGGGATTTGGAGTCCAGCGCAGATAAAGGCATGGAAGGAGGTGCGTGTTCCGCGTTTCGATTTATAGTCACTCGTCTCACAAGCAAGAATACAGGTTACCGCGGCAGTACACGCCAAGGGCTCCGTCATATTCATGCAACTTTGGGCTATCGGCCGCTCCGCTAGCTACAGACAGCTGCTCGAGGAAGACCCAAGTTTTCCATACGTGTCAGCGTCGGACGTCCCATTCAGCAAGAGTAGAAACACGCCACGGCCGCTGACGGTGGAGGAAATCAAGGAGTACGTCGAGCTATATGCACAAGCGGCGCGGAATGCGATTGAGGCGGGTTTCGACGGAGTCGAGGTTCATTGTGCGTCTATCGTGGCGTTTTCAATCTGTCGATGCTCAAGTTGTTCTACAGCAGCGAACGGATACCTCCCTGACCAATTCCTGCGAGAAATTACCAACAAACGGACGGACCAGTACGGGGGCAGCATCGAGAATCGTTCGCGCTTCGTCCTTGAAATCGTCGAGGCAATCGTGAAAGCCGTCGGGGCTCAGCGTACCGCGATACGGTTCAGCCCATGGGGGGAAATAGGAGAAATAAAGTCGGCTGACCCTGTCCCCCAATTCTCGCACACCATCTCCGCCCTAGCTTCAACCTACCAAAGCCCACCGCTCGCATACGTCCACCTCGTTGAGCCGCGCGTCCAAGGCGTCAGCACCCGTGATCCCGACTCCATCGATACATCCGAATCGAATCTCCCCTTCCGACGAATCTGGCGCGGGAATGGGCGTACGACGATACTTGCAGGTGCGGTTACCGGCAAGATCGCGCAGAGCACGTTGGAGGGAGCGGAAGAGGGCGAGAACCTGTTGTTTGCGTTTGGAAGGTTGTACATCGCGAATGTGAGTGTGCCCGCCCACTCCTCGACTTGCTGTTGCTGACGAGTCGCCGCGCAGCCGGACCTCCCTGCGCGTCTGAGGGAGAACATTCCGCTTTCGCCATATGACCGCTCGACGTTCTATCTCATCGGACAGAATTCGCCGAGGGGATATACGGACCAGCCGTTTGCGACGAAGAGAGGCCAAGTCGACGACAAAATGGCTTCGCGTTTGTAGGGTTTGAAGAGCCACGTAGAATTTCCTTGGGATAGAGTAGAACATTTGAATTGTCTCGCCGCGCGCAGTCTCTGGGTCCTGTACACCGTTCCGCACCATCGCCAAGCTGCCTTCATTCAAATTTCGGCGTCCTGATCCGTCGGCCGAATCACCGATGTACTCATCGGTGTTACGATGTGACGCATGCTTTTTCGTAAGTACCGACTAGCCATGAACTGGCGCCCGCCGAACGTGCTCGCTATGAACCACCCGCCCACGTGCGTGAGCCCGCTCAAGCTTGACTTGCCGCCGCTTGTCTCGGGAATTCCGGGACAGAGCCGGGCGCTCAAAGCCAGCAGTTCACCATGGTCCATGAGCACTGGCTCGGGGTTGTTCGCCGTCGGTTGAATTACGAAATCCATCCAACTGAAGCTCCGGGTCTTTCAAGTTCACTCTGGCAACCTCATGCCCTTTCCTTTTGACCTTCGATCCTCCTACGCGCGTTCCGCACCAGAACCCTGGCAACTTGAACGCTGCGTCTTCAAGTTTACAACCCTTCCAACGGCCACTCTAAGAACGCAAGAGGATCCGACTCGGATTGCCGTTTACTGCGGGACAGTTTACCCTTGTCCGCGCTTGATTACCCCTGGCCGTACTTGGCCGCGGCGGGCGCCAAAACCGTGGATCTTCCGAGTCTGGCGTAGATTACCGCTTGATGACCGCCAAGTCCAGCTGTTTTCGAACTTCAAGTCGGCCGCCCACCGTCTCTGTCTAGCAGGAACCTGAGAACCTCCCAAGTGGCGACCAAGCACTGGCAGCCCGTCTCATACCTTCTCTATGTCTGTCCTGGGCTGTCTAGTAACAGTTGCAAGTCAACGAGCGTCTCTTCTCGGCTGAGTCGGCGGTTTTCTAGCTGTGGCGATACAGATATGTCGGGTCAATGGCTGCTATCGTGGACTTTGCGTGGACTTTGCCCAGGCTAACCGCGACTGTCCGTAGTACTCCGTACACCTCAGCCGAATTGCAAGAAAACCGATCTGGCGGCTATGATTAGATACGACCCATACGAACCCAACGAAGACTCTCTTGGCTCGGTGACCTACACTCGCCACGCTCCAATCTCTCCGGAGGGTTCTTCTCCTATAAAACGAGTACTCAACACTCTCAAACTACATCCCCCTCGAGCTCACTGTAACTTGAAAGATGTTCAACACCAAAGTCTTCGCTGTTCTTCTGCTCACTGCCATCGCTGTCTCGGCGTCGCCTCTCGAGGTAAAAACCTTTCTCATTTCAGCGACTCAGAGCAAGGTGTTGAACGATTTTCACAGGCGCGCCAGTCCTGCGCATCGACGTACACAGTCGTGAGCGGAGACACTTGCGCAGTCATCGAGGCCAAGGAAGGCATCTCCGACTCACAGCTCCATGCTCTCAACCCGTCGATCAACAGTGCCTGCACGAGTATGTCCTTTTCGGCACACCTGTCTCAGTTTTTTCACTAAAATTCCATCCAACAGACCTTCAAATCGGCCAGGTTCTCTGTCTCAGCAACGGCGGGACATCTCCGCCCAGTGGATGCGGAAGCACCTACACCGTCGTCAGCGGAGACACCTGCGCGGTCATCGAGTCCAAGACCGGCGTTTCTGACGCGCAACTTCATACGGCGAACCCGTCCATCAACAGTGGCTGCACCAGTATGTGGTTCTGTTCAATTCTTTTATGTTCGTGACTGAAATTTATGTACCAGACCTCCAAATCGGACAAGTTCTCTGCCTCGGCAGCGGAGGAGGAACCGCTCCTCCCTCCGGAGGATGCGGGAACACATACACTGTAGTCAGTGGCGACACCTGCGCAGTCATCGAGTCCAAGACCGGCATCTCTGATTCGACGCTCCACTCTCTCAACCCGTCGATCAACAGTGCCTGCACCAGTCAGTACCTACGCTCTGCAACTACGCTCACCTTTCGCTAAATTGTTCCAGACCTTCAAATCGGGCAAGTTCTCTGCCTCGGAACCGGCGGAGGCAGCTCTCCTCCAAGTGGTGGCCAAACTTTCAACGGGCTCGCGACCTACTACGACCCCAACGGCGGCACCGGCGCGTGCGGCAGCCCGCTTCAGAACGGCGACTTTATCGTTGCGCTCGGCACTGGCCATTGGGATGGAGGCTCTCACTGCGGAGCTACGGTTAACGTTCAGTGTGCGTTGCGTCTTTCTGCTTTCATCAGTGTTGGACGTTCGCTCATCCACTCATCCATTTACAGACCAAGGCAAAACCATCCAGGTCTCCGTGCAAGACCTCTGCCCCGGATGCCAAGGCGCCAACGGGATCGACTTGTCCGAAGGCGCAATGGCGGCCTTGGACGCGAATTATATCAACGATGGAGTCATCTCGGTGGTTTGGGGCTTCGCTTGAATGGAGGGCTCGGTAAAGAGGCTAGACGCGGGGGTTTCAAAGGGATTTCATGAATTCGAAAATTGAATATATTTCTTCCTCGTCGATAAAACAATACTACTCTACACTCGGATCGTGATCCTCGCTCGAGCAAGTCAGCAACTGAGTCAAGATGGGGCGTGTCCAGCACAACGATACAATTCAAAGTACTGTTCATCTCCAGAGCGGAGCCAGAGTTCATTGACCTATAGCTAATCGACATAAGTCGGCGGTCTGCCACCTGCCTTCTCCTTCTCATATTCAAGTTCCTTGGCCTTCAAGCCCTCTTCCATTGCCTCGGCCTCTTTCTCGTGCACATGCACGAACATGGGCGTCTGCGCAACGAGACTGGCAACCTGAGTGTGAAGCACCCTGACCTCTTCCTCCAGATCGAAGATTCTGCGCTCGGCACGAATGCCAGCTGCACATGCCTCGGGGACCGTCATGCCCGTGCGTTCACTGGCCCGCTGGTGACGACGATGGACGTAGAAGAGAGCGAAAACCAGGAGGGCGAGTATGACGAGGAAGCCAATGACGATGCCTGCGATGGCTCCGGCGGGGAAAGAGTGGGAGGAGGAGGAGGAGGCGGAGGAGCCTGAGAAGCCGATGGCATCCGAGTCAGACGTAGGGATGGAGCCCCCCGAGGTCGAGGTCAGGGTGGCAGTTTCGAAGCTGGAAGTGGGACTGGTCTCATTGACCTACCAATGGCGGATGCGATTCAGTACAAGAAGAAACAAGGGCGGAGAAGCTTACCTGAGCAGTCGCAGTGGCGAAGAGAGCCGCAAAGAGGAGCGGGAAGAAGGCGAGACGATGGAGCATGCTCGTAGTCGAGAGAGGCTGGAGGAATGAGGAATGGATTCGAATCTCGTCCCATGCCAGTGTTTTATTCGCGACTTTGGACTGGACTGCGGATTGATGAAGTATTATTGAACGGCGTTCCGACCAGACAGTGGCAGACACTGGATGAATTCTGTCG
The DNA here is from genome assembly GCA_029282125.1 of Mycena amicta. Taxonomy (NCBI): domain Eukaryota; kingdom Fungi; phylum Basidiomycota; class Agaricomycetes; order Agaricales; family Mycenaceae; genus Mycena; species Mycena amicta. Next base: position 149,952 of record JARIHP010000022.1, read on the forward strand.
GAAGACGTCCTGGCCTATGAAGTTTCCAGCCCGGCTGATGCTCATGTGGGTAGAACAAGGTGAGCCTTGAAGATGGTGAGGTGAATTGTTGCGCAAGCGGAAGCCGAGAGAATCAAGTATCTCAAAGTGCGGTGAATCATGGCCGTCTACGTGCGAGAGCGCTCAGATGATCACTCCGCAGCATTCCAAATATTGCGAACGACGTTTATGTGACGCGTCAGGAAAGCCTGTGTCGAAATTCTATTGCTTGCCAGAAAACCACCGTCTTTAAGACTCGGGTGGAGGGTTTTTCCACACATCCTTCGCAGCATGCATCAGCTCGTGCAACTGCCCAAGCTGCTCTTTGGACATCTGCGACCATTCGGTCAGCAACGCATACAGTGCTGACTGGAATACCATACGCACCTTCTCAAACACCGTCGCATCCAGCTTCTGCCCCTTCCACTCCTTCGAGCCATCCCCGCGCGGTAGCGCATCGAGATACATCTTCCACTGTGCGAGAAAGCCCATGACGTGTACGGGGTTAGTTACAGATTGGTGTCGCCGGAATTCTACGCGTTGGATGGTCAGTAGGCTAACATGTCAAGAAGGAGGTGGAATATACCGTCTTTAACGTAACCATCGCCCATGTACCGCAAATCTGTCGCGAGGTCCCGATGAGCACGCAGAATCCGACGAAAGAGCCTGCGACTCGGTTATGTTCCGTCGGAGGGGGGTAGCGCAAAGTACGCACGGTTTGGGAGGGAGGAGAGCGGCCTGAACGTGCTGTGAGTTCAGAGGCTGCTTGGACGACTCCGCAAGACGCTTCAGCGAGCCCTGCAACATCACGATGACAGTTGGTGGCAGGTGTGTCACGCTGCGTGACAGCGTTTTTCCCCCCCTAAATCAGCATGTCGGTGATCTCGGGCGATCCTTCGATGTTGATTCCCAGCGAGTGCCCGCGATAAAGAAATGAATTCCTCCACTTCCGGAATCGATCCAATGGCTCACTCCAAAAGTCGCTCAGGCTGAAACTTGAACTCAGCAAATATTAGTACTTCAAGCTTCAAGCTTCAAGGTCCACGTACCGGGGGCCTGTGTTATGTTGCAGCGTTGGGTCTCCGATCTTCTGTTTTCTGCTGTTTGCCTCGGCCAGATCGTCGTCACTGGATTTCACGCGCTTTCTTCTTACCTCGCGGCCTCATCAGATGCACTCAGACGGTTGTATAAAGACCAGCGTGCTTCTTCTGTAGTCGTAGCTCGTTACCCCGTGTCCTCCTTGTCGCTCCTTCAATCTCTCCGCCATGATTCTTGCCGCTCTCTTGTTAGCATCCATCGCCGTCTCTGCATCACCACTTGAGGTACGGTAATTGTGCAGTATCGCACCGTATCTATGATATTCAAAAGATCACGTTCAGCCGCGTCAATCGTGCTCGTCGACGTATACAGTCGTGAGCGGCGACACCTGCTTCCTCATCGAAGGGAGCACTGGGATTTCCGATTCGCAGTTGCACTCCCTCAATCCCTCGATTAACAGCGGTTGCACGAGTACGTCCTGCTCTCCATGATGCTCTGGACAGCCATTGAGCTCATTGTTAGACCTTCAGATCGGCCAAGTACTCTGTCTGAGCAGCGGCACAAGTACCTCTCCTCCGTCCGGCGACTGCGGAAACACATACGACGTCGTCAGCGGAGACACATGCTCCGCCATCGAGTCCAAGACAGGCGTCTCTGACTCGACACTCCACTCACTAAATCCTTCGATCAACAGCGGCTGCACCAGTATGGTCCAAGTTTCGTTACCTTCGTTTTCCTAAATTTCATTCCTTCTGCGTTTATAGACCTTCAAGTCGGCCAGGTCCTTTGCCTCGGCACGGGAGGATCCTCCCCTCCTACCGGTGGGCAGACGTTCAACGGACGTGCCACCTACTACGATCCCGACGGGGGATTCGGCGCATGCGGAAGCCCACTGCAGAATGGCGACTACATCGTGGCACTGGGAGCTGGTCACTGGGACGCGGGCTCTCACTGCGGTGCCGCCGTTAACGTCCAATGTGCGTCCTATGCATATCTGCTTACCTCTTGCATTGCTGAACGAGATTCGATAGACCAAGGCAAGAGCGTCCAAGTAGTCGTGCAGGACTTGTGTCCAGGCTGCCAAGGTGCGGATGGAATTGACTTGTCTGAGGGCGTAATGGCGGCGTTGGACGCGAACTACATCTTCGATGGTGTTATTGAGGTGGTTTGGGGCTTCGTTTAATCCGAGTCATGGGTTTGGATGTCTAAACAGGCATTGACTTCCTCCTCCCGGACCTAGTGCTTCAGTTTAGCATGATAGGGTTTTGCGTCTTGTTGGAAGCATCGATACTATGAAGCAGCCGGCAGGAAGTGAGGCTGTGAATTGTCGTGGGTCGGAGACGAGGAAGAGCGTGACGAGACTTCCTAATTTGGAACGGGCGTCTATTCGCCATCTTCTCTTTTTGACGCCCATGATCCTGCACTCACCACCGCGACTTCCACCGGAGCTCGAGCGCGAGATCTTCGAAATCGCCGCACTGTCTCACCCAGCGCTGATCCCAGCTCTGGTCCGTGTCTCTAGGAGGGTTCACCACTGGTACGAAAGCTGCCGGCGCCCCAGACAAGAAACGTTGACACACTTTCAAAGGATTCTGCCTCTTCTATTCAACGTCCTGTGCATCGATGATTCAGCCCAGTCGGATGCGTTCCTGTCCATGATCCAAACCTACCCGCTCGAGTACCTCGCCTCTTCCGTCCGCCATCTCTTCTTCGACAACATGCCAGACTCGGACGGCCCGTGCACGGTGGACCAAGCCAGCACGATCCTCGAGGCCTGCGTCAACCTCTACGACTTTGCCACCATCAGCCAGTACTCGCATCCAGGGTTACTTCCCATCCTCCCAAAACTCCGTATCACACGCCTCGCAGTCTGCTTCACGGTCCTTTTCGATCGCGCAGACGCCATCGACCTTGGGCACCCATTCCTTTCCAATATCACGCATCTCGACGTCTTCGACCCGATGGACACCGTTACCGCAACTCCCGATAATCGCATCTGCGACCTCCTACCCACCTTGCCCTGCCTCACGCATCTTTGTCTGAACAACGAGGGTGACAGCAAGGCGATAGCAGAGCTGCTTCAGCGTTCTCCAAGGCTACAGCTCCTGGTGATTTTGCAGCCAGGACACAAGAACGGCACCGACGAGGACCAAGCTCGAATGAGCGACGTCTCTGACGACCGACTCGTTTTTGCGACTTTTCGGGATTACTGGAAGCAGTGGAAAGACGGAGCTCATGGCCTCCCGAATTTCTGGACCGACGCGGAAGCTGTGGTAGCTCAACGCCGCCAAAAACGGGTTCGAATAGAGGGTATGTCGGTCGTTATCGTCGCAAGGATGCCACTCAGAGAATCGCCCAGAAAACGCTTCTTATTAGTCGGTCTGACGGATTTCATGTACGTCTCGTCTCCGCGCACCATTTCCCCCTTCCAACCCTTGTCAGTTAGAGGCTTAATCCATACAACTACTTATTGTGCACGGAAATGAACGACCTCGGCCTGTGGCGTCCAATCGCTACGAGCAACTGCAGTTTATTCCTGAACCTTTTGGTAACTGTTTTCCCTCGCGTGGATGACCCTGAAAACGTGTTTCATGGTCGCAACTACTGCTTCCTTACGCAGATATCGCTCACGTACGTCAGGCCACAACACCGCGCGACTTTCATTGTATTCAAAAAGAAATGATCAGCCGACAATTCTCCAGCGCGAACTAGCGCGTTGCAGCATTCGCGTTCAGCTAGTCGAGATACATTCCGACTTCGTCTACTAGTACTGGCAGTTAACCACTGATTCTATAGATAGGTCGTCATCAAACAAGGTGCGGCGTCTTTTTACCTTCTCTTCTCGTTCGCTCTCACATATTAAATATTTGACAGTCTCTTGAAGTGAGGAAGCTATCTTGCCTCCGCCGCGGCTCCGAGCCCGCGGAGTCGCAGAAATATCTGCACCCTTCCTCTCCCGTTTTCGATGCCCGTCGAATTTAAATCTATTTTCTCCGCAGCCAGGCAGGTTCGGGTTGCAAAGCCAAACCATCCATGTGCGTTCCCGTGGGGTCCTCTAAATTAGTATGCTGTCCTGCTCACCGCCTCGGTAGATCCCAGCTGGGCGCCAGCGTGTCCGTCTCCAAGCGCCGAGCGGTTGCGACGGCCCGGCGCCGAGCTGTGACAACTGCCATGACTCATGCGCCTTTGATGTCGGTGGTTGAACTGCACCGACGAGTCTCGTATTCCAACGTCATCGCCAAGATCCTCGGAACTTCAAGCTTGCTTCATCGTCGAGTTATTCATGCGAGAATCATGGTCCGCCGCGACGACATCGGCTCATCTGCGAGTAGCCTCAAACAATCTATCGCATATCAGAGACGCCGCCCTGCCCCGCCGCGCGCTCGCGGGCGGCGGAGCTCGGAGCTCGAAGCATCGCCGATTTTTGTCATTCAGCTCGGCGTCAATTGCGGCCTCATTAATACCCTGCTCGAGGCTCAAGCTGTTCATTTTTCTTTTTATTCGTGTCAGAAATTATGCCTTTCAGGTCCAGGCCACGACAGCAGTCAGTCTGGCCTTCGACGGAGATCATGGCACATGTCCAATGTCGAATTTTCCTCCGCAAGTTCTACAATTAGAGTTGCTGATGGTATCTTCTAGCTCTTCCGAGTCCCAAACAAGCGTCCTGAGCTCGATTCCCTGCCCCTGCCGATTCTCACCGGGAACTGCCTGTGCGTGTTCCTGTGTCTGCGTGACTAGGCGCACCTGCTGACCTGCGACAACCGTCAGGCCTAGCAGCTAAGCGAGGCGGGGCGCTCTGCGACAAGCACATGTAGATCTTGATGGGCCCCTTTGCTTGCCGCCGGCTTCGTCTCTCCGGTCCCGGATCGCAGTTGGTGCCGGGGTAACGACGCCCGCGGCGCTCAGAAGGAAAGCGGTCGTTGTAGCCACTCCTCATCTGGTTGGTTCGACGGCTGTTCCGTCGTCGAGAAGACGAAACGCGTATTCTTGGTTATCGCTCCGAGGCCCTTTTCCAAATGAACGCCTGATGGTGGCGAGCCTTAGCTGAGCGACGGTGAAGCAAAGCAATGACCTCACTCATCCGGAGTTTGCACTTGCGGTGAGGAACTGGGTCGTCATCGTCACAGCCAAAGTGTTTCCTCCGATCACCACCGTGTCCTGTCGTCTTCGCCCACGAACCCCAGGTGAAGACTCCCACCGACTAATGTATTCAGAGTGGCGGACTTCCGGATCTGAAAAAGAAATCAATCAACTGCTTCATCCCGCTTGAAAAGGCAGCCTGAGTAAATGCTCTCGGCAGCTTGCGACGTCGCTTCGACACCTCCGCCCTTCTTTAAAACACAGTTGCTTCGCACTTTCTGCCAGGCTTTGATCTCTGATCCCCCGGTCCTCCCTCCCCCGCCTTTGCCCCCGCCGCTAAGGACACCGCTGAGGTGCGTGCAAGCTTGACCCATAGCCTATAACCGTACTCATCCTTTGTCCAGGCAACTCGCGACCCTTTCGGCATCCTTCCCACCCCGCCCTCGTTACTTGCCCCAAGCAAACGAATCCCCGGACCCCTTGCGTCTATCGCACTCAGAACCATCGACCATCGCAAACAATGCCTGCCGCGACACACGACCGAGCCCCGCCTTCTCCCTCTGCGTCCGAAGGGTCGTCATCCGGGTCTAGTGCGGCTCCCTCGACCCCACCGCTGTCGACGTCGCTCCCCATGCCCACATTCATGAACTTCACGAGCGAAGATACCATCAACGGCGTTCCAAGCCTCGCTGGCGCCAAACGCACCGCGAAAAACACACGACGAGTCAACACTGCGGAGAGACGGGCGACTCACAATGCTGTCGAGCGTGCCAGACGGGAGACACTGAATGGGCGGTTCTTGGTGAGTAGATATCAAATTAAATTCTTTCGGCATCTAGTTTTGGCGTCTAATGCGCGCTTATCCAGGACCTCGCTGCCCTGCTTCCCAACCTCAACACCATTCGCCGTCCTTCCAAGTCCGCCATCGTCAACTCCTCCATCGCCCATCTGAATGCTTCCCGTCGGCATCGCATTCTCGCCGCCCAACAGCTTCATATGCTCAAGGACGAAACCGACGCCCTCCGCCATGAGGTCAACCAATGGCGCGGACGGGCTGGTGTTCAGCCTCTCGACGAGCCCGTCCGTGCAGACGGCTTCAGCGTCATCCTTGGTGGCGAACTCGAGTTCGAGCAGTCGGATTTGTTGGATGGGAGCGAGGAGGGAGACGAGGACGACGCTGCGTATGCGACTGCAGGACCGTACCCTGCCGGTCCTGAACCCACCCCGGAGGAGTACGCGATGCATCGGGCCCAGGCGCATGCAGAGATGGTCGCCGCTCAAGCCCAAGCTCAAGCTCAAGCCCAAGCCCAAGCCCAGATGCAAATGCAACAGCAACACCACCATGCGCACGCAGCAGTATACCCACCAGAGCCGATCTCTCCTCGCTACTACTCTCCCCCAGCCATCGTCGACCCCGCTCTTGCCGTCTACGAGAATCCCGCTGCCGGCTACTACGAGCACCCAGCGCCTTCCGTCGAGCTGGAGCAGCAATGGGCAGCCGCGGCTTACGAGAAGCAACAGCGAATGCTTCACCACCAAGCTCAACAAGCACACGCCGCCCGTGCTAGCTGGTAACCGCCCGCCGTTGGACACTGTTTTTGGTTTTCATCCTCGCGTACTCCCCCCACATTCTTTTTTTATTATTCTGCGGCTGTTTGTACGCCTCGAGATTCGGGAAACAAACACGCTATAGATATACCTCTGAAAACGCGCTCTTTTGCTCTTTTATACCGATATTCGGAATTAACCGTTGTTGTACCAAAAAATCACTGTATCATGATCACTGAAACGCAATCGCAAGTGTACCATCTTGACATCGCCGCCGCTGGACAAGTGGTACGCTGCTGGTTAACAGATAAGCGCTTGGTATTGTTCGCCCCGCAATCGCACCTTCCTAGTTAAGGAAATCAGCGCTGTTTCTTTTTTACGTGCCCGAGATACCCGCACATTGCGCCATTGGGACGAGTACAGCTTAGCCAAATCAGCGCGAGTACGACGAACCTACTGCGAAAGGTGAGATTGATTGAAGCGATGGAAGCAAAGGAATTATTGCCCGGTCACCGTGATGGAGAATTCAACAATGTACTCGACCTGGCCATTGTTTTTCTATGTACTCAGCAGGTGCCAGTCTGTTCGCCAAGAACATTTTTTGAAATTGAAGGGCGTGTCCGTAGATTAGACACTACTGTCGGGCTTCACGGAACCCATACGCCGTGATGCGAAGCCTAAATTTAAATTCAATCCTAACTTACTGCAACAACGTTCGGTCCTGTTCGGTCAATCACATTTTCGTGATTCCCGAGCTCTTAACGAGTGCCGAGCGGGGACCCGAGCACCCTGGTACCCTTACAACTCCACGTCCAAGCGCAGTCACCGGACCGGTGCCTCTGTCAGCCCGCCGCCACCGCGTCGGGATATCCCGCCGCAAATTTGGAAGAACAACAACAACAGGCTACTAGTAAAGGTGAGGTGGAGTTTTTTCTGTTTTGTTGAGAAGTAATTTTGGTGTAAAGCAAGCAGTTAAAATCTCGAGGAAGTGTATACAAATGAAAGGGAAACATGTTCTATCATCGGATTCGTTCTCTCGGTCGTTGGTCTTGTCGCCTTAACACAAATACATGATCTCCTCGTGCTCAACCAGTGTTCAGAGGGCGAGAAACACGCCTCGACGCGCTCCAGCATGCTCCAGAGCCCCTTTCGGCGCGTCGAGGTTGCTGCCATCGAAACCCCCGTGATCGCATGTGCTCCGCCGGCCACAAGGGCGTATCTTCTTAGGATTCGGTTTCTTATCCTTGTTTCTTAATTTCTTTCCAATAGAGCCTTGCCTTCAGGCTCATGGACAACCAGGTCTCTTCTTGGTACATACCTTGCTCGGTGAGTGAGTAAGTGAACAGTCATCCTGCCGCTTTTATCCTCACCACTTCAAGTTTTCTGTTGAAGTAATACTACCTAGCTCCGGCGCTACTCCCAAGGACACCAACTGGCCTCTGTCGACTTCCGGGGTCCTTCCAGCCAAGTGCCCTAGGCGCTTGGCGCTCGCCGAGGCCTCGGTCACCAAATTGTGATTGAGCGAACATTGTTGCAGTACGATCTGGTTGGTTGTCATGAATAGTTCAAGTTCAGACGTAAACGAGAACCAGAACTCTTGGGAGGTGTGTTTGTGTGCAAAGATCCAGCGGCTTTATATTTCGGATGAAAGAACTCGACGATTAGGCAGATTGGCTTCAGCAGGACCTAAAAGCTCGTAATAAATCGCTAATGGCCAAGGTAAACAGAACGGCATAACCTGAAAAAAAATGCCCTGAAGCGAGCGCCTATCGAAGGGCGACATGCCGCGCCGCAGCCCGACGGAGAATCAGGCAACTCGGGCTCAACGGGACTCGACGCCGTGATGATTTAGCCGTGACGCGGAAGGTGGCGAACGAGGACGGGGAGCAGAGTACAGGATATATTGATGCACAACAATTATAGTAGTATACGGATCCACGAGAAATAGAGTCTAGGCGCAAGGAGCGTGGGCTGAAATCGAGTTTCGGGTACAGTGGAAGGAGCGTTAGTCTCGGCGCTGCGGAGGCGGGGATCGGAAAAGAGTGTGGATGGGGAGGAAGGAGAGGAAACGAAGGAAACGAAGGAAGCTATTACAAGTGACCGTCCGTGTGTAAGTAACAAAGCGAGAGCAGAGCGAGAAATAAAGGAAAGCAATAGCTAAGCGAGAGAGATACGAACCTACATCTAGCAAATCGTTTCGACCACATCGAGCGCGCACAGAGCCTTCATCTTGATATGCGATTTCGACCTTTCATTGCGCGGATCTTCGCCGTCCTTCATCTCGGCGGCGATCTTCAACATCTTGCGCGCCAGCTCCTCCGAGACGCCAGGTGCCCGCCGCAACAGATACGTCCGGACGATGGTGTCCCCGTTCTTCCCGTGCCCACCGCCAGCGTCGAGCGCGACAAGACAACGAGATAACGGCGGCGCGTCGTCTGGCCAACCGTTAAACCCGTCCGGTTGCCGCAGCTCCAGGTGCGTGATGTTGACGTCGATCGGGTTCCCGACGGTGTACAAAAACTCCATCACAAAGTCCGTGCGTCGAGTCTCTTTGATAAACGCGAGTTGTGAAAGCAGGAGGTCGAAAGAGGAGCGGGTGTAGTGTTGGTGGACGACGTGCCGAATGAAGCGCTCGTCGCGTTTCTTGAGTTTCAAGAGAGAGGTTCCGGGGTACTGTTTGTAAGGAGATGGCGCTGTTGGGTGTTTAATCAGATGCGTCTCCAAGTCGCACACAATATTAGTTGACTAACGGGTACAACGCTTTCGATGGCCGGTTTGGCGCCACGCGATTTTCTGGCAGGCGAAGGAGCAATAGTACGCGTTTACACATTGCGCGCAGCGCTTAAAGCTGGATGTGGGATGCACTGAATTGCACTAGCGGAAAACTCAGTTTCTAGGAAATGAGAGGTAAAAAAAGGAAATCGCTTACATGGTGGTTATCACACCCTCGTAGCTCGGTATTACCGCCCGCCCGGAACTTGTCGTAGTCCCCAAGACGCGCGACGATCAGCTGTACAAACTCGCGATACTCTGCATGCAGCGCCGTCTCCCGGAACAGTTCGCTCTCCGCCTCGGTCGAGCCCTTGCAATCAATCGGCACATTTTGCTTGATTGATTTAGATAACGCGCGGACGACGGGAAGATAAACCATCGCAGCCGGCAGGATTCCGCTCAGCAGGGATTTGAGCTGTTCCAGGGCGTCGGTCGAAAGCGGTCGGCGACGCTGGGACTGCCCGCACGCTTTGATTGCGAGAATCAACCCGCTTTCGAACGCGGTCGCCACGTCGGGGTAGAATGGTCTCGACGAGAGCACCAGTGCCAGACCGGAGAGAATGTCGTAGATGGCGTTCTCATGCTCTAGCGACTCGAAGAACGTCGTGCAGGCGAGGTGTAGTGCCCGAGTCAGCAGGGGGGCGCCGCCAGCCGTGGCCAATGCGCGAGCACCAGCGGGGCTTTCTGCGAGATGCTTAGCAATATGAGCAAGAGCGTTGAGCTTGGATGCCCCGGCGGCATCGGCGGGGGTGTCGAGGATCTCGGTGATGTGTCGACTAAGGATGTGGGCAAAGGTAGTCGGGCTTTGAAAGCTTTCGATAAGACAATCGACGCTGTCGCAGTCGCTGTAGTAATAGGCGATGACGAGACAGAGTCCGTCGGAGCTGTGGCATCCCCAAGTTCCGTCTGGCCGCATCGATAAGGTCGTCCAGCAACGAGCGATGAGAGTATGGACTCCGGGTGAGGATTTGACCAGCTGTTCCGCGTCGTAGCGAGCACCGAAGAAGGAGAGAATGAACAAGAGAGAGGTGAGAACCTGTGCCTCGGAGGTCCCGTCTTCAAGTTGAGCGGCAACCGGGGCAGCATAGGCCTCGATGAACTCCATCCACGCCCAAGCACGCGGCCATAAATCAGCCGCCACACCGCTGGGGATGCGTTCGAGCTTCAGGAGCAGCCGTAATGAGGAGTAGGCAGTTTTCACAGCCGGTATGCCTTCCCGAAATGCGAACGGTGTGTCGATAATGGAGTCGTCCGGAATGCGAGCGGGATCCAAATTGGCGTAGATGACGGGCAGGTACTTCTGGAGCGCTGGTTCGTCGAGCTTCTCGAGCTTCGGAGAGAGCTCGTCCCACGAGAGAGAACATCCACTGACGGCTTTGACTGCCTGTCGCTGTCATACGGGTTAGAGGAACAGAAGAGCTTCAGGAACGCGCGACGCACTCGGGCAGCGCTCGGTAGACAGGAGAGGGAGTGGGTGTTGAGTAGCGGGTGCATTGGAGTGGATAGCAGACGTCCGAGTCGTCGACGCCCGGCAAAAGTACTGAAACCTAGACCCCATATGCCTATCGAATCTCACGCGCTGTCGGCAATCAGCAATTAACCGCTCCAAGCCTCCGAGCCTCGCGACAGCGACGGCGTAAGATCCTTGCGAGCGTTAGATGCGTACTAGTCGTGGGCCCCCGATGGATTAGCGTCCATAAAAGGCAATGACAGCATGGCCACCAGACGGCCCGCTAATTTCCGGAGACTTTCGGAGTTCTTTCGGAATTCTGGAATTCTTGTGAAACAAAATTCCCACCAATTCCCGGATGGCGACGCCGCGAAAATCAGCGAGGGCCGTCAAGCTTGAGTTGCCGACAGTCCCTCGTAATCACGACGCTGTAAGCGTGTGCGGCTAGAGAGGATCCAGCTAGGGTGGAGCTCCAGGCCTCCAGCACCGGCGTCGCCAGACAACCGTTATCTGAACAGACCACTCGATAGCACTCCCATTGAAATACCTCTGTCGTTTCACTGATAGCGTCCTGGCCGTTTGTTGCCCAATGCCCGTTCCTTCCGCTATTGATCGCTTCGTTTTCGTGGGCTGTCCTTGGACTTGGGAAGATTTGTGAGAGGTGGCTTCAAAGATGTTCGAGTGATTTTCCGGCGTTCCGCTTTCAAATGGTTCGTCAATCCCGAACAACAACTCGGGGTTACGAAACCCCTCCCCGAACGCTCAGCGTTGATGCTTACAACAAAGCTCTTTGACGGTTAAAAGATCAGCAATCCGCATCTTTCGGGACTCGGAAGACACCAAATTTCTCTAGCAAGCCATTGGCCGAAGATTATCATACAAATCAGCGTGTGTCTTGCAGCGAAGGGACTCGGACTTGAACTCGGACTTCTACCCGCTCTGGGATGACGAAAGCGACGGAAAGACGGACACCTACTGGTAGTCATAAAGGTTGCCATAGCGGGGGGGGGGGGGGGAAGGGGACGGCGCGCACTGTAGATAGCTCGGCCAGTCGTTTAGACTGCCCGAGTACGATACGATATCCGAGTGGAACCCAGCCAGACTCGGCTCCCCGAGTCTCCATACGTGCGCGCGATGTTCTGCACGGACTATGAAAACCAGGCAGTAAAAGAAACTTGTGGTTCAGAAAGTGTGCTTACCGCTTAGCTGCGGCGTGGCAGTCCAGATGAAGATGAAGAGTAGCCCAACCGCGGTCTACACACTCAATCAATGAGTACGGACTTCTGCACAATGTAGGACGTGGACGTGGGTGGGTAGCCGATAGATATAATATCAACGGAGATTCACTCACCTCACCACATTCAAGCCTTCCCGCTTCCAATTCTTTCCGCATACACTGGCGATTTTCGATTCCCACAGGCGTGTTGAGTTCCCGATCAATCAATCTGGGCGCCGCTAGGTGGCAGTGGACTCAGTGTGGACTCCCACCGAAGTCGAAGTCGAAGTCTACCTAGCTAGAGACAAGACATGACAAGACACGACAAGACAAGATAGTGCCTTGTACCGACATACATATACTCAATATGTATATGGTACGAGCATTGAACATCATGATGAACACGTAGATCCCTTGGGAGCAGGAGAGAGCAGGAGGGTTTGCAATTGGTCGACCTTGCTAGTAGGCAGCCTGGCTCGTGGCACCCGGACCAAGCGATAGCTTGCAGAAGGAGTTGGATGTGGGCCGTGCCTCTTTGAAGCCGACCAAGTAATCTATAAGTGCCTGAGCCGAAGATAGCCACGACAGATGAAACGCAAGAATCCAGATATGCAAAAGGATGGCAGTGGGAACGAGCTCGAGACGGGCCAGATGCGTTCGAACTTCGAAAGGGCTCTAAGCAGGGCCGAGAACGAGGTGTCAATGAGAGATCCTTGGACGCAGAAATAGGAATGCGATGCATTCTAGGAGGCACTCGTATTAAGCCATTTTGACGCAGGGGATCACAGCCGCCCAATGAGCGAGGTGGGTCAATAAGCGAGTGGTCTAGATCAGGAATCCGAGCAGAGGGATTCCAGTTGATGCGAATGACGGAAAGGTAAGTAATTTATTCCGGAGTTTTGGCGATCCCGAAGAGCTCGTCCGACTCCTATTACTATGATTCTAAGCCAGCCGCGGTAAAGGTGAATGAGGTGGGAGTCCTGATAACGAGCTTACTCAGAGAGGGAGAAGGTAGGCTGGTAAGGGAGCGATGCATGCCGCGAAAGCACCCTGGACGTCCGGAGCAAAGAGTGCCAGTCACATGTAAATTCACACGCAGCCAGTGTTGCTCACACGCAGCCAGTGTTGCACGAGCCGGAACAAATCGGAGTTTGAGCCCGACCCTGCACGCAAGGGACGGAACAGTTTGTTTTGAGTTCTCCGTTAACGATCCTACGAAGGAAATAATCAGGTAGCGTCTCCTCCCTCTGTAGCATTGGCAAACGGTTGATCGGTATATCCTCTCGGCGAATTCTCTCCGACGAGATAGAATGTCTCGCGAATGTACGGCGTGAGCGAAATATCGTTCTTAAGGCGCGCAGGCAGGTCTGGCTGTGGCTCCTCTTGAGCGATGTCAAAAATTCCTAATAAAGCACGTACGTTCGAAATGTACCACCTCCCAAAAGCAATCAACAACTGTTCTCCTTCCTCTTCCTCCTCTCCCTGGAGTGTACTCTGCGCGATCTCCTTCGTAAACGCGCCGGCAAGTATCATCACTCGACCACTTCCGCGCCAGATCTTTCTAAACGGGAGATTCGACTCGTGTTTGCCAATCTCGTTGGGATCGCGCGTGACGGTGCCGTGGACGCGCGGCTCGACGAGGTGAAGGTAAGCAAGGGGTGGGTCCTGGTAGGTTGAAGCCAGTGCAGAGATCGTGTGTGAGAATTGCGGGATGGGGTCTTCCATGCCCATTCCTTCAAGTGCGATTGGCTTCAGCTCGGAGGTGCGTTGTTGCAAGAGAGAATGACAGACGCACCGGCGAATTGACCCCATGGACTGAATCGTATAGCAGTACGATTAGCGCCGACGGCTTGCACGACCGCGTCCACAACCTCGAGCACGAACCGCGAGCGATTTTCGATGCTCCCGCCGTAATCGTCCGTTCTTTTGTTGGTTATATCCTGAAGGAATTGGTCCGGAAGGTAGCCGTTCGCCGCTATGAAACGTGAGCCTGCCTGCGTAGTTCACAGCTGAGTCTGACTGAACTTACAATGGACCTCCACTCCGTCAAAGCCAGCCTCGATGGCATTGCGGGCCGCCTGTGCATACAGCTCGACGTACTCTTTGATTTCCTCTATCGTTAATGGTCGGAGTGGGGCACCTGTACGTGGGCCATACGGGACATCCGAGGCCGAGACGAGCGGGAAGCTCTCGTCCTCCGTCAGCAGTTGCGAGTGATTGGCTGCGCGACCGAGGGCCCAGAGTTGCAGGAATATGAAGGAGCCTTTGGCGTGAACGGCGGCAGTAACCTGTATTTTGCGGATGAGACGAGTTACGATGAATCGAGACGCGGACACGCACCTCCTTCCATGCCTTTATCTGCGCTGCACTCCAAATCCCAGGAACATGCGCATATCCACCCGCTCGCGCTGCGATGAATGTAGCCTCCGTGATGAGCAGCGTTCCCGGGGTACTCGCGCGCTGGGTGTAGTACTCTTTGACAAGAGGGAGGTATGGGATATGCTCCGTGTCGGCCTTGCAGCGCGTCAGGGGCGCGAGGACGACTCGATGCTGGAGGGAAATAGCGCCAACGTTGACTGGGGTGAAAAGCTTTGAGTTTGACATGGTGGTTCGTTGTCGGGAAGAACTTTTTCGCGGAGAGCTGTCTCGCCTTATCAATTCATCAAGCCAGTGGGGCATCCGGTGGCACGTATGGCGACAGAATTGCTTCGAAGACAAGTCATGATCGCAAGATGAATCGTGGGGAGGGGAGATTGTTCCGAGTCGAGCTGGAGTGAGAATCTTCGCAGATAGATGCGTCGACATTGGTTCATCATGAAGTTAATGGGCAAGGACGTTGCCGTGGGCACAAGTCCGGCATCCGGCTACAGCGGCAGACAGCGCTAGCTTCATTGAGGAGATTGAACTCGGAGAACTGCTGATTGACAGGGATTTTGTCCCTCGTCTCCCAGAAGATGTTCAGCATAAGTCAGCGACTCGGAGACGGTGAGTGTGCCCTCCAATAGCCTTGGAGGAAAAGACTAAGGATATTGAACGTACTTGCGGCGATGGCGAGCCAGGATTGGCCGAGCTTGCTAGCTGCTCGCCGGACGTGTGACGGAAGGGCCGTATTTGACCTTGTTGATGGTGATGATGACGTTGCTCAAGCTTACCAACACGACATGGTGACCCCCGCTTGCCCCAGGTCGCCGTGTATCGCCACAAGAACACATAATGCCACAAAGCAATCACTACTGGCCCCTGCAATTGTCGGTCTCGTCAGCGAAACCTCAGGCGGCCAGGCCGTTTCGCTCGCCGGTGGCAAACTCTCACCCGCGGCCTTGTTTCACCCAAGACTCCATTCCGCCGTCTGCCTCACCAGCAACGAGCTTGAAAACTGCACAGGTTCGCAATTTATCATCCCTAGATCTCAGCATCGGCAATTACTGACTTCTCTTGAGCTCCTTTACGCAGTCTCACGATCCAGTGTCGTTCTGCAAGAGGCTTACTGCACATCTCAACGTGATGAGCTGAATGTCTTCGAATTTGCGCTGCACCTCGGCTCTGTCTAACACCGCCGCTTACAGCATCTTTTCCCCGAGCCTGGGCCGAACAGAAAATCACCACTATAGGTTGAACAACAAAGAAGATACTCGACTTCTACAGAAGTTCTACTCCGCTGGCGTTCTCCGTTCAATCCATCAACTCCACAGCCCAGGCCCGGCCCAATGTCATGCTTCCATTCTTGAGAATCTCCGCACGCCCACAGAACCATCAGCGACCCAGGACTGTGGTGATTTTCTGCAATTCCGTGCGTCCCGACGAAAGGAATCGTGGCCTTAATTAAGGCTAGCCGGCGTAGAGCTTTATCCATATGGACCTCAAAAATGCAACCGTTGAAGCTCGCGTTAGTGCCACTGTGCTACTAGTATCCATCAGCGTAAGCGAGCGCTACATCCGGACGCTGCCGTGGCTAAATCAAGCCTCTGAGAGTTGCCTTTCCAAGAACTCAATAGCAGAGAGGATATTCCGAAACAGAAAACTGGTGACGGTTTGACATGATCTAATAGCTCAAACCACGGCATCCCGACGTTTGGGAATGGAAATAGACCGGAATGGGGCAAATTTTTTCCGAGCAAGACAGCACGAGACGCCCACAGCATTTATTGAAAAGCATAAAAGCGCCTGCGGGATGTCAACTGGAGCTACCACCCCACCCCAATCTTTGACTTGACCCACCATGCAGACTACCCACTCGAATCTTGCCACCGCGACCGATGCAGTATCGGCAGTGAACACCAAGAGCGACTCGGACATGGTAGCCGCTGTGCCAACATCGTCCACGTACCTTACACTGTGCCCACATTGCGGGCTTCGCGTTCACGCGTGAGTCTTGTTCGTCGTTGTGTCGCGCACCCTCACTGACTTCATGCAGGCCCAAATGCCCATTCAGTACGTTCTCCGCCGCACCTGTAGATCTTTCAAGAAATGTTTTCTACAGAATAATAGCACTATTCGGCTCTCCACATTCCATCAACTCTAGAGTTATACTGGCTTCTCGTAAGTCCTCGTCGTTGATATTTGGCTTATTGACTAGGGAGCCTCAGGTTGTTGTCATTGTGCTCTCGCTCCAATGCGGCCTATCTATATAACCACTCTGTAATATGAACATTCAATTGTACTCCAACCTTACGTAATTGACTGTTCGATTCCGGGTTCAAATGAGCTTCAGCCTCAGATAGAAAGCTGGAAGTGAGACCGGAGATTCTATCGACGGGAGCGTTGCGAATGTCTACGCGGCGGCTTGAGACTGAGCAGCTGAGCCACATCTTCCATCTATCATTGGGTGTTCATTCGTTGCCTCCAATATTTTTGAACAGACGTTCATTCAGTGGGGCTTGAGCGACTATATATATAACCCCAAGCGCGAGGCGATGAATTGGAGAAGCAGAGTTGGCAGATCGTGGAGAGCAGCGTTGATGTCGAGTGGATAAGGACAAGGAAATATATTACAGTTCTCTTGTTGAGAGTCTCCATGGCGAGTAACGACTGATATGTGTCGGAATTCAACATAAGTAGTTAGTCAAGCGAGGAGCTGGCCACGCCTAGATACTGCGCTAGGAAACGGAAGCGATGGCTCTTTGCGTCAGACCCACGAAGCAAGTTTCAAAATGCTCGATGCAAACCCGAGATCGCCGAACAGAGTGGCTGGTCCGTGCGCCGGCGCAGCTACCACGTGCCAAAATGAACAAAATCGCAACATCCGCAAACAAACAAAGCCTTGCCTTCGACTACCATTGACCCGAGCACGAACAAGCGACTATGTCCCAATATACAGATCCGATGAATGTAGATACGACCCAGACTCATTGTGCGTGCTCAAAAATCCCGTTGTTGAAGTCCGGAAACTAATTCCCGCTGTTTGTAGCTGTCCGACTCTTCTCTGCGACGCCCAGTCCACTCGATGGCGACGAACAGACCGAGTGGCAGCCTTCCGAAAATATGGATCCTGACCACGGGGAACTCGAGGACGCCGATATGTCTGGGTGCGCTTGTTCCTCAACCTTGTGCATGTTGACCGTATCATATCGCTCAACAGAAGTCAAGGTAGTGAAGACGAGCAGGAGTTGAAGTTCTGCAAAAAGCCCAATATGGAGACGGACGCGGAAGATGATGACGATATGCCTGGGTCCGTGCCCCGTTCAAGTTCTTTAACAGCTTCAACCTTGCCCATTGCTTCGAACCCCGAGGTCGACGAGCTCCACGCAGAGCGCGCGCTCTGCCGCCTACTCCATTCCCGTGGGTGGACCGAAGGCAAGATTGTCAAACGAACAAGAAATTCTGCGGGTCTAGTGTGGCGCGCGCTCAAGAACTGTACCGGAACAAGCGTTGGCTATCAGCCGAACAGGGATGATTTGGCGTTGGACGAGCAGATCGTGGATCGGGCACTGTTGAATATGTTAATTAAAACGGAGAGCGATGTCTCGGAAAACCGCGACGACGACGCAGCTAGCTTTGTGCCATCCGAGTCCGAGGTCGACGAGCTTGAAGACTCCGATGCTGAGCTTTCCAAGTCGGCACCGAGAGAGAACTCTTCCGTGAACGTGAGATATCCTAGGGTGTGTAAGAAGTAAGCTCTTTATTGTGTACGATTCCGCTCACTGACACTCTCGCAGCAGGCAGCCTCGCTCTGCTAGTACAGTAGCTCGAGCAAGCGGCAAGCGGCAGCCGCCGCTGAATCACAGCGACCGGACCCTCTGCCGAATCCTGTATGGTAGAGGGTGGACTGGGGATGAGATCTCACAGGCGTTTGGAAGAGGCCGCACCGGAGGCTATTCCGCCGTGTGTAACGCGATCAAGAACGTTATTGGCAGTAGCCCGCAGACGACGCGTCCCGGGACGGATGATATCTCTTTGGACGAGGAGATTGTGGACAAGGCCAAGCTTGCGGAATTCTTGACCAAGGAGAATGCCCATGTGGTTGCCGCGCGGGCGTCTTCAAGAAAGAATACCCCAAAGACTCGCGAGGTGCCAAGTTCCGTTCGTCACCATTAGAAGACGTTTCCCATGAATTATCTAGCGTAATGAACGCTCGGCAACCACTCGTGGCGAACAAGTCGGACGAAATGAACGCAGCGGCGTAGGGTCTCACGTCTCCAGATTACTCACCACTGAAAAAATTAGGCACCCAACGCAACCTCTCTCAAAGAGTTTCTTTCCAGGGTCCAACCCGAAATGGACCTTTCCGACCGAGTCGGTTTGTTCAATCTCCGTGGAATCAAAACAGTTGAAGGACTGCGCGCGGCACTAAAACGCGAAGACGACCGGGATGTCCTGGAGGCGATGAGACTCTTGTTCGGGGAGGATGCCGAGGGGTATGTTGGACTTGCCGAGTTTCAGCTAGTGGGACTTCTTCAAGCGCTTCGGAAGCTGAATCCTTAGTTACGTATGTAAAATGCCCGTTTGACTCCCTTGAAACTAGTCGATCTGAAGAGATACTATTGGTGCAGTAGTGCTAGCCAGTTTTCAAACGTCGAGCTTGACGGTGACCTCTTGCTGGCGCACAGAAATTTGAGGGGGATTGATAGAATATTGGATATGCCCTTAGTTCGATATACGCAGGGTCTTCTGGTCGAAAGGACGCGATTTGAAAACACTGATGGTGGTTTGGATCAGAGTTGCTGCCATCGTGGCGATGCCGTGACACGCAAACTCTTCCCCCACTTTGAAGCAGCGATGGCGGGCCGCCGTCGGAAAGGGCATTTCCTGGAGCTATGGATCTCCCTATCGCCTCATGACGGCCTGGATTGGTTTCGGAAGAAGTTACAGGTCATGGGGGCGAAGCTTCGCAGATTCGTGGCCCCCATCGCCGCGAACCTCACCTCTTTTCGCTCCAGACAATGACCATCCTACCATTCCTCGCCTCTCTCTTTGCAATCTCGGCGCCCTCGGTACTCGCAGCGACCCTCTCTGCCACGCCAGCGCAGACCTTCACCGGTATCGGTGGCTCTGGCGCCTGGTGGCCGCACGATGTCTTCAACTTCCCCGACACCGTCCGCCAGAACCTCTCGACCCTTCTCTTCTCCCAATCGGGGCTTGGACTCACCAGCTATCGCTTTAACATCGGTGGAGGTGGTGTCGGGGGTAACAGACCCGGTCCGCGCCCCGCAGACATTCTACGTCAGCCCTGGCGTCTACAACTTCAGCGCAGATCCACAGGGCGTGTTTTTCATGCAGCAAGCGGCAGCTCATGGAGTGGCTGTTACGGCGTTTGTGAACAGCGCTCCAGCAGCCTTGACTTCGAACAAGCAGAGTTGCGGGGGATTGTTCGTTAACGGCGAGTGACTTGTTCTTTTCACGCAGGCGAGCAGCTGATCAGCTTCGCAGGCACCGGAGTAGCGTACGGGACGTACGTCGCGGATGTGATTGCCCATTGGCGGTCCGCTGGTGTTCCGATATCCTTCATCTCTCCCATGAACGAGCCCGACAACTCTTTTGGTGGGTGTGGTCAGGAGGGTATGCAAGTCTCTGCCAATCAGTGCGTCCCTCGTTCAGCCTCACCCAATACTACTCTGAATATACCTTAGACGTGCAGAGGTTGTGAACGGTATCTTTAGCGGATTGCAAGCGCACGGTCTCACCGGAACAGTGGGCATTTTGGCCGACGAGTCTTCGTCTTTGTCCCTGGCGACTTCCGAGTATTCAACGTGGCTGCCTTCCGTTGCGAGCAAGGTCTACGTCTCTCAAGCTGTTTGAACTCGCTCTGACTTTGTTGCTGCAGGTCGCCGCCATCGTTCACCACACGTACGACTTTCCTTCCGACGCGAGCTACACATCGTTTGTCAACACCGTGAAATCTATCGCGCCAGGAAAGCCGACTTGGATGTCGGTAAGTTGCCATCCTCCCACTCTCGTTCAACGCCAATCCTGTATCATAGGAAGTCTGCTGCTCCCTCGGAACGCCCTCTGGCACGGGAAAAGGATACACCCAGGGCTTCGACCCGACTATCACCAACGCGCTGATGTTCTCCGGGATGGTGTTCCAAAGTCTGGTGCTTGCCGGCGAGCCGCACTACGATGTGCGTCGTTTGTTCAACTGGGCAGATATGTGCTGATCTCCCCCGCAGTTCTGGACCCTCGTATCTCTCGGTACGTGCATCATGAAGAATAAGGATATCGACTTATTGGTTCCTTCGGATAGAACTCGGATGCTCCCCGCTCAATAACCCGAGCTGTGCGACGACCGCCAACTCCGCTGGATGGAATGTATGTGGTTTATTTCCAGATAAGCAGAGCCGTTCCTCACCAACTTCGATTTCAGGATGGAATGATCTACTACGACGGCGCATACGCGACCAACAAAAACTTCAATCTCTGTGAGCTTTTCCCTCTACCTTGTCACTAGAAAGGTTGACTTGAACAAAACACAGACGTGACCAAGCATTTCTGGACCTACAAGCATTTTGGAAACTTTGTGAAGCGTGAGTTTTTCCTATTCCTGCCATACCGTATATTAACCCTGCTTCAGCGGGAAGCGTCCGCCAACCACTCACAGGGACCGACGTGCGCGAATGGATGCTCGCCGTATCCACCCCAACCTCCTACAACCTCATCCTGATGAACCCCAATACGACCGACACCACACTCTCGCTTACTTTCCCCGCAGGAGAAACCGTCTGCGCGACGGCTGCTGTACGCACAAGCGCGTCGGAGGATTTCTCCAGTATTGCCGTTGCGGTCCGAAGCGGGACGGCGTGGTCTTTACTGCTGCGCGCGACGAGCTTGTCGACGTACAGCTTTGGAAGAGGTTCGGCCTGCTGAGAGATAATCGCTCCGTTTTCCTTGTATTTTTGACATGGGGCTTGGCTTACGCGTTTCGTTCATGTCTCAATAAACCTACTCCTTTGCTTGGGAGTATATAAGACTGGGTTGGCGTACAGTTACTTCAAGCGAGACTTCGACGAGGGCAACAGCCGTCATCGAGTGGTCAGACGGCCTCTCCGTGAACTATGGAAGACGACAATTGCATATAACTTATAATGTACAATAACGCGAGCGTCCAAAAAAAAAAACTCGCAAGTTTCCCCCCCCCATTTTACTTGGCCACAAAGGAATACTTTCCAGACCCCACTTGGACCTGGATCGGCGCACTCGACACCATGGTAATACCCTTGGCCTGCGCCACAGCCTTCCCGCCCTCGGTCAACGCAGTCCCAGAAGCAAACGACACCGTTGCGGAAACGCCGACAGGCAGCGTAACATCAAGGGCCAGCGAAGCCCCGGTGGTGGTGTACGACACAGTGATGTTCCCGAAGGGTGTTAGGAGCCACCCGTGGGCGGAGGGGATGGAGCTCGTGAACACGGGAGCGACGCTAAGGGTTTTGAAGGCCGTGCTGGTTGCCTGGATGCCGAGTACGTATTTGTAGAACCAGTCTTCGAAGGTGCCGAGGAACATCTATAACAACACGGGCTCAGTACCAGTGGAAAGAAAGAACGAAAGAACACATACATGATCATGCGACCGCGCAGTCACCAGCCAATGCTCCCACATCGTCGTCGCCCCATTCTCGATCCAGAATCCCCAGCTCGGGAACGTCGTCTGCTGCGCAAGCGCCAGCGCGACATCCGAATGCCCATGCGTCGTCAGGGTCGGCAGAATGTACTTTGTGCTCAACGCCCCGGTGTTGAGGTGTACCCCGCGCGAGTTGACGTCCGTTACAACGCTGTCCGCGACAGTCTGAGCTTGCGATGCGCTTGTGGTGAGATTGAAAGCGAGCGAGAGGAGGTTGTGGGATTGGCGGTAACCACTGTCTCCAACGCCGGCGTAATGTCCGATGCTGGCGTTGAAAAACGCTGAGTTGAAGGCACTTTTGACGGCGGCGGCTTGGGAGGCAAAGGTGGATGCGTCGGCCGTGTTTCCGAGAGTCGTTGCGACGCCGCTCATGACATCGAGCATATGGTACCTGACTCAATCATCAGGAACCGCGTTGCTATACGCAAAATCGATACACGCACAGATATGCCGTTGCAGGGACCCGCGAGTCCTCGGGAGGGTTCCCACCAAGCGGAGACGTCTCCTACACACATCGTTAACGACCAGTGGCAGTCGGAATGACCCACTACTTACCGGTGTATCCCAATCGCCCAATCCGGTGCTTGCGATGTTATTCGGCGACCGCCCCAGCTCAAACTCGATGTACGACTTCATTCCAGCGTAGTTATCCGACAAGGCACGTAGGTCGCCCCGGTAGGAGTAGATCCACGCGGGTATCAGGACGAGAGCGGCGCTATATGACAACGATGAGCTCGGGTCTTTCCCACTCGTCTATAGACTCACTGCCAAGGATCCGCCTGGTTATTCGCACCCCATCCGCTATCCGGTGCGATGACCGCTGGCGGACCATTACCATTCGCGGGGAGCGAGTCCTGCAAGTCCTGCGCATACTTGGCGAGGAGATCTTGCGAGTCAAAGTTCATGAGGAACATCTCCTACAAGCTCATGAGCATCTTCTTCTGCAAGTAAAGTGACTCGGACTCACGGTAGCGAGCTGAGCATCCCCAGACCACCCGTTCTTCTCGAACGTCGGACAGTCCGTCGGGATCGAGTGGACGTTGTTCAGCATGGTCCGGACAGACGCAACATGCAGCTGATTGAGGAGGTCGATGGAACACACAAAGTCGCCCGCAGGAGCGAGGTCGTCATGTACCATCTGCCCGATAATGTCGGCGGGCGTCGGTGGTGACGACCCGGGCCAGCCCAAGATCTGGATGTATTGGTAGCCTGGGGCGGACATTAGTTCTGCGACGATGGCGGCAGCAACCGACAAACGCACCTTTATACGAGAACTTGGGCTCAAACACCTCCGCCGCGCCAGTTCCCGCAAGCCAGTACCGGTCCGTCTGGAAATTGTTCGCGTAGTAGTGCTGCAGGTCTAGCAACGCGTTAGATAACAATACGACGAAAAAGAATATATATATAAAAAAACAAGACCCACCTTGGTAGATAACCGTCCCATCGGGATTGAGCTTCTCCCCGTAATGAATCGTCACCAAACTGCCTTTGGCGCCCGTTACGGTGAGCTTCACCCAGCCGGAGACGACGCGGTCGAAGGCCGCAACGAATTGGCTGGCGGGGATATCAGCGATGATAACCCACAGAGAGACGAGTTGGCTTACCCAGCGACGGGCTGCGTGATATTGTCCGGCGTCAAACTCTCGATAACCCTCGTCGGTGGCTGTCTCGCGTGTACTAGAGTGCCTTTCGGGGCAACAGCCACCAGCGCAGTATTCCAAGCGCTGTCGTCGAATGTCGGGAGGTTCCATCCAGGAATCTCGTAGCTCGCTATAACCCACCTCGTCAGCAAATGAAGAAGGATGTCCGTAGAAACGCACCATCGTAGTTCTCCCCACCAAAGATATCATCGAGCCTCGTCGGACCCTCGATATTCTTCCAACTACCATCGCTAACAACCCTCTCCCTCGTCCCATCCGAGTAGACCACACTCAGGACGAGCCGCAGGACCGGCTCCCCGTGCCACGGTGCCCCTGCCCAGTTCCATACACTTCCCTGAGTGACTCCGTAGTGCGAGCGTCCGAGTTCGGCGGCGAGCACGTTGGCCGCTGCAAAATGGCATTAACACACTTGAAGTTTAAAGAAAAAGGTAAAACGCGCCGTTACCGCTGGCCAAGAGGCTCTTGACGTCCACGGCGACATATTGCATCCGCTTGTCGTACTTGGTGAAGCCCGGGGTCATGACACGGTCGGAGATGGGCTTGCCGTTGAGCTCGATGGCGGCGTATCCTCCCGCGGCGTAGATTACACGAGCTTGCGAGATTTGCTTGCCTACAAACGCAAATGAGCAAAGAAAAAGGAGAAGGGCAGAAGAATAGAAGGCGTACCACCGCTAGCGCCACCAAGGACGAATTGTTTGCGCAGGAGCGGCGCGGGATGCTCGCCCAGCGGGTCGGGGACATTGACTTGAGTATTCCAGGGAGCGACGCCGTATTTGCCGAGGACGTTGGCCGCAGCCCAGGAGGCGTCGTTGAAGGTGGGTGTTTGCCAGTTGGCTGGGAGGGGAGCTGCAAGGACGTCAGTAAACCAATCAGATATAATGCATAGACACGCACCGCCCAAGGTTTTCCACCCAGCATCGCTGACCACGGTATCGTTACTCCCATCCGAGTACAAGACAAATGCAGAGAGCAGGAACCCTGCGGGACTGGGCCCTCCCGAACTAGGATCCGGGCGATTCGTCGCCTGTACCGCAAACACCACCTCCTGGGCGCCATTCACCGTTATAGGTGCCGTGTTGGTACCCGCGGCAAGAGGGACGGATATGGTCGACGCGACTTGCCAGACGTCCGTGTCGTTTGGGGCAGCAGCGACTTGGACGCCGTTAACCCAAAGGACGAACAGGTCGTCGGCGGGTAGTGACGATTTGCGCGGAAACGGCCGTTTTGGTGGAGCTCGAGGAAAGCGCGAGGGTGCGTCTGAAGGCAACGTCCCCTGCGGGAGCGCTTCCCGCTGCGCCTGCGGTGTTCCAGATCCAGCTCGCGGCGGAAAGCAAGGGTACGGGGACTGTAGGTAGCGCGACAATGACACTGGTGTCCCAGGGACTGACGCCGTATGTTCCGAGGGAGACGGGGGCAGCCCAGGATGCATCGGAAGTCGCTGGGAGCTGGAAGTTGGCGGGGATGGACGTGGTGGCTTTCCAAGCGGTAGAGGTGGAAGATGTCAAGAGGACGGAGGAGCCGTCTGAGTGGAGAACAAGAGCGGCAAAGAGGACACCAGCCGGACCAGCGCCACCCGTCGAAACGTCAGGACGGTTTGTTGCCCGGATGGCAAACACCACCGACGTCGACGCTGCAGTGAGCGGGACGTTGCGGTAAATCTGCGCGTTCTTCCAAACATCCGTTGCATTCGGGGAACTCCCAACCACCACACCATTCGCGTAGAGTGTGAAGAGGTCGTCTGCGGTAGCGAGGATCGTCGCGCTGACAGCGGACTTGCCACTGGGAACAGCGTAGGTGAGCCGCAGTGCGATATCGCCCGGGGGGGCATTCGGGGCTGTCTGTCCGGGAGACGGTGTCCATATCCAGCTCGCGGCAGTGAATGCGTTCATCAGGGCCTGCGGGACGAGAGTCGTGTTCTTGCCAATCCAGGCACTCGTGCCCCAGTCGCTCTGTGCGAGGAATCCGGTCGTGAAGGTCGACTGCGCGGAAGCAGAGCCTGCCGAAGACACGACTGCGACGGTCCAGAAGTACTGTTGGTCGGAAGACAGCGCTGGGCCGGCGTAGGGCGCGAGGTATGGGTTGGCAGAGTTCACGACCCCCGAGTCCCACACATCGGAGCCACCGGGAGCAGAGGCAGAGATTGTGAGGCGGTAGGAGGATTGGGTGACGCTGCGTGCGGATGACCCGAGCTGCCATGAAAAACGCGGGGAGACATCGATGCCTAGCGGCGCGGCCTGATTCTCAACGAGAAGCGAGGAGAGCGTTACTGGAACCACGGTTAGTCAAGCCGAGAGAGAGAGAGGAAGGTGACGACACACTTTGCGCATGAGCAGTTTTCTGCACACCGAAAAAGACGCCCAGGAGGGCGGCAAGCCCGAGTATCTGCATCCCAACGGGGAGAAGCTGCCTTGCTGTCGAGCGGTGCTGCAGCTTGAAATAGGCTGAGAGTGATTGAGAAGTTGTTGTGGGCAGTGTGCTGGGGTTATCATGAGACCTCGATGTCGCCTTCGATGTCGCAAGGAGGATCAGCGTGCAGCGCTCGTGGCCGTTGAGGATCGTAACTTCATCTTCTCAGGGCATCAGCGGTCGCCGTGCTCATGTCGACTTGATGGTGGGCGATGGGCGGGCCGCCCGTGACTGGCGTGACCGTTGTTACGCGACAAGCCATCAATTTGCCGCCATCGTCAATCATGTACTGCACAGTTCAAGTTGCTGCACAGAATTTTCAACGGAGGGGAGACGACGTCGACGCGGCATGCGACCGCAGCGACCGAAAACCCTGAAATCACGCCCGGACAACTCCGCCGGCTCAGCCCAGTCCCTCAACTAACGCCACCTTCAAGTTGCTTGCGGCCGCAACCACAAAGTCTCGAGGGCGTCCAAGCGCAGTTACTCTAAATCACGAGCTACTTCTTGAATGGCCCTCTCGCTCGGTAATCCTGGACTGGTTTGAACTTTGAATTCGCTACTTGGGAACTTGAACTCTCCGAGAAATGTTGCGTCCAAGTCTCCAGGGTCGACTGTGGAGCATGTCCAAGCTGTAGCGTGACGCGTTTCAACCATCTCGCCGGTGTCTCGCACCGCGGCGTATGTATTCCTTGTTCCGGAGCCCACATTCTCCGTTGTCCAAACGAGTCAAACACTATTTAGTCTTCAACTTCCGCGGTGCTTGTGATAGTCCTACTTGATTATCATTTCCGCGGGACATGCAGGGTCCCACGTGGCTCTCATTCGTACATGCTAAATGACTGCTAATGATCATCCTTTGTCCATTTATAATCACAACTGTGCGCAACGTCGCGCTGTGTTTAGCTTCTGACAGTGACACCATCCGAAATCTTCCAACGACATCTATAACGCCTCCATAACCTCTTTCCTGCCAGTGTCCTCGGCGCTCGCATTTCGATGTGGCGCGACTGTTCTGATGCCCCGGCGGAGAAACGCGTCAAGTCGGTCCGAAAGGTCCTGAACCCTGAACCTTGTATAGAAGATTCCTCGACTCGGAGAGAGAGAGCCTGATCTGTAAATAGAGGAGTGATTTGAATAGGTGGGCGCCATACCGGTCCGACTGGTATCCTTGGCACTACTACTAGATCAAGTTCCGGCTCTCGCCGCAAGTGAGTGAACAGATTTAGACCGTTGCCTCGAGGAATGCACAATCACAGCAGGTTGCAATTGCCTGCTTTTCCTTGCTTTCGTCGGACTCGGACCCAGAGCCCAGAGCTTGGGAACGACAGAGTAATTTCAAGTCTGAATTTGCAAGATACTCGTACAGGCAAGAGCGATTTCTCCAAATCATCCGCCCCAGATCCGAAAAAAAAAAGCCCCCAGAACGCCTCCCTCTCGGACGATTCCGAGCCTAGATTCAGGAGCACTTTGAGTTCAACCACAACAAACCGCGCTAGTTCTGTAAATGGTCAAAAACATGTTGATTTGATAAACTGTACATGTGCATTGCGGGCCGCGGAATCGCACTGGCAATACAATACTGGGAGTTTGAAGTAAAAAAAAAAAGGGCCGCAAAAGGGTACCTCCTGCACAGAAACAAACTTGTTGATTGATAAACGAGTGCATCGCGGGCCGTGGAATCGCGATACCAAGATCTGGATGAGGTTTTTCAGTATAAAAGGCAGCCGCAAAACAGTACCACCTCAGGCTACTCAGAAACCAACTTGCTACCCACCCAACGAAGCTACCAAACACAATGAAGTTCACCATCGCCCTCACCGTTCTCGCTGCTGCTGTCACCGCAGCTCTCGCGCGTGCCGCTCGTACGCAGTCCGATAGCCTTCTCTCTGCGCCGACTGACGACTTGAAACCACAGCCAAGCCGGTCAATTTCGATACTCCAGCCGTACTGTACGCGTTGGAGTTGGAGAATCCGCCGTTCTAAGGTGTGGCTTTTCCATTTCGACACTTGGTCGGTTGCTGACCCGCCGCACCAGTGAGCGCTCCAACGTCGGAGAAGACGAGTCCAGAGGCCCCAGATTGTTTTGTAATGACGATTGTTTTGACGACTGTTTTGAGATTGTTTTGTAATGCTACTTGTGTTTTCCGTGCTAGCTTGAGAAATAACTGTCTTGATAAAAATGGTCAACAGTCGGCGATTGGTCGACACCGTCTGGAGATCCATCGTCGACGAGAACTAGGACACTTTAGCTGTGGCCGGCAGGACATCGCGAAAAGCACCCGAACGCACGGGAGCATCTCAAGGACTTTAAAGTGGTGTATCTTGGCGTGAATTACGATTTGACGCGGCTGTGTTCGAAAGCAATGTAGACAGCTAGCAGCTAGCTGCTGTCTGGAGAAAGCGGGTGTGGGTAGGCAAAGCGGAGAACCCTGTACAGAGCAGACCTGAGTCGGGATCCGTCACAGAGAATAACAGGATGCCTTGACGCAAGATGTACTGTGGCGTGAACATTCAACGGAAGCGGCCAGACAGCATTGGAGAATTTGGCCGCGGACGAAGAAATCCACCTCATCCAACGAGCGTAGGATAAGATCGGCGAACTCGTTGCGGGAAAAGAGAATCGGCTTCGGGCGTCACGGTGATCGTTTTGTGGAATTTCGCATGAGAGAAAGAGACAAGCCCACAAAACACGAGGCAATTCCATTTTCGGCCTTATGATAGGATCAATCCCGGTTTGCTCGGAGCTACCCGACGACTGCTGTCACAACGGCGAAGCGTGACGAAGCGTGACGACTGCGCTTTCTCTCTTACATCCACGCAATGTCTGGTAAATACGATGGCAGAAAAGACGATAGCCCGAGAGATACACCGACCTGTGATGACTTTTTGAGCAATACTCCCATGCAGCAAACGATGGTCGTTCACCGGTGAATACGTTCAGTATGCAGCGCCGTGTGGAGCCGCTAACCATGATGAACTAGACATCATCGAGCGCTCAACCGTAAGGGCCGAGCAATTGCACGCATTGTCCGCGCTCATGGGTGGTGCCCCCTGGCCATTGCGCGCATATTCCGGGTCTCGGAGACGACAATCTGTCGTTGCGTACAACCGGGGCAGATTGAGCTGTATTACCCAGAAGACCTTCAAGGAGACGATTACGAGTATGCTGGGGGAGAATTTAGAGAACAATTTCCGCCCGTGCGCCGTCAGGACAACTCAATTGTCGAGCTGGAGAGTGACTCGGAGGAAGACCAACCTGGACCCAATGTGAGCACTGAGATATTACAGTTAATGATTCGTTAAGCACTGTACACAACTTGGATTTAACAGGCTCGGCGCAGGGCGAGAACGAAGTCCAAATTTACCACGCCGAAAAAGGCCATCGTTACAAAGGTACACCGTCTCTTTACCATTCGCAGCGACTGATATTACCGTTTCAGATGCCCCGCCGTACGCGTCCAGTGAAGAAATCTCCCTACAATACTGCAAAGTCCGCTCCTCCAGCTGAGGTGAGAGCTCTCGATTATCCAAGCTCTGAGATTACACCCGGACAACTCCGACGGCTCAGGAGTCCCTCAACCAACGCCACATTCAAGTTGCTTGCGGCCGCAACCCCAAAGTCTCGAGGACATCCACTCTAAATCACGAGCTACTTATTGAGTGACCCTCTCGCTCGGTAACCCTGGACTGGTTTGAACTTTGAATTCGCTACTTGGGAACTTGAACTCTCCGAGCAATGTTGCGTCCAAGTCTCCAGGGTCGACTGTGGAGCATGCATATCTTCCAAGCTGTAGCGTGGCGTGTTTCCACCCGCAATCGATGCAATCTCTCCGGTGTCTCGCACCGCGGCGTATGTATGTATTCCTTGTTCCGGAGTCCACATTCTCCGTCCGAGTCGTCCAACTCGTCCAACACTATTTAGTATTCAGCTTCCGCGGTGCTTGTGATAGTCCTCGTGCCGCGGGCCTGCATCTGAGATCTCCGAGACCATGCAGGGTCCACGTGTCTCATTCGTACATGCTAAATGACTGCTAATGATCATCCTTTGTCCATTTATAATCACAACTGTGCGCAACGTCGCGCTCTGTTTAGCTTCTGACACCATCCGAAATCTCCAACAACATCTATAACGCCTCCATAACCTCTTTCTTGTCCTCGGCGCTCGCATTTCCAATGTGGCGCGAATGTTCTGATTCCACGGCGGAGAAACGCGCCAAGTCCGGTCCGAAAGGTCCTGAACCCTGAACCTTGTAGAGAAGATTCCCCGACTCGGAGAGAGAGAGCCTAAGCTGTAAATAGCGGAGTGATTTGAATAGGTGGGCGCCATACCGGTCCGATTGATAATACTGGGTACTTGATCAAGTTCCGGCTCTCGCCGCAAGTGAGTGAACAGATTTAGACCGAGGAATCCACAATCACAACAGGTTGCAATTGCCCCCTTTTCCTTGCTTTCGTCGGACTCGGACTCAGAGCCCAGAGCTTGGGAACGACAGAGTAATTTCAAGTCTGGATCTACATGATGCTCGTACAGGCAAGAGCGATTTCTCTATATCCTCCGCCCCAGATCTGAAAAAAAAGCCACCAGAAACGTCTCCCTCTCGGACGATTCCGAGACTACATTCAGGAGCACTTTGAGTTCAACCACAACAAACCGCGTTAGTTCTAGACCTTTACCTCGAGGAATCCACAATCACAACAGGTTGCAATTGCCTGCTTTTCCTTGCTTTCGTCGGACTCGGACCCAGAGCCCAGAAATTGGGAACGACAGAGTAATTTCAAGTCTGAATCTGCATGATGCTCATACAGGCAAGAGCGATCTCTCTGCATAATTTTGCCACAGATCTGAAAAAAAAAGCCACCAGAAACGCCTCCCTCTCGGACGATTCCGAGCCTAGATTCAGGAGCACTTTGAGTTCAACCACAACAAACCGCGCTAGTTCTGTAAATGGTCAAAAAGATGTTGATTTGATAAACTGTACATGTGCATTGCGGGCCGTGGAATTGCACTGGCAATACAATACCGGGAGTTTGAAGTAAAAAAAAAAAAAAAAGCGGCCGCAAAAGGGTACCTCCTGCTCAGAAACATACTTGTTAATTGACGCAACGCATGCATCGCGGGCCGTGGAATCGCGATACCAAGATCTGGATGGAATTTTTCAGTATAAAAGGCAGCCGCAAAACGGTACCACCTCAGGCTACTCAGAAACCAACTTGCTACCCAACTTGCTACCAACCACAATGAAGTTCACCATCGCCCTCACCGTTCTCGCCGCTGCTGTCACCGCAGCTCTCGCGCGTGCCGCCCGTACGCAGTCCAATAGCCTTCTCTCTGCGCCGACTGACGACTTGAAACCACAGCCAAGCCGGTCAATTTCGATACTCCAGCCGTCCTGTACGCGTTGGAGTTGGAGAATCCGCCGTTCTAAGGTGTGGCTTTTCCATTTCGACACTTGGTCGGTTGCTGACCCGCCGCCCCAGTGAGCAGCTCCAACGTCGGAGAAGACGAGTCCAGAGGCGCCAGATTGTTTTGTAATGACGATTGTTTTGACGACTGTTTTGAGATTGTTTTGTAATGCTACTTGTGTTAACGTTTTGCGTGCTAGCTTGAGAAATAATTGTCTTGATAAAAATGGTCAGCAGTCGGCGACTGGTCGACACCGTCTGGAGATCCATCGTCGACGAGAACTAGGACACTTTAGCTGTGGCCGGCAGAACATCGCGAAAAGCACCCGAACGCACGGGAGCATCTCAAGGACTTCAAAGTGGTGTATCTTGGCGTGGATTACGATTTGACGCGGCTGTTCGAAAGCAATGTAGACAGCTAGCCGCTGTCTGGACAACCGGAACGCGAGCTTTGCTTGAGTGCGCTGCGATGTATTTGCCAGGCTAGACGCACATAACACAACAATAGTTTTGGAAGAAAATACGGACGTTGAACGAGACCATGCCCTTCGAATCAACTCCAACTCTGTGATGTGGTGCTCTGCCATTCCTCGTCCTCCCTACTATGCTCGAGATGACCATCGTCGAAACTGTCACAATGTCGGGCCATAAGTCGGGAACTGTGAGCCGGTTTCCCCCGAGTGTCGTAAAGCATGCCCCAATGATTGGAAACCGAAGCGGAGAAGAGCGAGACGCATGGGAGGGAAGAGGACTATCCAGATTGCGTGAAGTGAACGCACTATGACGCCATTGGTCAGCCAGGAGAAAGAGTGAGAAAGAAAGAACGGGGGCGTACGAGACTTTCGGGCCTTGGTCAGACTCAGGCTGGTGCAGTGTGTAGAAGCGACGATAGAATTCATCCTTGTTTGATATCGTACATCCGTCTGTACATCTTGTTGCTTATGCTCCAACGCCAATAGCTCGAAGGTACCCCACCCGATGTGCGTTGACGTCCGTGGCCGCGGTACGAGCATGTGGGACCCACTTGGGCTCATCCTGGAAGAGCCGAAGCGCCTTGATACGATCCTTCTCGTCGAGCGTGAAGCGGTGGTAGATGCCCGCCGGGAGGACAAGCAAGTCACCAGGCTCGACGGCGACACGAATCCAGGCATCCGAGGGCGTTTCTGTCAAGGTCTGCATGGGTGCTGGAGGACGAGAGGATGAGAACGCACCACGGACGTCGAAGAACCCGCTCCCGCTGAGTATGTACCGAATCTCTTCGTCTTCATGCATATGCCTGCCCCGACCAGCACGTTAGCACGCAAAAGTGAGCACAAAAAGAGCACGCACTCCTCGAAGAATCCCTTGATTTTCGCTTCGTAAACTTCGCCCATACCTTCGCGCGAGACGTCGATAGTGTCCCGGTTCTTGTACCCCCGGTCCTCTGCAATCCCATCGACTTGGCTCTCGTATCCGTCGACAGGGATGTGCCAGGTCAGAACGTTCATCTTGGCAAGCACCGTGCTGTCGACGGGCTGGCTAGGTACATGGTCGTGCGGGAGACGCTGGTCGCCGGGGAGATTGTCGAAGTAGTATGCGCGCATCGAGGAGAAGAAGGTGGATTTGCTCGGATCATTTTCCGCATCGGGCCACGCCAGCTTGATCCAATGCCACCACGACGCACTCGCGAGCTCTGGTAGTCTTGACCCGCAGGTCGTTGGGATGGTTCTGCGCAATTTGCCTCGTATCTTCAAGACCCTGTCTGCGAGAATCCTCCGCGGAATTCGTTATCAGTTGACATCCTGATTCAAGTTCCTCTGGCTCTTGCAACCTGCCGCCTTCCTTCCTGCTGCCTTTCACAAGTGTTCGCCCTTTCGAGAATCAAACATGTTTCAACTCATCTCCTTCCGAACTCTATCCGCAATCTATCGAGTACGTGATCCATCCGGTACTTGGCATGGTGGCTTGCTCACGGTCTCTCTCGGTGGCCACAGGAGACCGGGTCTTGGGCCTTGCTTACGGCTTGCAGACTGCTGTCATTCGATTCGGCGCCGCATCTCCGGCGGTTGTCGTTCGCTTGGTAGACACGAATATCACTCATTGCTTTCCATGGAGATGGAGAATCCACATCGACTGTGCTCTCCAGCTCCGCGATGGGACGGCGCCGATGTCGCGCCTACAGGCACCCATTTACCGCTTAACGCTTGGTGCGATATACTCCCGTGCAATTGAAGGAATGTCCGCTCAAGAATATTGCTGGTAACGAATGTATGAACGAGTGATAGATGAAACTTGAACCTGAGACTCGATGCGCGAACATGTGCAACCCGGCCCCAGTGCACTCCCCATCGGACTAGCCATCGGAACCGCTTCGAAGTCACACAATATCACACTCCGCGAAAGATGGACTTTCGACGAACGCTGCGCATGATGTGTATCCTGCACAAGGCGCCACATCCCGGGGAACAACTGTCGAACAGCCACTTACGGCAGTGACGAGGCGTCATTCTGACTCGCCGGAGCCTGCTGGAGCGACATGGGTTCTGGAACGTCGAGACCTCCGGAGGCGGTCCAAGCGACCCGAGGATGACAAAGTGGCGGACTCAAGAGAAAGTTCGATGCAGGATGATTTGAATAATTATTCGATAGTACATTGTAAGGGTACAAAGTTGTATGCACAGCAAAGATTCAGCGAAAGCACAATGATAGCGTGTATAACTGAAAAGCGCGGTAGCTTCAGTGAACGAGCCAACTATCAACGGCAGATAACTTACCAGATGCGAGTTCACTCTATAGAGTCAATGGAAATTCGAATCTGGCGATTATTCTGGATGTAGCGTTAGAAAGGGAGTTCGCAGGGGGCCACGGCTGTGGAGCGTACTGAAAGGGCAGTTGGAACTGCAAAGCGCGGCAAGTCAGTCGTCGTGCACGATATTGAGTTAGAAGAGACTCACTCGTGAGTGCCTCGGCGACCCCCGCAATGGCAGCATGTTGGGCCGTTCGACATCGAGGTTGTTGGTGCAGCCGCGGTGGCCGTCTCGCTTTCGCTCTTGTTGTTCACCGGCGATGCCGAGGCGGTCGCAGTATTGGAGGAGATAGTCGCAGTGTGCATCGTAGGGAAGATGAGAGGCGGTGAGTTGAAGAAGAGAGGGATGATAGCTCAAGTCGACGCTAGCTGAGTGGCTTTTATACGTTTTCCAAAAAAAAATGCTGTGAGTGGGCGTCTCCTCTTGTTCGGAAAGCGCTTGCCCCATTTCGGTCTATTTCCAATCATGAACGTCGGGATGCCGTAGCTGAGTTATTGCATCATGTCAAGGCCCGCACCAGTATTCTGTTTCGGAAATTTCCCGCTATTGAGTTCTTCGAAAGGCGGCTCTCAGAGGCTTGAATTAGCCACGGCGGCGTCCGGATGCGGTGCTCGCTTACGATGATGGATGATAGCGCTAGCGAATAACGCCGTTACGCGAGCTTCAACGGTTGCGTTTTGGAGGTCCATATGGATAAAGCTCCATTCCGGCTAGCCTTGGAGTTGATTAATGCTGCGATTCCTTTCGTCAGGTCGCGCGGAATCGCAGAAGATCACGGCAGTTCTTGCAGTTCTGGTCGTTGATCGTTCTGTGCCAGTGGGCGTGGGGACATTCTGAAGAATGGAAGCATGCGCGCAGAGTGGGCATTGACCCTGGGCCTCGGCTGTGTAGTTGCTGGAGATGTTGAACGTTGAATCAGAAATCTCGAGTATCTTCTGGTGCTCGTGCTAGTGACTCGCGGTTCAGCCCAGGAAGCAGATCGGCCTTGGATCGAGCGCCGACGGGCATCGCAAATTCTAAGCCATAATATTCAGCTCATAACGTTGAATTATGCAGTAAACCTCGTGAAAGACCACACTAATGAAGGATCTTGAGAGAAGTCAACGAATTGCCAATGCTGGAGCTCAGGCGTGATAAAGTGCGAACTTGAGCCATTGTCAAGCTCGTTGCTGATGAGGAGTGAGGTTTGCCGAGAGAAAGGGTCTTGCTGACGACGCTGAGTAATACAGTGGAGTGCTTTGTGTGCATTATGCGGTCTTGTGGTGATCCATGGCGGCCTCGGGCAGGCGGAGAACACTGGTGTTGGTGAAGAGACACCGTGTCACTGGCACTGGCACGTACCTGAGGGGCACCAGGGGCCGCGTGAAATGTGCCATTAAAGAGCGGGTCTTGCCTGCAGAAGGGGCCGGAGATGCAGGCCGCAGTAGCCCGATGACGGGCGGAGACAAGCGCAGTGGTTGATCCGTTGATGGCCCCGGGCCCGGACATGTACCTGCGCCGAGCACGAAATACAGCTGCACGTAGTTTTCGTATGTTTGTCCGAGGTATTCGGTCTGTCCGCAGTGCCCGGTGCCAGAAACGAAAAAGAAGACGGGCAGACCCGGCGGAGCAAAACTTTTTTGAACATTTGGCTAACATGGTTGGATAATTGTATACTTATCTTGTGAACTGAAGTACTGACTATAGAACGTAGATAGAACGAACGAAGCCGCGAGTCTTTATACTACTAGCACGATGTTGCGAACACAGCTTGAATCCCGGTAACGCGTTTCAACCTTCAACGAAGCGCAAACTCCAGCGCAACCACTTGAAGCGGAGACAACCCTGAGCCCTTCTCCCCGTGAATCGTCGCGCTTCCTTTCTGCAGTCCTCTGCTAATAATTTCGGGCATTTTCGATGCACCAGCGCTGAGCGAGCAGAGTCGGTCGAGCGTGAAACCGTGTGCGCAGAAAAGCTGGACGTGTGAGGAAAAGTTGAAGCCATGAACGTTGAGTAGGAAATCCTCGAGGGAAGTAGAGTCATCGGCGGTGGATCCCATAGAGGTCTGTGAGATGCGAATGTAAATGGAAAACGCGTTCAAAGGAAATACTCTCACCTGCGAAGTGGCGGCCAATTCCTTCAGGGCAACCTCCAGAGTCACTATCTCGAACACATCAAGCCCGAACTTGGTGCTCTGTCTGAGCAGAAGCCGCGTAAGGGCCTCCGATATTTCGTCCTCGGGCCACTGGGCGAGGGCGTGAAACCGCTCCACGGTGAATCCTTGTGTCTCGTAAAGCGCCAGGTGCGCTGGAGTTGTGATGCCCTTCGATGTATTTTGGGGAAGTAGAGATTGTATGAAATCTTGCAGGGATAGAGAGATCGTCGACGGCTGCTGGCGGGGAACGCTATGGGAAGATTCCAGCATTCGGACAACGGAAGACTCGGAGTCGGAACCCTGTTATAAAATCATGAGCAGACGGGAACAGTAGCATCGACTATTACTGACATCGGACGCCGCGGTGACCGCTCTTGCGGGGACAAAGCGAGATAGTTTGATGGGACGACGAAAAACCTTGGGAACGATAAGTTTATACTTCTCAGCTTGGACGCTGGAGAACTCACCTCAGCTGTGGGAGCAGACCGTGACTTTGCGGTAGTACTAGTGTAACGATATTTCTGCGCTGGCCGGCTTGGAATCTGAAGGGAGACTATCAGCCACCGCGAACGGTAAAGAGAAGGCGTAACCTTCGCAGCGATGTACGTTTGCGGCGTGGTAATTCGGAACTTCAAGTTCTTTCTGGCCCCGCGGGAAGTCTGTTGAACCGAAGTTGTGCACGGTGGTTCACCGAGAAACATCTCACTCACCTTGGGTCCAGGTCGGTATTCCTCCGAGTCGCTCTCAAGCTCAACAATTGAATTGTCCCGACGGCGCACGGGCGGAAATTGTTCTCTAAATTCTCCCCCAGCATACTTGTAATCATCGCCTTGAAGGTCTTCTGGGTAATACTGCTCAATCTTCGGCGGTTGTACGCAACGACAGATTGTCGTCTCCGAGACCCGGAATATGCGCGCAATCTCCAGGGGGGACCACCCATGAGCGCGGACAATGCGTGCAATTGCTCGGCCCTTGCGGTTGAGTGCTCGATGTTGTCTAGTTCGTCATGGTTAGCGACTCGACACGGCGCTGCATACTGAACAGATTCACCGGTGAACGACCATCGTTTGCCGCATGGGAGTATTGCTCAGAAAGTCATCACAGGTCGGTGTATCTCTCGGGCTATCGTCTTTTCTGCCATCGTATTTACCGGACATTACGTGGATGTAAGAGAGAAAGCGCAGTCGTCACGCTTCGCCGCTGTGACAGCTGTCTAGTTAAACTCGCCGTCGGGTAGCTCGGAGCAAGCCGGGTTGATCCTACCTTTCATAACGCCGAAAATAGAATTGCCTCGTGTTTCGTGGACGGTGGGCTTGTCTCTTTCTCTCATGCGAAATTCCGCAAAACGTTAACGCCCAAGCCGATTATTTTTTCCCGCAACCAGTTCGCCGATTTCATCCTACGCTCGTCGGATGATGACCGTGAGGCGGATTTCTTCGTCCGCGGCCAAATTCTTCAATGCTGTCTGGCCTCTTCCGTTGAATGTTCACGGCACAGTACATCTTGCGTCAAGGCATCCTGTTATTCTCCGTGACGGATCGCGACTCTGGTCTGCTCTGTACAGGGTTCTCCTCTTTGCCTACCCACACCCGCTTTCTCCAGACAGCAGCTAGCTGCTAGCTGTCTACATTGGTTTCGAACAGCTGCGTCAAATCGTAATCCACGCCAAGATACGCCACTTTGAAGTCCTTGAACAGCCCTGAGGATGCTCCGGTGCTTTCGGGTGCTTTTCGTGATGTCCTGCCGGCCACAGCTAATGTGTCCTAGTTCTCGTCGACGATGGATCTCCAGACGATATCGACCAATCGCCGACTGCTGACCATTTTTATCAAGACAATTTTTTCTCAAGCTAGCACGGAAAACACAAGTAGCATTACAAAACAATCTTCAAAACAGTCGTCAAAGCAATCGTCATTACAAATCAATCTGGGGCCTCTGGACTCGTCTTCTCCGACGTTGGAGCGCTCACTGGTGCGGCGGGTCAGCGGGCGGCCAAGTGTCCAAATGGAAAAGCCACCTTAGAACGGCGGATTCTCCAACTCCAACGCGTACACTACGGCTGGAACATCGAAATTGACCGGCTTGGCTGTGGTTTCAAGTCGTCAGTCGGCGCAGAGAGAAGGCTATTGGACTGCGTACGAGCGGCACGCGCGAGAGCTGCGGTGACAGCAGCGGCGAGAACGGTGAGGGCGATGGTGAACTTCATTGTTGTTTGGTAGCTTGGTTGGGTAGGTAGCAAGTTGGTTTCTGAGTAGCCTGAGGTGGTACCGTTTTGCGGCTGCCTTTTATACTGAAAAAACCCCATCCAGATCTTGGTATCGCGATTCCACGGCCCGCGATGCACGCGTTCCTCAATCAACAAGTTTGTTTCTGTGCAGGAGGTACCCTTTTGCGGCCGCTTTTTTTTTTACTTCAAACTCCCGGTATTGTATTGCCAGTGCGATTCCGCGGCCCGCAATGCACATGTACAGTTTATCAAATCAACATGTTTTTGACCATTTACAGAACTAGCGCGGTTTGTTGTGGTTGAACTCAAAGTGCTCCTGAATCTAGGTTCGGAGTTGTCCGAGAGGAAGGCGTTTCTGGTGGCTTCTTCAGATCTGTGGCAAAATTATGCAGAGAGATCGCTCTTGCCTGTATGAGCATCATGCAGATTCAAACTTGAAATTAGGTCTGTCGTTCCCAAGCTATGGGCTCTGAGTCCGAGTCTGACGAAAGCAAGGAAAAGCGGGCAATCGTAACCTGTTGCGATTGTGGATTCCTCGAGGTAAAGGTCTAGAACTAGCGCGGTTTGTTTGTGGGGTGCTCCTGAACTTAGGCTCGGAATCGTCCGAGAGGGAGGCGTTTCTGGGGGCTTTTTTTCAGATCTGGGGCGGATGATATAGAGAAATCGCTCTTGCCTGTATGAGCATCATGCAGACTTGGAATCACTCGGTTATTACCGAGCTCTGGGCTCTGAGTCCCAGTCCGACCAACGCAAGGAAAAGCAGGCAATTGCAAACCTGTTGTGATTGTGAATTCCTCGAGGCAAAGGTCTAAATCTGCTCACTTACTTGCAGCGAGAGCCCGGAACTTGAACTAGTACCCAGCTATACCAGTCGGACCGGTATGGCGCCCACCTATTCAAATCACTCCGCTATTTACGGATTAGGCTCTCCGAGTCCGAGTCGAGGAATCTTCTTTACAAGGTTCAGGGTTCAGGACCTTTCGGACCGACTTGGCGCCGTTGGAATCAGAACAGTCGCGCCACATCGAAATGCGAGCGCCGAGGACAAGAAAAGGTTGTCGAGGCGTTATAGATGTCGTTGGAAGATTTCGAATCGTGGCAGAAGCTAAACAGCGCGACGTTGCGCATAGTTGTGATTATAAATGGACAAAGGATGATCATTAGCAGTCATTTAGCATGTACGAATGACACGTGGACCCTGCATGGTCTCGGAGATCTCAGATGCAGGCCCGCGGAACGAGGAGTATCACAAGCACCGCGGAAGTTAAATACTAAATAGTGTTTGACTCATTGGACAGCGGAGAATGTGGACTCCGGAACAGTGCGCGACACCGGCGAGATTGCATTGATTGCGGGTTAAAACGCGCCACTCTACAGCTTGGACGATATGCATACTCCACAGGAGACTCGGACGCAACTTTTCTCGGAGAGTTCAAGTTCCCAAGTAGCGAATTCAAAGTTCAAATCAGGGTAACCAATCATTCAATAAGTAGCTCGTGATTCAGAGTCACGGCGTTTGGATGTCCTCGAGACTTTGGGGTTGCGGCCGCAA
Organism: Mycena amicta; assembly: GCA_029282125.1. Lineage (NCBI taxonomy): Eukaryota > Fungi > Basidiomycota > Agaricomycetes > Agaricales > Mycenaceae > Mycena > Mycena amicta. The sequence goes on from JARIHP010000022.1 coordinate 190,297, forward strand.
GCAACTTGAATGTGGCGTTGGTTGAGGGACTGCGCCAATATCCTGAGCCGGCGGAGTTGTCCGGGTGTAATTTCAGACGGTTGGCGGTCGCTGCGGTCGCATACCGCGTCGTCTCCCCTCTGTTGAAAATTCTGTGCAGGAAGTGACATCCGGGCCGTGGCGGACGCCGCACGGTTCTGGCAGCCGAAGGCACCGACACATTAACCGCGCTGCCGACGACCATAAATAGTATACTCTCAATTTTGGAAATTGTGCATTTAGTCCCCCGCGTACTGGCATCTGAGCAAACTCCTTCCCTCGCTCTTCGTGATTGCAGGCATTGCGGTAGGCTCACACGAGATGTCGGGCGTTGCCTCTGGAAGAATCAGCGATCCGCATGTGCAGGGGACTTGATTTACGTCGTCTTGAGTCATCTTTGTCTTTCTCCAGGTTTCTGGCCCGAGATCTACGAAAAGTTCGACCGCCTGATCGGATGGTGCGAACAGTCCTCAACAGTGAACACTGCGAAGTCGAGTTGAAAGTAAATAATATGTATTTCCACGCTCCTCAGCGGGACCGCCGTCCATCAACCCATTCACGAAAGCTCCGCTACTTGGAGGTGAAGGATTTTGCTCTACGGCTTCGGACGTTCTCGGATCACATCACAACCCACCTCCGATGCTGTGTCATCGTCACGCCGTTACCCTCTTGACAGTGAACCACAATGTTCTGCTTTTGTCTTCCTTTGCGCCTCTCTCTCTCATAGTACCCGCTTCAGCGCTCGCCTTGTTTTCCGATGACTCCCACCGACGCCCTTCGGCCGCCCTGCGTTCGATCACAGTCAGCTCACTTGCACGCGAGAATCGAGATGCGAACGAGCCCGAGGAGTAGTGGAACGGCTTCAGCGTCTGGATCTGGTGGACGCTCAGATATTCAAACCTTAACTGCAGTCTGAGTCGGCAGCGGTGATTCGGGCAGCTGCGAGCACCGTGGTCGGTGTCCGCAAACACCGAACGAACGCACGGTGCGCTTGTTCCGATCATTCAATATTCCCATACTGTGCTAACTGTCCTCTGCAATCGGAATTATTTACGCTAGCTTCAACTCCGACTCTCAACCAGCCCGGGCGTAACTAACTTGCGCCTCAACCGACCTTTCGCATCGGGGTCGTGAACGCCGAGAGAACTTGCAATTTGTCCTGTCAACGACCCTCTGCTAAATGCAAATGTGATAATTGTTGTCGATCCCGCTACCGGGAAAATGCGGGGTACCTCGTCCGAGTACCGCCGACAGGGCGGATCTCCAGATCTGCGTCCGCCAAAGCAACCCCATCATGACACAGTCGCCATCTGGCCTGATGTGCACGCGGTCAGTGGTCTCTTCAGTGTTGCCAATTGGGCTCAGCTCGACATTCAGCTAGGTCCCTGCTTTGCCGCACTTGACCAGAACTGAAGTTTCAGTGTCAGCGTTGACAGTTTCTGCACTGGCTCCTATAAGTTTATCGCACACAGCCGAGCGTGCACACATCACCTCGGCAACCACATGCCTACATCGCGACTAGTCGTATGCCCGGCGTTGATCTCAGATGATACATCCGTGTGCTTCCCTACAACCATCCCTTTATCAAGCCCGCCCATGCACAAGGTTCCCCACATCTCCCTCCTTCCCTCTCCCTCGCCCTTGCGATGTCGTCGAACAACACCGCCGCCGAGACTGCACCCCAGCTGCTTCCCAATTCCTCTTTCACGCTTGACAACACCCTTGGGGCGGTCATCGTGGGCTTTGCGGCTTCGTGTGTGGTGTATGGAATGTGCGTATCTGTGCCTTTCGGGCTTCTCCGTAATTAATCTAGAAATGCAGCCTTCTCACCCAAGCATGGGCATACTTCCGAAGGTTTTCCCTGGACTCGCTCGTCGTACGTGCCGGTACTTCCGTGAATGTCCCTTGCTCATGCTTTGCATCGCAGTACAAGTTCCTCGTGGCCGTGATAGTGTGCGGTTTCTCCCATTCCGCTCGTCTACGCAACTTATTCCTCCCAGACTTCTATGTACTGCCGACCAAGCGCTCATCGGTCACTTTGTCTACTTCTACACCTTGGGGAGCGTGCGGAACCCGACAGCATTGCTCGCGGGGCACACTACGTGGTCCATCATCGTGCGTTTCCGTTCCTCCTCTTTTCCGGTTTCAGATCGCTGAGATATCGTCCCGTTCCGTGTAGTTGCAACAAACAGTTAGCTGTGTTGTTGGTGGGATCGTGAAATGTGCATTCGCCACGCGTGTATACCGCTTTAGCGAACGCAACAGCTTCATCACCGCGTTCATCGTGTGTTGCCTTTGCTTCCTTTGCCACGCTTCCCGTTAATCATCAAGCCCAGGTCCTGCTCGCACTCGGACAACTCGCGGTCGCTTTGGTCTTCACCATCCAGGCCTTTGGGCTCGCGACCATCCCAGCGGTGTTCCAGCTCCGCACCTTGGGGACCATCTCCATTGGCCTCGGCGTCAGCACAGATGTTGTCATCGCCGCTTCCTTGTGCTTCTTCCTCAACCGCCTTCGCACGGGGTACAAACCCGCCGATTCCCTCGTAACGCGGCTCGTCGTGGATACGATTAATACCGGCGTGTTGACTACCGCTGTTAGTCTCACGACGCTGTTGCTGGTGCGTTGCCTTTAATCATTCACCTTCTATCGCTTATCATGTCTTAGTTCGACTTCCAATCGGGCAGCCTTGTCTTCCTCGCGACCTTCTTCCTCCTCTCCAAACTCTACGGCGTCTCATTCCTCGCCACGCTCAACACCCGCCGTGCCGTTCGCGGGCGGGGAACCGACGCAGAAACCGGCGCCATGGACGACGACCGCTCCGGTATGCCCTCCAACGGCTTCCCAGGGCAGATGCGCTCTGGTTCTGCTGCAACCGGTGGTTCCCGCTCCAACAAGCGCCAACAAGAGGAGACCAACATGTTTGCGCTCGGGACGCGGGTGCCGTCGTTCCACGAAGCCGATTACGCCCAAGAGAGCGAGTACGAGTATCCGTTCTCCCTGGACTCGAAAGTCGCAGTGGGATCTGGGGATAGGGAATATGTAAGGGGACTGCATCCACATCCGCCTCCGCAGCAGTACGCCTTCTGAGCCCACCTTCATTTCCTATCCTCGTCTCCCGTGTCTCGATTACCAGCTGTATTATCGCACTCGCACCCGCACTGTATCACCAGCCATTCATTCTTTTTCTTCCTGCCTAGACTACAGCGTACCTACCAAAAGCTGTCCTCTCGTTTACCTGCCACGTACATATTTTTGCTTGTAGATGAAGATCGTTCTTGACCGTCATGACAAAATCGGATTCCCGCTTACCAACCGCTTACTCAGGCTCGGCGGTTGCTCGGAACAAGAAAACGATCCATCTTGCGATCTTTTCGAAGCAATTCTGTCGCCATATGTGCCACTGGATGGCCTCGGAAAGACGAACAGCTCTAGTTCTTCCCGATAACGAACCACCATGTCCACCACAAAGCTTTTCACCCCGGTTAACGTCGGCACCATTTCCCTCCAGCATCGGGTCGTTCTCGCCCCCTTGACGCGGTACAAGGGCGACAAGGAGCATGTCCCGTACCTCCCTCTTGTCAAGGAGTACTACAGCCAGCGCGCGAGTACCCCGGGAACGCTGCTCATCACGGAGGGAACTTTCATCGCAGCGCAAGCCGGTGGATATGCGCATGTTCCTGGGATTTGGAGTGCAGCGCAGATAAAGGCTTGGAAGGAGGTGCGTGTTCCGCGTCTCGATTCATCGTCACTCGTCTCATCCACAAAATCTAGGTTACCGCGGCGGTACACGCCAAAGGCTCCTTCATATTCATGCAACTCTGGGCCCTCGGTCGCGCAGCCAATCACTCGCAACTGCTGACGGAGGACGAGAGCTTCCCGTTAGTGTCGGCCTCGAATGTCCCGTATGGCCCTCGTAAAGATGCCCCACTCCGACCATTAACGATAGAGGAAATCAAGGAGTACGTCGAGCTATATGCACAGGCGGCCCGCAATGCCATCGAGGCTGGCTTCGACGGAGTGGAGGTCCATTGTAAGTTCAGTCAGACTAAGCTGTGAACTACGCAGGCAGGCTCACGTTTCATAGCGGCGAACGGCTACCTCCCGGACCAATTCCTTCAAGATGTAACCAACAAAAGAACGGACGATTACGGCGGGAGCATCGAGAATCGCTCGCGTTTCGTGCTCGAGGTTGTGGACGCGCTCGTGCAAGCAGTCGGCGCTAATCGTACTGCTATACGATTCAGTCCATGGGGTCACTTCGCGGGTGCGTCCCAGTTAATCCCTCTTGCAACAACGCACCTCCGAGCTGAAGCCAATCGCACTTGAAGGAATGGGAATGGAGGACCCCATCCCGCAATTCTCACACACAATCTCTGCACTGGCTTCAGCCTACCAGGACCCACCCCTTGCTTACCTTCACCTCGTCGAGCCGCGCGTCCAAGGCAACGTGACGCGCGATCCCAACGAGATTGGCAAACACGAATCGAATCTCCCGTTTAGAAAGATTTGGCGCGGACGTGGGCGAGCGATGATACTTGCCGGTGCGTTCACGAAGGAGATCGCGCATAGTACGCTCCAGGGAGAGGAGGAGGAGGAAGGAGAGCATTTGTTGGTTGCTTTTGGGAGGTGGTACATTTCGAACGTACGTGATTTATTAGGAATTTTTGACATCGCTCAAGAGGAGCCACAGCCCGACCTGCCTGCGCGCCTTAAGAACGATATTTCGCTCACGCCGTACATTCGCGAGACATTCTATCTCGTCGGAGAGAATTCGCCGAGAGGATATACCGATCAACCGTTTGCCAATGCTACAGAGGGAGGAGACGCTACCTGATTATTTCCTTCGTAGGATCGTCAACGTAGAACTTAGTTGGTCCGAGTTGACCCGTTACACGATGTGAATAGTAAATACAAGGCTGTTGTCTGCTCTTCTAAATAGATGTACTTCGAACTTCAATTCGTGGTTATATTCCGGCGCAGCTCCTTCCATCTGGGCGTCGAGACGATCTGCAAGTAGCAAGCTTGCTCGCAATCAAGCTCGCGCGTTCGAGCTTCGACATTTTGGCACCGGGCGAATCTTATAACGAATTAGCTAGTCCCGGGACAATGCTGATTCTCACTCCCGCTCGACTCGGACCAATCTCCCGTCCCCATGATTCATCTTGAGATCATGACTTGTCTTCGAAGCAATTCCATACGTGCCACCGGGCGGGGAATTCGCGCACCTTTGGAAAGCGGCCTGAGGGCCCAAAATCCTCCAGCTTCACCGGTACAGCGAGCGTTGACGGTCGGCGGAGGCGCAGAGATGGCTCCACCATCATCTTCGCCCGGTCCCGCCTCATTGAGTCTCCTTTCTGGGCCAATTGTGCTGTTGGACATCTCCGCGGTCTGACGATAACGCTTCAACCTGCTTCTCACATACCGCGGTGGATTCAAGTTCTCCGTTCAAAACGATAGAAGTACCATCGAGGGACTGCGATGGCTCGGTAGTGAAGAGCTGACGGAGACGCTCCCTAGACTCCCCAGACTCCCGGTTCAAGCGGTTGGCCGTAAATACGACTGTCGCATATTGGCTACCGGATGTCGTCACTCGTCTTCTAAAGCACCGGTCTGTTCCGCTTCATATAACCTCACGGGGCTTCTGCGCCTTTGCCCCGTAGCATGTCTTCCCCAACCCTCACGACTCGAACAACCACACAGCCCGCAGGTCTCGTATTTCCGAACACGAAAACCGACACATTCTTTGGCTATGCGACGGTCACCGCCTCGACGCTGAAAGACTTTGCGGGTTCTTCATCGACTCCCTTCCTACGCACGATCTCAGCGGTCACCCTGTCGATATTGAGCATCGCACAGGCAAGTCGAAAGTCTCTCTCATCATCTTATTGTGTGGACATTGACGAATCTTTCGGTACAGAGCGTGAAGACCAACCGGGATGAATGTATCCGGATGGTCTCCCAAATTGACGAGCTTCTCTCAGTAATTTTGCGTATCTGCGTCGGATCGGACTTTCAGAGAGCTCATGGGCAGCCGCCAACACTCCCACCGGGTATGCTTTACAATATCGGGACCTTTGCAGAGTGCGTTTTTCTTATTTTACTTGCGATGAGCTCATTTCTCCGCGATAGCACCCTTCAGAAGATCCATTCGTTCATCGAGCTGCAGCAGAACACTAGCCTGATCAAGCGCTTCTTTCGACAAGGCGAGAATACGGCTTTGCTGGAAGCATGCAGGTCCGGTTTAAATCATGCAGTGGACGTATTCGGAGTGTGTTGCTTTCTCCTTCTTTGGATCGTACTTCGTATAAATGCTTCCGATAGGTGCAAACATCGCTTCAAGCCTCAGCCGAGATGGCCGATATTCAGACTCAAGCTGAAAGACGGCATGGGGAGCTTGTGGAACTGTTTAGTGGATCGAAGGCACCGACTGAATCCGACGGCGTCTCACTCGTTCGTCTATTTTCTTTGCGGTGCATGGTTCTGATATCTTTCACCGCAGATCGGCAAGAGTTTGACTCCGTTCGGAATGGGCGACAGGTGAGACCGATCCTGTGCAACATACAAACAGCTCAACTCTATCTGTCAGCTCATCCTCATTTCTACTCATACCCGCCAGCCCACAAATCTTCCACGGTCGAGAACGCGAGCTCCGGGATGTCATTTCTCTTCTTCTTCACGACCCCTCCCGTGTAGCGATTCTGGGACCAGGAGGCATCGGCAAGACCAGCCTTTGTCTGGCCGCACTTCATCATCCCGACATCGCAGCAAAATACACTCATCGCCATTTCGTTTCTTGTGAATCCGCCTTGACGCTGGATGGATTGGTGTCTGCGATCGCTGGTTGTTTGGGGGTCTCTCTGTCCGGGAGCTTGTCGAAGCGGGTGTTGCGGCATCTGTATGGATGTCCGCCGTGTATCTTGGTGTTGGATAACCTGGAATCGACATGGGAGCCGCTTCATTCGAGGAATAAAGTTGAAGAATTTCTGTCGCTACTTGCGGATATCTCGCATGTGGGCCTGCTGGTGAGTTAGCTACCAATCATCGATGAGATGTCTGAAAGACCTTCCTATAGATGACCATGCGGGGGGCTGAGCGCCCTGGTAGAATACGATGGACTCGACCGTTCATTCCTCCACTCGAACCTCTATCCGATGACGCCGCCCAACGCATATTCCTCGATATAACCGACGACACGTACGACGATGACAGAAATATGCAAGAGCTGCTCGGATTTACCAACAACGTTCCCCTCGCAGTGAACCTTGTGGCCAACATCGCTGCATTCGAAGGCAACGAAACGCTCCTCTTGCGCTGGAAAGCCGAGAAGACCCGTTTATTCTCCGATGGACCCGACAAACGCTCCAATCTCGACCTATCTATCCGCATATCGCTCTCTAGTCCCCGGATGGTCGACTCTCCCGGCGCTCTACAGCTGCTCAGCTTGCTCTCCCTCCTCCCAGACGGCATCTCCGACACCGATCTCCTGCAGAGTAACTTCCCGATTCCAGAAATCGGGAGGAGCAAGACGACGCTGGTGCGAACTTCCTTGGCGTACATCGCGCATGACCAGAGGCTGCGTGTGCTCGCTCCGATCAGGGAGTACATTCAAGACAACCATCCGCCAACCGCATCGCTTTGCCGCCCCCTGCGGAAACACTTTCACGAGTTGACCATCCTTTGGAAGAGTTACCAGCATCTGGCTACGGCGGAAATATCGCATCGCATTGCTGACAATATGGGGAATGTCGCTGCGGTGCTGGGGAGGGGACTACAGCCCGATGAGCCCGACCTGAGGGACACGCTGGATAGCATCCTGACTTTCGATGTGTTTTTCGCGGATCTCGGGGAGGGGCCCATCCGGATTGTTGGAACGCGTGCCGGAGCTGTTGGGGCATGTTGCCGACCGGGGAATCCATGCAAGGTACTTGACGGAGTATGTTCTCACCTGGCAGTACCATCCGACTGCAGACGTTAGTTCCGTGGAGGAAGAGGCGTTGGGGCATTACAGGGCTATCGGCGACAAGGCTGGAGAAGGTGCGATTTCAGGTTGCAGCCTCTCGTTCTATCTGACACTTTTTGGCCTAGGGAGATTTCTTTGCGCTGTAGGCAAATACGTCCACTGGCACGACAACGACCTGACCAAAGCACTCGCATATTTCGAGCGCGCATTGGAATTGACAAGGGATGGAGACGATCGACACACGCAATGCATCGCTCTCCGTGATGCAGCGAATATAGCCTGGCAGTTGGGGCGCTATCGCGAGGCGCATGAAATGTCGGACGAAATTCGCCGCATAGCAAAACTGCACGGACTGTTCTACCACGAGGCGCATGGAATTCGGCAGGAGCTCATCTGCCTCGTGTCGCTTGGGGATCTCAAGCAGTGCGTCGGGCTGTCGGCGTACGCTCGAGAGTTGTTGGCTATGTGTGGGTTGCAGGACGGGACGCTGGATCTGTTCATCCAGGACGTCGATGCAGACATCCATGTGCAGAAAACGGAGTACATGGAGGCGAAGGAGATTTACTCCCGGACGTACCTGATGCAGCAGCCGCTGGTGCAGGCATACGACAGGATGAACCTCATGCATGTGGAAGTTGAGATGGGACACATGGATACGAGTGAGCTTCGGCGCAAGATATTGGATGTGCGAAATGCCTTCATCACGGTCAAAAATCCGCCAGGAATGACGTTTTGCGATATATTCTTGGCGTTTGTGGACATTCGCGAGGGGCGCAAACGTGAAGGGCGGCTTGGGCTCGAGAAGGCTCTTGCGGAGAACCGCGCCATCGACCAGGAGATCTCGATCTTGGCCCTGAACAAGCTCGCAGACCTTAATCGTGGCATGAACGATGCCTCGACGACTTTTGGGTGGGCACTAGTCTTGCTTGGGTTTGCGCTCAAGGGGGCGGAACAAGATCGCAATCCACCATGCTCTGCGATGTATTGGAGACATCTTCCTCGCGTTCCAAGACGAGGATTCTGCGCTCACTGTCTTTCATGTTGCGCTGGAGGGGTTCACCGCAATCGGCATTCATCGCAGTCGAGGCGAATGTGCGCTGCGAATCGGTGATATTCTACACCGAAGAGGAGCCCACGCCCAAGCATTGGGTCTCTGGACCCTCGCCCGTCCGTGCTTTGTGCGCTGTTCGCAGTTCCAAGATGTCGCGAGCATAGATGCTCGATTGGGTAATCTAATCTAATCTAATCGGATCATACATCTATGATCAGCCCCTGTCTGTGACCACCTGGTTTCGTCTCCTCTTGCCACCATGTACCCGTCAACAGTACTAGTATCCAGAACGGTTCACTATCAACGCTCTCTTTCCACCTCGATGTGGACCTCCCTCCGCCATCTAGGGATGCCGCCCGTTACCGTCTCGACGGGTCTACGGCAACGGCCTACGGGTAGCCGTTGCCGTGCCGTCGGCGATTTTGGCGCGAGGTCCTACGGGACGGTTACGGGACGGCTCGGACCCGTACGACCCGTAGGATTACGGCCGTTACGGCCGTCGCTACGGGTCAACGGATTAATGGTAGTATTCTAGCGGCTAAGCCATCACTCACCTGCGATGAGCTTTCCTTGCGCGGCTAGATACCGGCTAGGCATGAATGCCATGATAGTCGCATGATAATCGGCTCTGTGCGCCATCGTTATGGGCTCCAGGCAACCGTCAACGGCTCTGATTCCGGCAACGGTCTGGTGACGGTATACTTCTGCAAGTCCGGATTTTCAGCGAGAACCTGTCGGAGGTATATTGAATGTGTTTGTCGACACCCGGTGAGCTCTGTCGTCCATGCTGCACTGTTTTGTGTGTTGATTTCTGTGGTTTGGGCTATAAACAGCAGCTCCAACACGATAGCGGAAGATGCTCGCAACAAGAATGTTATATAGCTCCAATTAAGATAAGTTATTGCTCACTTTCAGAGTCTTTTAATTGGCCAGACACCGTGGACCCGTCCCGTAGGCCGTTATGGCCGTCCCGTAGCCGTAACCGTGCCGTCGCAGATCTCATCTCATCGCTCTACGGCCGTGATTATGACGGCCGTTACCGTAGGTGAGCCGTCGAATCGACGGCCGTTGCCGTTACGGCAACGGGCGGCATCCCTACCGGCGCCATCGTCAGTGGCAGCAGTTCATCGGTGGCAAAACCAATGTCAACGTTTACGAATTTCAACCCTACGCACGACCAAATCCACCCCTCCCCACCGAAATCATCGGCCTCATTCTCGAGCATCTCGCAGAAGACATCCCGTCCCTCACCGCTACTCTCCAAGCCGGACGCCAATTCCGCTACTTTTCCGAAAAACTTCTCTTCACCCACATCGACCTCCTCACCGTTTCCACACCCAACGCATTCCACCGCCTGGCCCGCATCTGCGAGCGAACACCACACATCGCCGGCCTAATTCAGTCGCTGACGACGTATTTCCCGTGACGGCGCACGAAGAGAGGGACGAAGCCGCGCCGCCGCGGACCGATCGTCACAGTAACGGTCGCGGCCACGTGGTAACGGTCACGACCTCCCACTGTGGCAATAGACGCGTTGCAGCGTGTATCTACGCGCCCATTTCTTGGGAAACGCGTGATCAGGCAGCCGTAGACGAGTTGGGCAAGCAATACCGCGAAATATGGCAACGGTAGAGGAGCAACGGCGAGTGTTGCCCAATAACGGGTTGGAAAGAGGGAACGTTGCAACGGTTGCATGGGGACTATGGATCCGGAGTCTCCATGCCTTCGGGTTCCTGTGAGCACCGTTGTCTTGTTGCTTGGAGATGCTGGGCATGAGGCAGTTGCTGTTTGACTGTAGCATGCATGTATAGCAAAGGCTCGGGGTATATAAGGCGAAGATGTAGTAGACACAAGAAGCTTTCCCCCCCATGAAAACGGTTCACTTGATGAATTGACAAGAGAGGCCGCTCCGCTCCGGCCGCGTTCGATTCGATCAGAGCGAGCCCAGCCTTCGGGCACCTGGATAATATACGGAAGGGAAGGAAGGAAGGCAGTTTAAATACCGAGTAGCCTTCGGGCACTTCTATAATATACGGAGTATCAGAGCGTTCGGGCATCTCGATAATAATATACGGAGTATCAGAGCGTTCGGGCACCTCGATCATGATAACTAGGGACGTTGTTGGCTCCGCTCCCCGGGCCGGAATTTGATCCGATCAAAGCGTGCACAGCCTTCGGTCGTGTGGATAATATATGGGGTATATTGGGTATATACGGTGGCACCTCGATAACCGCCTCCGGGTACCTCTATAATATACGGAGTATCAGAGCGTTCGGGCATCTCGATAATATACGGAGTATAAGGCAAGACAGCTCTCCGCGAAGAAGTTCTCCCCGACAACGAACCACCATGTCAACCTCAAAGCTTTTCACCCCGGTCAACGTCGGCGCCATTTCCCTCCAGCATCGGCCGCGGGTCGTCCTCGCACCCCTGACGCGCTGCAAGGCCGACACGGGGCATGTCCCGTACCTCCCTCTTGTCAAAGAGTACTACAGCCAGCGCGCGAGTACACCTGGAACGCTGCTCATCACGGAGGCTACATTCATCGCAGCGCGAGCAGGTGGATATGCACATGTTCCTGGGATTTGGAGTGCAGCACAGATAAAGGCATGGAAGGAGGTGTGTGTGTGAAATATACTTATCTCCTCATCGTCGACTCGTGTCTCATGCGCCAAATGCTGGATAAGTAGTGGCCGCCGTTCACGCCAAAGGCTCCTTCATATTCCTGCAACTCTGGGCTCTTGGCCGCGCCGCCAATCACTCGCAACTGCTGACGGAGGAAAAGAGCTTCCCGTTCGTGTCGGCCTCGGATGTGCCGTATAGCAAGGGTGCCCCACCCCGACCATTAACGAAAGAAGAAATCAAAGAGTACGTCGAGCTCTATGCACAGGCGGCCCGCAACGCCATCGAGGCTGGTTTCGATGGAGTGGAGGTCCATTGTAAGTTCAGTGAGCTGTGAACTACACAGGCAGGCTCACATTTCATAGCGGCCAGCGGCTGCCTTCCGGATCAATTTCTTCAAGATGTAACCAACAAAAGAACGGACGATTACGGCGGGAGCATCGAGAATCGTTCGCGTTTCGTGCTCGAGGTTGTGGACGCGCTCGTGCAAGCCGTCGGCGCTAATCGTACTGCTATACGATTCAGTCCATGGGGTCACTTCGCTGGTGCGTCCGCCATTCCCTCCAACGCACCTCCGAGCTTCAGCCAATCGCACTTGAAGGAATGGGCATGGAAGACCCCATCCCGCAATTCTCCCACACAATCTCTGCACCGGCTTCAGCCTACCAGGACCACATTCACCTCGTCGAGCCGCGCGTCCAAGGCAACGTGACGCGCGATCCCAACGAGATTGGCAAACACGAGTCGAATCTCCCGTTTAGAAAGATCTGGCGCTGGCGTGGGCGAGCGATGATACTTGCCGGTGCGTTTACGAAGGAGATCGCGCAGAGTACACTCCAGGGCGAGGAGCAGGAAGAAGGAGAACAGTTGTTGGTTGCTTTTGGGAGGTGGTACATTTCGAACGTACGTGCTGTTGTTTGGAATCTTTTTGACATCGCTCAAGAGAATCCGCAGCCGGACTTGCCTGCGCGCCTTAAGGATGATATTTCGCTCACGCCGTATATTCGCGAGACATTCTATCTCGTCGGAGAGAATTCGCCGAGAGGGTATACCGACCAACCGTTTGTTACAGAGGGAGGAGACGCTACCTGATTATTTCCGTCGTAGGATCGTCAACGTAGAACTTGATTGGCTTGACTCCACTTCTGCTCTTCGCCAAAAACGTCCGTTACACGATGTGAACAGTAAATACAAGGCTGTTTTTTGCTCTTCCAAACAAATGAATCCTGTGCTTCGAACTTCAATTCGTGGTTACATTCCCGCGCAGCTCTTTCCATCCGGGCGCCGGCACAATCTTCACAGTAGCAAGCTTGCTCGAAGTCAAGCTCGCACGCTTATTGAGTTCGAGCTTCGACATTTTGGCGCCGGCCGCATCTTATAACGAATTGGTTAGTCCCGGGACAAGGCAGGTCCAACGAAACGTACTCAAGGCCCAGAGAGTGATGAGAACCTCGTTTTCACCGTGGTGGTTGAGGATGCCTTCCGGGATTGGGTAGCTGATTTGAGGGCCCAGGGACGAGAGGAAGCTACAAAGAAAGATGCATGAAAACAACTTCCAATGAGATGCGACACAACATACCGGCCGAACTGCCATCCATTCACGTAGATCAGCGTGCGATACGGCGCGGTCGAGTCGAGCGCAAAGTCGAACGCGAGAGGAATATCGGCCCCGGTAGGCAGATTGAGAGTGAAGGTCGTGCGGTAAGCGGTCACTCCAGCTTTGGTTATGCCTGTAAGCGGCGAGCACGATTTCGAGCTCCATGCGGAATCGTCGTAGCCCGGGAGATGAGCTCCGACGCGCTCGAACCAGTAGCCACCCTGTGGGGATAGAAGTCGGGATGACGGCGCGCCAGAGATGTAAACGATACCTCGTTATATGGGCCACGAACAAAGTCGGGAGCATTCTCTCCGCCAATGTCTAGCAAATAAACCGTAAGCAAACGAGAGGACGTGGATCGGAAAGATAGGTGTACTTCCGGCGAGCCTCCACTCAGTAAAATCGTTACTGTTAGCGGATAAGAGCTTATACCCTCTGATACCGCGGGGAGTCTTGTGTTCGTCGTTGATATTATCTGAAGGCGTTAAGCGGCGTTTTCTCAATGGATGTACGAACACACAATCCTCATTAAGTCCGGTCGCATCGTGAATAACCGTTAAAACTACCCCGCGAACATCAGCTTCAAGTCAGTCAAAACAGCGAAACCTCATACCATTATCCCCGTCAACGAGCTGGTCAGCCGTGAAGTTGAACGTCGGGGACAACAAATCGACACCATCCTGCGAATGGGAGCTGCCCTGCCCGGAGCCAAGGAAGTGTCCGTTGATAAAGGCCGAATATCCGAATGAGAAGCCTCTACAACGGGCATTGGTATCGAGACGAACGAGACGCAACTAAACGGCGCGTACCCTTGAACAGAGAGTTGGACGCCAGTGGCAGCGCCAGTGAAATGCCCGCGCCAGACCCATTGGCCAGCGTGGTATCCGTACCTAGTGTTGTTGCGTCGATGGGCATGTGGTAGAGAGACATCCGAGCACTCACTCGCCAGCATATAACACAAACTTTCCACCAGTGGGCTGCTGCGGTCTCTGCGTCGTCGTCTTATTCGCGAGTGTCCATGTGCTATCATCGAAAGAAGCGTCCAACTCGGGGAGCGAGTCAGCGCACTTCCACTCGAGGTCCGCCAGTACAGGGATCTTCGCCTTCGGGAGACTCGCTGGGAAGCCGACCGTTCCTCTCAAGCTACCGATGTCGCTGGGCGCAACATGCACGGGCAGGCCATTCCAGGTGACAGCAGCAAACCGTCTGGGCGCAAAGATGTCGAGAGTGGTGGTCGCGTTGAGATCGCCCGTGAGCTGGAGTATCGAGCCGTGCGCGGTGGCCGAGCGGACGAGGTACGGACCAAAGACCATCACGGACGGGATGTCCGGCGTCAAGTCGTAGTTTGTAAGCCCTGTCGTGGATAGTCGCGGGGCCCACAGACCGGACGCGGTCTTCTTGTCGCCAACGATGATTCGCGTGTTGCCGAATGTGATGACGGAGAGCCCGGAAGGTGTCCCGGATATCGTGATCGTCTGCGGAATTTGAGCTGGAACATCGAGGTATAAGACGTGGTATACCTTGCCCGTGACTTTTGCGGATATCGTGGAGGAGCCGGCATGCGAGATTTTAACCTTGGGAGCAGCCACGACGGCGATCTCGACATAGTGACCGGCGAGAGCATAGACGACGATGGTGTCAAGCTATTAGTCCAGTGAGACTTCCAAACGAAAACGATGATACGACGTACCGAATCGAATGTTTGCCATGTCAAAACCTCCGCCGTCGAGTACTCCAACGTCGACTTCCCAAAAGGATAATTTGTCACAATAATCTTGCATAAAACTCTTCAGCAACCACCGCATGTACAACAAGAACCAGCAAAACTCACCTTCGATTCTCTCCCTGCGAGCGTCAAGTTGCCGTTCTTCGGAATGACAATCGTTCCCTCCAACGTCGTATTCACGCTCAGCTTAAAGTCCGTATCCGTGATCTTGGTGTTCGTCAACTGCCGCACGACGTAAAAGTTGACGCCCGTCTTTGGTGATTCGAGGTTTGTGGTGAATATATCAGTGGATGTGCTTCGAGTTTCAGGTGAGGTTCCCGAGCGTCGAGAGTCGGAGGATGACACACCTGTAGGCGGTGCCGAGCCCGACGGTGCCGTTGCCGACGCGCCCGACGAGGAGATAGTCCGGGGAGGCGTGTAAGAAGTACCCTTGCAACTTGAGCTCGTCGAATTTCGGGGTGGGCGTGCGGTCTTCTGAGAGGGCCTAGCAGGATATTTCGGTGAGAACGCGCTGCAAGGGATGACTTGCTAGCAACGCACCGCGCCATAGCTGTTGGTCGTAGTCAGCCTCAAGTTCTAGTATTAGAGATCGAAAAGACTCACTCGTAGCTCGAGTAGATCGCTACGTAGATAGAAACGGAGTCAGTCGACCGGATCTAGACTCTGAATGCTCAATCATACGTACTCGTGCAATGCCAGAAGGGAATCGGTTCAACGAATGTAGGGGACATGTAACGTGAAACGCACCATATTCCCCCAATTAGTGCCACCTATCGATCGCCCAATGAGCAGCTCGCTCAGAAAGGAGTAGCGAGGACGCACCGTATGTCATGTAGAGATTCTGCAACGCCGCGCCGGACGCGTAATTGTTCTACAGAGACCGTGTTGGCTAATTGCCTGCGCTGCAAAGTCCAGCATACCTTGTAGTAGACCTGAGTGCGCATTCAGTGCACGTCCTTGCCGGCCTAGACACTCACATTGGCGAACTGCTCGTTAATCAACTGATAACACTCGTCGTAGCCGGGACCGCTCCAGTACGAGAACGCGCCGCCTTGCCATTCGAAGAGGGCCAGTGGCTCAGCGGGGTTCCATGCTTGGTGGCTCGTGTCCATCTCTGACCCGATATTAATGCGCAGAATGGAGGGCAAAGATAACGCACGAGTCCCCAACTCTGTCCAAATCTCCGGCTGATCACAATCAAAGCCCAACGGATATCCATCCCAGCCATACAAGTCGACCTTGCCTAGTCCCGGCTGTGCGTACTGGCCCGCTGGGTTTCGGTCGTTGTGAATCGTCGGGACCTTGGTAATCCCGCCGGCGCGGAGGACGTTGATGATGTCCTGCATGTGTTCGTTGAGGCCGGGGATGTGCGCGGTGGCGCTGGTGAGGAATTCGTTCTCGCTTTGGACGGCTAGGTAGGGGCGTCAAGAAAAAGCAGTGAGGTATGTAAAGGAATAACGCACCGATGACGGGCCCGTCGGGGTATTGGAATGGCGCTGTTGCCTCTGCGAAGGCTCTCACACTGAGATTTCGGTGAGCTAAACGAGTAAGAGGAGGAGCGCGCGGGGACTGACTAGGGCTCCCAAGCAGCACGATAAAGCGTCTGGTTTGTACGCGCCAGTCCAGGAATATTCGTCGCCCAGCCAGGAATACCGCCTACCAGTTCAGGTCAATGCGTATCGAAGAACTGGGTCTCGACGTACCAGCGGCGGTTTCGGCGTTGACGTAGGGTCTATCTTCGATGAAACTAATATCCAGCCATAGAGAGGAAAGACATACCCAGGCCGCACGACGACGAGAATCCCAACCTCCTTCGCGACCGTGAAGAACTTCGCAAGGTCGTTGTGCTCCGTGAGGCGAACCTCATTGGCATTCGGCGCGGATAGACCCCAATGCCCTGTTTCTCCGGTAAGATGCGAAATGTTGACATGGCAGGGAGAGGAACGTACAGTAGGCCGACAGCGCGTTGAATCCTGCCGCCTTGAATCTATTACGGGAAATAAGTGAAGCAAGAGACCTAGAGCGGATAACGCACTTTTGAAGGACATCATACCACAGCTCCGGTGCTGGAAGACGGAACGGATGGAACTCGCCGGAGAATATCATGATTCGCTGCGTGGAAGTTGGATGAGCTAGTGTCACCCAAAAGAAAGTGCGCCGACGGACCTTTCCATCCAAAAGAATTGAATGCTGGTCAATAGTCACCGCGGACGTCGAGTTGCCGTTGTAGAATCCGGCTGAAAATGCGTTGAGTCGCTGGCAGTGGAGTCGAAGAGAGCGTCGAAACGTACGGGAGCCCACTGGGAACACATATTCAGCGCTGTTGTCTTGGAACGACTGCCGTTTTGCCTGCTCCGCGTTGGCGAGGAGGACAGGGACAAGCGCTGCGAGCGCGGACAATGATGTTAGCCTCATGTTGTGAGGTGGGAGGAGGTCGGTGCGGACCTACTTATATCCATGCCCAGCAAGATTCTCTGTCGCCATCCTTCGTGCGCTGGTCATGGGGTGGCTCTGGCAATTCACCCTGCGCATAAATCATCAGAAATCGAAGCAGGCGCGCGTTCGCACGTCATGGCGCGGAGGAAGGCGGGCCGCCTTGGGAAAATTGCGATGCAGCGGGGGTTTTTCGGTTCACAGTGGAAAACATATAGTCCAAGAGTGGGCATTTGGTGGCATTCTGGGGAACGGTGATGATGGCTGGCCGCTAAGGAAGCTGCGCACGTGAGTGTCGGGATCATCAGCTTGCACATGTTTGGATCAGACGTCGACGTCCACGACTTCAAAGTTGCCACCGCGTTAGTCTCGCTCACAAGCCTCTCCACTTTGGTTTCTGTGAAGACAGTCGTTCTGCCACCGCGTCGCAACCGAGTCACTGGCAGACTCCGCGTCGGAATAGCCCAGCCGCAGCTCTTCGTCGTTCCTCGGTCACGGGGTGGCAAATACCGTTCGGTTTCTGCGTCTCTCTACCCCTCGCTGGAGACTGGGTTTATTACTGAGCCGCATGAGCCATACCTGGCATAGTTCGAACCAAATGCCACTCAACAGCTCTTTGCCCAGTGGGAATACTGATCATGATGGCTACCACTCTTCATTTCGTTATAAACCGAGTAGGAGCATAAGTTGATGCACGTCCCTCCGCGCTGCCTCCGCGCTCCCACCATGATGGTAAGCGCTTGCTTCCGTCTGGCGTATAATATCTAACAATGCTAGCAGTCCGCTGGAACTCAAATCATCTTCATCGACGAAGTCTACACCCAAGTTCTCCGCTATCTGGATCAATCTGCGTTTCCTTGGGAGGGCTCCATGGCTGCCCTGACAAGTCTCGCACGAACCTGCAAAGCAGCCTCGGACCCGGCCCTCGACACGCTCTGGCACAAGATCTACTCGGCGCACTGCATCCTGCACCTCCTTCCTCCAGACGCGTGGACGATCCCCGACGACAACAAAGTCTCCATTCCGGGAAAATACGAAAACCACATAATTCGCCACCCGGAACCGACGCGCGCGCTCACCGAGGCGGATTTGGTTGCGTTCGACCGCTACGCCCCGCGGGTGAAAGAGGTCTGGATCTCGCGCAGCTCAAAGGACAACGTCTGCACGGGCTCGAGCACCGTCTTCACCGCCCTGCATCGCCTCCGTGATCCCATATTCCCCAATATGCGAGAGCTGATATGGGACCCATCGGTCAATTATAACACCATGGGTGCCTTTCAGCTCATCTCACCAGCCTACGGTGTCCCCTCGCATCGTTTCTCGCTCAGTATCGAAAAGAATCTCCAAACCGAGCTGAAATCGCGAGCTCGAAGCAAATTCATTCCTCCTGTAGACGAAGAAGGGTTCGCCGCACTCACAGAGACGAGCAACTCCAAACCCATGTCGGACTGGATATCTCCTCGAATCAAACATCTCGAGTTGAGGATCTCGGAACGCTACACCAACAAACTATTCCTCACCCGCGAAAACGTCCTCTCGGGTCTCCAGGCTCTCCCGCAGCTCGAGCACCTCTCAGTGGACTTTGCCATGGATGTACCGATTATCCTCCATCTCGCAACCCTCTCGCCCAACCTGCGCTCGCTCAGACTGCGTGGCGGGGAGCAGGCTGGTACATTCAACGCGTTACAACTTGAAGGTGACCGCGGCGCACAAATCTTCCCAATGTTGGAGAAGCTAGACATCGGGAGCGTCAGGTATGACGACGCTTGCATGCTGCTCCGCCTGATTCGGTCCCCTGCGCTACACACCGTCTGGCTCCATTTCACCAGCTATCATCCCTTCGATCCCAAAGACTCGTTCCTCCACATCCTCACCGCCAGCAACGCCTCCGTTTCTGCCGCCCAACGGCGAAGAACCCTCCGCAGGGTATCCTTCACCCTCAGAGAAGGCCCTTTCGAGTGGCCGGAGCCGTCCGTGAGCTACCCAACTGGCGAACTGCTCGAACCGCTCTACGCATGTGTGAACCTCCGCTCGCTGTACGTCAACGCGCCGCTGCTCATGTGCGATTCCGATGTCGAGCGGATGAGCACGAGCTGGAAAGACCTCGAGTCCCTCAGCCTCACTAATCCCTTGGCGTATGGCGCGGAACGTGGTTCGTACATCCGCAAATTGGTGGTAGACAAATCGGACATTCGACCTCGAATAGAGTCGCTTGCGTATCTCGCAGAGCGCTGCCTTGGGTTGAACAGACTCGAGTTGCCTGTCGATGCACGCATGGCGTCTCGAGAAACCATCGACCCACTGCCGGTGGGCGCACAGAGTGCAGCAGATAACATAGGCTTAAGCAACTCTCTAATCGAGGACGAGGATGTCGAGAAGGTCGCAGAGTTCTTGCATAACACCTTTCCGAAAAGAAAGTGGGGTCTGGGTGCTGGCCAGCCGTGGCAGGATGTCCGGGACCGGTTGGAGATGATGGCTGCTGAGGGCAAGGGAACGGAAAAGTGACGCTACATTCGAATGGCTTGCAAATTTGGTATCTTCCGAGTCACGACATACATTTACCTAGATTATGTCCATACTCCAGCAATGTACAACCAGCTATTCTTGTCTCCTCGCCTTGAAACACGCCCACGTGATCTACGCGCCACCCTCACGCTTCCTCCATCTTGACCCACATTCCGCCCTACATGTATGGAAATAAGACAAAGATACACACACTCACTCACCAAAGAACTCACCCGGGCATGCAACGTCAAATCCGACTCGGGGATAAACAGCTCGACGCCCTTCCTCCCGCGCTGTCCCTTCCAACTCGCGGGCACCCGAGCCGCCGCCGGACAAGCCTCGAGATCGAGAGAAATAGCGGAAAAGTGCTGTAAGAGGCGGACGAGCACGAAGGACATCTCGTTGTAGGCGAATTGTTGACCCAAGCAGATGCGTGGGCCGGCGTTGAAGCTATTAGGTGTGTTGGCGAATGCGAATGCGAAGGGAAGGGAAGGGAAGGGAGCACACATGGAAGGAACTGGAACGGATTTGACACGAGATATTTCTGGACGCGGTCGTCGAGGAATCTGTCTGGGTCGAATTCGTCCGCTGGTAAACAAAGAGGACAATTACTCGGACTTTCTGTAGGTCCTTTCAGACACGCACCATCATTACCCCACAAATCCTTCCTCCGATGCATCAATTGTACTGAATAGGTTATCCTGCAGACTTATCAGCGACTATGCTACTAGTACTGGAGTCCAGAGAGTATTACTCACCGCGTTCGCGCCGGTATGTAGATCGGTTTCTCCGCGGGATCGGGGGAGGGCCAGATCGTCGCGTTGACGGTCTCGCTTTATCATGAGAAGAACGTTACTTAAGTATGTACAGAGAAAGAAACGTAAAGAAGAGATTACTGTAACTACTAAGATATAATACGTTTTCTGAAGCAACTCGCCAGCTGCATAGCACTACTTGACCCTCAGCCCGCGCAACTGCCTGACGACATCATCCATATTACCCCCCGCGCCGACCCACTCGCCGGTCCAGTCCTCCTCGCGGCGGTGCGTCGACCCGGATAAACCGCCGGTGTTTAGATTGGGGATTGCGTACTCGTGGGTGGCGTTGGCGATGGGCAGGTGCGAATGCGACTCGTCGTAGGTCGGGGGAGGACCGTATCCCGCAAACGCGGCCGAGTCTCGCTCGCGTGTGGGCGGCGCTGGAGAGGCTGCGCGCGATTGTGAATGTGATCGCAAGGCCGAGGTTGAGAGGGAGCTCGATCGAGCAGGGTAGTGGTGGTGCGAAGGCGCTGGTGAAGAAGCTCGCGAGGGGATTGTCTGTGAGCGTTCCGGCGTAGGCGCAGGAGGGAGAGGGCCAGAAGGTGCTGGCGATGGTGCGCGCGAATGCGACGCCGAGCGTCGGTAGAGTGACGGGCCGCGAGAAAACGGGGGCGGATCCACTCTCCTTCGCCTCCCGGGGAGAGCAACCCATCTTCGTCGACCGAGGTCGATCCCAGGACGGGATGCACATGGACCTCACCCAGCGGGGATGTCAGCTCATCCGTCTCCTCCGTCTGCGCCCGGGTATCCGACATATCGATGAATGAGACCACGCTCATTCCCCTCGTCCTCCGTATCGGCTCCCCATCGACCCTCATGCGTCCCCCACTGGCCGCAAAGACCTGCTGTTCCAGCGCCGACTCGGGCATGATGAGCGTGCTGGCTCTCCGGCGGCGCTTGACAGCACTTTGACTTTGAGCCGGTGTCGTGAGGATGAGCGTGGGCGGGACGCTCTCGCCGAGGGTCCGCGAGACCTTGGCGAGACGGAGACGCAGCTGCTCGTGTTCTGCGATTGGGGGAGGCGAAAGCGGCGAGAGGATCGATGTCGTCGGGCTGAATAATGCCGGCTCGAAATTTGCGAGTGGCTCAAAGGTGGGTAGACGCAGAACGAGCGCGGGGCGGTCTCTACTTTCCTTCTCGTCTGGGGCCGACAGTGACGGTGCCGCGACGTCGGGCTTTTGGAACGGGAGTGCGAGGGAGGAGGAGCGATGCAGAGGCGTGGGTGTAGAGCAGTCCAAGCCCGAGTCCAACGCGTTTCGGTCCCAGTCCCACTGTTTTCGATTTCGTCGACTCGAGTTCGACTACGGGCTCCTCGCCGAGCACTGAGCGGATCTTGCGGATGGAGCGGACGAGGCGCTGGCGGTCGGGAGCAGCCAGGGCATGTGCATCAGCGAATGTCGTTGTGGTTGTGGTCATTGGAAAAGTGAAGGAGAAAGCAATGGTCGCAAGAGAAAAGAGTGCGAGTGCGAAGGGCGAAGAAAGTGTGGAAGAAAGAGGGATGTCCTGTGGAGTCGAGCCATCTTCTTGTATCAGCAGCGACTGCGATTGCCCGTGGATCTCGTAGGCGATTGACGCCGCCATATGTCCATCATGTGTACGCGTCGCAGGTTAGCCGAGGGTAAATCCCATGGCCACGTTTCGGAGCCATGTCGTGGTGTAACTGAGCTTGGTACTGTAGGGCATGGTGCTTGAGATTCAGAAGCTTGACGCCAGTGGGGGTGAAAGAGTGGTAATCCGAGTCGGATCAAGCAAATGTGATCCGGACCTCCGTTTGCCGCCGACTCTGTCCACTGGCAGACTTCAAGTCCGAGTCTATCCTATGGCCGACGACTCCTGCGTCTTCAGTACTCCAACCAGGATCACGACGCGAGGCTCGTCGATGCAGGGCATCAAACACTTTGCTCAGGCTGAAACTTGTCAAAAGGTGCTCGCGTTTCGCGTCAGCAATTTGTTTTCTATACTTCCTGCGTTTGCTTTGGCTCTGCCTTTCGTCGTACTCATACAATTGGCAGCTATAGTGTCTCATCTCATCTATTGTCCAGACACGCGTCGATTCATATTAGCTCCAAGCACACATATCTTCAGAGATAAGACCCGTCTACATATCAGAGGCAACCATGATAAGACTCGTCTACATATCGTAGGCAACCATTGAAGGTGAAAGGATAGAAACAAGAAAGAAATAAAGAAATAAAGAAATAGGAAGGCGAATGTTGTCCCAGAACTGAAGGGAATACTGTAGAGGGACGAGACACCGATTATTGGGGGATGCTGTCCCCAGCAAGGGAGTCGCTGGCCCGACGCTGGGTGTCCCGTCATTCGAGAGAACAACGCCTCGACCGAGCTTGGGTGATAGCGTCATTGGAACACGTTGGTCATCGCTGTCGCTGTTTCCGGTATGGCTCGACCTCTTCTCCACAACCACACCACACCACTCTCCCAGTCCGACTCCAAGCACCATAAAACGCCCTAGATCCCCTCAATACGCCCCTCGACACGGTCCTCGATAAGCTGTGCAACGGTAGGCCCGTGTACGGGGATGTGCTCGCCCTGGAAGCCTTCTGGGTATGCGACCCCGGGTTTACCCTCGCCGACACCATCTGTCCGCCAACTACAGTAAACCCGTTAGCTCAGTGATCACAAACTTGAGGAGGGGAAACGCAAACGCACGTATCGTTCCAGACAGCAAAATGCCGCATGCCAAGGGCGTGTGTGGGCCACTGGTAGTCGTGGGCGAAGCCGCCGGGGTAGAACAGCTCGATGACGCTGGAGAGACGGTTGGGCCGCATCATGACGAGGTGGGTGAGCCCGTTTCCGTGGACGCCAAGCATGATCTGAGAGGCCATGTAATGTGAGCCGGCGAATCGGAAGGGAGCAAGAAAGAACTCACCGTTGTGCGTGCGGCATGCCAGATCTGCTCGTCCTTGGAGAGTTTCTCCGCTTCGACGATGTTGAGCTCCCAGGTCGCCCCTTTGCGTGCGACGAGCTCCTGCAACGCAGCGACGAGGCCGATGTGGCTCTCAGGCGTCAGACGACGCCGGGGCGTGCTTTGCCGACTGAGGTAGGTGATGACGATCTTGGATGGCGTTGGAAGAGCATCGTCCCTCGCGGACCGCAAAGCAACGCCAGCAGGGTCCTCGATAGCGGGGACCCCAGCGAATCGCAGAACAGCCTCGCGTACGGGCGCCCACCACCCACCAGCCCGCCCACCGACGAGCTTGCCCTGTTTGCGCATCTCGACAAAAGCTTCAGCCGCGATACGCTGAGTGCGTGCCCCGCAGATGTCCCCTCGATGTGCTGCGCTGCGATCCGTGAGGAGGAGTTGTGGGAAGTGCCAGACGCGGGTGCCGCTGGCAGTCATGATGACACGGTCTTCCCAGTCCTCCTGCTCCTCGATCGACGCTCCCGGGAACGCAGCACGTAGGAAATATGAGTTGAAGTCGGGGCGGTCGCGCCAGCCGTTGGCGTCCGTGCGAGCGAAGATGATGCGGTCGATCGGAGCAGGGGCGGGGGCCGCAATGTCGTGAGTGGGGATGACGGTAAAGTCCCGGGAGGTGTCCGTCGTCGACGGAGGGGTAACGGCGCCGAGCAGCATGGCCTGGACACCGAAGAAGAGCTCGGCAACGAGGTGGTAGAAGTGGTTCAGGAACTGGCCGGGCTCGTTGACCAAGACCTGCAGGTGGATTGGATGAGAACGACGCCGATATAACTTGGACCAAGACCCACCGTATTGCCAGCGACCGTCAATACCCGATTCCTCTCGCCGCGTTGGACGTCTCCGCCCCAGCGTCGAAAAGCCTCTGCGGATGAGATGATGTCCAGAGTGTTCTTGGTGGGCATGCGTGCGGCGATGTTTTCTGGTGTATTGAAGGCTTCCAGGGGAGTGCTGATCATAAGAGGAATGCGCGGGAAATCCGTCGTTGGTCGGTCGCTGACGATGAAGAATGTGCCGTTTGAGACGTAGACGTCTTTGAAGACTGCGTGTCGGGGTTAGTGAACAAGTCAAAACGAGCAGCTGCGAGGCGTACGTGTCCAACCCGGGGCATGGCCAAGGACAAGCGTTTCGGGGAGTTGGGAGACGAGGTCGAGGGGGGCGGATACGGGAGTCGGTGGTGGCTGGGAGATGACAGTCGTGGTGGTAGTCGCGGCCCGATCTATGAGCTTCTCGAGCGGTTGCTGCATGGAGGGCGACTCGCAGACGGTCTCGACGACAATCTGCTGTTGTGCATGCTGGAAGGGAGGGAAGAGTTGTACGACGACGGCGCCGAGCAGAATGAGAATGAGGTCTCTCTTGGTGAGGGAATGGCGCGGCAAGATACGCATGGGCATGATGTGAAGGGGAAATGTGGGACGGGGACCAAGAGCGCTGCCTCGGAATAAATACGGGAGCGCAGATAGGGACCGATCCAAGTCTCAGTCGGAAGTAAATGGACTGGTTTCAGGACGGCGTCTAGGATGGAATGGAGTTCTGGCTTGCCCAACGCCGGACCATTGACCAATGACCGGTGGGCCGAAAGAGAGAGAGAGAATGGCCGAATAGAAAGGATTTTGCGTTTTGCGTCCGACACAGTAGCCTCAAAGCGAGTAGTGGAAGCGCGGAGCGTGAATCGAGACAGGGATGAATAGGAGGGTGGGGGCTAATGTCTTGAATGGAGACATTAGTGCAAGAGGCGGAAAGCGGAGAGTAGATATATCGTACAGCATTGGACTCATGTTATATCCTCCATGCTCGTCACCCGCGGTTTCGGCTGCTCCCGACCCAATCCTCCCGCGAGCTCCGCCTCCTCTATCGTGTACGGCTTCTCCTTCAGCTGTTTACACCGCCGCTTGTGGACCTTGCTGCGCCAATGCGATTTCAAAGCATCGTCCGTTTCGTAGTATCTGTAAAAGGACCATTTTGAGTCTTGAATCGTATGGGAAGGGAAGGGAAGGGTGCCACAACGCACTTTGCACATTCGACACAATAGTGCTGTCCCAAACCCGGCAGTTCGTGGTTGAGAGGTTGTGCCTCGAGCTCGGCACGGCGCTATGTGAGAATGAGGACTATAGTTCTGCGCTCAGCCACGGGCCACGCACTTCGGGATCCAGGTCTTCGAATTGGATTTGGTCGATATCGCGACCGCGGGCCTAGGAGCGGTCAGCGGGGAGAAGAGTTTTCAACAGACCACGTACTCGAGTCCTAGCTCCCCTGTGTACGTCGCGCCGGGCGTGGTGCGCTCTTGACCGTCGTAACCGACCCATCTTCGTTGCGGAGAGAAAATTGCGAGTGTGACAGGCGTGATGCAGTGCCCCGTGAGATCCATCAAAGCACTACGCCTGTCAACCCAAAAGGGTAATTTTTGAGCTTACTATACAATCCGCCTTGCGGTTCTATCCTACGAAATACAATTGCATGCTTTTACTCTATAGCCCACTCATCCTCCTCCTGTCCCTGTCCCTCTCCCTATCATCCTCACCCACCGTCGTCGCCCCAGCGAAATACATCGCCGTCCCACTAATCGTCTCCTGCAGCTCCAGTGCCTCCTCGAGCTGCCGCCGCCTGCGCTCGACGTCGCGTAGATTCAGCAGAACGCGCGTCGAGAGGACCGAGTGCATCACCCGGAGGAAGGTGTTGAGCAGTTCTTGGAGCTCGCCCTGCGGGAGCAAATCTTCCGTTAGTAGGGAAGTAGGGGATGAGGGTGGAGAGGACAGGGTACCTCGCCAGCGAGGAGGATAGCAAAGTTCGTTGCGGAACCCACTGCAGGACATTAGCGTCAGCCCGCAGGGAGCACAGTATGCAAATAACGCACAGGTCAAGAAGATGAAATACGTTATTCCGTCGCGGTATAATGTCACCACGAACGGGTTGCGGAAGTGTCGGTATTTGCGCCAGCCGAGGAAGAGGGTGTATGCCATTAATGCTGCATGCATGCAGACGAATCAGTTGTGCTTGTGAGGAGGGAGGGAGGGATAAGCACCGGTTTCGTTAAGCAGAAGGAGGATGAAGGCGATTCCGACGAGGATGAAGGCGCCGCCGGTCTCGTTGCACCCGGGGATCAGCGGGAAGATGGGCGGGCTGACTGTGTGTGAGGTCAGCTGCTGTAGGGAGGCATTGCAAGGGAGAGACGTACAGATCATGCTGCGGAGGAAGAGAGAGACGAGGATGATGCAGGCGAGGACTGCTGTCTGGCAAGGGGGGGTTAACGCGAGGGAGGCTTAACACAGTGAGAGGCACAGCAACGCACCCCGTAGATGCTCCCGAAGATGAGTAGCACGCGCCGGCTGCGTTCGCTGAGTGCGAATGTTCGTAGGACGAGGATGGCTAGAGAGGGTATTTTGAGTCCGGGATAAGATGAAGGCGAAAAACGACGCACCCTCTCCGATGGCGATCCCGAAGACGCTCATGGCTACACAAGCACAAAACAAGAATGAGCTGGGGGCTCCGGTCGGGAGAGAGAGGGAAACCGACTTGTGGACGCGACGTTGAGGTTGAAGCAGGCCTGTAGAATCCGCGGATTCAGCTACAAAAGCAATGGCAGCACAACGAGGTTACTCACAGTGAGAGGGATGTTGGAGCCCAGCACGACTATTGACGGGGGATATAAATGTGCGGAAGGAATACCAGGCAGACAACGCACAGTACAGCCCGATAGGGACGTCGAAGAACGGGGTATAGCGCGCGAGTAGGAAGAGCGTCTTCGAGATGGACAGGCGGGAGGGCCATATTAGAGACACCTGGGGAGGCTCAGCGGCCGTCGAGGAAGGAGGGCAATGCGAATGACGGACCTCCAGGTCGAACGTTAACGAGTAGTCGAAGACCTGCAAGCTGCCGTTCAGGCACGGAGAGCCAACAGAACGACGACGCACCAAGATGGCCATACTGGCGACTACCAGACCCACTCGTCAACAGCCCACTCAAGCGAATGTATTTTCAGCGCACCATTCACGTACTAGAAAAGCTGTTTTAGTTGTCTGCAGAAACGCTGACGCTAAACGCACCTTGACCGTCTGGAGGCGGTACCACGAGAGCGCCACCTCTGGTGTGATTTCATCGGTCATGAAAGGCGGGAGGGGACTCGGAGGAAGGGCAAGGGCTGGACCCCATGCTTTGAATAGCCGCCGTTGTTGACATAGACGGACGGTCGTGAGTCCAATCAAGCTTGGTATCAGTCACACGATGGGTACTCAATTTCAGTTTTTGGTGCCTTGGAGTTGTCCAACAACACTGCGGAAATGATACAAGTTTCAGCTCTGTCCACCGCGAATTGACACTGGATGAGCTATTCTTGTTTGAGCCAGCTACTGCACGGACTTGGCCGAACAAATTGTCCATCCATCACTCACACGTCGCGATCAAGACTGATCCGAAAATACTCCCGCTGACCTTGTCTTGTCGACACGATGATCCTCACTCCGGGACTGCGTTTCCTTGCGCGACAACTTGTTCTGCCCACCGCTCTGCTCATCATCGTACACCGAGCCGCCACGCGCTCAGGTCTCCTGCGCATTTCCCTCGCAACGACGCTCATCGGGTCCGTCGTCGCGCGGTTCGCCCTCGTCGTCATCCGCACCGTTCTCGCAAACATCCACCATACTCGCGAGGCACGACGTCTGGGGGCGCGTCCGCTGCCTTATGTCGCTGGCAGCAAGCCCGGCAACTTTGATTTCATCGAGAAGATCCTCGAAGAGGCCGAGCATGGTTATCTTGGTGCGTTTCCTGGCGTTTCTTCCGTTGCAGTTTTACTCAGCATTCCTAGGGGACGTGCTCCGCGATGTCGTCGACCAGCTCGGCCCAGTGGGGAACATCTGGCCGTTGTGGGAGAACCACATCTTCACCACGGAACCAGCGCACCTCCAGGCATTCCTCGCAACGGACTTTAAGAACTACGTCAAAGGTCAGTCGGGCTGGAATCATTTGGAGGGGTACTGAGGGCTCTTTAGGAGAGAGATTTCGAGCGGGGATGGAGTCTGTCTTGGGCGTAAGTGATTTGCCCGTGGTCGTCTCCCACTTACATCCATCTTTATTCAGAGCGGCGTCTTCAACTCCGACGGTAGCGTCTATTGTCTTGCCTTTTGGTCTATTCCACTCAATCCTTTCAGGCGATATGTGGTCCTTCCATCGCTCGATGTCGCGGTAAGCTTTAGCTTCTTTACTACATAGCCGCTTCAATTCTCTTTCCAGCCCCTTCTTCAGTCGAGACCGAGTCCAGCACTTTGCGATATTCGAAAGAAACTCATCCAAAGCCATCGCCCTCATCAAGCGCCGCATGCACGAGGGGCTCGCAGTCGACTTCCAGGTCCGTCTCCCCCCCTTTTCTTCCTTCTCGATAAAGACCAACAACACTTCCAATAGGACCTTATCAGCCGCTTCACCATGGACTCGGCCACTGAATTCCTCTTCGGCGCCTGTGTCGACAGCCTCGACGCGTCCCTCGCCTACCCACACAACGCCCCGGCCTCCTTATCCTTATCCGCTGCTCGGCCAGACCGTGACTCCCCCCGCGCACAAGCCGCACTGCGCTTCACCACGTCCTTCGCTGCAGCGATGAAGCAGCTCGCGTTCCGCGAGCGCACGGGGTGGATCTGGCCGTTGTATGAGATCCGTAAGGATGCGACGGCCGAGTCGATGCGTGTGGTGATGGGCTATCTAGACCCGATTGTCAAGCAGGCGGTGGAAAAGGCGCGGGTGAAGACTGAGGAGGAGGAGGAGGAGACGTTATTGGACGAGTTGATCAAGTCGACTTCCGGTGAGTCTGCATTCTTGTTTCGTTGTGTGGTTTCGTAACTCATGAGTTGATGTAGATCCCAAGGTCCTCAAGGATGAGATGTGAGCGTCTCCTTGTCGTTTTGTTCGGGCTCAAGCAACCAACTCCGACTCGTTCGTCCAGCCTTAACATTCTGCTTGGTGAGTTGCCGTACCTTGTCATCCCCACTCACTTGTGACTATGATTGCAGCGGGAAGAGATACAACGATGAGCGTCCTAACCTCGACGATCTATTTGTTCGTCCTCCTACTCCTCCTCCTTAATCCTTTCACTCACAATCACAATCACAATATACAGCCTCGCAAGACACCCCGAACTTGAAGTCCTCCACCGCCTCCGCGAAGAGATCATCAGCTGCGCTGGACCGACAAACCCGCCGACATACGAGGATATCAAGAAGATGAAGTACTTGCGCGCGGTGTTGAATGGTTCGTGCTCGTTGGTCGTTGCGTTTGCGTCGTTAATATGATAATGACCGTTGCAGAAACGATGCGGCTTTATCCTCCCGTGTGAGTAGACGAAGTGTACTACCTGAAGACAAGACTCATTACTTACCCCTGCTACTGCCAGGCCGTTCAACGTCCGGTGAGTATAGTATCGCGTGTGGTGGGCTCTTAAGGACGTTAACCCCTGGTTACAGCGAGACCGTCAACGCGACGATCTGGCCCTCCCCCGATCCCACGGAGAAACCGATATACATACCGGCGCGAACGCGGTGAGTCGTCCCGTTACTCTCTGGACTCCAGTACTAGCTGATAAGTCCGCAGGATAACCTATTCAGTACAATTGATGCACCGGAGGAAGGATTTGTGGGGTGATGATGGTGCGTCTGGGGGAATCAGCTTACAAAAGTTGTTCGTTTACCACTGGCAGCGGACGAATTCGACCCAGACAGATTCCTCGACGACCGCGTGCAGAAATACCTCGTGTCAAATCCATTCCAATTCCTTCCGTGCGTGCCTCCTTTCCCTTTCCTTCGCATTCGCATTCGCCAACACCCATTGACAATAGCTTCAACGCCGGCCCACGCATCTGCCTGGGCCAGCAATTCGCCTACAACGAGATGTCCTTCGTGCTCGTCCGCCTCTTGCAGCACTTTTCCGCTATTTCTCTCGATCTCGAGGCTTGTCCGCCGGCGGCTCGGGTGCCCGCGAGTTGGAAGGGACAGCGCGGGAGGAAGGGCGTCGAGCTGTTTATCCCCGAGTCGGATTTGACGTTGCATGCACGGGTGAGTGAATGAGTGAGTGAGTGTGTGTATCTTTGCTTAACTATTTCTATACGTGTAGGGCGGAATGTGGGTCAAGATGGAGGAAGCGTGAGGGTGGCGGCGCGTAGATCACGTGGGCGTGTTTTAAGGCGAGGAGACAGGAATAGCTGGTGGACATATTGCTGGAGTATGGACATAATCTAGGTAAATGTATGTCGTGACTCGGAAGATACCAAATTTCCAAACCATTCGAATGCAGCATCACTTTTCCGAGAGTCCAGACAATTCACACAAGAATAGCTGGTTGTACATTGCTGGAGTATGGACATAATCTAGGTAAATGTATGTCATGACTCGAAAGATACCAAATTTCCCAAACCATTCGAATGCAGGGTCACTTTTCCGTTCCCTTGCCCTCAGCAGCCATCATCTCCAACCGGTCCCGGACATCCTGCCACGGCTGGCCAGCACCCAGACCCCACTTTCTTTTCGGAAAGGTGTTATGCAAGAACTCTGCAACCTTCTCGACGTCCTCGTCCTCGATTAGAGAGTTGCTTAAGCCTATGTTATCTGCTGCACTCTGTGCGCCCACCGGCAGTGTGTCGATGGTTTCCCGAGACGCCATGCGTGCGTCGACAGACAACTCGAGTCTGTTCAACCCAAGGCAGCGCTCTGCGAGATACGCAAGCGACTCTATTCGAGGTCGAATGTCCGATTTGTCTACCACCAATTTGCGGATGTACGAACCACGTTCCGCGCCATACGCCAAGGGATTAGTGAGGCTGAGGGACTCGAGGTCTTTCCAGCTCGTGCTCATCCGCTCGACATCGGAATCGCACATGAGCAGCGGCGCGTTGACGTACAGCGAGCGGAGGTTCACACATGCGTAGAGCGGTTCGAGCAGTTCGCCAGTTGGGTAGCTCACGGACGGCTCCGGCCACTCGAAAGGGCCTTCTCTGAGGGTGAAGGATACCCTGCGGAGGGTTCTTCGCCGTTGGGCGGCAGAAACGGAGACGTTGCCGGCGGTGAGGATGTGGAGGAACGAGTCTTTGGGATCGAAGGCATGGTAGCTGGTGAAATGGAGCCAGACCGTGTGTAGCGCGGGGGACCGAATCAGGCTTAGCAGCGTGCAAGCATCGTCGTACCTGACGCTCCCAATGTCTAGCTTCTCCAACATTGGGAAGATGTGTGCGCCGCGGTCACGGTGCAACGCGGCGAATGTACCTGCATGCTCGCCGCCAAGCAGTCTGAGCGAGCGCAGATTGGGCGAGAGGGTTGCGAGATGGAGGATAATCGGTACATCGACGGAAAAGTCCACTGAGAGGTGCTCGAGCTGCGGGAGACCCTGGAGACCCGAGAGGACGTTTTCGCGAGTGAGGAATAGTTTGCCGGTGTAGCGTTCCGCGATCCTCAACTCGAGATGTTTGATTCGAGGAGATATCCAGTCCGACATGGGTTTGAAGTTGCTCGTCTCTGTGAGTGCGGCAAACCCTTCTTCGTCTACAGGAGGAATGAATTTGCTTCGAGTTCGCGATTTCAGTTCGTTTTGGAGATTCTTTTCGATGCTGAGCGAGAAACGATGCGAGGGGACACCGTAGGCTGGTGAGATGAGCTGAAAGGCACCCATGGTGTTGTAATTGACCGATGGGTCCCATATCAGCTCTCGCATATTGGGGAATATGGGATCACGGAGACGATGCAGGGCGGTGAAGATGGTGCTCGAGCCCGTGCAGACATTGTCCTTTGAGCTGCGCGAGATCCGGACTTCCTTGACCCGCGGGGCGTAACGGTCGAACGCAACCAAATCCGCCTCGGTGAGCGCGCGCGTCGGCTCCGGGTGGCGAATTATGTGGTTTTCGTATTTTCCCGGAATGGAGACTTTGTTGTCGTCGGGGATCGTCCACGCGTCTGGAGGAAGGAGGTGCAGGATGCAGTGCGCCGAGTAGATCTTGTGCCAGAGCGTGTCGAGGGCCGGGTCCGAGGCTGCTTTGCAGGTTCGTGCGAGACTTGTCAGGGCAGCCATGGAGCCCTCCCAAGGAAACACAGATGGATCCAGATAGCGGAGAACTTGGGTGTAGACTTCGTCGATGAAGATGATTTGAGTTCCAGCGGACTGCTAGCATTGTTAGATATTATACGCCAGGCGGAAGCAAGCGCTTACCATCATGGTGGGAGCGCGGAGGGACGTGCATCAACTTGCTCCTACTCGGTTTATAACGAAACAAAGGTGGTAGCCATCAGTATTCCCACCTGCTGTTGAGTGGCATTTGGTTCGAACTATGCCAGGTATGGCTCATGCATGAAGTCTGCGGCTCAGTAATACTTACTTCAGGGCCGGGCCCGGGCCGCTTACCTCAGATTATATTCTCAGAGTCAATAGAAAGTCCAGCGAGGGGTAGAGAGACGCAGAAACCGAACGGTATTTGTCACGCCGTGACCGAGGAACGACGAAGAGCTGCTATTCCGACGCGGAGTCTCCCAGTGACTCGGTCGCAACTTTGAAGTCGTGGGCGTCGACGTCTGATCCAAACATGTGCAAGCTGATGATCCTCACACTCACAGCTTCCTTAGCGGCCAGCCATCATCACCGTTCCTCAGAATACCCAACTAGACCTTTTTTAATCGTCGTCAAATGAGCTCGCCGCGCATACTGTACACCGTTCCCCAAGCATAAGTCAGGCCAAGGGGGGTTCGCGATGTGAATGAAGGAACACTACCCATATAATTTTTTTCGGGCTCATCTGCTGGACCAACCAACCACGTGATGTCCCAAAGGGGGGTAATACCATCACGTGCCGTCTTAAAAGGGTAATTTTCATCAACCTGTGATAAGATTGGTGTCGCGCCAACATCATATCTGACTATCTATGCATACTTGGTGACTCGCAACTTTGCTTGCAATGAATGTTACTCAAGTATAACGCAGGTTGCACGAAAGCGGTGCACGTCTTGATCGGATCTCACCGGCCCGGGGAGCGGAGCGACCGGCTACCTTGTACTGCTGCTCTATATTAACGGACACACCTTCACGGCAGCAAAGACCATGTCATTATCAAGCGCGACCGCCGCGCCGACGTCTCCGGGCCGATAACTGGAGATGTATAAGGGCAGTAGTGCCGCAGCACACATTTTGGAGAGGCGAGGACAATTCTACATGCATCTGAACTGTTTCTGAGCCATTCCGGACCCTATAAGCCCTGGGCCCATATAATTTTTTTTCCGCCCGGCGGCTGGACCAACCAACCGACTCGCGGTCTGATCGTCACATCGTGACGCCCCCTTGAGTCAGGCTCTACATATGGCAAATTTCGGATCACCGAGTGTTACAATGTGACGCATGCTTTTTCGTAAGTACCGACTAGCCATGAACTGGCGACCGCCGAACCTGCTCGCTATGAACCACCCGCCCACGTGCGTAAGCCCGCTCCAACTTGACTTGCCGCCGCTTGTCACGGGAATTCCGGGACAGAGCCGGGCGGCTCAAAGCCTCAAACGCAACAGTTCGCCATGGTCCTTGGGCGCTGGCTCGGGGTTGTTCGCCGAGGGTTGAAGTTACGAAATCCAACTGAAGCTCCGGGTCTTTCAAGTTCACTCTGGCAACCTCATCCCTTTTCCTTTTGACCTTCCGATCCTCCTACCCGCTTCCCTTGCGCTTCCCTCACTGGGCCACTGGCACTGG
This sequence comes from Mycena amicta, assembly GCA_029282125.1. Classification (NCBI taxonomy): domain Eukaryota; kingdom Fungi; phylum Basidiomycota; class Agaricomycetes; order Agaricales; family Mycenaceae; genus Mycena; species Mycena amicta. The sequence goes on from JARIHP010000022.1 coordinate 224,659, forward strand.
CAACTTGAACGCTGCGTCTTTACAACCCCTTTCAACGCACACTGGCATTCCTCCAAGGACGCAAGTCTGGATCCGACTCGGATTGCCGCTTACTGCGGGACAGTTTACCCCGGGCCGCACTTGGCCGCGGCGGGCGCCTAAACCGTGGATCTTCTGGCCGTAGATTACCGCTTGATTACCGCCAAGTCCAGCTGTTTTCGAACTTGAAGTCGGCCGCCCACCGTCTCTGTCTTGTAGGAACCTCTCAGGTGGCGACCAAGCGCTGGCAGCCCGTCTCATACCTTCTCCATGTCTGTCCCGGGCTGTCTAGTAAACAGTTGCAAGTCAACGAGCGTCTCTTCTCGGCTGAGTCGGGCGGTTTTCTAACTGTGGACGTCGGGTGACTCGGGCAGTTTTCTAACTGTGGCGAGACAAATACGTCGGCTGACTCGGGTCAATGGCTGCTATTGTGGACTTTGCCCAGGCTGCTCGCGACTGCCTGCGACTGTCCGTCCACGACCATGGGCAGTTTACCCTTGTCCGCGCTTGATTACCCCTCGCCGCACTTGGCCGCGGCGGGCGCCTAAACCGTGGATCTTCTGGCCGTAGATTACCGCTTGATTACTGTGTTTTCGAACTTGAAGGCCAAGCCCAGGCAGCCCAACATTGTCTTCTCCAACCTTCTCTATGTCGGTCTCGGGCTGTCCGGAAAACAGTTGCAAATCAACGAGCGTCTCTTCTCGGGCCGTTTTCTAGCTGTGGCGAACAAATACGGGGTGACTTGGGTCAATGGCTGCTATTGTGGACTTTGCCCAGGCTGCCCGCGTCCGTCCACAATCATGGGCAGGATGAGTATCTTCGGACACGCCGCGTTCGTATGTAGTACGAATGGCCAACGATAGCTCATTCCGAGAGGCGGAAGAAGATCTCCATCAAGTTCCTCCGCAATTTTCACCGTGCAAGCGAATTAGAGCGAATCCAGCTGTTGGAATCGCGGTAAGAGACCAGAGGGATACACTCCCGGAGTCCCGGTATACGATCCAAACTGGTCTCACCGGCTTCTTTTTCCAAGGAAGCCGATCCATGATTAGACACGACCCATACGAACCCAACGAAGACTCTCTTTGGCTCGGTGACCTACACTCGCCACGTTCCAATCTTTCCGGAGGGTTATTTCACTATAAAAGGTGTACGCAACACTCTCATAAACTACATTCCCTCGAGCTCACTGTAACTTGAAAGATGTTCAACACCAAAGTCTTCGCCGTTCTTCTGCTCACTGCCATTGCTGTCTCGGCATCGCCTCTCGAGGTAAAAACCTTCCTCGTTTCAGGGTGACTCGGAGCAGGTTGTTGAACGATTTCCACATTTCCACAGGCGCGCCAGTCCTGTGCATCGACGTACACAGTCGTGAGCGGAGACACTTGCGCAGTCATCGAGGCCAAGGAGGGCATCTCCGACTCGCAGCTCCATGCTCTCAACCCGTCGATCAACAGTGCCTGCACGAGTATGTCCTTTTCTGCGCACCTGTAGTTAAGAACTAAAATTCGATCCAACAGACCTTCAAATCGGCCAGGTTCTCTGTCTCAGCAGCGGCGGGACATCTCCGCCCAGTGGATGCGGGAGCACCGTTGTCAGCGGAGACACTTGCGCGGTCATCGAGTCCAAGACCGGCGTTTCTGACGCGCAACTTCATGCGGCGAACCCGTCCATCAACAGTGGCTGCACCAGTATGTGATAGTGTTCGATTTCTTTATGTTCATCACTCAAATTTATGTACCAGACCTCCAAATCGGACAGGTTCTCTGCCTCGGCAGCGGCGGAGGAACCGCTCCTCCCTCGGGAGGATGCGGGAACACATACACCGTAGTCAGTGGCGACACCTGCGCAGTCATCGAGTCCAAGACCGGCATCTCTGATTCGACGCTCCACTCTCTCAACCCGACGATCAACAGTGCCTGCTCCAGTCAGTACCTACGCTAACCTTTCGCAAAAAAAAATGAACAAACTGTTCCAGACCTTCAAATCGGGCAAGTTCTCTGCATCGGAAGCGGAGGCAGCTCCCCTCCTCCCAGCGGCGGCAAAACTTTCAACGGGCTGGCGACGTACTACGACCCCAACGGCGGCACCGGCGCGTGCGGCAGCCCGCTTCAGAACGGCGACTTTATCGTTGCGCTCGGCACTGGCCATTGGGATGGAGGCTCTCACTGCGGAGCTACGGTTAACGTTCAGTGTGCGTTGCGTCTTTCTGCTTTCATCAGTGTTGGGCGTTCGCTCATCCACTCATCCATTTACAGACCAAGGCAAAACCATCCAGGTCTCCGTGCAAGACCTCTGCCCCGGATGCCAAGGCGCCAACGGGATCGACTTGTCCGAAGGCGCAATGGCGGCCTTGGACGCGAATTATATCAACGATGGAGTCATCTCGGTGGTTTGGGGCTTCGCTTGAATGGAGGGCTCGGTAAAGAGGCTAGACGCGGGGGTTTTCAAAGGGATTTCATGGATTAAAATTCGAAAATTGAATATATTTCTTCTGGTATATAATAAACTGAGGCTCGTCGATAAAACAATACTCCTACGCTCGGATCCTGGTCCTCGCTCGAACAAGTCAGCAGCTGAGTCAAGATGGGGCGTGTCCGGTAGCACAACGATACAATTCAAAGTACTGTTCATCTCCAGAGCCGAGCCAGAGTCCATTTTAACTTGACCTATAGCTAATCGACATAAGTCGGCGGTCCGGCACCTGCTTTCTCCTTCTCATGTTCAAGTTCCTTGGCCTTCAAGCCCTCCTCCATTGCCTCGGCCTCTTTCTCGTGCACATGCACGAACATGGGCTTCTGCGCAACGAGACTGGCAACCTGAGCGTGAAGCACCCTGACCTCTTCCTCCAGATCGAAGATTCTGCGCTCGGCACGAATGCCAGCTGCACATGCCTCGGGGACCGCCATACCCGTGCGTTCGCTGGCCCGCTGGTGATGACGACGGACGTAGAAGACGGCGAAAACGAGGAGGGCGATGACGATGAGGAAGCCAATGACGATGCCTGCGATGGCTCCGACGGGGAAAGAGCGGCCCGGGGAGGAGGATGAGGGTGAGGATGAAGAGCCTGAGAAGCCAATGGCATCAGAGTCAGCCGTAGGGATGGAGCCCCCAGAGATCGAAGTCATGGTGTGACAGGGGGGTGCAGCACGGACGCGTGAAAACCCTTCCCGATGCAGGTTTTCATGTGTTTTGGTCTGCAAAGGACCATCGCGAGCACGTGGTCACGTTCTGGACGCGTCTAGAAGAGAGACGTAGTAGAAGCCGAACGGCATTTGCCACGCCGTGACCGAGGAACGACGAAGAGCTGCGGCTGGGTGCGAGGGACAGCTCCAGTTCTTCAGGTCCATATGAAACAGATGACCGATGGGCTCGTTGGGGCTCGCAGAGGTTTCCGGGTATTCAACGACAGCACCAATAGGATGCTCGTACAAAACGGAGAGTTTCGTTCGCGACGAGATCGCCACGTTGTACCGTATGGTTGGGGCCTGTTGATGGACGGAAGCCTGAGACTGAACGAGGTTGTTGGGAAACTGAACCGACAAATCCAGGTGATGTAGGGCAGCAACAAGGTTTTCTCTAACCGTCGCCGGAACCAGGACTGCATCGTTCTCGGCAAAAGAAGCTAGTCGTCGTAGTTCATCCTTCACATCAAAGTACGGCGGAGGACCAGGGTTAAGCACGAAGCCCAGGGAGTGTCGTCCCGACATTGTGGGGCTGGAAGGGAAGAGCTATGCGCCATTACCGAGGTGGCTTTATGAGAGGCTCGCGCGGTCCGTTCGTCCTCGTTGCGACAGCCGACGCGAAAGAAAATGTCTATTATCGAGCCTAGATGACGGCGGGACGTACGGGAAGCACGGTGAGAGCGGTGGCGGACAGAGTTCTTGCGCTAACGGCGTTTATGTCACGGGCCGAATATACCAATGCACCATCACCTCTTCGCTGACTCCAGCTCGCGCCGACAGCCATCTTTGCGGAGTTAACCAGGTGATTTATGGGTCTTGTACCTTTGCGGCCTTCGTCAGTGTTGCCGACTGGTGTTGTTCTTCAAATAGTGGTAGCAATTATCGAAACGCGCAGGGTATATTTTTAGAAGGCCTGTGGGTATGTACTGCAGCGAAAAGCGTTAGGCACTACTACATCTTGAAAGCTAAAACATACCGCATATGCGCTGGCGTGGGCGTCCGAATCGCTGACGGATACAGCGTCACCGCCTGCCCCTCGACCGGCGTCGTTGGTCCGGATCCTACGCCAGAAGACGGTGAGTCGACGACATAGTCGCGGGACGGCGATATGCGTGTCGGTGTCGACGGCGACTCCAGCTCCAGTTCTAGCTCCTCGTCCTGCACCTTCCGCTGCATCCGGTTCTTGCTCTTATACCCAACCTCGACCGCATACGAATCGAAATCCGTCTCGGGATCCTCATGCACGGTCATTATCGTCCCCGTCTGAGGGATCCGTGTGCCGAGGTGGAAGATGTTCGTCTGTTCGTCGTCGACGTCGACATCGTAGTCTCTTCGTCGGTGGGAGCCCGACATGCCGCCGGCGCTGCTGAATGGGTAGCTGAGCCCGCCAGCGTGGGGTGTGTACGCCGAGTTGGCGGTGCGGCGTCGGTCGGAGCGGCCGGAGAGCGGTGCGTCGTCGGTACGGTCGCGGGAGCGGTCGGTGCCTTTGCCCCGGACGATCCGTCGGGTGTTGAGGGTGCAGAGAAAAGAGATGGCGTAGACTGCGGAATATTAGTAGCTGACGACGACGCAGATGTAGACCCACGTTTACAAAGGACAAAGTAGAATGCCATGAACTGCATGCTGCTGGGGCGAACGTCGTACTAGACCGAATCCAATTAGCGTCATGTTCCGAAACACAAGGGAAACTAAAACTCACAAGAACAAGGGTACAGACCGCCACCGCAGCAGTAATCGCGCCCGTATTCACCGCATACACCGTCAGCCGTGTTACCAGCCCGTCAGAGCGCTTGTGCCCAGTGCGGAGCTTGCGTAGGAAGTAGCACAGCGCAAATGCAATGACGACGTCCGTCAGGACACCCGCCCCGAGGGAGAGCGAGGCGATGACTTTGAGGTTGGGGAGGGTGGCGAAGTAGGGGTTCTGGAAGGACCTGGCCGTGTATACTTCGGTGAAGGGTTAGTTTAGGGCGGGAGGAGGAGAAGGGATGGGGCGTACCGATAGATAAGCCTAGTAGGTAGCGTGAGGGAGAATAAGCTTGAGGGTTATAAGGCAGGCCTACCGAGCTCCGACAGCGTTAATGCGACCTACAATTTATGAAGTGAGTTGAAGGGTAGTAACGCGGAATGAAGGATACGCACGATGAGTGAGGTGACAGCGAGATTACGATGGCTGACTGGAGGAATCATCAGATTGAAGGTGGCAAGGAACGGCAAAATTTGACGTACATCGCCAAACGCGCATAGCAAAGCATCTGAGCGGGAGGTTTAGCAGAAAGTCGTCCGGGGGAAGCGGAGAGCCACTACTCACAAGCGTACAATTGTACCGATTATCACCTACTGCAAATCAGCGACAGTGAGCATAGGGAGATGAAAGGCCCACTCCAATGATAATTTGAAGCTAGAACAGAGCGTCAGGATTTGGATACAAGCGTTGAGCAGGAAGCGACGTACAATGAGTGACCAAATGACCTCCTCTAGCATTACAGCGGGGTTTGCATAGTTTCTATGAGGGAGGCTAAGCTGGATACGAAGGCCAAGCAGATAATTTGCGCACTTTATCAAATAGAAATACAGGGAATGGCCGATGAATACTTGGTCGGTGATTTCCAAGATCCTGGAGTGAATGGATGAGCGCGATTTCGAGCACGAAGGGAGAGGAATGACCATAACAGGACGACCTAGACAATACCCGGTCAGAAACGGAATATATATGCTAGGACACGCACAAGGAGCTTATACGGGATACGATCCTGAGGATACCGCGAGAAATAGGTGACGACCTGATTCGTGCTGACCTGTAGACAGCTCGTTAGCCTGCAAGTCCGGAGGGAGAAGAGCGTGGTGCTGACCCCCAATACCACACAGCTCACTGCGAACCCGATGAATGCAGCGCCGAGCGTGTCGTCGAGATCCAGGAGGTCGCTGAGGGTCGTCATCGCGGCGGAAGGGGAAAATGCGAGCGGTCGGTGCGGGGAGGATTAAATTTGAGCCGCACGGAAGTCGTCCCGGATATTTGCTCTTGGCTCGCCCTTGCTTAACGTGGACCCCTCTCTGCCTGCTTATTAGATCGTGAGTGGGTCGGTGAAAGTCGCACCTAGCGCTGAAACGAGCTGGCTGGAGGTCGCGTGAGCCTTGGACCTTGGACGGCCAGGCGGACCTGTCGTCGGGACGTACTCCCAGCCATTTGTTCCGAGTCCTTCTGCAGCAGCCAGCCGACTGAGTTGAGGAGAAGCGTAGTATCGGATATCCACCGTTGTAAAGCCTCCTGGTAGAGTAGCGGCAAGAGGGTTCGACGACGATGAAGGAAGCAGGACCAGAGTCCAAACTAGGGAATGATCGTTGATTTTGGTCAGTTTTCGATGAATTCGAAAAAACTTGATCTCCTGCTCGTACAACCTTGACGATATGTGGCCGACGCGTTTGGAGAGAATCGATGTCGTGGTAAAAATTAAAATACTTGGATCTTCAGTGTGGATTTGAGTATATACAGGATAGGATAATTGATACAGAGTCCATATACTGGGTGACTTTCCATAAGGATAGAATATTTTCTGCATTTTTTGAGAGGTCCCAGTGATGGCTAACGGCAGAATCGGTTGAAAAGATTTATCCTGCTCACCTTTTCCCGCAAGCTTTGGTCCCAGTTCAACGCTGTCGGAATATTTCTCAACCTCCATCTGGAAGGTCCCTCTTGTGCCCGTCCTGCAGCCGACTCTGCGCGGGAAGGCTTTCGCACCACGACAATGGACGGCCTGATCCATTTGCAGGTCGCGATGTGCCTCGGAACTGACGAGCCAGCGGCGGAGTGATAGGCCGAGCCTCGGCATGCCGTCTGTTACGCGACGGACAAGGTTTACAGACGAGAAATAATCTGAAGAGGGGGTCCCTACCCCCTCTCCAGATTTAAGGTCTATTCGACACGGAAATGAAGCCGACAAGCTTCGGGGTCCCGACAGGTGTCCGGCCTGAGGCCGGCATCGCGTTGAAAAATGCTATAAAAATTGTCTATCGTTATGGAAAGTCATCCACTGATAGCCTACGGAATGCACAACATAACTTGACGCATAAGTGCTGAGTCCCAGGCCGAATATGTACAAATAAAGATAATGCAATGCGTTATAGTCCGTCGGATTCTGAAATCTACGACACGCCATTCCACTCCCCTTCGAACACGACGCGCGGCGGTGGCAACGGCCGATAGGGATAGCCATAGTGTAGCGGATAACCCGAGTGGTAGTGGTAGTTGACGACTGGCATGAACGAGGGTCCAGTATAATTCCCGGGACTGAGCATTGGCGGAATGCCAGTCATTTGCGATTGGAACGATAGTCCGTGGTTGGGGTTGGCGCTGTACGGGAGGGAATACGACGCCTGTCCTTGCGTGAGAGAGCCAGCGGTACCCACGGCAGGGTAGAGTATCGTTGGGATTCTAGGCGTACGAGGCAACTTGAGGTCAGCCTGAGGGAAACTCTCGGTCTCGGCCCCGGTGTGGATGGGTGGAGGGGAGCGCAGGTAGAGCCTCGGATACGGCGCGGCCCAAGCGGAAGGTGGAGTATCTGGATATTGGAGCGTTCCGCTGCCGCTGCTGCTGGAAGCGATGGAGTTTGCGCGCGAAACGGAGAACCCGGTCAAGTCAAAGTCGGTGGGCGAGTACGAGGCCTCCGATAACGCTGGCGAGGGACTACGAGCTCGAGTTCGACGCCGCTTGACGGTGCCGGTATTCGAGCGCCTCTTGGTCTTTGGGGCTGCGGCTTCTTCATCGGGATGGTGCATGCGCTGGTGTTTGTTGACGCAGGACCGGTCGGCGGCGCGGTACGGGCAATAGTCGCATTGGAAGGGTTTAGCGCCGGTACTGGAGAGGGAGATCCAGGTCAGGCCATGAGAACGATAAAAAGAGGTGGCGGGCTTACTGGGTGTTCAGATGCGTCAAGAGGTTCGTTCGCTGGAGCGCTTGAAAGGTGCAATTTTCCCAGTCGCATTTGTGCATCCTAAAAGTCGAAGGAGGACGTCAGTAAGGCAAGACGTCGGAAAGAAGTCAGTGGCACGCACCTTGCTTCCCGCTCCTCCGGTGTAAGATGCTGTGTCTGGTGGCGCGTGAGGTCGCTGGCTCGTTTGAAACTCCAGGTGCAGTCCGGGAACTCGCAGGCGAGGTTCTGTTTCTTCGTGGGCGCCTTCTTCGAGGCCTAAGAAGAGGTCAGAAACGAGCCAACTCTTGATGTAGAGAAGAACGTACATAGGGCACAGTCGACCGGTGGGTGGATTTCCGTGCGGCACGAGGCATTTGACGATGAGTGTGTATGCGGAGTTGGGGAGGGGCGAGAGAAGATGTGCTTGAGAGCCTCCCCACTGCGCTTTATATACCCCCTCATTTTGGCGGATTGGTTCTCAACCTCCCCGCCATTTTCCTTACATGGCAAGTCTTGCGCCCACCCGCCCGAGCCACTCGACTGGATTGGAGGGCTCGAAATCGCCTTTCTAGGAAGGTGTTTGGCACTGGGCTGTGCGCTGGGCACAAAGCTCTACGCTTTGACGCCATTTTCGTCGATGCTTTGATCAGTTGGTCCCGGCACGAGGCGTACGCGTCCTGGCCAGAGCGAGCAACAAAGCGTCATTGTGCGTGTGTAAGCGAAGGGAATTTCGTCGCAGGCAAGTTGGAGGACTATTCCGCAGGGTTCCGGGTACGGAGGATCCAGTACAGCAGGTCTGTGGGTGCGATTCGAGAGTTGACGTGGAAGGTTGGGAGAGCATATTGGGGGAAGAATCGGGCCTCCGTTCTTCCAATCATGATAGGCTTTCGTTTAGCGCAGGGGAATGGCCGCCAGGAAGCATTCTTGAGCCAGGTGAGCGAGGACACGATGGCAGTCAAAGAAAAGGAGGACGGATCATCGCATCATGATGATATCTGCCTAAAGCGGACTTTGAAATCTCTGATTGATCTTCCTCTCGAGGTGTAGAAAACGTCGCGGCGTGGTTGGCAGGTCTTAAGGTGAGTAAATAATAAACAAAGGAGTTCAGATGCAATTACAAATCGCCGGACAATTTACGAAATCGCGCTTTTACTTTCACTAGCGCAAATATTATCCTATCCTGCCTTTCCTCTGCGCGAGCATCTCAACACCCTTGGTGGACTCCCTGGGCAGACCTTCAGAGAAACAGAATAGACACATTCCCAAGGCAGAACCCATGAAACATATATATTATTCCACGCGCAATACGCGTGGCGACGTTGTTGGTGTTAGAAAGAGAAAGTGCAACGGTCACTTCTGTGCGCAGAAATCTTTGGCTTGTGTGTCTGTCGGAATACATCAGCTCAGGCGTCGAAGGAGTCGGAAGTTGAATACCCAAGTACTTGTTTATCTCGAGCACATCAGTCCCGACCTGTTCGGCCCAGTCCTTCAAATGCTCCTTAGCGTGAAGCGAGCATAGTTTACACCCGTTGATTAACTTCTGAACGTCTGGCGACAGGTCCAGTAGGTCAGTTGTCGGGGCCTCAGTGGTAAGACTGCTGATTCCGAATTGGAGGTGGTTCTCGAGCTTCTTTACATGTTTCTGAAACCAAAGAACTGAGACGTTCAGGATCCATGTTTGATAGGGCTTCTTAGCTGCAATTCGTTTCTCTCTGCCGAAAGTTGAATGTGTGGATAAGCAACTCTCCGCGTGGTTCTCCGGTCGCCACCAGACAAAGACGATGTCGGTATACCGCCTGCGAAAATGGACATTGCGGTTACCGAGCGGCTCGATGTGCTTAAAGCGGAAGTTTGTTCCTCCGAGTTGGAGCTGGAGAGTGCTGGCAATGAACTCTCGGTAACACAGACATAGCCGCTCGATCTCCTTCCCTTGCGACCACGTAAGTTGGCGCATTTCCGGAAAGGACAATTTTGCGAGCTGCGGAGACAGAGACTCGTCACGAGCGGCTGAGTGCAGAGCTTCGCTTGCGATAACCGCGTAAGCCGTACCGCAAAGGCCTGCGATCACGAAGAGACGGACAGGATTTGAGGCAAGGAGCTTGCTCAGATCAGCCTTGGCTGCGACCAACAGCACCTGTTCCACCAGCGAGAACTGATATTTGTCCGCCGCGCGGTGGATATGTATGAGATCGTCGATGTTCTCGGCTGTCAGAACGGGGTACGGCGTCAGCGATGTTGACGGGTAGGCAATGCGGAGGACCGTGTACAGAACAGACTCGGGTTCCGTCACGGACAGCACGGGTATGCCCTCCCGCAGGAGGGAGTCGCCGGCGCTGGTGTACGGTGCTGTGAACATCCCATGGAAAAAGCCAGACAGCATTGAAAGAAGTTGTTTGTGGACGAAGAAATCCACCCCATCCGACGAGCGTAGGATGAGATCGGCGGGACTTGTCGCCGGGAAAGAGGTAGGGGAGGGGAATGGACTGGAGGCGTTCCGCGGGATATCGCTCTCTGACATGGGAGAAGGAGACAAGGACGCGATACACGAGGCGATTCCATTTTCGGCCTCGGGATCGTATCAAATCGGTGAATCGATCCGTACTTCCATCAACGGATCAACCACTACTTCTCTCCGCCCTTCAGCGTGCATTCTTCGACGTCTCCGGGCCCCGTCCTACTGGCAAGATCCGCTCGTCAATGGCACATTTCCCCGCAGCCCCGCACCTCTTAAAGATTCCGTCCGACGAGCTAATGTTGGCTTGCTGGAAAACGCTTGGCGGTCGCGTGGTCTCGAGGGAAAGACGGGCGTGAACTTTGAACGCAGACGATGGGGCTGGTAAAGCTCAAGGTGAGGGGTCACAACGATTAGAGTTGTATCCCACTTGCACGCTTTAGTACCCTCACCGACCATTTTCAGCTTCAATGGTGCTCTCTCATAAGTATGCATCGGTGGCAATTCCCCATGAACTTCTTGGGCCACTCAATATCCTCAATAGAACAGTGCAGACACTTCGTTCCTCCCGTTTACCTGCCGGATATTCTCCAGGACTAGTTTAAAAACGCCGTCTTGAGCTGCTCCATCCCGAGCTACGATGCTGCACATTTCGCTCGTCTTCTTTGCACTTGTTGCATTAACTCGACTCGACTGCGTGGTGGCTCAAGGTACGTCTCATCCTGGTTTGTAACTTCACGTACTCATGCGCTCTCCCAGCATGCCCAACGATCCCTTCACTTACCTCCTTCAATAGTGCATCCCTGCCCGACCCGTTCACCTTTGCCTCTGGCGCGAAAGTCACCACTACCGCCGATTGGGCCTGCCGACGCGCAGAAATCAGCACTCTCCTCCAGCAAGATGAACTCGGTGCCATGCCCGCAGACCCACAGTCTGTTACCGCGACCTTTTCCGGCAGCACTCTGACTATTACCGTGACCGACGGGGGCAAGTCCATCTCGTTCTCCCCGACCATCACCTATCCCTCGACCGGCACCGCGCCGTTCCCTGCGATCATTGGCATTGGCGGAATCTCCTTCCCTACTCCCGCTGGCGTCGCCATTATCAACTTCAATAACAATGATATCGCTGCGCAGAATGACCAGTCGAGTCGAGGGGTGGGCAAGTTTTTCACGTTGTACGGGAGCAATGCATCTGCGGGTAAGATCTCAATCGTCGCCTCTGCATATCGACCTTACCTTTGCTCAGGTGCATTGATGGCTTGGGCTTGGGCCGTTCGCCGTATCATGGACGCGATTGCGAAGACCCCAGCAGCGAGGATCGATCCCCTTCGTGTTGCTGTCTCTGGGTGTTCTCGGAACGGCAAAGGAGCGCTCGTAACAGGTAATCAACTCTTCTCCTTCAGCCTCATTGTTGACATTCCGCTTCGCAGGCGCCTTCGAACCCCGTATCGTCCTCACCATACCTCAAGAATCTGGTAGCGGCGGCACTGACACCTGGCGTATCTCGGACTCGATCCTCCAGAACGGGACCAGCACACAAACCGCGTCTGAAATCGTCGACGAAAATGTCTGGTTCTCCCCGTTGTTCAACCAGTTCGCCAAGAGTTCCGTGAACAAGCTCCCGTTCGACCACCACCTTCTTCTGGGGATGGTGGCTCCGCGCGGGCTGTTCGTGATTGACAACGTCGGCATCGACTGGCTCGGTCCATTCTCGAGCTACGGCGCTCTCGTGTCGGCGCGGACGATCTGGACCGCGTTGGGCGTAGTGGGCAACATGGGCTTTTCGCAGGCTGCCAGTCACGCACATTGTGCGTTCCCGTCGACGCAGCAGACCCAGCTCAGTGCTTTCGTCGGCAAGTTCCTGTTGAACCAGGTAACAAACACCAACGTCGCAGAGACGGCGGGTGGGTACTCGTTCGCGGTGCCTAATACGCAGTGGGCGCCATGGAGCCCGCCGGCACTTGCAAACTCGGGCGGTAGTACTGGCACAACGACTGTTGGGGCGACGACAACGGTCGCGAATCCACCGCCGACAACGCCCGTTAGCACCCCGACTGGAGGGATCGCTGCGCACTGGGATCAATGTGGCGGAATTGATTATCTGGGCCCCACTGGTGAGCGTATTGATTTCAAGAAACTTGTCTACTGAATCTTCGCCTCAGCCTGTGTTTCGCCATTCACTTGCACTCAGCTCAATCCATTTGTGAGTTTTCTCGTCCGAGATTAATCCGAAAGGCTCGGTGTTGACTTCACACCAGTACTTCCAATGCTTGTAAGCGCATACCAAATGGTTAATGTTGTCTGTAACCGGAATGATTATTTCGTATTTCCCTGACCTCCTTGAAAACATTGCACTGACTGAGGAGGAGAAACTTGAGAACAGCACCCCCATTTCGGTGGACAGCGTCAAGATCTTTGATCCCAACTATAGAGTTGAAGGTATACAAAATGGCTGCAGAATATTTACAGACAGAGAATTCATGAACCAGCTTCCAGCAAAGCGCAGACCAAGAGATGAAATCATTGGAGATCCAATAATTGTGTTCTTGGATACAAGGATCCTTAAAATGGGACAATATGACCCCACAATTCAGGTTGCGCTCCGCATGGGCACGGAGGGAGCTCCTGGACCAAATGAACGGTTCGAAATTACCTTCAGCGATTCCGCAATTCCTAAAAACTTCAAAACAGCATGGCTCGGAGCTCTTCTCATGATACTCCAGAAGACTGAAATTCACTCCCCTCTCATCATATGCACACACACTCCACTGTTAGCACAATTACTCGTCACAAACAGAATTCATGCGGAGAATGACATGGCCAATCCTGCCTTTGAATTGTTGAATACCACAATCTCCCAATTGAACGAACGGACACAGAGAGTCCAATTTAAAAAGGTTCTCCACAATTTAGCATCAGTATCCACTGAAAGCCCTTGGTATGAATTTGAAGTCGACACTTCTCCAGACATTATGTTCTACAATCCTGGAATACTACTCTGGACAGGCTCACAGCGAGTATTTTCTAGAATTCTCAAAATGAAATATTCTCTACCCCATCGAAAATCTTCCTTTGTCAATGTAGAGAGAGTCCGAGACACAATCGCCGATATGGCCAAATATGACCCATCCAACACAACAATCTGGAGATCTATACGCTCCAGAATTTTTTCTGTTAAAATTCGAGATCTTTTATGGAAGACCCTCCATAACACATTCAGAGTTGGTAATTTCTGGGAACACATCCCGACATTGGAGATACTTGGGGAATGCCCCATCTGCAAAGTGCCTGAGACGCTGGAACATATAATGCTGGAATGCAACACCCCAGAGAGGGAGTTAATCTGGCTACTCACAGAGCAACTCTGGAAAATGAAATTTGACGACTGGCCTAGAATTACATGGGGACTGGCCCTTGGCTGCAACCTCACTCAATTCTGCACTCGCAGAGGCAAACCCATGCCTCAAAAGGATAGATTATTCAGTATCCTCACCTCAACAGCCTGGTATATGATTTGGAACATGCGAGTCGAACGACGAATACGTACTCCAGGCAAACTATTTGAAAGGACCGAAATCCACAATAAATGGTTAAAGACCATCAACGGAACTCTACAAAGAGAGCGTATCTTGACAGATAAATTGAAATTTGGCCCAATGGCTATTGATAAGCAAGTTGTCTTGAATACCTGGAGTGGGCTACTGCTGGATGAAGACTCGTTGCCGGATGACTGGACAAAAGAGAGAGGGGTTTTAGTGGGTATTCTGCCCTTGAAGCTTGGTGTCGGATAAATGACACAGCAGGAGTCCCACACTGGTATAAAAGTGCATAAAGGCATTTCCTCTCGAGCAAATTTATTTCCTGGCATATACTGGTTATTTTTCCAGTGAACCCAGCGGATGTTGTTTAGAATGCTTCTGCAGACTGAATTGCATTACACCAAACGCTCCAAAAAAAAAAAAAAAAAAAAAAAATGATTATTTCGTATAATGCCGTGACGTTTCATCAGCGGCACATCTTCGGATCAAGCCGCATCTTATCTGATCGGTTTCTCGTTCAACGAAAGTCTTCGATTTCGATCCTCGATAAACATGGTGCACGAGGTTCGGAATGGCGTCTCGAAACCTGGAAGAACTCGGAGCCTGTTTCAGACCCGATTGCCAGCTAACTCTCATCACAGCCTTTCGCGCTACAGCGGCGATCCAGTGTCCACGGAATACCAACCGCAGCCACATAGAAGAACAAACTCTCCCAGGGCCCCGCCGCAATATACCCATATCGCGCCATGTGCCTATTTCTGGGGCTACTAAAACGGTCAGATGATCAGCGCATGCCGTATGATAAAGGAGCAGCAACAGAGATCGGGGTTGCGGCGGCGCTCGAGCCCTTTCCAAGGGGAACCTATCAGAATAACGCGGGTAGGGCCGGCAGGCGGCAGGGCCCGCTACCTTATTAGTTTTTATATCTATATCCCTCTCTGTGTCATACAAACGCCCCAGCCGGGGCCACTGTGGGATCGTCCGCTGTGCTGGGACATAATTTCTTGACTTCGGCTGCTCCTCTTCGGTCCTTCTAGGTGAGAACTATGACGGAGTCGGATTCCAAGTTCGCTGGCTTGGTATCCGACTTTTCTCATCATGTAATCAGTGACACTTCTGAGTCTCGCGGCAAGCAAGGGTGTTATCTCACTGTGCAAAAGCTAACAGCATGAAAATTGCCACATTCATATGTTCATACATACACATATACAAGTAGTACTAGTTCAACCGGGCCTCAAACCCCAAAGACGCGGCGGAAGGAAGCCTCCACATCGGCCTCCGCCTGTGCGGCACCGTCTGCGTCCGCCTTGCGCTTCGCCGGGACGCTGACTTCATCGTTGACCTTGGTGCTCACCGAGTGATCGTCCGCGACATCCGGGCTTTCAGCCATGATGCGGCAAGAAGACATGACAAGGGAGTAGTACTGGCGGATCAGTCAATGAAAATATCTACGAGAGAATGCGGGAGTTGCTTACCTTGTTGACAAACTTCTCCTTGTCGAACACATAGCACATCGGGCGGGCCGCGACAATGACGAGAGTACCGCGTTTGAGCTTGGCAGGGTAGTCCCACGGCTTGACAAGGGACCCGTCGACGTCTCGGATGTTGAGCTGAACGACCTTCTCGCACATCTTGCTGAGCATGCGATGGCCATGGCCCTCCATCAACGAGAGAGGATAAGTGCCGCCGACTAGGCAGACCATCAGTCAGCGTAGCCACAATACAGGATGAATGGCACGCACCGGGCTGCGACACACCCTCGACATCCATCATCTCTCCGGCAGCGTTGGTATTGACAGCAGCGGCAGCTGGAGCGAGAGCATGACGGGCACGCTTGCGGGTGGTGCCCTGGGATTTGTTCTGGATGTCGATGAACAACAGCGGAAAAGGACTGAACCACACGACGTACCTCAACAGTAGCAAAGATTGGCTCGGACACCACGGTGATCATGTCGGCGGGTTCGGTCTGGTCGCGGTCGTGAGCGTAAAGGATCTCCGAAGACCATACTTTCTGTAAAGGTTCGTCAGCAGGGCATGGTAACACGAAGCAAATGACATGCCTTGCCCTCCACGCGCTTGGCCCAGCCTTGAATGACACTCTCTTCAAACTCTTCGTCAAAGCCCGCGATGCCATCGATGACTGCGAGCTGACGGGCGAAGAGCCGTTCGAGCTCCTCAGGAGCGTGGGTGGGAACACGGAGCCGGAGACGGATACGGACACACGTCCCACTGGCAAGAATCTGTACAGCGGAGTGAGGATTCATAACCGCGATGAGTGATGACGTACCCCGCCGCCGTTCTTGTTGCCCGCGGTGCCGAGGGCAGTTCCCTCATCCGTGCCACACACCTCGCCGACGAGGAACATAACAGCGGGCTTGCCGTTGATATAGTTGTAGGCGCGGGCGCCGGTCGACACGTCCGGCAGGAAGGTGATTGGGTACTCCTGGTCAGCGCAAAGCTGGGTGCCAGCAGCATCGATGAGCTTAGTGACGACGTCTTCGTAGGTGGTCTTGTCGCCGCTGGCGAGGCGAATGTTGCGCTCGTGGTACCGGACCGGAGGCGCAGCAAGGACGGGAGGGGCGAGGCGAGGAGAACCCGGGTCGGGAGTGGGAGAGGGCTCGTTGGCCTTGGCGCGGGATTTGCGAGGGGGAGACATGACGGCTGAGACGTTGAGTGCAAAGTGAGTTAAAGAGGAGGTATGGAGGATGGCGAAGCTCACCTCAAGCCTCTTATACCCTGCAGCCCATTCATTCCTCCCCACTACTCTGGATAGCAGACGATCGAGGGTCGCCTTGCATGTAAAAGGACCGGAGGGCGTCCGACGAGCAACGACGACGATCGAGGGTGGAAAGAAAAAGGGATGGTCACGCCGTTACACGTCAGGCGGTCCTTCCGACCGACGACGACTGCAACCGATGCCGCCGTCGTGAGCGGGCAGGCAGAAGGTCGCTCTCCCGAGGCTCTTCTTCCATCGTTCTCTGTTTCTTCCGTGGGTTCTCTGCTGGTGTAGTCAATACATGTCGTGCTCGCTTCGTTCCACTTCCACTGGGACCTGCATCCAAGCTCTCAATTTCCAAGGCTTCAACGCGGCCTGTTTCCTTGTCCACGGTCGCCTCGAGCTTAGCAAGGTCTCTCCCTCCACTCTCATTCGTCACCGCTGGTCCGGGTCTTTCCAACGGCAACCTCACTGAGTCGAGAATATTGCGCGCGGCAACGTTCTCCGGTTCATCTCCGGCCCTAGCCAACGTCCTGAGGCGCATGATCTCCAGACGGCGAAACTCAAGCCGTGTTTCCTGAGATGGATTACATGAAATCTTTCGGAAGCTGAAAGGACGCAGTATGTGAACGCCGGCAAGCGATTTGGCACGGGAAAGCATAACGTACGGCGCCTCTGTACCGCGGCAGCCTTCCAGATCGACGATTACATGCTCCAGAGTCTGCCCTTGAGCCTTGTGGACTGTCATTGCAAACCCAGGTACGATGGGAAGCTGTGTACGCTCAATGGTGCATTTTTTCCCCGAGTGCGGGTGCTTGAAGGTCATGGTAACTTTTTCCTCCGTTATCGCGGCGCGCTTCTCACGCAACCCAGGTAGAGGTTCGCCGACCATGTCTGGAATATGAACCACGCACGAGATTGCATGTCGCCGACCGTTCCCATCCGTCTCGAACCGAATCGACTCTACAGTGCCTTGACTGCCGTTCACCACACCGCTGCCCACATCAAAGTTGTGCGTTATAACCACGGGCATGCCAATCACAAGCGGGATTTTCCCTAGGCGCTGGCCTGTATCCGAAGTGGGTAGGTCGTGCAGGTGGTCGACGAGTTCCTGATCTGTGATTGCTTTTCCCGACCGGCGGTCGGTCGCATAGTACCAATGCAACTCCTTCTGTGCATGCACTGCAAATGCGGCGGCACCCTTGTCGTTCAGCCGATCTTTTATTTCATTCTGCGTGACGAGGATGGGAGCCGCCCGCACACGCTCATCTGCCCAATCGGGTGCATCCACCGTCACGAGGCGTGTGTTGAGCAACTCCCAGTCATCGCGCGTGCAGGCCCCCTTGCGCAAGCGCCCTAGCAGATTGACAAATGCCGCATTTTCCAAACCCTGTTGACGCTGCTGCTGAGTGAACTCAACCACTGTATCGATTGACATCCAGAGTAGCTTGCCCAACATGACACGTTCTGACTGTTTTGTTGCAGTCCGAAATGCCCGACCACCGAAGCGCGCAAATAATTTGGTCTCTGCAACCGGCGGCAGCTGCGCAAAATCGCCGGCAAAGATTATGTTTATACCTCCAAACAGCAGTTTGTTCTCTTTTGCCTCGCAAAGCGCCTTGTTGACGTCGTGCAATAGACCACACCCGACCATCGAGACCTCGTCGATGATGAGGTAGTCCACTCCCTGCCACATTGCAATCAGGTCGCGTCTCCGACCGGTTTCTGCGACATCTTTTTTTTTGGAGCTGTACGGCCCGAGACCCAAGGCAGTGTGTAGCGTCATTCCACCTATGTTTCTAGCTGCGACTCCGGTGAATGCACAAAGACGAAGACGACGTGTTTGGCCACGAGCTCTAAAGAAATCCGTAAGTGCATCTACAACGCGGGATTTTCCAGTACCACCAGGTCCATTCATGAACATTTTTAGCTGTTGGGCAGACGCGTCCTCGCTGTGCTCGGCGACCATTTTAAAAGCACGTCTCTGTTCGGTGTTCAACGTCCACTGGTCCGCTATAGCATCCACATCAATGCTCGCAGGCGGTGTGTCTGCGTCGTTTGCCCACCCATCCGTTATCTCGGCATCAACCAGGTCAACCTCCATTGCTGCCGCCGCGCGGAACGCACTTCCATCGTCAATTTGGGTACTTGGGCCGCTGGCAGCCGAGGAGTCCAACGGGGACTCATCCTCTGGAGTGCTCGACTTTGCGCCGCGTTTGATCTGCTTCCTTCTCTGTTCGTACATGGCACGCCATTCCTCCTCCTTCCCACGGTTGAGAGCCAAAACAACTGAGGAGTCTTCCGGCGGGACGGTGTCAACTTCCATTCTCGCTGCTTGCACATCTTGATCCTGCTCTCCGCGGTACAACCCAGCTTCCTCGGCATAGCGCAGGCAATCAAGCACGTTCCGGTTTGTTTCGGCGTTCTTGCTTGAGCGGCAGTCTTTCATCCCAAGCAGATGCTCCAAAATGTCGCCCTGTGTTTCGTCTCCGCCTAGGAAATCATCTGCCGTATGTGCTGACCGACTCTTTGAGGCAGCGTTATTCCCTACAGCACGAGCACGATTGCGACGTGCCGTGAAATAATCATCCTTGCTGTCTTTGCACTCGTGCAGCACCTGCATGTTGTCCATCTTGGATGTATATTCGGAGCTACATGTCTTCGTAAACTCGTCATATGCTGCGTCCCAGGTTACCTCCGGAGCCTTCAAGTCTGCAACGGTACGCCACGGTTTGAATAGAACGAGCATCAGGCGTTTAAACCGTGTTGATGTAGCTGGACGGTCGCAACGTGGTAGACCCTGACCCGTTGGAACGGGGACCAGTCGACTGTCTGGATGCAAGATATACAAAAGGTGCGTACCTGATTGCTCATGTTGCTCCATCAATTCAACTCTTGGTCGGTTACGCTGAATAGAGTTCATCACTGATTCAATATTGGCCTCGTCTTCCTCACCTTCACTATCGCAATCTTCATCCGAGTCCTCCTCCCTCCGCGGCTTTGTTTTCACGGAGGCTTTGGTCACCTTTTTAACACGAGACACAAAATCCCAGACGCACACATCACGGAGTTCAGCCCCTCGAGCAACATAGTCGGACACTGCGGACGGAACCGCCTTGACGGAACCATCTTCACCGAAAGTGAAGGCGACCTCGCTGTCCTCATCGAGCTCATTGTTGGACCGTGACAAGCCGCTCGGATCATCTGTAGGCTCTCCGAGCAGACAGTTCTCTTCCGCAACATCCACTGCTTGCAGGGGCTGCTCTGTATTCTCGTCTGGAACGTTGGGCGGAGCATCAAGTACTACCGATGCCGGTGTGTCGCAAGCATCACCGTCCTTTCTGTAACATTCTGGTGAAGGCAGCTGGGACTCGACCGCCGACTCGAACGATCCCCAGAACAACTTTGCATACTGGTGGCTCGTGAAGTGATCCTCGAAATCCATCAAATACGAAGCAACCTGTTGCCCGGAAAGCTCCTGGTGTGAGATGAGGGCATATGCACACTTCTGCAGCAGTTGCTTCCCCCGTTTTGTTGCTTCATCCTCACCGGGGACAAACTCTGCAAGCTTCTTGACCGCGAGCTCAAGTGCAGCATAAGCGACGTGAGCTTTCAACTGCGACTTGGTGATATAATCGGTGATGTAATACAGGATCGCCTTTGCCGAAGCACCTGAGCCAATGAACTTGATGTCCATGTTGCACCGGATCGCCTCAAGAATAGTCTTGTTGAAGTTGTTGACCAGGCCATTCAAACAGCGCAAGCAAATTTCTCCAGTCTCATCATTCACAGATGATTCCGCCCGCGTGTTGGCCGCGTCGAGATCAAATCTGCAGACCTTTGGGTCTGGATAACCGCGCCAGTACTTGAAGCATGTTCCGCTGTGCTCATGCCATTGACACTTTTCCACGAGCCTGTGCAAGTCTTTCTGACGTACTTTCCGAGCCTCCTCGCAACCTGGATTCAGTCTGGGATCTGCCCCGCGAACGGCACACGGATTGTGGATGGACGACGGAATTGACTTCTCCGGAAGAGGATCTTCCGGGATTGCATTGCTAATGTTGTCCTCAAGGTAGGCGATGAGACGCAACTTGAAAGCCGGATCACGCAAGACGCGCTGCTTGATCTCGTTCGGGTTCAGACCTCCCTCCAGCCAAACGAGCATGTGGCAATGAAGAGTTCCGCGTCCTTGCGCCTCCACGCAACCATAGTACGCTTTGCATACACCAAACACGCCGCCCTCCAAGTCCTCCCCTTTTGGATCAAATTTAAGAAGGCTTGAAACAAACGCTTTCATGTATACATTGAAGAATCTGGCAGCGACGGCAGGGTTCTTAGCCACCAGAGTGGCTTGATTCCAATAGTTGGGAGCTTGATCCGGCAGCAACTGATCGACATCAATATCTTCGCCAGCAAGCAGACGCACAATTGGACTGTACACGTCCGCTGGGTTGATGGTGATATAGAAGCTCGGCATGCCATGGTCAATCATCAGGCCACGCATCTCATTGCGATACTCCATGCGTGCCGCAACAGATCCTTGAACATGCCGGTTGATCCCTGTCACCTCTTGCATCAATCTGAACACTTTGCGTTCGTCGCCTGAGAGGTCGTGGAGTGAGTGATCCCCACGACTCAGCCGATCGACCACCGTGCGCACGGATTCTGCACTTACGGCGGCCAACTGCTCGGACATCTTCGCGAAATTTGCTTTGTCAGTCTTCAGGCTTGCATGTAAAAGAATCTTGTGCCGCTGCAACATGTTGAACGCCGTGAAGAGGAATGAATAGTGTGTCTGGAAGCGGCGGTCAGCCAGGTTGAACAAATGCTTTATGTGGCGTGTCATTGAGAGCGGTGTTTCACGTTTGGAGTCCTGAAAACCACCCATGCCGTAGGGAAACAGCGTTGGATAGATCATCGGGAACAGCTCTGGATTCATGAATTCGTCCACCGGATCTGGTTCATGGTGGATGGAGATATACTTTTTGCCTGGCTTTTTAGCATGCCGCAATGCCGCTCTACGCAACGCTTCGGACGAAGCTTTAGGATCCACGTCTGTGATTACCAGACTTTCCCAAGGCATGTTTGATGGCTCCGGACCTACCTCGGGGGAAGCTAAATGTGCCGCAGGTGCCATGGTATCATATCTCGAGGTCCGTATCTCGGCCGCATCCGAAGCAGCAACAACGTCAATATTGACGGGCAGCAGGTGCTCTTCATCCATGCTATCCAAAACAACATCATTGATTCGGATGTCTTTGTAGAGCCGGTTATTTTTTTGGAGCCACCGCAGGGCAGCACGAATTTTCGCAGGCCTCACTGTGAGGGGTTTGGCATGAACACGGAGCCACTCCGCAGTCGGCTTCCGCGAACCTACGAACAGCACACAAATTGGAGCGGCGACCTCATCGAGTGGCGGCGGTAAAAGCTGTGCAACAGCGGAGGGTTTTTGGGGGTAAATAATTATATGACCTTTCATCCCTCGCTGAGTTGTAGGCAGACGTACACTGTCATCGTCTTCGTTCAGCTGGATGATGAAGCACTTGGCACGGCAACGAGCAATCATTGCCTCCTCGACCACCGTGAGATCCATGAGCTCCGGTGGCACGGCGCCGAGGTAGGTACGATTAGAAAGCGCGAGTGCAGGCACCTTCTTTGCGTTCAAAGACGATGCACATTTGGCGCACAAGGCCAGCTCGGGGTCCTCCCCATCGGCTTGCGACAAAACACCGGCTGGGTCAACAAGAACGTGCGGATGTGCAGAAAGTACAGGTGGGATCGAGCACTGATAGTCCACGTCAGGATCAAGCCAGCGAGCCGATGGGAGGTAGCCGTCTTCAACCTGCCTGATGTCTGGACGGAACAACAGCGACGCGTTCAGTTGGGACACCCGACGGGTTTTTCGATCAGCCAGCAGAACGGACTCGGAGCAAGATGCACATGTAAAGGTTTGCAGAGCCGCCGAAGAGGTAGCATCGCGGAACAGGCCGATAACCTTGTCCTTTAACGTCTGTGGAACCATCTGGGGCCAGCTCTCACGAATCTCTTCCCTTCTCTCCTCCCGCTCATACCGCTGGTGCAGACGCTCAGCATATGACAGACGCGGCGGTGATTTGCCCTTGCGGAGGGTTGTGATGTGCTTCTTGAGCACACGTCGCAGTTTGGAGGGTGTATCTGACGGGTCAAATGGGACTCCACGCTGTGTGAGTAAGTCCTTGAGCGGCTGTAGCTGGATGGATGGGAGGACGGAGCTCAAGAAATAGATGTCCCATACAGCGTTGTTATATGTGGAGCTTCTCCAATCGTCGGCTACTGTTTTGCAGCCCTCATGGGTCGGGTTGGCGGGGCAGGAGCCCGACGTAAAGTGCTCAAAAAGAGCGCGACGCAGTGTGGCCCTTGAAGCACCTGCGGCTGCATCCACACGATGCAGTGCACAAATGGCTCGTAACGCGGAGAGAGGTTGCTCATGGAGGGTTGCAAAAATGTTAGATACTCCGACAGAATCATCATTGAGCGCCTGGAGAGAAACAACCTTCTGACGGAGAAGAGACTGTACGTTGCGCCGGATGTTTTTGTCCCGATTCAGCACAGTTATGCTGATGCACGACGCCACAAACACTAGATAATCGGTGTTGAGCTCCTTTGCCGTGGACGAGGCAAGATCGGACAGTATCCTCACAGACACGGCGGCCGCAGATTCAAACCCCTTCGCAATAGCACGGCAAACTGTGCGCTGAGGGCGAGGCAGGGACTGTGCATGCCATGAGTAATCAGCGCAAGCACCAGAGAGCAGGTGCGATATGAGTGTTTGCCGGCAGCGTCGCAGATCAGATTCAGTAGTGGATAGGCCATGAAGGGACATGAGATGGTGGAGACGAGCAAGCTCAGGGCAAAACACGGAGGTGTGAGCACGTTTTTTATTGGTTGCAAGGAAATTATCGCGAAGGATATTATAGCCGCTAACAGCGGTGGATTCATCAAGGACAAAGTCCGGAGAGGGAGAGCGCAGTACAGGGGGCAGGCCACCAGCAGGCAAGCGTGAAGGACCCGCTTCTTGCGAGGTCCGTCAGTCAAGCAACGTATAGAGTCAAATCACGTACCATCGTGTGCCGGCGGCATGATAGGTGGCGGAACGAGGGTCAACCAGTCGCGACCCAGAACAACATCGGCGGGGAGAACGTGGACGAGGTACAGGGTGATGCGATGAGAGACGGGGCCTTGTGGTAGTTGCGCGGACACGAGAGCGGAGTCGAGCGCCTGCATAGCCGGAGGAAGTAAGAAGCGCAGCCGCGCGGACCCCATGCGGATAGCCGAAAAAGAAGCGCGAGGATCCACGATGGCTGAGAACCGCTGGTTGTTGACGGACACGAAGAAAGACATGGTGCGAGGAGAGGCGAGGAGGGCAAGAAGGACGGTGGAAGGCAAGTGATGACGATGATGACAACGGGAGATTAGTAGCGACGGCCGAGTCGGCATCGTGGGACTGAATGGGAGGCAGTGGCCGACAGCACAGCTTTCTTCAGATCGACGAAACTCAATGGAAAACTGCAGCTTCGTCTCTAAACCCATTACCTAAAGGTAGCGGGAATAGACACTGGTATCGCATCGCTCACACTAGCCCTCCCTCCTCGCCCTCGCCACAGTTCCATCGAAAGAACAGCTTCAGCCTCTGAACGCCTCTTCAGGCCACTCACTCGTCGCAGTCCAGCCCATGGCCGACCCGCATATCTCGCCTCAAGCAGTAAGGCGAAGCCCCTCCTCCTCTCCGGGCCCGTCTGCGCCGAACAGCCCCAGCTCCACAATCCGTCCAGAAGACATCCATCTGGACGATGACGCGAGAATCGGAGGGAGGCAGATGGCGCAGGGAACATGGAGGAATCGCACTGTGGGAAGCCCGAACACCTCCCTGAGGTGTTGGGCCAACACCTCAGCGAACTGTTCGAACACCTCAGTAAGGTGTTGAGGAACGGCGCTGAGGTGTTGGGAAACACCTCAGGGAGGTGTTTATTTCGAGATAATATACTGCGATGAGGTGTTATAAAACACCTCATCGAGCTGTGATAGAACACCGCGCTGAGGTGTTTTGGGACATTTCGCAACAGTTCACGGCGGTGTTCGAACAGTCTATTAAGGTGTTCGAACAGTTCAGTGATGTGTTGGCTGAACAGCTCTCTAGGGTGTTCGAACGGTTCATTACAGGGTTCAATAGGCATGTATTCCAGTCCTATATAACACAAGTCGTGGCGCGCTAAGTCCATCCACCTTCAACATCCCTCCCAAGTCCCAGTCCATCTCCGCCACCAAGTCCGACTCGTCAGTCGTCGTTGTCGTCGGCTGGTGCAGCGCGATGTTCGTGAGGCGAGTCGTCCGGAGCTGTACCCGTTCAAATTAGTCACTGGCCAAGTTCACGCGAAGTAGCGTACCACATGAGTGACGCTGTACGCGCTCAGTTAACGCGGGTTCGCACTTAAGCAACGATTAAATCAGTGCAAAGTTTTCAATTGAGCAATTCTCACCGTGAACAAAACGATAGCGCCAGACGGACGAGGCCAACTGAATAATAAGACCTGTCAATTCACGTCAGGGTGCAGCTAACTGAAACACGCGCCTTGAACGAAGCGCACGAGAGACGAAAGAGGATCGGAGGAACTAGCTCGGAGATTAGAGCACTCTAGCAATAAGACGCACATATACATACCTTCAGACGCAGCGGTCCAAACGTGGGGCAGAATGAGACGATGACCGTGACCTGCGACGCGCAGAATAGGATGCGAGAATCATTGCAAGCAGTGGAGTGGAAGAGGATGTCGACGTACTCGGCCCGAAGCGCAGGAGCGAAGGTGCAATGCTGCAATGCTTGAGGTGCGACGCGCAGGAGACGAAATCAGGGCAACAAGTAGGATTGAGAGAAACCGTGGACGCACTTTCACGAGCACTATCAAAAGCGCACTCCGAGTATCTCGTCAGCCAGCTGCAAAGAGACAAAGATAATCCACTCGCCATGACTCGGCGTTCAACCTGCCGATACCGAGCACCTGTGGCATTTGCGAGCGGATCGAGCACGAATGGAACCAGAATGGTGAGGGCGGGGCCTGTTGGCCGCGCCGAAGGATAAACCGCGCGAGGGAGAAGAGAACCGGAGGCCTGGTATTATAGTGTGCGGCTGCTGCGTCCGAAAGAGCAGAGACGCACGGTGCAGGTCCCGACACCGACTTGGAGCATTCATCGGTCAGTTATGAAAGAGGGTACAGATTAGCAAGCGAGCTCACCCAAATGTTGCTGTCGATGCAGTCGTACGCCCCGACAATCAGAAATGTTTGAATTGTTGGCGCTGCGGCAACGCGGCTCGGAGCGGACTGGAGCTAGCAATGCGATCAATGAGTGCGTCGGCGGCGATGGGACAGAAGGTATGGCGCTCGAAATGGGGAAAAAATAGAATCCCCCCCGAACTTGTCAATTTTGACGTTTCCGCTACTTTTTCGGCTATTTTCACCAATGCCGCCACGATATTACGACAGTTTGTGAAAAGTAGCGGCTTTCATGTTGCCGCAACTTTTTCTTACGCCGCAACTTTTTCATGCCGCAACTTTTTATTTGCCGCGACTTTCTTCTTCATGCCGCTACTCTTTTTTCTTTGGCCCTACTCTTCCATCACCGCGACAGACCGCGACCTTGTCTGGATGGTTCATGGATGAGCTGCGCCTGGCGCGGTCACATGACTCACACGTGTCAGCGACAGGCGCGCTGTGAGGTCTCCTGGGCATCCACATGGGAACATAAGCACAGTGGCTCAGCTGATTCACGTGCTGTGGTGTATGGTGATGAAGGCTACCCAGATGCAAAGGCTGCTAAGAACAAATGAGTTAAGTAATGAGCAGTTGTACGTGGACCTTACCGTAGACTACCACAGTAAGTACTTGAAGCAACGTTGAACTATGAATGACTGCAGTTCCATAAGTCGCGGTATGACAAAAGTTGCGGCATGAACAAAAAGTTGCGGCGAAGAAAAAAGTTGCGGCACAAAAACGTTGCGGCAGCGCGCGAAAAGTTGCGGCAATGTGTTGCCGCTGCTTTTGACAAAGTGTCGTAATATAGTGGCGGCATTGGCGAAAATCATCGATAAAGTAGCGGAACCGTCGAAATTGACAAGTGTGGGGGGGATTTAATTTTTCCCCGTTTGGAGCGCCATAGAAGGAAAGACGTACCGCGGGAAAGAGACTAAAGACGTCTTGTATGCGGCTGAGCGATACTTTCAGCGGTGAGAAGGGGGTCGAATGGGTCTGTACATACTCAGGATTAAAGGGAAAAGACTCGGATGTACACTTGCGCAAGGAGAGCGTCGACAGTTTGCAGTCCGACTCGAACTGGTGAATGGAGCGTAGAGGCCATCAGCGTGCGTTGGCCAATGACTGCGTGCAAGGGAATTCGGAAACGCACACAGGAAGGTCGAAGCATGGAATTAGAGTCAGAAAACTAGGAACATAACGAATCAGCAGTGAATTCAAGCGAATGGGAGACTCCCTGCGCCATGAATTCCAAGGAGCGAGGATGTGCCGTAAAGAACACATGATAGCGGGAGATGTAGAGCGCAGTCCTCGTGCAAAGTAGGAGCGCTCGGCTGAACAACGAACAGCCGAGGTCTCAAGATCCCATACAACAGGCCAAGGTGTGTGAGAAATACGCAGAGAAGCAATGAGCGAGCACGCACCAGGTCCCGATATACAGCACCTTCCTCGCGTTCCGTGCTATTTGTGTGCGGAAGCTTATGTCCGCGTTGTACGTGGCGAATGGTAAGTGAAATGCGCGATGGATCGAGTCGAGCGTTGCGGGCACGTAGATGGCGCAACGAGGCAAGGGCGACGCGAAGATGGAGCGGTCCCGAGATCGTCCGAGACGTGCATATTGTGCTTGCAGAGGTCATGAATCGAGATTAATGGAGCATAGGAATCACGCGTCTGGGCCCATATGCACTCGTATCTGCCCAAATTGCCTCCCTACGCGCGTTCTTCGTGCAGACGATGTCGATTTCGGAATACCGGCAGTCAGAATGGGTTTCGTATGGACAGGGGAGCGAAATGCGAGGTCTAGGATGGTCGGGGGTACGCGAGAGGAGTCGAGGGCGCCGGGCACCATTCGGGTCGAAGATGGGATTGGCTTGGCTCCGCCGAAGGAGGGAGAGGTCGAGATTGGCGGATAGTAGTAGGGCCGTTAGAGAGACAAAATGAGTGTGTGTGTAGACGACACACCGTGGGCCTGAGTCGCACCAAGAGTCTACACACGCACACTATGCCTCGGATGCAACCGTCTGTGTGGAAACCACCTCGCGTCGACAACGTCGTTGCTGGCATCGTGCGGAGCCGTTGCGCGGGCTGGAGGACGCTGTGGGATGCGGTGGGACCAGTTTGAGAGCGTCGCAGGGACCGGTGATGGCGCAGGGTGGCGACGGCAACGCGAAGATGGAGTACAGCTCCGGAGATCGTCCTAGACACGCATATAGTCTCGATAATTGAGCTCGAGGGAGTATTAAAGTGACACACCAAGGCCCAGATGCCCTCAGCTCGGTCCAATCGCCCACCTACGCGCTCGTTGCGGCCATCTTGGCTGAGACGACATCGCGTCGACGACGAGCTTCCTGGCATCGTACGGGGCTGTTGAGCGGGCTGGAGGGTGTTGTGGGATTTGGGAGGAAGGTGGATATGTTTCCGGGAGTACCAGAGTCGGTGTACGCGAACTGGCCGCTGATGATGGTGGAGAGACGAAAGGAGCGGTGTGACGTGACGTGACATGAGGGTCATGTGACATCAATGCGACGCGTCGCGCTCGCTCCGTTCTCCCCCGAACGCTGCTCTAAAAATCTGTAAAAATTCAGAGATGTGGGTATAGGGTAATTTATACCATTGGTGCTCAAATTTCACGAATATAAAGTGGCTAAGGATTCCAAAACTGGTTCCAGTCCTGCAGGTAAGTGTTGGCGAAATCAGAGCCAGTGCATTCGAGGTTTGGCAGCTATTCCTGCAATATATCATGTATACAAAAGGTATAGTCTGGTTCTTGTCTCTAAAAACAAATGCAGCTGCCGGAATTACAGTCGCAAGGCATCAAGCGCGGCCAGAGTTCTATTTCGAGTGGCTGAGAGAGTACAGAGTGGCTACATAGAGGTTTACACCAGCGTCCAAGGAGCAAGAATTACGAATACAGAGCCTGTGAGTCAATACCTGTGAACAGAGGGTTGAGCCCATATACAACCATGGGAAGCAATACGTGCAATTAAACGTTCAGTCTAGCCGGGGGCTCTCTTGTACGTCCTGAGCGACGTGGAGGCGGTTGATCTGAGGGTTTTGTCGTCTGTCCCGTAACATTCTGGCGTGCCGATGAGATGCCGTTCGGGTGAGTTACACGTACTTCTTTAGCGTCACTTTTCACTTTCTTCTTCTTCTTGGGAGCTTCGGACTAGAAAATGCGCCGCTAAGTCGCATGCGCGAAAGCAGAGAGCATCTCCTACCTCATGGTACTCTCTGATACTGACTTCACACGGCGGCTGGGGCCCGGAAGGACGTTGCGATGCGCTCTTTGTTGCGCTCTTCTGGATGGGCGATCAAATTTGTCAACTGCAGATCGAGTAGGCGCGTACCTTCTTCTTGGTTGTAGTTGCTTCAGCGGAGGACTTGGGCACGACTGATTTAGGCACGACTGAATCGAACTGGGGCGAGTGTAAGATTATCGTCGCATGACGAGAAAAAGACACCGACCTTGGGCACCTTTGGGTGTTTGAGGGCGAGGACTAGAAGGATTCCGAAATTTTGAGATTCTAAGAGGATGGAGTGTGCCTCAGGCGTGTTCAGTACTTCTTCCTCCGCAATGAGCTTGGTGGCCACGGCGGGCGCAACAACGTAGGTGACAAATGCATCGATCGGAAACGCGAATTTCTTGGCGGGCTGTTCGTCCCAGAGAGCTGAGTCGTGGAGTTTGAGTATATTGGGGGTGGGATCGGGCGAGAACTCGTTCAGGATGTTGTAGCAAGACGATGAGTGATTACCCACTCGGAGTCGACATGAAGCCTGTGGTTGATTGCAGTACGAATCATGTTGAAGGTATTTCGGGGAATATTCCCGTGAATTTTGCAGTAGAAGAGACGAATATTGTCACGGTCTTGGCCAGTGATAATGGAGCTACCTACACGAAAATGAGGATTAATGTTTGCTTCAGTGAAATGCACAATGTACGGAAATCGAACGTGGATCCATCTTGACAGGGCCGTACAGCTCCTCGAGATCCTGGAACATTCGCTCTCGGGAGAGTGCAATGCTGATGCATCAGCATCGGCGTCCTCGTCGAAGCGAGCGTAGTCGTCCGGTTCAGGTACCAGTTCCGACGCTGCATCAGAATCCTCAGCATCAGGCCCGCCGAGAGAGTTGTTCGTCGCTGTCAGAGAGCGCGGGATCATCGTAGAAGGGATGACCATCAACTGCTAGCACCTCATCGGCGCCAAGATCACCGAGTGCAGCAGCTGAGCCATCGGCGGAGGATGCCCGAGAAGACGATGGGTTGCTGAAGGTAAGGGATGGAAGGATGGTGGCTTTATTTTTGATCCTCTTGTAGTGCCCTTCGCGCGTCTGGCGCGTGAATGGAAGGTGACAGCCAGGCTTGCATCGACAGATGCGCCTGACTGCGATGGTCGACCTGCGTGCGTTCGGACGCCGACGAGAACGAGCCATACATGCCCAAGCTCAGAAGGAAGGTTGGAGTGTAGAAAAGTGGCGGCGCTTGGCGTGTCCTTAGGCGGTATGATGGTCAAGAGCAAGCCTTGATTGTGACTGTGACAGCAGCCGACGGCTTCGTTGAAATCAGACTCCGACGCGATAAGGATTAGATTAGATAGATAGATTAGATTACATCTCTGAAGTACCCGAGCCGTCCAGCGAGGTGTTCCATAAAACACCTCAATAAGCTGTTCGGCACCGCAACACCTCCTTGAGGTGTTCCGCCCGTGAGCTGTTCTGCGGAACACCCCGCTGAGGTGTTCAGTGCACACAGCGCGGCGCCGAACACCTTGGTGAGCTGTTTCGCGCTGAGGTGTTTGGACTCAACACCTTAGCAAGGTGTTCTGCTCCAACACCTCAGGGTACTGCACCTTGCTGAGGTGTTGAAAACCCGAGAAAACTGTTGGAACACCTCATTGAGGTGTTCCTACTTCCCACAGTGATCGGCTGGTCATGGTGAAGGTGCTCTCGAAGCAAGCGGATCCTGCGGTACGCGTTTAATTGAATCAAGGAGCAAGTCTAATCAGCTGGGAATCCAGGATCTTCAAGCTCGCGGAGAGCTATGGACGAGTCTCCGCCATCCGAACGTCTTGCAGATGTTCGGTGTGTCGCCACCGGACGCTGACCCCCTCTACCTCGTCACCCAGTTTCAGCCTGATGGAAATGTATCCAAATACTTCATGGTGCATTCCGAAGTCGATCGTAGTCAAATTGTGCGTTAAACGCTTTTTGGAGTAGAGTATTTTGGATGGCTAACAACCACTCGACGTTAGATAATCGATATTGCATTAGGAATGCAATACCTTCACGCAGTGCGTAGTTATTTGAACTTGGAAGTTCTTCAGTTGAAGAGCCACAATCCAGCGCGGCGTTGCAATGGGTGGGAAGGTCGAATCATGCTTGTCTGTGTTTCTCGGGTCATCGCTATTCGTCGCTTAGGTGCGGAACCCTGCGGACCTTGCCAGTGCGCGTTTAACGTTATGTGAAGATGTTACACGCACCTAGAGGCTCAGGTGCCCTCGCATCACTCTCGGTCGTCTTGTCCGTCCGCCGTCATCTTCTCGATCGTTCATATCGGTGTCCATACAATGGGGTAGCGGATGTAATGTATGGGCGATTTGCGTGAATGAGCCTGGCTGGGTTATGTGGGCAATGGACGTCGTCAGCGCCTACCTCAATGCCGAGATGAAGGAAACCGTATACATGCGCCAACCCGAGGGATTCGTCGTCCCAGGTCAAGAAGCCAAGGTTTGCCTCATAAAGCGCTCGCTGTATGGAATGATGCAGTCGGGTCGCAATTGGGCGCAGGACTTGAATGCTTCTCTGGGCGCCCTCGAATGGGTTCGGTCGCGTGCAGACCCTGCGGTCCGGATTCGATGCTTTTGATCGTAGTATTTCTTCATCAGTTCCTGTGCCTTGAGCATAGCCGCTGCCGTGTCTTCCCATACCCGATCCGTCCTGGACACAAAGCCTTCTGCCGCCTCCATAGGAACCTCCATCCTTGGCTCTACCGACTTCTGCGGGTGAAAGCCCAGCGTCAAGAAGAATGGCGAATATCTCGTCGTCGCGTTGACTTTGTCGTTGTGAGCGAATTCTGCCATGCTCAGCCAATCTGCCCAGTCGTCTTGCTGGGAATTCGCGAATATCCGCAGGTATTGTTCCACGTCTTGGTTCACCCGCTCTGTTTGCCCGTCCGTCTGGGGATGATACGCCGTCGATGCGTTGGATCGAATTCCTAGAAGCTGGTTTAGATCCCACATGAAGTTCCCAACGAATTGTTGTCCTCGGTCACTTGTTGCATCCTCCGGGATTCCAAAATCCTTCCAGACATTGTCTTGGTACAACCTCGCCACCCCTTCTCCTGATATGTCACTTGTGCAGGGCATTAGGCGGATCCCCTTGCCCAACCCATCCACTACCACCATAATCACATCATACCCTTGCGAGGGTGGTAGCTGAGTGATGAGATCTACCGAGACGCTTTGCCACATTCACGTCGGTACAGGATTCGGCGCCAATTCTCCCCTCGGTTTCGCTGGGAACATCTTCGTTTTCTGGCAGGTTGGGCAAGCCGCCACATATTTGTGCGCGTCCCGGGTTAGCGATGGCCACCAGTAGTTGCGCGATACCAGCTCTGCCGTTTTCGACTGCCCAGGATGTCCCGCTAGCGCGGTATCATGGTGTTGGCGTAGAATCCGGTTCCGGACTTGATCGTTCCGTGGCACATAAATGAGGCCGTCTTTGAGAAGTAATCTGTCCCGCTTCTCCCAACCCACTGGTTTCAACCCATTTTCCCACAACCCCGTGATGGCGGGTTCTGTATTGGGTTCTGATTCCCGGATCCAACGTAGTATGATGTCGGCCTCGTCGCGATCCGGCGCATTCAGTTCTCGAGCGTGTACCGCTTTCCACGTAAATAAGTCGTCGGGGAGTAGGGTGATATCCATGTTGTCGTTCTTCCCTTTTTCATGACCGACCCGACGTGACAGGGCATCGGTCTTGCCTTGGGTACGTCCCGGTTTGTGGATGAGGCGGAAATTGTATTCGCTAAGTTCCAGCGACCATCTCGCCTGTCTTCGATTCAGCTTCTTGCTCGTCATGAAGTACTCCAGATTTTTGTGGTCCGTCCAAATTTCGAAGGGTTGGTCCTGCCCGTTCTGCAGGTAGGGTCTCCATTCATCCAGCGCCCTCATAATGGCGAGCATCTCTTTGTCTTGAATGTTATAGTTTCACTCCGTATCGTTGAGCGCCTTGGACATGAACACGATTGGAACCCACTTCCCCTGTTGTTCTTGCGATAGGACCGCCCCTGTTGCAAAGTCCGACGAGTCGGCTTCTACCCTCCACTCTCCCCTGTCCATGGGGAAATGCAGGACGGGTTCTGAAGTCACCAAGTCGATCAGTTTTCTGAAAGCCACCTCCTCCTCTTCGCCCCATCGCCACTTGGCTTCCTTGCACATCAACCGCGTTAGCAGTTTCGAATACAGCCCAAAGTCCTTGATAAAGTGCCGGTAGAAGTTGAGGAACCCGAGGAAGCTCTGCACCTCCTTCAGGTTGGCCGGCGTCAGCCAGTTTCTGACTCCCTCCACCTTCACAGGGTCCATCCGGATTTGTCCATTGCCGACGATTACCCCAAGTACTCCACCTCCGGCTTCTTGAATTTGCACTTGTCGGGTTTCAAGAATAATTGGTGTTCTTGCAGGATTCTCAGGACCGCCTTCACCGTAGCACGGTGCTCTTCAAGGGTTCCCGAATAAATGAGAATGTCGTCCAGGTAACACAAGGGGCAAATACTGCCGCATTCCGCTCACCGCATTCCATGCGGAATTCCACCCGCATTCCACTGGCATTCTACTGGCATGCAACAGTTTCTTTGTTGCTTGGCCTCGTGGTGAATACATGTAACATGTCCGATCAACAGATCATGGTTCTGTACTGATTGTATCAGATGGTCACAAGAATCCGGAAGGTTTTCATAGTATTCAGGAGATCTTATCAGGACAAATCAGATTGCTTTGATGAGTTTTCGGAGTATCCTCTGCCAATTAAACATGTGGTTTACATGAGGCCAAGGACAAAGAGACTGTGGAATGCCAGTGGAATGCGGGTGGAATGCGGTGTGGAATGCGGGTAGCATGCCATGGCCGGAATGCCGCGGCATTTGCCCCTTGTGTAAACGATTACTCGGCCTTCCGCAATCAAGTTGGCGAAGATTTCATTCATCATGGATTGGAATGTTGCTGGTGAGTTCGTCAACCCGAAAAACATCACCAAGGGTTCAAACAAGCCACGGCTTGTAATAAACGCGGCCTTTGCTTCGTCTCCATCCTTGATTGGGATATTGTTGTATCCCCAACAGACATCCAACTTCGTGAAATAGCGCGTGTGTCGCAGCTTGTGCATGATGTCCGAAATGAGCGGGATGGGGTATGTGTTCTTCACGGTCAGGTCGTTTAGCTTGCGATAATCCTGGACCGGCCTCAGTTTTCCATCCTTCTTCTTCACAAAGAAGAAGGGCGATGCAAACAGCGATTTTGAGGGTCGAATCCGGCCGGTTTCCAGGTGTTCCTTGATAAACGCATCCAGCTCGCCCTGCTCCACTGCGGACAGCGGTATGCAGCGACCCCGTACTAGCTCCGCCCCCTCTTTCAACTCGATCGCGTGATCCCATTTGCGCCGTTCAGGTAACTTGTTGAAGTCTTGTTTCTCGAACACCGATTGGAATTCCTCCAAGTATTCTTTGGGCACCAGCTCTTCTAGGGTTTTCTCCCCTTGCGTTGCATAAGCGGCGGCCGCTAGTTTGGTCGCAATGTTCTGTGTCGCCCGAATGTCAAAGCGGGTTCTTGGCATCTCGGACCCCACTTCCATAGGGTATATCCTGGTGACGAAAATACGATCTCCGGCTTCCAGGGGAGCACTATCTTCCTCCTCCCATACCTCCTCCAATCGCTGGCGGCGGCAGCTCATAGGGCATCGAGTGAACTGCAACATTTTTTCTTGCCAGTCGATCTCCGGGTTGTGTTTGCGCAGCCAGCTGTAACCAATAATCACATTGCTCTTCCCGGTGTTGGTGACTGCTAGCGGGACTACTTCCGTGTGGTCTTGGATTCTCATGCGCATCCTCGCGATATGGGTGATAGCGCCCCCCCGCGTTAGCGGTTCCGTCGGCGTTGTACACTGGCACGGGCAACAGCAGTTGCTCGGTTTCTAGCCCCTCCTCCTCTACCAAGTGTTGTCACAAACAAGTCTCTGAAAGAGAGGTCACTTGTGAGGTGACACTCAAACACACTGTCCAACAATACAAGCAAGGTAGAGGTCCCGGTAAGAATGGGACAATAGTGTTGCAATGTACTGGGGACTCGGACAATGTGCCAGAGGCTCGTTATACAAGTGGTAAGAGAGAGGAGGGCGAAGATGGGGGGAAGTGATCGGAATAAAAGCACTAGGGAGTACACTCTGTAGCTAGGGTATATATACTACTGGTAAGTGGCTGTGTATGGCTCCATAGCGATGTCGTCCATGACCTCATAGCTCCAACGGCTCCAGCGACGTCGTCCATGACCTTGTTGCTCCAACGAGTCATCCCTGACATCATGGCAGACACGGTCACATGATAATCACATGGTAGGAGGCTATGCGAGGTCACCGGGTCAAGATATACAAGGCTTGACAAGTGTTGGCTAATGAATCCGTTGGTGGCTCCGCAGTCAAGGAGACCCTCAACCGCCAGCCCGCACCCGCTGGAGAGCTCTTCCAGGGCGACTGGGAGCATCATCGCGCTGCTCCCGTCCCCTCGGATAAATAGGGAGCATCCTTTAGGCTTCGCAAGGCCTCCAGTACCTCTTGTCGGTATCCGGTCTGTACGAAGTCTTTCAGTTCTTCTGTTACTTCCCCGTGCCGAGCAGGATGAGTCCAGTTGAACAGGCCCACTCCCATGTCTTGTGGTCTGGCGCGCAGTCTTTCCAGTAGTCGCTCAGCACTGGAGCGGCAGTTGTTTCCACGCTGCGGGTTCCTCTGCGGGTTTTGGGATCCGTAGCAGCTTCTTCTCTGGCGTCCTCCGCCCAGTAGGTGGGGTATATGGTTCGGTTTCTACGTCTTCATCACTCGAGTAATACATGGGCAATGGGGAAAATCGATTGTTCTTGCGTATTACATCGGTACGGACGGGGTATGGTCAAGAGGGCGTAGAGTTCACTCGCGACTGTCGGGAAAATCCGCCTGTTGTTCGGCGTCTTGTTCCTGTGTTCCTTTGGCTACCGCCCGGATCTGCTGAGGGCGGCGGTTGGGGCAGTTGCGGCTGAGATGCCCCTTCTGGTGGCAGGTCCAGCACGTTGCCTCCCGGATTTGCTTCTCGTTGCTCATGGCTCGGTCGATGTCCATGGGGACGGGTCCCGCAGTAGCGGTGATGTGTGTGCTTGGAGAACTAACTACAAAAACTAAACTAGTGTTTGAATAACACAAACCCAAAATCCTATAACTCTGAATAAGACTTGTGATAGTCGAACTCGTCGTAATTGGTGTAAGGGAGTGAAACCGAACAACACTAATCCAATCAAGTAGCTAATAGACTCTAGCGAGTTCAGAACCCTGGGTACAGGGCCTTTGGTGGGGGTGCAGGGTAGGTAATTCGAGAGTTTGTAACGCGCACATAAGACGTACTATCGACGAGCCTTGATGGGGCGGCCAAATACGATGTCCTAGTTCTTAATCGGTATCTTCCTAGTTCTTCAGTCTTCTGTCTTCCTTATTCTGTTCAATCCTTGTTCACTAATCACTAATCACTAATCACTAATCCTTGTCAAACACTTCTGATATCTTGATGTCCGAATAACTCTTGGCTCAATTCACACAGTTCAAATCCGATTTAAAGTTGTAGCCTTTGCAGTCTTGTAGCTTAGCTAAACCCCAGATCGCGGCCTCAATAGGTGGGCGATTCCGTGGCTACAGTGTCCCAAAACCCTACTTATATACCCTTGGCTGTGTCATATTTGTGTAGTAAAATATCATGATAGATCGCCGATACCAAGCCCTCGAGTCATAATCGTACGCAGATCCCTGATCTGAATTGTGATTGGTCGTTATTTGGTATGATGCCCCCCCCAATAGTCCATGTAGCGGTTTTGCCCTAAGGTCCGGTGGATAGTCCTCGTTCGTAGCTTTCCGTGCATATGTGGTTTGTCCCGAACGGCCCAGTAGTTCTGACGTTATGGCCTGTGCGTGTTTCCTCAATAAGGTCATCAGGTTTACTCGGTCGGCTCTCAGGTCTTGTAATCTTCGGCATCCGACGGCACATTGCTCTCGGCTCCGATTCGGGATTCGTTGGTCCGATAGGTTCCGGCCCGTGCTTCTCCGCCATCTTATCGCAAGTCTGATTATCAAACTGTTATTCCGAGACTGCCAGGTCTTATTCGGTGTTTATCCCTTTGAGTGTTTTGCACTGGATTGGATAGGTCCAGGCTTGTGGGCTCTGCTGGTATGTATAGACAGAGACTTTGGAATGTGCCGCGGGTCGTCAACCCCATTGCAGACCTTGTTCACTGTTGCAGATATCTCCCAACTAGCTATTCGGGCTCATACTAGTTCTCTGATGTGCGCACTGAATAAGCGCGAAAAGAATGACTTTCCACGCCTGCTCCAGAAAGTGGCTTATCAGCGGGTGCAGTGGTGTTCGGCGCTGGGGTGGTAGTAGCAGTGCCGAATGTGGCCGTGGGAGTGTTGGTTGTAAAACCCGAGCAGTTCCAGTTACTATGGTTCTGGAATCCGGTGCGTGGGTTCTCCTGGTTGGGGCGGGTTCCTGTGTTCCCGCCGTGATTGGCGTTCGGTTGAGTCGCCGGGTTCTGCGGCTTGGTGGCGTTGTCGTGCATGGAAATTGTTTAGCAAGAAGAGGGAAAACTCGTGCTAAAGCAACTTCCTGTCAAACCCAGAAACACTCAAGGACGGTGCTTTAGAATTACCTAATCAATGCTCAGGTGACAATAATGACAAATCAATCATCAGTCAAGTCATCAGGATGATGCTATATCATCAGGATGGATGACTACAAGGTCATTAGCTCATCTAGAGCAGTCTAGGCCTCATGACACTTTGAAAATGACAAGTGGACATGTGACTATGACTTCATACCCTTCCGGAGCCGCCCAGACACCTTCCAGAGCCACCCAGACGCATCCGGACCTATAATGACCTCGTTGTGGAGAGCCAAGAAGCAGTGTCGTCGTCTATGACTTCATTGCGGGGCAATGACATCGCTTTGAGGATGATGTCACCTATGACATCATTGGACCCAGAGCAGTATATAAAGGCCAAGGAATTGGCAGTAGAATAGACGACTTGTACCCCCCCACTTGTACTTGCACTTTACCTCTACCTTGTATTCCAGTCTGATACTTCTTGTATCTTATCCTGAATACATCTTCACTTTGTTGTGAACATTCTCTGACCTGGTCCGAGTTTTTCAATACTTCTTCCGAGTCCCCAGTATCCTGCAACACTATTGTCCTTTGCTGGACCTCTACCTTGCTTGTGCTGTTCATGATTTTGTGTTGTTCTTCTTCGAGATCTTCCTTCAGAAGATTGTTTGAGACATTTATTGTGCATCCTCACCTTCCATCTACCAACTACTGAGTTCATCTTGGTGAACTTATTCCCCCCCCACCTACGTTTATTTGTTTATTCTTGGTGTGCATCCAATACGACTTGTATTGGTTGGAAGAGGGGTGGGCGACGGTCACACTTGCGATGACTCATCAATTTGTTGGCATCACTGACTCGCTTCTTCCACTGGCACTGCCGACTTGCTGCCGACCCTCGCGACTCAGTCCTGGCTAGCACCTCTTGACGGTTGGCCTGAACTCCAATGTCCTTCCAGTCCTACTCATCGCTCCTCTCCTCCGAGTCGCTGAGCCGCGCTCAACCCGAAGTGACTCGGACGAAGTTGTCAAAGTCGCCACTCAAAAGTTTTCCAAATCGCAGGCAAGGCAAGGCCACACTGCCCGTTATGCTCTCCAGCTCATGCTACCTCATGGCTATCCGATCCTTCCGATACTTTTTCAATGAACAGTCAATCGCTGCGAGAACAACTGCGATTTCACTCCGAAATTACAGTAGAGCGTCTATTCTGTCTTCTCTGCAGCGGAATCTGAACGGTCTCGGCGGCTCGACTCACCAGTGTTGTCTTGAGGAAACTAGTACTCAGGCTGGAGTGCGAGGTCCTGGCACTTTCGAATACTGATGGAATTGGGATCGTGCATGTCGGAGTCCATGTCCCACTCTCGCGCTCGGACCAGCGCTTTGACCCCAAACTGGACACTCCCACCTGACGTGACCATAACGCACATGGCATTCTTCTCCACTCCCACTGGTCCCTCGTCTCGGGTGGCAGAACCTTCCTCGGCGAACATGTCTCGGCCAACTCCGAGTCCCGCCTTGTCGTCGTCGGCGCCTCGTCGCCCTCTCGCTCGTACGTTCGCATTGCCATTCATTCCATCGGCGGAGCCCTCGTCGAGCACGACCACGACTCACTTCCTCAGTCGTTCCCCGGCGCTCGTCGATACCTGGTCTCGGCCTCAGCTCGCCGTTACAGTATCTGCTCCACGGCCACCGGGTCATATTGATGTTGGAACGGGTCCGCTTTTACTCGACGTTCAGTCTCGGGTGGCAAACCCTTCCTCGGCGCCCGCTCCAGGTCCCACCTCATCGTCGCCTGCGGCAGTATCAGCGTTGCGTCGTCGACCTCTTTCTCGCACCCGAGGACTGCCAGTCATGCAATCGGCGCCGCTCTCGTCCAGCTCGAAGTCACCAGCGACTCGCGCTGTGACCGACAGGCCCTTCCTTGACAACACCGTCACCTGGTATCGACTGCAGCAGAATGAGCCAGAAGCTGCTCAGAAGCTGCAGCCTCGCGCGCGAAAAAAAACTCCTTCGCCACCACCGCCACCTCCTAGTCGTGGCCGGACGGGTGTAGATGTACCCCCCGCCCAGTCCATGAACGTCGTACAGAGCAAACTGCCCGCCACGATTAACTACTCGAGACCTTTGCATCTCGTCTTCACAACGGCTAAAGGCTCGAGCGCCACGGTCGTTGCTCCTCGCAGAGTCACACTAGCGCCGCGGGTGGCACCACGTCCGGCTGCCGAAAAAGATACCTCAGTCAAGACTCAACCAGTTCGTGCGCCGATTGTGCCAAGGCAACCCGCATCGCCTGCACGGAGAGTACCCTCCGCCGTCCGCGTCCAGTTCCATCGGATGCTTGAACTTGAATCTGAAGAGACCCGTAAACGGAAGCGGGCAGACGTCGACTCGGACTCGGATAGCGATGAGCAACTTGAAGGGATCTTGGTGAGAGGAGGCGCAAGGCGAAGGTAGCGCGACAGTGTTGAGGGATAATATCTATGAATTTTGTAACGGATTCGCATTTGTTATGGACGTGTATAAGTAGTCCGGTCAACGCCAACAGAGCTCACTGAAACATCCGCGCTACGGGCTAATGGCGTAGTTGGTTATCGCGCCTGCTTTGCATGTAGGAGATCTGGAGTTCAAATCTCTATTGGTCCATTATTTTTGTTTTGCCGTCTCGGATCTTCTTATCCATCAGTCACAACTGTCCCCTTTCTTTTGCCCCACCATGATGCTTCCCACCATCTAATCCTCGACCACCTCCACGCCGACCGGCGAGCTTTGCTTAGCGCATCCCTCGTCTGCCGCGCCTGGGTGCCTACAGCTCGGTTTCATCTCTTCGAGCGGTTTGCGTTGCATGCCCGACACGCTTCGCGAGCGTACGAGCTACAAGAAATCCTATCGAATCCCCTCTGCACGATACTCCACTCAATCCACTTCGAATGGCACAATCCACGGGCACTCGTACCGCACACGTCCCACCGACAGTCGGGGACAATGCTTCAAGTGCTCCTCCCCAGCATCGTAAAACTGCAGTCAGTCCGGGAGCTGACTCTCTCCGATCCGTGCTTGGAGGTCATGGAGGCGTTTCCGAGCGTGGTCAATCTGGCCATCTCGTACGTTCTCTTCGGCGAGTCTTCTGCACAGCAGATCCTCGCATGCTTTGGTCATCTGGAACATCTCAAGTTGTACGACGCCGGATCGGTGCGGCCCAATAGTGCTTGGGATGCCGACCCGACATACCTCAGCCTATCTGCCCTCTTCGGCGACTCACCTTGCGCGGATCGACACTCGCGGTGCTTCAGTGGCTGGAGCCATTACCCGCCTGCAGCCACATCACCAATCTGGGCGTCCACAACGTGGCCTCTTTCGAGGCTGGCTATCTCGCCAGCTTCATTGCCTCGCTAGACGCCCTTGAATGG
Organism: Mycena amicta; assembly: GCA_029282125.1. Classification (NCBI taxonomy): domain Eukaryota; kingdom Fungi; phylum Basidiomycota; class Agaricomycetes; order Agaricales; family Mycenaceae; genus Mycena; species Mycena amicta. The sequence continues at coordinate 266,055 of JARIHP010000022.1, forward strand.
TTTACCCTCTCTTTTATGGAACTCGTCGATGGTTTTTGTTTTTTCCGTTGTGCCTTGGAGCCGCTACTCACCTTACACCCAGTAACCGACGAACACATTGTTCCGTATCTTCTCCCTCCCAAATCTATTCGCACTCTCCAGGTCTTGCGTGTACACTTCCGAAGCATGGACGAAGCGCTTGCGTTCTTTGGCTTCGACATCGTCTTTCCGGAATCTGGATCTGCGTCTGCGTCATGGCCTGACGCGGCTGTGTGTGTTGCGGCGCGGGTGGGGGGGACTCAATACTCGGATATGAAGGTGGTAGCTGTGAAGAGGCCCAAGCTACGGCTGGAGATTATCGTTCAGCAGAGTCCCGCGCCGATTATTTGGCCTCTCCAAGACAATCCCCTCTTAGATGTTATATTCCTGGGAAATGATATCTGACTAGCTGTGATATGCTCAGCTATGTGTTGTTGCTCTCGATGACAGCAGACTCGTCCCAAATCAAGCAGCATTCAAATCAATTTCGGGCAGTCATACATTCATACAAGGTAAAATACAAAAATCCGTTGCGAGTTAACCGGGTGCCGATGTGTATCCGTGTCCCAGAAGCTGGATCTCGTCGCTCAAAGAGTGATCGGGATGCAGTTGATGGCGATGAGACCGCCCCATTCGTTCTCGGGGGCGTCGCAGTTGACGGTGGTGCCTCCGCTGGAAGGATGTTAGCGACTACGCAGAGAACACAAGAAAGGACGCTCACCAGTTGTTACCGATGACGGTGATGGGCGAGCAGCTGAGACCGACTGGGACGGCGAGACCTGTGAGGTCAAGGCTAAGGAGCGCCGCAACGACGGAAGCAGCTGTGCTGGTGGAGGACACGACACTGTCGCAGCACTGGGGCGAGGTCGGGGGTGTCACCGGGGGAGGAGGCGAGCTGGTAGGCACGGCGGCAGCAAGGGTCTGTCAAATGCAAAATAGTGAGCAAGCTGGAGGATGGACAAGACGAGGCTTACGAGCAGAGCGCAGACGGTAGCGAGTTTAAAGAACATTGTTGGTTGGGTTGGGTACTTGAACGGGTGGTCGAGTGAGGATGGTGGATAGAACGACGTTGCCTTTTATCCTCCTTCGTTTACATAGCCTTTAGGATGACGACTAGCTTTAGAATGACGACGAAACCTCACCCGGCACAGGAACGGACAAGTTGAAGCCTGGAGCACAGTGTCAGTGGAGCGCATTGTGTTCAACTCCGTGCTGTTTCCATACACGACGAGCGTCGAGACCGAGCCTTGACGGAAGGAAGGAATCGCTGTACATTTGGCTAAACAGTGCCCCGTGGAGTGGGCGAGTGAGGTTCCGGTTCCCTTGGCAGTGTCAGTGTCGCAAATGGAGTGCCAGTGTTCTCGAGATGAGACGGACGTCGACCATATCGGCTTGGCTTGAGGTGGCTTGTGCATGAAGAGCATACAGTAGCATCGAGACAGAGACCAGTTTTGACCATTATAGCAAGACTCGACTCGAATGGCACTTGACGCCGAAGAATTGTGTTGCGGTTTGCCTGCGTCTTCCATCCAATGAGTCACATATACACTCCACATGGACAACGGCAACTTGAAGGAAGGTGTATGCTTACCTGCATCGTTCTCTGCCGCGGCGGTCGTACGCCGGCAACGCCACCGCCCGCCGGCGACAGCGGCCATCTGCGGGGACACAGCGGCTTACGCTCACGCTAAGTGAAGACCATCTTTCCTCGCTCGATGACGCGGGCTCTCTCCGAGTCAGTGAGCACTGGCACTGTCCCGGCACCGCATTACCACTGGCACCGGCGCGACGCAAGTTTCAAGTTTGCGGAGACTGAGCTCTGCCTAGATGGATGCAAAGTGAGCGTTGCCAGTGCCAGTGAGCGAACCACACACCTCGTTTCAACGCTCGGTTCTGTGCTGCTTGCGTGCGACATCGGAGAAAGAGGCCCAGACACGAGACCATGATCGTATCAATGCGGAATGTGAGCGCTTATCAGTTGGCATCATGATCACATCCTGACGGAAACTCTCATGTTGTACCGACTCTCCCGCTGGGGATCTTACCAATCGCGCCTCTAGAGCTGGGTTCTCCCTCGGCCCAGACCGGCTGGCTAACTCACGGTTTGAATACCAAGATGATCTGCTTTCTGTATTCCGTTACTAGTAAGTGCTGCAGGGAGGTATTCCGTATTCGATTCGACCCCCGACGGCAACAGACCTTTTTTATATCGTTCATATCTGACTCAGACTGACGGTCAATGCAAACGGTCTCGTATACTCGCGGCGCCTCCTGTTCGATAGCGTTACCGTTAAACGACAAGTTATTGTAGATGATTCTATTTGCGAAATCGCAACAACATTACAACAGACTACAGTGTGGAACCCGACCTACTCAGAATCCACCACATGCCTGTCTTTATCCCCGACTTTGGGAATGCGGACAAAGAGCTCGGCGTCACCATAGAAATGTGTGTCGCCATACTCGTTGCCCAAATATCCCATGAACGTGCTCTTGGTCGCGTTCAGGCCTTTCCGCGGGGTAACCCAGTGTACCGAGAACAGCTTCTTGCCAGGGTATTCCTCCTCCTCCTCATCGTCGTCCACCATCATACGTGAGGCGCCCTCGCCCTTGCCCTTGCCCTTGATGTACCCCGCTTCATCGACGTCCCTCACTAAATTCCCCTGCTCCGCGAATAAAGCGTCCATGTCCCCGTTTTCGAAATCGTGGCCGCTCACATCCACGGCGCTGTCCAGAAGGACGAGATCCCGCCTGGGATGGTCTTCGAGCTTGTATACGAAGCGAATGCGCGGCTCGAGTCCCGCGCGGAGGGCGGCGTTTCGCAGGCGTGCATCGCAGCCTTTGAGGAGCGCGGTGTCGAGGAGGGGTTTGGCTTTGTCTTTCGTAGTGCGGTCTCTGTCCATGTCCTCGTCGTAGAAATCGTCATCCTCGTCGTATCGATCCTCCGAGTCATCCGGCCGCGGCATGGGGTATTGGTGTGCGAGACCAAAGGCTAGGAACCCGCCATTAGGGAACCAGGCCCGGTCCGAGAGTAACACGCGGAGCGAGGTTTCGCAAGCCAGCTCTGGAGGCGGAGCGATACGGGTGTTGGGAGCGGTCGCGGAGCTGCCGGAGGTTCGTGCGGTCAGGAACAGGTTGTAGGTGAGGGTGACGCGGTAGCCGGAGATGACGGGCTCGACGGTGTGGGTGACGTCGCTGAAGAACGCGATATATGCGACGGCGGGAGGGACCTTTCCACCGTTCGCGGCGCCTTGAGGCATTTTGAGCTGACTGGCCGAGTCGAATACCCATTTCCCTTCGCCTTGGGACAAGGTGAGCGCGCCGCCTTCGTGTTCAGTGGGAAGAACGACGACGAGCGACCCAATCATGTTGTTCGCCCGGGGGGTATCTTTATGGGCTTTGAAGAACGATCCCGGGCCTAGGTGAGCCTCGTCAGATATATCCAGTGAAAACCCATCTGAATGCGCACCATAAACGTTTAGCTTATACATCTCGGCACGAATGACCCGGTCGTCTTGTGCGTCTTGAGAAACCAAGAGTTCTGGAGAGATTGCGTCGAGGATCCCGGAAGAAGCCACATCCAAGCGCGCGGAGAAGTTCTCGACGTCCAACTTTCCAGCCTTGCGGTAGGTCTCATCGAGAACGTCGCCATGCTCAGCACCAAATGTAGCCTTTTGACACGCAGCTGCGAGTTTCTCAAGGGCATCGTTCGTCGGAGCGTTGAAATCGATGTATCTGTATCGATATAAGCGTTTTTGGAAGAGCGCAGGATGCCACGTACTGTGCAGCGCCTGCCGACTCGGACTTGGAGTCGCCACTCCGAAAAAACAGGCCTAGATCTTCCTTCCGAACGGCATTAACGCCACAGGTATACGGAATCGATGTTTTCAGTGATGATTTGAGGACTTCCAGGTGGTCAGCGATGGTCCAAGTTCCCGGCATGAGCGTCAGGAGAAAGGGGGGCGTGTGTGACACGACAGTAACGATAATTGATGGTTACGGACGCTTGCTTACCAAATTGTTGGTTTGGTTGTTGGTTTTTGTCTGTAAAATTTCTTAGAATTACGAAGTGTATGCAGAAAAATTATCAATTGTTCTCTACACGCCGAACAAATTCACTCGGAGAAACTCCAAGTTGAACTAGAAATCAGAACCGTGAGACCTATATTAGACGCTCAACGAGGCGCCCAAAATCTGTGACCAAGAAGCACAACGCTGTAACGCCTTCTTTAAAATTTTCGTCCTGACCACCATGCCCGGAACGTGGACCATCGCCGACCACCTCGACGTCCTCCGCAACTCCCTCAAGTCGTCTGTTCCGTACGTCTCCGGCCTCCACCCCGTCCGCGCCCAAGATCTCGGCCTGTACTACAACACCACGGAGTCGGACACTGGCAAGGACGGTGTGGATAGTGTGCGGTGCGTCTCTTGAAAGATTTGTTTCCCCCAAACCCCGCACTGATGGCCTTAGATTCATCGACTTTTCCTCCACCGGGCTCGAAGCAGAGCTCGAGCAGCTCGCCACCGCATGCGAAAAGGCAACTTTTGGCGCCGACAATGGCGACGTCCTGGATGAGACCTATCGCAAGGCGGGCAAGCTGGAGCTGGACAAGTTTGCAGCGCGGCTCGATGTTCATACCGCCGGCATCGTCGACGCAATCGCACCAGACCTTCTCGTCGGCCCAGGTGCCCCGAGAAGGAACAGGTACGAGGAGGACGAACAGGTCATCCGCGCAGAGTTGTACAAGTTGAACGTCTATGGTGCGTCAACCTTTTTAGTATGAACTTGAACTTGAATGCTGAATTGGTTGCGATATAACAGGCCCAGGGTCGTTCTTCAAAGGCCATAAAGACACGCCTCGTGCGCAGAACATGATTGGCTCTCTCGTCATTGTGCTGCCGACTGAACACGAGGGCGGAGCGCTTACACTCTCGCAAGGAGAAGGCAGCTGGACCTTTGATTCCTCCGAACACCTCAAGGCGCATCGCACCAACCCCGCCAATTCCCCACCCGCAGTCGCGTATATAGCCTTCTACAGCGACGTAACCCACACTGTCGAGCCCGTCATCTCCGGCTACCGCGTCACCCTCACCTACAATCTGTTCCTCGCGTCTCGCACTCCGAGCACCGACAGCTCCGCAGCCGCTCGCAACATCCGCTCTCCATCGGCTCCAGAGCTCGACTGTGAGAAGGCCATCCGCGAACTTCTCTCCAACCCCACATGGTTTCCCACTGGCGGAATCATCGGGTTCGGTCTGACGCACCAATACCCGATGCCCCGCGAGGACGAGTATCCGAGTCGTCCCGTCCTACTCGACTTGGCGCTTCTCAAGGGCTGCGATGCCCGTCTGAAAAACTCCGCCTTGCGTGCGGGTCTTCGCCCCCGCGTTCGTCTCGTCTACAAAGTCACCAAGTATAAAACCCCTACGCGATACGTCCTTCTGGACAAGGTAGGCGAGAGCTCGGATCCGGACCCCAGTGGATATGGCGAGTCCGAGTATCGAGTTGAAGAATCACCAGAGCTGCAAAGAAAGATCCAAAAGGACGGTTCCCTGATGGAGATGGAGGTAGAGCACTCGGACGAGGAGCTGGATGAGGGCTGGTATTACAGGGATCCTCGTCCACCAGTTCCGGTGCTTTGGGTGACGAAACCGACGGGAATCAACTCTGTAGAGACGGAGGGTTACTTCGGGAATGATTATCAGGAGAACAGCATCTACGGGAACGGGGAGCTGTTTGTACGCATTCCTGCCGCAGATGATCCTGCCAGGAACTCGAGCATGGCTGGCTCGGGGTAGGTTATTGACTATCTTGTATCCTTTCTTGGTAAATGTAATCACTAAAGTTCGGTCCGCTTGAGAGACCGGAAGAAATAAGTTTCGGGATCGATCGGACCGAGTGCTGCGAAAATTCATCTATGTGCCCAGATCGAAGGACGCAGGCTAAAAACTCATGGGAAGCAATCAGGCGGAGCAGGAATTCAGGCCTGGGGAGTTTGAAGGTGTATTGTTTGGTGATAAACTCGAACACATCCCACTGTAGGTCAAGCCCTCTCAAACATGTTCTCCAAGCTCCCTCACCCCACTGTTTTGGGCTCTCTGAAAGATCGTTAGCCCTCGCGGATAAACGGAGGAGCTACTAGTGCCTTGGTCAAGCACCACCCCCGAGTTCTACTCTGAAAGCGCGGTTACTTCATGATTTCTCCGAGGATTTTCAACACTCGTACCTGGGCGAGGAAACACAGTCTCCCATCCAAAACCACCGTCACCCTCGCCTTTTTATACCATCCCCGGCATGGATCTCGGTGCATTTATATCCTTGAGAACACACACACTCGGGCCACTGGCATCCCATCGGGCGCCATGCATGCATGCATGCGAGCTGTAATACCTGTAAATTGTCAGTCCAAAAATTGACCAATTCAAAGATGTGGAGAACCATCGTGGACGCGCGCTGCTTCAGGTAATACCGTGAGACGGCGGCCTACTTATGTTCGCCCCAACCGCAATACTTTACCACTCTTGTGTAATGTTTGCGTCTCTCGTGTCGTTCAGCTGTCGTTCAATGTTCGGTTTCCATCTCTACGCGATGGCTCCATAATGAAAAGCGCGGTCTAGAACGACGAAAACAAAACACGCTCTCACTGTGGCACCGGGTTCAACTCAAACGCGAGGTTTTCATCAGAGGCTGTGGTATGATACTCCAACTGACGCCGCCAAATCTCAAGATCCGACCAAGAATCAACTCCAAACTCAAGATATCATTTCGCACAGAAGACAAGACATGCAACTTCGTAGCTTTACAAAGTAGCAAAAAGTTCGATCAGAGAGAGCTATTCCGTTACGAGTTAATCCGGTGCCGTTGGGTCCATAAAAACACCGCTACCGCTCAAAGAGTGATAGGGATGCAGTTAATCGCAATAAGTCCAGCCCATTCGTTCTGGGGGGCGTCGCAGTTAACGGTGGTGCCTCCGCTGGGGAGATATGAGACAAAGCACAAAGAAGAGAGGCAGGAAACTCACCAGTTGTTACCGACGATGGTAATGGGCGAGCAGCTGAGACCGACTGGGACGTCGAGGCCGGTGAGGTCAAGGCTAAGGAGCGCCGCCACGACGGAGGCAGCTGTGCTGGTGGAGGATACGACACTTTGGCAGCACTGGGGCGAGGTCGGGGGTGTCACCGGGGGAGGAGGAGAGCTGTTAGGCATGGCGGCAGCAAGGGTCTGTAAATGAAAAATAGTGAGCAAGCTGGAGGATGGAAAAGCGGAGAGCCTACGAGGAGAGCGAAGACAGTAGCGAGCTTAGAGAACATGGCTGTTGGTTGGGTACTTGAAATGGTGGTTTCGAGTGAGGATGAGGGATAGAACGCGCTGCCTTTTATCCTCCCTCGCTTGGAATGACGACGACGGTGAGCATCGCGTCAACCTCACCCGGCACAGGAACCGACAACCTGAAGAGTGGAGCACAGTGGAGCGCATTGTGTTCAACTCCGTGTGGTTGAACTCTGTTTCCATTGAGGACATACGCGATGAGCGTTTAGACGGAGCCTTGACGGAAGAGCGGAAGAAACAGCCCCCGGGGATCAGTGGAATTTAGGTACATGCTCCGTGTCCAGGTGGAGCGGCTCAGCGGGTGAGTGCGTTTTCATTTGCCGCGTCGCCAATACAGTGCGCTGGAGATTCAATTGATGACACGGACATCGACCATATCGCTTGCTTTTGAGGTGGATTGTGTACGAGGAGCAGACCTGCTTTAGCATCGAGCCAGAGGACAAGCTTTGACGATTATAGCCAGATGAGCCTTGGATGTGGTGATTGAACGGTGAAGAAACTGTGGAGAGTCTTGTTGCGGCTTGCCTGCGTTCTCTTCTATGCAGTGAGTCACATATCACTCCACATGGACGCTTAAGAAGATGAATACATGCATTCGTTTCGAACGTTCTCTGCCGCGGCGGTCGTACGGCGCCACCAACTATCCGATGTCCATCTGCGGGGACACGGCGGCTTGTGCTCACGAGTCAACGACCGTGATCATTACTCGTTCGATGACGAGGGCCCCCCATCGTCTGAGCATCCTGTCGTCGCATTACCACTGGCAGTAATACTCGCGCGACGCTTGAAGAAGTTTGCGGGAGCTCTGGCTGGAAGCTTAAGCTTGCAATGACGATACATGAGCGTTGAGCAAGCTCCGCACCTCGTTTCAGTCAAGAAGCCGGCATATGCTGCCGCTTGCGACATGGGAGAAGGAGGCCAAAGACACGGAACACGAGGCAGTTTCAATTTCGGACCATGATCGCATCAATGCGGCATGACAACCCGGCTTGCTCCGAGCTACATCATGATTGGGCGCTTATCACTCGGCGCTCGCTGGCATCCCTCACTCTTGCCTCACTCGCTCTCATGCTCATTTCTCGACTTGCACTACTAAAGCGACCTGGCTCCCGCCGGCCATCTTAACTCCCTCGGCGTGGCTTTGGGCATTCGCGTTCTCTCTCGTTGCTCTCTCGACCCGAAACCGCCGGGGTTACTTATCGCGATGCAGAATGTGCGAGGCTACGGTCACTCTGCCGCTGTGCCAACGCTGCCGGCCGCTGGGCCCCGCCCGCGCTGCTCCAACTACCAAAATGCTCACGAGATTTGCTTTAGGTAAAGCAGCCGCGTCAAGTGCGTGCTGCAGTGTATGCCGCTCGAACTGCAAGACAGACTTTTGTATGCTTCACATCTGTGCAATCGGCCTTCTCTTCTCTTGGTGCCTCATACATTTCTTTTTGGTCCCGCCAAGATTTTTGAGCCTACGAAATAATCTGCACTTGAATCCAGTCTCGTTCTTCTTCTTAAAATGACCATCCCCGACCAGCCACACTTTCAGGTCTATATTCTTTCTCTCAACGGCTTCAAAATCCTCTTCTCTGAACGCAAATAAATGAAACAAGAGCGATGCACATTCAAATCAATCTCGGTAATCGTACAATCATACAAAGCGAACAGAAGAAAAGACGAAGTCCGTTGCGAGGTAGCCGGTCGCCGGTGCGTATCCATGATCCTCCTCCCAGAAACTAGATCACTCAGAGAGTGATAGGGATGCAGTTGATCGCAATAAGACCAGCCCATTCCAGCGCGGGGGCGTCGCAGTTGACGGTGGTGTTGCCGCTGGGGAGATATGAGACAAAGCAGAAAGAAGAGAGGCAGGAAACTCACCAGTTGTTACCGACGATGGTAATGGGCGAGCAGCTGAGACCGATGGGGACATCAAGACCGGTGAGGTCGAGGCCAACGAGCGCCGCAACGACGGAAGCAGCTGTGCTGGTGGAGGACACGACACTGTCGCAGCATTGCGGGGAGGTCGGGGGCGTGACCGGAGGAGGAGGAGAGCCGTTAGGCATGGCGGCAGCAAGGGTCTGTAAAATGGGTTCTCGGTGAGTACTAGCAGTTCGAAAAGAGAAAAAGCTTACAGCAAGAGCGAAGAGGGCGGTCTTGGAGAACATGTTGTTAGAGGCTTTACTTGAACTGGTGGTTTGTTCGAGTGAAGTCAGAGAACGAACAAGGGTTCGCTTTTATATTCTCGGGCTTAAGCGTCTTTCCTTTTTTGGTTCACCCGACAATTTGCTACAGCGGCAAAGCGGTATCTGCGATGACGAGGAGACAGGAACGGCGTCAAGATGTGGAGCGAGTGGAGCCTTCGTTGAATTGGCGTTGTCGCGAAGACCCAACACGAAGGCGCGCAACAGCCTGATTCGAAAACGGAAAGTGTTTCCCGCATTCATACTCGTGTCGGTGCTCGGGAAACGTGAACACGCGATGCTCGAGTGGAGCGTGTCGTGTTTAGAATGATTTTTATTTAAAGGTGACAGGCGGAATGCACGATACAATGTGGGGATTTGAAACCATTCTCGGCAAGTTCGACTAGGGCTTCTTTCGAACCTTGTGGTTGAAATTCTGCATCGAACATTCAGTGGAGTGGGATGTGTCCCATCATCTGCTTCCAGCATCCCGACGTTGCGCCGCCAACTGTCCATCTGCGCACTTTGAGCGGCCTGAGGCACTCAATAACAACTGACGTCGCTAGGCGCGGACTCAGCCCACATCATCGTCGATGGTAAATTTCCCCGCCTCCAACTCTCGCCCAGTCTAGAAACAACATTGTTGAAAAATGCTTCAAAAAGTTGAACAATTCAACGACCCGAAATCTTCCGAGCATACATTGATCCGAGTGATGCGATGCCACGTCACAGTCTTTGCCTTTCCTCCGAACAACCACGGGCACGATGAAGTCATCTCCGACAATACAATTGGCATATGCTATCACCGGTGTTCCACCTGGCGGCGGGCGTGGACTTCCTCATGGACAGCTTCCCAGCTTCTTCATCTGGTCTCTTTTTCGGGCGAAGCTCACAGAAGGGCTTATGCTTGACGCGCTCCACCCTGCGTCGGTTCCGGAAGCGGAGCATGGGAAGTTTTGCACACTAGCTCAATTGTGCAACAGACAGAATAGATCGCCTTGGCTTACTCTCTCTGCGTCTGTTTTCTCTGGTCTTCTTTCCGTTTATCACGTCGCACAGCTCCACCCTTGTCAAGCTACTCCCCTTATATCTGGGCTCTCTCGTCATACGACCTCTACGTCATCTTAACACTGTGCCTGGCTCGAGCGCCAGCGTAAGCTGCCCGACTCCCCCCTCCACGAAGACAACCGTACCTCTCAAACATGTTCTCCAAACTTTCTATCTTCTCGGCGTTCATCGTAAGCTCATCCTGCACCTGTATGCTCAAGCTAACTAATACGACAGGCCCTTGCTGCCGCCACCACCATCCCGGTGACCCCGCCCACCTCTCCCCAGTGCTGCTCGAGCGTCGTCCAGTCCGACAGCATTGAAGCCACCGAGGTTCTTTCCGCACTGGGCATCAACCTGGGTGATACAGTATCGTCGTCCCTGTCGGGCTCAGCTGCTCCCCGCTCACGATTCTGGGAGAGTGTTGTGTTCTCCTTTCAAATTGCTTGATGCTCACTGTCGGCGCGATGCGTCCTTGTAGCGGTGGCATTTCCGTCACTTGTGACCCGCCGGAAATCGATCTTGGTACGTGGATATTATTTCGTGGCCGTGGCAGTTGGTCATTTGTGTTTCTTGAGCTCAGCCGGCCTCATCGTTATCAACTGTATCCCGATCACTGCGTGAACATGCCGCTGTACCGGCTGCTACCCTTACTCTTAATCAGTGTCGTATGTGTAATCGGATTCTCTGAATGGAACTTGGGAGAGAACCGTTCAGCGAATAAAACGCCACGAAGCTTGCATGATTGCGAATAAACATTCCAAATTTTATTTATCCGTTACAACGACCAGCTTTTGAACGTTGGAACATTCGTTCACGTCTATCAGTTCTCATACTTAGGTTCGATCTTGGGTCCTGAGGCCTGAGGGTGAGGACCCGACATGGCCCAGGCTTAGTAAACACAGACAACGAGAATAAGGACTTTGAAAGGGAGCCCAAACGCTTCAAAGAATCAGTGAAGAAATAATGGTCAACGGGAAGGCTTACCAGGCAGTGAATGATGTCTGCAGTCTGACGTCCTACTAACTTGACTTGACTTATTCAACGAGACAGGACTGTCTGTGTCTGTGCCTATCCATCCCATCTTCCGACATTCCGAAAGACAGAACTCCAAGGATAAAGAGATGCACCATCTAATTGTCCAACGAATCATCTGGAGGGCTGGATGAGGCAGTGGAAGAAACGGGAGGGAGGATCGGTATGGACGTGGTGGTAGGGACTCGGAGAGATGGAAGGTAATGAGCGATGGACACGGAGAAGCTTTCGGCGAAGACCCTCGTCATACAGCCGAAAGAGAGAGCGGAAGGATCCACGAAACGACAGAAGAAGTCGGCAGGGACGGATGGACGACATGAGGAGGGAGATAATGTAGACTGACGTCGGGACTACAGTAGCTCGGCGTATGTAGGTGCGAGATATACCACGGAGCGAGCCATGCATGGGTGGACGTAGGGAAAGAGACAGAGGCAGGTATGAAGATGATGTCGATGACGAGGAGAGAGATAGGACAAGTCCAAGTAAGTATGAAGGGCGGCGGATAATGGGAAAGGTGCGGTAGGGATAATGAAAGGAACTAAAGCTGGGAGGGCGAGAAGAAGATGACGCATAATGAAGAACTCTCCGCCCCCTCTCCTTCCTGGGCATGCGTCTTCCGAAACGATCCAAGTGGCTGGTGCAGGCCGCCCACCCACAAGGTCAACCGCGATAACGCTGCTGTCCAGCCCTCAGCCCTCTGCAAATCCAGCTCGCTGGTGGACCCACAGTCCGCTCTCAGCCCGCGCATCCACGACATCCACATCTCCCTGGAGTCTACGAAGGATTTGCTTGTGAGGACATCGAGTCGTGTCAGCAGTCTGTCGCCAATGCCCGTAACCACGGCGAGCGTGCTGGGGATATATTCCGTGGGGTCGAAGGTATTGGCAAAGTGGATCTTGCACTTCTGGCTCCCTAACCCGACAAGTCTTCCCCTTCATCTTTGGGTCGCTCTGGTCGACCAGGGCGGCGCGGCGGCCAACGTCGTAGCGATGCAGACCGTAAACAAGCTTCTCGATTGGCTTGAGGGTGCCTTGTGCAAGATGAGGTCGCCCGAAACGCTGTGTGCTGCAAAAAATCAGGACGCGGGAGAAGCTACAGAGAAACACGCACCCTTGCGCACTGTCGTCAGCTTAGGCTTGAGGAAGATCCAACACTCGATGTCCGAGATCTGGTCGTAGTACGAGTCTATCGCTTGTACCGCGTTGTCGACTAGGAAGGCGTCAGCTAGCCACACATTCAAAGGGCAGGAAACGGACTCAAGCTTATTAGCGACGGGCATGCTAGGGTCGACGGAGGTCCGAGGATAGTGTCGGCGCAGCGAAGGCGCTCGCAGATGGGGATAGTGAGGTGGGGAGGAGCGTGGTGGGTGAGGGAAATGCAGTTCTGTTGCAATGAGATGAGATTTCTGCTGGTCGAAAAGTAGAATTACGCACCACGATGCGTAAAAGACAAGGTCTTTATAACGTCCCAGCTGATACCCTCCACCGAACCTAGCGAGGAGTTTGCGCTCTATACGCTCCAGGCTTGTCGGTGCTGTCGAGAGTGACGTTGACGCAGCACGGTTGAGGTCCGTCAAGTCGGACGCGCAGGGTGACGGCCACGAAGCCTCAGTGAGCGAGCCGGTAGTGCTGCATAGCAAGAGCGGGCGGGAGATGGCGAGGGCGGAGTGTCGAATGGGAGGGAGTGAAGATGATTCGAGGTTGCCGACGAACGACGGACGGGCTTTAGTTGGCGAAATGGGCATTATCGGGGGTGGTGCTGGCTTCCACAGCAAGCGACGCAGCGCTACTTGTGTCGAGCGCGAAGAGGGGAAGCAGCGTCATTGAGTACTCGGAGACGAATAGCATCCCCACACTGCAGAGGATGAGAAGATCTTCGAGCGACATGAGGTGGACGTACTCGGAGTCTTGCAGAGACTCTCACTGTCTGCCCAGGAACCCACTGCACCGTGTCCACGAGTGTCTGGCTCTCCCGGCCATTCCCAACGCCCAAGAACCCGCCTCGTCGTGTGTGAAGTGGTATCATCACAGGCCCAGGCGAGGCCCAGGTCAGGGCTTGGCGAGGAAACCTAGTTGCTCAGCGTTTCCGAGGGTCGGAGAAGCCGCATCTACCAAGGGTCAGCGGTAACGAGGGCTCGACAGGAAGAAAAACGCACCGCACGACGGTCGCGACTGTCGTTTGAGAACGTACACGCAGTCAGCCATTGGGCGGAGACGTATTGAAGGGCTCGAGGTGGGCATGGCTCTCCTTCTGAGCATCTGAATTGTCTAAAGAGCTGCAGAAAGGTAAGGGTAGGGTCGTTTGAGCTTGTACCGCACGCACCATACTCCGTCAACAATCCTGCTCTATTCAACCGTCCGTCCGTCAACTGGACTCGGAGAGGTTAAGGACGGCTGAAGTTATGTCTTGCGAGGCGGGGGAGAGGCACCATCCGTCGTTTCGGTGGCATAGTCGGCCATGTCGTGGTGGTCGAGAGGAAGAGCGATCATGCGAAGATGCGCTTGCTCCTGACGTCCACTGGCACCTCCTGCTTTTCTTTCCTAACGCTATCCGTTCGACATAAGGCTGCTTTTCAGCCTACCCGGCCGTCTGGGCCCGCGCAATGCAAACTCTGGAGTCGGTCATATTCTTCCGACATGCACCTGCGAAAGCGCCCCGCGACCTCGCTCAGCGAGAATCCGCAGACTTGGAGTCTCTTCGACGCTTCCTCGTCACTTGCTCGTCACTCCCACTGGCTTCTCGCTGCCCCCTCTGCGCACCCATATCCCGCCGGAAAGATCCGCTGGGCAACCAAGAGCAGAACTGACTCAGTCTCAGTCTTAAGCTCATGGATGGACACGCAGCGCTGGCTTGTGTAGTACATCGAGCCAGCTCCCAGGCTCAAATCTCTTTGTTTCGAATGTTTCCTTGATCTTCGGTACGCTCTGGGTGTACTCGATGGCTGCCGGAAATTGGAGTGCTGCCGCTACTTGGAATTACTTTTGTCTACGAGCCATTTTGCCGGTGGCCCCTTGTTGGCAGAGGGTTTCGTCCAATCGCAGCTACGCTCATGACCTCTTTGTCGCCCTTCCGAATAGCGATATGATGAAGAGAACGCCTTAGTCCGACGGGCATTGACAGGCGCTGTTGATCTCGTCGTCGCATACAAGCGTAGCCGCACCACGTCGCCGCCTGAGTCTCTGGCGTCCGAGTCCCCCAGCGACGCCTGGGTCAGGTTTTCACTTCCCAATCTCCAACGACCTCTTAGATTTTTATATATATTCTTGGCTCACTTTCGCCCGGCGGTCTTGAAGCCAGTCAGATTTTATGGAAACTCGTTGATTCGGGTTGAATGGGATGTTTATTTCAGCTGATTCGGGAGCCAAATTTAAATTTGCCTCGCAGTTTGCGAGTAGTGTAGTTTAGGAGAACACTCGGAGTTACTAAGTAGTAGCCAACAACGAGTTGAACTAAGCAGTTGTCACACTGGCAACGACGCAGCGTGATGACTGCGGCGTCACTGCGCTCTTCCCTCTACCACCACATCGATAAAATGTCACGGTCCGGCAAATACGATCGCGACAAGGGCGACAGAGATACACCGACGTGCAACGACTTTCTGAACAACACCCCCGTGAAGCAAACGATAGTCATTCCTAAGTGAGTACTTTATATATTCGGCAGCCCTCCATTGGGCCACTGGTTAACCCTCCGAAATTAGGAACTACAGCCTACTCAACCGCAAGGGCAGAGCAATCGCACGCATCGTCCATGCTCATGGCTGGAGCGTTGTGGCGATTGCGCGCATTTTCAGGGTCCCGTCCTACATAATTACGAGTTGTGTACGGCCGGCGCCGTCGCGGGTGACGGACGTGAAGCGTTTCCGACAAGACGTCCCAGGAGACGATTACGACTATGTCGACAAAGAATTTAAATTGCACTTCCCGCCCATGAAGCGTCAGGGCAGCTCGGATGTTGACGCTGAGAGCGACTCGGAGGAGGACTGGCGACCTGGACCCAAGGTGAGCATTGAGATATTGGAGTTTCTTCTGTACATAACTTGGAGTTAACAGACTCGGCGCAAGGCCAGAAAGAACTTGAAGTCTCAGTTTATCACGCCCAAAAAGACCATCGTTGCAAAAGTACGCCCTCTCCTTACCATTCGCAGCGGCTGATATTGTCGTTTCAGATTCCAAGCCGTCCGGTGAAGAAACCTCGCTACACTCGTACTACCGCAAAGTCCGCTGCTCCAGTTGAGGTGAGAGCTCTCGACCATCCAAACTGAAAGCTCATTGTTCCCAGGTTCTTCGTCGTCCCATTAAACTATCTCGCTTTGTGCCTGCAAGAGCGGTCGCTGGGGAGTCCGATGTGAGTAATAGTCGATGCTAAGTACTCTCCCCGTCTGTCTGCTCACGAGTTTACCGCAGGGTTCCGACTCCGAGTCTTCTGTTGTCCGAATGCTGGAATCATCCAATAGCCTTCCCCGCCGGCAGCCTTCGACGATCTCTCTATCGCTGCAAGATTTCATACAATCTCTACTTCCCCACAATACATCGAAGGGCATCACAACCCCGGCGCACCTGGCGCTTTACGAAACGCAAGGATTCACCGTGGAGCGGTTTCACGCCCTCGCCCAGTGGCCAGAGGACGAAATATCGGAGGCGCTCACACGGCTTCTGCTCAGACAGAGCACCAAGTTCGGGCTTGATGTGTTCGAGATAGTAACGTTGGAGGTTGCGCTGAAGGAATTGGCCGCCATCACGGAGGTGAGATTATTTCCTTTGAACGCGTCTGCCTTTAAATTCACATCATGATTCCCCAGACCTCTATGGGATCCACCGTCGATGATTCTACTTCCCTCCGGGCTTTTCTACTCAACGTTCATGGGTTCAACTTCTCCGCGCACGTCCAGCTCTTCCGCGCCCACGGTTTCACGCTCGACCGACTCCGCTTGCTCAGCGCTGGTGCATCGAAAATGCCCGAAATTATTAACAGAGGATTACAGAAAGGCAGCGCGATGATTCACGAGGAGAAGGGCTCAGGGTTGTCTCCGCTTGAGGTGATTGCGCTGGAATTTGCGCTTCGTTGAAACGAGATTCGAGTCTTTCTGCGATAGTGACGTGACCCACAGTACACATACATCGTTTTCGTCTGTTGCACCTGCTTTCTATCGTCTCTGTCAATGCACTATGTGATATTCTCATTGTAACATGCATCGTATCCTTCGTTCCACCCATGTGTACTTATGTTCTCTGCTCCCCGAAACAAAATCTACCAAAAGCTGTCTACGCGTCCAGTTTACTTTGCAACCATCCGACTGACGTTCAAGTCTATGAAAGATATAAGAATCACCTGATACATTTCTCGCAGAAAAGGATGCCTTACCCAAATGACCATCCATATCAGCCAAATCTTTTGCAAGCAGCTCCGCCCACCACTGCAGATGTACCTTGGCATTCTGGGCACACAACCTGCACCGATTTATCGTCTGCTGGACTTCTCTCCCCACGGTCGCCAACGCAGCCACCGGTGACTTCTCGGGAGGGTGGCGACTCATCCAGGTAAGCAGGTCCTCGTCGCCCGGGCCTTTGACTCGGAGGCGTTTGATGTGCTCTTCGAACCAGCTGACCGAGCGGCTGAGGATGAAAAGAGAAAAAGCTTACAGCAAGAGCGAAGAGGGCGGTCTTGGAGAACATGTTGTTAGAGGCTTTACTTGAACTGGTGGTTTGTTCGAGTGAAGTCAGAGAACGAACAAGGGTTCGCTTTTATATTCTCGGGCTTAAGCGTCTTTCCTTTTTTGGTTCACCCGACAATTTGCTACAGCGGCAAAGCGGTATCTGCGATGACGAGGAGACAGGAACGGCGTCAAGATGTGGAGCGAGTGGAGCCTTCGTTGAATTGGCGTTGTCGCGAAGACCCAACACGAAGGCGCGCAACAGCCTGATTCGAAAACGGAAAGTGTTTCCCGCATTCATACTCGTGTCGGTGCTCGGGAAACGTGAACACGCGATGCTCGAGTGGAGCGTGTCGTGTTTAGAATGATTTTTATTTAAAGGTGACAGGCGGAATGCACGATACAATGTGGGGATTTGAAACCATTCTCGGCAAGTTCGACTAGGGCTTCTTTCGAACCTTGTGGTTGAAATTCTGCATCGAACATTCAGTGGAGTGGGATGTGTCCCATCATCTGCTTCCAGCATCCCGACGTTGCGCCGCCAACTGTCCATCTGCGCACTTTGAGCGGCCTGAGGCACTCAATAACAACTGACGTCGCTAGGCGCGGACTCAGCCCACATCATCGTCGATGGTAAATTTCCCCGCCTCCAACTCTCGCCCAGTCTAGAAACAACATTGTTGAAAAATGCTTCAAAAAGTTGAACAATTCAACGACCCGAAATCTTCCGAGCATACATTGATCCGAGTGATGCGATGCCACGTCACAGTCTTTGCCTTTCCTCCGAACAACCACGGGCACGATGAAGTCATCTCCGACAATACAATTGGCATATGCTATCACCGGTGTTCCACCTGGCGGCGGGCGTGGACTTCCTCATGGACAGCTTCCCAGCTTCTTCATCTGGTCTCTTTTTCGGGCGAAGCTCACAGAAGGGCTTATGCTTGACGCGCTCCACCCTGCGTCGGTTCCGGAAGCGGAGCATGGGAAGTTTTGCACACTAGCTCAATTGTGCAACAGACAGAATAGATCGCCTTGGCTTACTCTCTCTGCGTCTGTTTTCTCTGGTCTTCTTTCCGTTTATCACGTCGCACAGCTCCACCCTTGTCAAGCTACTCCCCTTATATCTGGGCTCTCTCGTCATACGACCTCTACGTCATCTTAACACTGTGCCTGGCTCGAGCGCCAGCGTAAGCTGCCCGACTCCCCCCTCCACGAAGACAACCGTACCTCTCAAACATGTTCTCCAAACTTTCTATCTTCTCGGCGTTCATCGTAAGCTCATCCTGCACCTGTATGCTCAAGCTAACTAATACGACAGGCCCTTGCTGCCGCCACCACCATCCCGGTGACCCCGCCCACCTCTCCCCAGTGCTGCTCGAGCGTCGTCCAGTCCGACAGCATTGAAGCCACCGAGGTTCTTTCCGCACTGGGCATCAACCTGGGTGATACAGTATCGTCGTCCCTGTCGGGCTCAGCTGCTCCCCGCTCACGATTCTGGGAGAGTGTTGTGTTCTCCTTTCAAATTGCTTGATGCTCACTGTCGGCGCGATGCGTCCTTGTAGCGGTGGCATTTCCGTCACTTGTGACCCGCCGGAAATCGATCTTGGTACGTGGATATTATTTCGTGGCCGTGGCAGTTGGTCATTTGTGTTTCTTGAGCTCAGCCGGCCTCATCGTTATCAACTGTATCCCGATCACTGCGTGAACATGCCGCTGTACCGGCTGCTACCCTTACTCTTAATCAGTGTCGTATGTGTAATCGGATTCTCTGAATGGAACTTGGGAGAGAACCGTTCAGCGAATAAAACGCCACGAAGCTTGCATGATTGCGAATAAACATTCCAAATTTTATTTATCCGTTACAACGACCAGCTTTTGAACGTTGGAACATTCGTTCACGTCTATCAGTTCTCATACTTAGGTTCGATCTTGGGTCCTGAGGCCTGAGGGTGAGGACCCGACATGGCCCAGGCTTAGTAAACACAGACAACGAGAATAAGGACTTTGAAAGGGAGCCCAAACGCTTCAAAGAATCAGTGAAGAAATAATGGTCAACGGGAAGGCTTACCAGGCAGTGAATGATGTCTGCAGTCTGACGTCCTACTAACTTGACTTGACTTATTCAACGAGACAGGACTGTCTGTGTCTGTGCCTATCCATCCCATCTTCCGACATTCCGAAAGACAGAACTCCAAGGATAAAGAGATGCACCATCTAATTGTCCAACGAATCATCTGGAGGGCTGGATGAGGCAGTGGAAGAAACGGGAGGGAGGATCGGTATGGACGTGGTGGTAGGGACTCGGAGAGATGGAAGGTAATGAGCGATGGACACGGAGAAGCTTTCGGCGAAGACCCTCGTCATACAGCCGAAAGAGAGAGCGGAAGGATCCACGAAACGACAGAAGAAGTCGGCAGGGACGGATGGACGACATGAGGAGGGAGATAATGTAGACTGACGTCGGGACTACAGTAGCTCGGCGTATGTAGGTGCGAGATATACCACGGAGCGAGCCATGCATGGGTGGACGTAGGGAAAGAGACAGAGGCAGGTATGAAGATGATGTCGATGACGAGGAGAGAGATAGGACAAGTCCAAGTAAGTATGAAGGGCGGCGGATAATGGGAAAGGTGCGGTAGGGATAATGAAAGGAACTAAAGCTGGGAGGGCGAGAAGAAGATGACGCATAATGAAGAACTCTCCGCCCCCTCTCCTTCCTGGGCATGCGTCTTCCGAAACGATCCAAGTGGCTGGTGCAGGCCGCCCACCCACAAGGTCAACCGCGATAACGCTGCTGTCCAGCCCTCAGCCCTCTGCAAATCCAGCTCGCTGGTGGACCCACAGTCCGCTCTCAGCCCGCGCATCCACGACATCCACATCTCCCTGGAGTCTACGAAGGATTTGCTTGTGAGGACATCGAGTCGTGTCAGCAGTCTGTCGCCAATGCCCGTAACCACGGCGAGCGTGCTGGGGATATATTCCGTGGGGTCGAAGGTATTGGCAAAGTGGATCTTGCACTTCTGGCTCCCTAACCCGACAAGTCTTCCCCTTCATCTTTGGGTCGCTCTGGTCGACCAGGGCGGCGCGGCGGCCAACGTCGTAGCGATGCAGACCGTAAACAAGCTTCTCGATTGGCTTGAGGGTGCCTTGTGCAAGATGAGGTCGCCCGAAACGCTGTGTGCTGCAAAAAATCAGGACGCGGGAGAAGCTACAGAGAAACACGCACCCTTGCGCACTGTCGTCAGCTTAGGCTTGAGGAAGATCCAACACTCGATGTCCGAGATCTGGTCGTAGTACGAGTCTATCGCTTGTACCGCGTTGTCGACTAGGAAGGCGTCAGCTAGCCACACATTCAAAGGGCAGGAAACGGACTCAAGCTTATTAGCGACGGGCATGCTAGGGTCGACGGAGGTCCGAGGATAGTGTCGGCGCAGCGAAGGCGCTCGCAGATGGGGATAGTGAGGTGGGGAGGAGCGTGGTGGGTGAGGGAAATGCAGTTCTGTTGCAATGAGATGAGATTTCTGCTGGTCGAAAAGTAGAATTACGCACCACGATGCGTAAAAGACAAGGTCTTTATAACGTCCCAGCTGATACCCTCCACCGAACCTAGCGAGGAGTTTGCGCTCTATACGCTCCAGGCTTGTCGGTGCTGTCGAGAGTGACGTTGACGCAGCACGGTTGAGGTCCGTCAAGTCGGACGCGCAGGGTGACGGCCACGAAGCCTCAGTGAGCGAGCCGGTAGTGCTGCATAGCAAGAGCGGGCGGGAGATGGCGAGGGCGGAGTGTCGAATGGGAGGGAGTGAAGATGATTCGAGGTTGCCGACGAACGACGGACGGGCT
The DNA here is from genome assembly GCA_029282125.1 of Mycena amicta. Taxonomy (NCBI): domain Eukaryota; kingdom Fungi; phylum Basidiomycota; class Agaricomycetes; order Agaricales; family Mycenaceae; genus Mycena; species Mycena amicta. The sequence continues at coordinate 287,149 of JARIHP010000022.1, forward strand.
TTAGTTGGCGAAATGGGCATTATCGGGGGTGGTGCTGGCTTCCACAGCAAGCGACGCAGCGCTACTTGTGTCGAGCGCGAAGAGGGGAAGCAGCGTCATTGAGTACTCGGAGACGAATAGCATCCCCACACTGCAGAGGATGAGAAGATCTTCGAGCGACATGAGGTGGACGTACTCGGAGTCTTGCAGAGACTCTCACTGTCTGCCCAGGAACCCACTGCACCGTGTCCACGAGTGTCTGGCTCTCCCGGCCATTCCCAACGCCCAAGAACCCGCCTCGTCGTGTGTGAAGTGGTATCATCACAGGCCCAGGCGAGGCCCAGGTCAGGGCTTGGCGAGGAAACCTAGTTGCTCAGCGTTTCCGAGGGTCGGAGAAGCCGCATCTACCAAGGGTCAGCGGTAACGAGGGCTCGACAGGAAGAAAAACGCACCGCACGACGGTCGCGACTGTCGTTTGAGAACGTACACGCAGTCAGCCATTGGGCGGAGACGTATTGAAGGGCTCGAGGTGGGCATGGCTCTCCTTCTGAGCATCTGAATTGTCTAAAGAGCTGCAGAAAGGTAAGGGTAGGGTCGTTTGAGCTTGTACCGCACGCACCATACTCCGTCAACAATCCTGCTCTATTCAACCGTCCGTCCGTCAACTGGACTCGGAGAGGTTAAGGACGGCTGAAGTTATGTCTTGCGAGGCGGGGGAGAGGCACCATCCGTCGTTTCGGTGGCATAGTCGGCCATGTCGTGGTGGTCGAGAGGAAGAGCGATCATGCGAAGATGCGCTTGCTCCTGACGTCCACTGGCACCTCCTGCTTTTCTTTCCTAACGCTATCCGTTCGACATAAGGCTGCTTTTCAGCCTACCCGGCCGTCTGGGCCCGCGCAATGCAAACTCTGGAGTCGGTCATATTCTTCCGACATGCACCTGCGAAAGCGCCCCGCGACCTCGCTCAGCGAGAATCCGCAGACTTGGAGTCTCTTCGACGCTTCCTCGTCACTTGCTCGTCACTCCCACTGGCTTCTCGCTGCCCCCTCTGCGCACCCATATCCCGCCGGAAAGATCCGCTGGGCAACCAAGAGCAGAACTGACTCAGTCTCAGTCTTAAGCTCATGGATGGACACGCAGCGCTGGCTTGTGTAGTACATCGAGCCAGCTCCCAGGCTCAAATCTCTTTGTTTCGAATGTTTCCTTGATCTTCGGTACGCTCTGGGTGTACTCGATGGCTGCCGGAAATTGGAGTGCTGCCGCTACTTGGAATTACTTTTGTCTACGAGCCATTTTGCCGGTGGCCCCTTGTTGGCAGAGGGTTTCGTCCAATCGCAGCTACGCTCATGACCTCTTTGTCGCCCTTCCGAATAGCGATATGATGAAGAGAACGCCTTAGTCCGACGGGCATTGACAGGCGCTGTTGATCTCGTCGTCGCATACAAGCGTAGCCGCACCACGTCGCCGCCTGAGTCTCTGGCGTCCGAGTCCCCCAGCGACGCCTGGGTCAGGTTTTCACTTCCCAATCTCCAACGACCTCTTAGATTTTTATATATATTCTTGGCTCACTTTCGCCCGGCGGTCTTGAAGCCAGTCAGATTTTATGGAAACTCGTTGATTCGGGTTGAATGGGATGTTTATTTCAGCTGATTCGGGAGCCAAATTTAAATTTGCCTCGCAGTTTGCGAGTAGTGTAGTTTAGGAGAACACTCGGAGTTACTAAGTAGTAGCCAACAACGAGTTGAACTAAGCAGTTGTCACACTGGCAACGACGCAGCGTGATGACTGCGGCGTCACTGCGCTCTTCCCTCTACCACCACATCGATAAAATGTCACGGTCCGGCAAATACGATCGCGACAAGGGCGACAGAGATACACCGACGTGCAACGACTTTCTGAACAACACCCCCGTGAAGCAAACGATAGTCATTCCTAAGTGAGTACTTTATATATTCGGCAGCCCTCCATTGGGCCACTGGTTAACCCTCCGAAATTAGGAACTACAGCCTACTCAACCGCAAGGGCAGAGCAATCGCACGCATCGTCCATGCTCATGGCTGGAGCGTTGTGGCGATTGCGCGCATTTTCAGGGTCCCGTCCTACATAATTACGAGTTGTGTACGGCCGGCGCCGTCGCGGGTGACGGACGTGAAGCGTTTCCGACAAGACGTCCCAGGAGACGATTACGACTATGTCGACAAAGAATTTAAATTGCACTTCCCGCCCATGAAGCGTCAGGGCAGCTCGGATGTTGACGCTGAGAGCGACTCGGAGGAGGACTGGCGACCTGGACCCAAGGTGAGCATTGAGATATTGGAGTTTCTTCTGTACATAACTTGGAGTTAACAGACTCGGCGCAAGGCCAGAAAGAACTTGAAGTCTCAGTTTATCACGCCCAAAAAGACCATCGTTGCAAAAGTACGCCCTCTCCTTACCATTCGCAGCGGCTGATATTGTCGTTTCAGATTCCAAGCCGTCCGGTGAAGAAACCTCGCTACACTCGTACTACCGCAAAGTCCGCTGCTCCAGTTGAGGTGAGAGCTCTCGACCATCCAAACTGAAAGCTCATTGTTCCCAGGTTCTTCGTCGTCCCATTAAACTATCTCGCTTTGTGCCTGCAAGAGCGGTCGCTGGGGAGTCCGATGTGAGTAATAGTCGATGCTAAGTACTCTCCCCGTCTGTCTGCTCACGAGTTTACCGCAGGGTTCCGACTCCGAGTCTTCTGTTGTCCGAATGCTGGAATCATCCAATAGCCTTCCCCGCCGGCAGCCTTCGACGATCTCTCTATCGCTGCAAGATTTCATACAATCTCTACTTCCCCACAATACATCGAAGGGCATCACAACCCCGGCGCACCTGGCGCTTTACGAAACGCAAGGATTCACCGTGGAGCGGTTTCACGCCCTCGCCCAGTGGCCAGAGGACGAAATATCGGAGGCGCTCACACGGCTTCTGCTCAGACAGAGCACCAAGTTCGGGCTTGATGTGTTCGAGATAGTAACGTTGGAGGTTGCGCTGAAGGAATTGGCCGCCATCACGGAGGTGAGATTATTTCCTTTGAACGCGTCTGCCTTTAAATTCACATCATGATTCCCCAGACCTCTATGGGATCCACCGTCGATGATTCTACTTCCCTCCGGGCTTTTCTACTCAACGTTCATGGGTTCAACTTCTCCGCGCACGTCCAGCTCTTCCGCGCCCACGGTTTCACGCTCGACCGACTCCGCTTGCTCAGCGCTGGTGCATCGAAAATGCCCGAAATTATTAACAGAGGATTACAGAAAGGCAGCGCGATGATTCACGAGGAGAAGGGCTCAGGGTTGTCTCCGCTTGAGGTGATTGCGCTGGAATTTGCGCTTCGTTGAAACGAGATTCGAGTCTTTCTGCGATAGTGACGTGACCCACAGTACACATACATCGTTTTCGTCTGTTGCACCTGCTTTCTATCGTCTCTGTCAATGCACTATGTGATATTCTCATTGTAACATGCATCGTATCCTTCGTTCCACCCATGTGTACTTATGTTCTCTGCTCCCCGAAACAAAATCTACCAAAAGCTGTCTACGCGTCCAGTTTACTTTGCAACCATCCGACTGACGTTCAAGTCTATGAAAGATATAAGAATCACCTGATACATTTCTCGCAGAAAAGGATGCCTTACCCAAATGACCATCCATATCAGCCAAATCTTTTGCAAGCAGCTCCGCCCACCACTGCAGATGTACCTTGGCATTCTGGGCACACAACCTGCACCGATTTATCGTCTGCTGGACTTCTCTCCCCACGGTCGCCAACGCAGCCACCGGTGACTTCTCGGGAGGGTGGCGACTCATCCAGGTAAGCAGGTCCTCGTCGCCCGGGCCTTTGACTCGGAGGCGTTTGATGTGCTCTTCGAACCAGCTGACCGAGCGGCTGAGGATGGTGCAAGCCAGCGGAGTGTCAGCACCAATCGGGACGAGTTTGGACCGCTGGTAAGAGGTATGTGCGGCGAGGCAGGTTGCTGCGTGACCTTCGGGCTGCCACCAGACGAAGACGACCTGATTATTGGAGGGGATAAGAGGGTTGTTGAGGGGATTAAGGGGGTTGGGAGGGTTGTTAACGGGATTGTTGGTAGTGGGAGCTGGTGCGACTCGGCGGAAAAGTGCCTTGCGGAGACCCAAAGGCTCTACCTCTTTTGGCAGATAACCGATTTGAAGCTTGAGCAGATTGGCAACGAATCCGGGATAGCTGTGACACAGTCGCTCGATTTCTTTGCCTTGTGGCCACGTCAGCATCCGCATCTCGGGAAAGTCCACCGTGAGGAAGTCGAGCGAGGAGCGAGCAGCAATTCGCATCGCAGCCTGCGCCGCTTCGGTATATCCGCAGAACATTGCAATGACAAACATCCGCAGCGGGTTGGCGGCGCCGAGGAGGTTGCTCATGTCCTCCTTTGCGGCGCCGGACAACATCTGGTCCACGGTGGTGAACTGATATTTGTCCACTGCTTGTTGTACTGCGATGATATAGTCGAGGCTTTTGAGGGTTATGACCGGATTCGGGGCAGTCGTTCGATATGCCAGCTTGAGCACTTTGAGCAAGACGAACTTCGTCTCGGACAATATCAGCACGGGGAGCCCGTCCCTGGCGAGTCCGTCCGTGTTCGAGTCTGCCGAAGTGTGTGGGACGCTGAACATGCCGTTAAAGAAGTCAGAAGCGGCTGCGAGTGTTTCCTTGTGGACGAAGAAATCGAAAGCGTCTGAGGAGCGCAGGATGAAGTCCGCTGGGCCGAGGTCTGGGTGTGAGTCGGTTGAGGAGAAGGGAGCTGGGGCATTCTGAGTGACTTGGCTGCTCGTCGACATGAGCGCGGGAGGCAAGAAGGACGGAATGCTGTGAACCGCGAGGCGTGGGACGGAAATACCATTCCGGTCCGAATCGGATCAGTCGGCAAGCGCTGCCTGACTTCCTCCTCTGTAACGAAATCGACGTTTTGCTCGCTCTTGTCCGCTTGGAGTCTACTTGGAGCTGGCTTAGCACAGTGCAACATGCCGCAATCACCGCAACACGCCTGTTTTTACGTGCCAGTGGTGAGTACTGACCGATTTCCAAAAAAAGCTTGTCCAAGCCGGCGGCTATGTACAGCCTGAGGCGCCTAACGGCTCGGATAAACTCACATCCTCGTGGGCTACTGCTGTTTCATTGCCCCCTCATGTCTACCGAGCCAGCTCCCGCCATTCGCGACGCCCCAGCCCCATTCTCCAGCGCTCACGACACCCAAGTCTTCAGCTATCCTTCGGACTTCATCCTCCGCTCCAGCGATGGCTTCGATTTCCACGTCCACCGCGAGATGCTCAAGCTCGTCTCCGACTGCTTTGAAGGGATGTTCGTCGTCTCTGACCCGGCCGCCGATTCCGAAAAAGATACAAGGCGGGACGGCAAGCCGGTGGTCTCCCTCACCGAATCCAAGCGAATCCTCTACAAGCTTCTCACCCTGGCCTACCCCGTCGTCTCCCTGACGCACTTCTCCCTCACCCGCGATGCCGACCTCGACAACATCACAGCGATATTCCACACCGCGCAAAAGTACCAGTTCCTGCGGATCCCTCCCATCCTCCAGCAAATGCTCGACAAGCCACCGCTCATTGCGATGCACCCACACCGCATGTTCGCTATCGCGCGGATCTGCGGGATGACAGCGCTCGCGCGCAAGGCGGCGTTGGGAACCCTCAAAGCGGGTGCCGAGGCACTGAATGTTACGTTTCCCGAGATGAAACTGCTCACCTGGGACGATGCGCACAAAATCAACGAGTTCCACCGTGTGTGCGGCGTCCAGGCGAGCAACTGTGCCAAGGCGATGGGTCGGGTGTATCTCAAATCCGGGGAGAATGCGAATGCTCCAAATTGCGCTATCAATCCCCACACCGCAAAGGAATATGTGTGGTGGACGGAGAAGGGTCATAGCTATGAATGCTCTAGCTCAACATCCACTTTGCGGTCCAATAGCGAGAAGAAGAAACGGTATTCGTTCTTCAGCCGGGGACCAGAGTTGCTGGAGCCTCGAGCGATGTGGTTTCGCAATCACCTGCAGCGTGTGCAGGAGCGCTTGTTGGTCGTTCCGACGGATGTAATGGTGGCTCTGGCCGAGGAGGACAAGAAGATGATTGTATCTTGCCGTATCTGCGCAAAGCAGGCTGAGAGCGACCTGGGCAGTCTGCAGTGTGTATTGGCGGAGGCAATCGGGGACGTGCATGGGCGCCTTGGTGAGCGGATATGTTAAATTGCTTAGCATCCCTCCTCATGGCGAATTTCACAGCCGAAGAGATGTTCTGATTATGACTGCCCGGGGTGTAAACTCGCTACCTGACAAGGCCAATGTAAGACGGGAACACAGCTTTGAATTTTTTAGTCGCCGTAACTGAAGCATTCCTTACTTTCCACGCCAGATCCATCTCTACTTGTGTCCTACTATTCGTCGAATATGAAATGATCCAATAGCCTTCGATGTTGTCCTCTCTATCCTGCAGGGTCTCATACAGAGCCTACTTCCCCGGGATGTATGGAAGGCGAGGCAATCGAGCTGTCCACGTTAATCGACGAACTCGGTCCTTTTTCGTCACCCTCACGCGCTGCCTGGGCATCTCGGGTCGGCATCTTCAAGCTCTCTCCATCAGAATCTGCGCGCTGCATCCACCATCCGACCACCCGGTGTACCAGCATAATCCCAAGCAGCGCGACGAGGAGTTCTAGTAGGACGATAGCAGCGAGGGTGCGTCGGCTCGCGTCTGTGAGCTCGACGCAGTGTTTTGTGGCGCTTGGATATACGTTGGCGCAGACCGTCGTTGTCGTAGGGTGAGAGGTGAGAAGTCGGTCGAGTACGAGTCGAACAGCAGCAAGGACAGATCCGATTTCGCGTGCGGTCGAATGCGAGACCTACAACCGTTCGTCAAGGGTCATCTGCGTTAAGCTTTTTTTTTACCGTGGCGAATGCTGATGGGAGTCGGGGCATCGTCCTTTGGGATGTCGAAGGTGGCGCTGGTCCTTATAAGAGGAAGGCCACGCACCCGTTATCACTGGCATTCGAGTCACCATTCGCCACGTACTTATTCGCACTGACAGTGCTCGGCTCGGCTCGGGCTGTTAGATTGACACCCTCGACGCCAGAGGGGCATCTAGTCGATCGTGCAGGCGTCACGCTGTGCGTTGCGAGTAGATGGTCAAATGAGAGTGATGAGTGATCATGAATTCATGATGGACTGTGACGCATTCAAGCACACTTGCAGACAACCGCCATGGCCAGTTTGTCTCTTTTACAAACCCCGCCGTCGAACACTCCTGCGAAATAATGGCCAATCTGACTCCAATCTGGGCAGTCTCCGGGACTCACTCATGACCTGAATTTTCTCGACTGTCGTAGATATTCGACCGTTGACGTCTCAATTGGGCCCATGGGAGTCTCAAGCTGCAGGCAAACGACTAATTACAGGTCGGCAACCACGACAGGACACCCGGGATAAAACTCAGGACAACCGCCCGACCACTCATGCACGTATGCCGCCTTTGCAGATGCTATACAATTAATTAACAACCATTCAGGTGCGCAAAAACACCACAAACCTGCATTTCTCGACCAAATCCCCCCAGTAACGCTCGTCACCGCCAAATTGCACGCCTTCTGCACGTCCGTCCTGGCCGACTGGCTCCCTACCTGCTTCAAGATGACGATTCCTCCCGCGTTAACGATCTCCTTCCGTATCGACGTCCCGCCGACGTCGGAGAGCAGCGCTATCGCATAGGCTAGCTCGATGTGAACCTGTGGATATGGTTCCGCCGACGCAGTCCTCAACGCTGCCAGCAGCGCGTCAACGGAGCCCGCGTCGACCAGCACTTTTCGTGTTCCTCCGCCCCATTCAGCGCAGGAGAAGCGCTGGATGGCGAATGCGAATGCCCCGAGCGGCTCGACCTCTTCTGGCTTGAGCACGCTGGGAAGTCGGGCGAGTCCGCCAGCGACGCCAGCATCGAGCAGGGCCCGAGCGATGTCGGTGCTGTTGGGACGCATGAGGCAGCCCACCGCTCGTGCAGTCCACATGAGCACTTGGGCGTCGGTGGATGTGAGCAGAAGCCGTGCCAGGGCATCCACGCATCCTCCCTTTGAAAGTCCTTTGGCAATCTTAATAGCTCTGGAGATACGAGCGACGGCGTAGAGTGCGGCACAGCAATCTTCCGCTGTGACTGTCTCCCACTCGGTAGTGCTTCCCCCGGTGCATTTGCGAAGGTGCTCACAGAGGGCCGGCAGGAATCCCGCCTGCGCAAGCATCTCGGCAATATTGTCCGCGCAGATTAGCGTTCCGAAACACCACGCTGACATCCTCGCTATCTTTTGGCTTTTCTTGAGCCCGTGCAGAACGAGCAGCTTCCCGAGATTCTGCTGCAGCAGGCCCTTTGCGATTTCGGGGTTTCGACTGATGCGCGAGAGACACCATACAGCGAGTACCGCGACATCTTCGTTCTCCGCCGACTCGAATATCTGGATCAAAGTGGTCGACGCGCCGGTGCGGTATATCGTGTTTGCTGTAATCGGGTCGTGGCTGACGATGTCCCTTTGCATTAGCAGTTATCCTCTCGAGAAAGACTGGACGTACATCAAGATGCCTAGCGCAACCAACAACTTCCCCAGCCCAATCCCATCCACGGCCCTCGTTCTCAATAAGATTATCAACGTCGGAATCACCCCCGCTGTAATCAACTTCTGCGTCTCCTTTTCCGAGCGCAAGCCAATCCGGTAGATCTTCTCGAGCAGAGGGTCGATGATCTCCGCTTTGCGCTGCCCATCTTTGACTTCGCTGAGCAGGGCGCCAGCGAGGAGATTAGCGTTTGGCGCTAGTTCTTTTGGTCAGAGCTGCGAAAGACAGTCCATCGTGGCTCACCTGTCGCAGTACTCGTCGTACTTGGAACACTCCGTATCGACATGGATTCGAAATTGGATGGGTATGCGGCCGGGCGCACGTATGCCAGTGGTGACATGGCGGACGATGGGGGACTGGTTGCGCTAGCGCTGCTCTCGCTGTACTCCGAAGGACTCGAGACGGCACCAGCAGCTTCAAAGATGCGCATCTTCTCCTGCGTGTACATTGTTACGACCTCCGGCGGAGGCATGTAATGCTTTTCCTGACCACCTCCATGCGGTTTCGGAGGGAGACTACGCGGTCCGTCTGGACTGGGCGAGCTCCGCGACGAGGGGAGTTTCACATTGCTTGCAGTGCTATCTTCGCTGATCGACGCATCCAGGAGGAGGTAATTCGCTTTGGGTACAGCGTTTGCTGGAATATTCATTCTGTTTGAAGAGCCTACTCGAGTGAATTTCAGCGTCGCTTTCGGTGCGTTGAAAGGCTACTCGCCGGAAGAAGTCCAGCCTGATCCTGAGGACCCGCCGGACGACGAGTTTGTGCGTATGGACAGCGACGGCGCTAGTCGACCCCGATGTCTGTTCCCTCCTCGGTGCTGCGCTGGGGAAGCGTGATCCTCGTCGTCGCTGCCATCCAGGCCCTGCCGGTCTCGGAACTGGGAGAGAATAGCAGGGGCGGAGGACGGCATCGGCGCACGAAGGAGTGCCGGCGGCTGCTGCTCCTCGACCTCGTATGCCGGAGGTATACTGACTTGGGTCATTATCGACACTCCTCGCGAAGGCGCGCTAGCGCTAGCGCTCTGTGCGCGCAACAGACCATCAGGCCCGAGATTAAAGTTGTTGGATGGCGTCCCGCGTCTTCTCTGCTCCAAGTCCTCTGCCATCATCATGAGTCAACGAAGCCGGCCGCAATCGACTGCGCAAAACGCACCCTCAAGCCGGAGAACCCTGACTTCCGGCGGCCTCACCACCGGCGCAACCGTGCTCAGACGAATATTTCCCACCAACAACTGGATGATCGTGTCGAAAGTCGGCCTCTGGCGCGCGTCTCGGATCCAGCAACGTTCCAGTAGCCGCCAAATTGCGTCAGTCAACCCGAAATCTTCGTCCGGGCGGTCAGGCCTGCTGTCCTGTCGCACTACGAGGCGGAAGATCTGTTTTTCGGAGAGGATGCCCCAGGGTGGTTTGGAGGTGAATATCTTGATTCGTGTAGTGTTCAATGTTCACGAAATGAGTGGCTAATGCGTACCTCGAGAGTGCTCATAGCCCATGCAAACACGTCCGACGGCCGGGACAAAGTCTACGGTGAATACAGTTGAGTAAACTGGAGTGGCAAAATACGCACCCCCTTCCAGGCCTCTGGACTAAAATAACGATGACCATAGCTTCCGCTCGTTTGGACCTCGATTAACCCATAGTCGGAAATACACGCTTTGCCGTTGACCATGATGAGGATATTTGTGGGTTTGAGGCTTCCGTGGACAACGCCGCGCTGGATTATGGCTCTTCAACTGAAGAACTTCAAAGTTCAAAATAATAACTACGCACTGCGTGAAGGTATTGCATTCCCAATGCAACATCGATTATCTAACGTTGACTGGTTGTTAGCCATCCAAAATACTCTACTCCAAAAAGCGTTTAACGCACAATTTGACTACGATCGACTTCGGGATGCGCCATGAGGTATTTGGATACATTTCCATCAGGCTGGAACTGGGTGACGAGGTAGAGGGGGTCAGCGTCCGGTGGCGACACACCGAACATCTGCAAGACGTTCGGATGGCGGAGACTCGTCCATAGCTCTCCGCGAGCTTGAAGATCCTGGATTCCTCGCTGGTTAGCCTCGCTCCTTGATTCAATTAAACGCGTACCGCAGGATCCGCTTGCTTCGAGAGCACCTTCACCATGACCAGCCGATTCCTCCATGTTCCCTGCGCCATCTGCCTCCCTCCGATTCTAGCGTCATTGTCCAGCTGGATGTCTTCTGGACGGATCGTAGAGCTGGGGCTGTTCGGCGCAGACGGGCCCGGAGAGGAGGAGGGGCTTCGCCTTACTACTTGAGGCGAGATATGCGGGTCGGACATGGGCTGGACTACGACGAGTGAGCGGCCTGAAGAGGCGTTCAGAGGCTGAAGCTGTTCTTTCGATGGAACTGTGGCCAGGCCGAGCGGATTCTGAGGAGGGAGGTCCAGTGTGAGCGATGCGATACCTGTGTCATTCTGATAGGTGCCCTTGGAAAGGGCTCGAGCGCCGCCGCAACCCCGATCTCTGTTGTCTCCTTTATCATACGGCATGCGCTGATCATCTGACCGTTGTAGTAGCCCCCAGAAATAGGCGAATGGCGGGATATGGGTATATTGCGGCGGGGCCCTGGGAGAGTTGTGGCTGCGGTTGGTATTCCGTATCGCCGCTGTAGCGCGAAAGGCTGTGATGAGAGTTAGCTGGCAATCGGGTCCGAAACAGGCTTCCAGTTCTTCCAGGTTTCGAGAGCACCATTCCGAACCTCGTCGTGCACCATGTTTATCGAGGACCGAAATCGATCCTCGACAAACTTTCGTTGAACGAGAGACCGATCAGATAAGATGCGGCTTGATCCGAAGATGTGCCGCTGATGAAACGTCACGGCATTATACGAGATAATCATTCCGGTTACAGACAACATTAACCATTTGGTATGCGCTTACAGGCATTGGAAGTACTGGTGTGAAGTCAACACTGAGCCTTTCGGATTAATCTCAGACGAGAGAACTCACAAATGGATTGAGCTGAGTGCAAGTGAACGGCGAAACACAGGCTGAGGCGAAGATTCAGTAGACAAGTTTCTTGAAATCAATACGCTCACCAGTGGGGCCCAGATAATCAATTCCGCCACATTGATCCCAGTGCGCAGCGATCCCTCCAGTCGGGGTGCTAACGGGCGTTGTAGGCGGTGGATTCGCGACCGTTGTTGTCGCCCCAACAGTCGTTGTTCCAGTACCAAGTGCCGGCGGGCTCCATGGCGCCCACTGCGCATTAGGCACCGCGAACGAGTACCCACCCGCCGTCTCTGCGACGTTGGTGTTTGTTACCTGGTTCAACAGGAACTTGCCGACGAAAGCACTGAGCTGGGTCTGCTGCGTCGAAGGGAACACACAATGTGCGTGACTGGCAGCCTGCGAAAAGCCCATGTTGCCCACTACGCCCAACGCGGTCCAGATCGTCCGCGCCGACACTAGAGCGCCGTAGCTCGAGAATGGACCGAGCCAGTCGATGCCGACGTTGTCAATCGCGAACAACCCGCGCGGAGCCACCATCCCCAGAAGAAGATGGTGGTCGAACGGGAGCTCGTTCACGGAACTCTTGGCGAACTGGTTGAACAACGGGGAGAACCAGACATTTTCGTCGACGATTTCAGACGCGGTTTGTGTGCTGGTCCCGTTCTGGAGGATCGAGTCCGAGATACGCCAGGTGTCAGTGCCGCCGGAACCAGACTCTTGAGGAATGGTGAGGACGATACGGGGTTCGAAGGCGCCTGCGAAGCGGAATGTTAACAATGAAGCTGAAGGAAACGAGTTGAGTACCTGCGACGAGCGCTCCTTTGCCGTTCCGAGAACACCCAGAGACAGCAACGCGAAGGGGATCGATCCTCGCTGCTGGGGTCTTCGCAATCGCGTCCATGATACGGCGAACGGCCCAAGCCCAAGCCATCAACGCACCTGAGCAAAGGTAAGCTCGATATGCAGAGGCAACGACGGAGATCTTACCCGCAGATGCATTGCTCCCGTACAGCGTGAAGAACTTGCCCACCCCTCGACTCGACTGGTCAGTTTGCGCGGCGATATCATCGTTATTGAAGTTGATAATGGCGACGCCGGCGGGAGTAGGGAAGGAGATTCCGCCAATGCCAATGATCGCAGGGAACGGCGCGGTGCCGGTCGAGGGATATGTGATGGTCGGGGAGAACGAGATGGACTCTCCCCCGTCGGTCACGGTAATAGTCAGCGTGCTGCCGGAAAAGGTCGCGGTAACAGACTGTGGGTCTGCGGGCATGGCACCGAGTTCATCTTGCTGGAGGAGGGTGCTGATTTCTGCGCGTCGGCAGGCCCAGTCGGCAGTGGTGGTGACTTTCGCGCCAGAGGCAAAGGTGAACGGGTCGGGCAGGGATGTACTATTGAAGGAGGTAAGTGAAGGGATCGTTGGGCATGCTAGGAGAGCGCATAAGTACGTGAAGTTACAAACCAGGATGAGACGTACCTTGAGCCACCACGCAGTCGAGTCGAGTTAATGCAACAAGTGCAAAGAAGACGAGCGAAATGTGCAGCATCGTAGCTCGAGATAGAGCAGCTCAAGACGGCGTTTTTAAACTAATCCTGGAGAATATCCGGCAGGTAAACGGGAAGAACCAAGTGTCTGCACTGTTCTATTGAGGATATTGAGTGGCCCAAGAAGTTCCTGGGGAATTGCCACCGATGCATATTTATGAGAGGAAGCTGAAAATGGTCGGTGAGGGTACTAAAGCGTGAAAGTGGGATACAACTCTAATCGTTGCGACCGCTCACCTTGAGCTTTACCAGCCCCATCGTCTGCGTTCAAAGTTCACGCCCGTCTTTCCCTCGAGACCACGCGACCGACAAGCGTTTTCCAGCAAGCCAACATTAGCTCGTCGGACGGAATCTTTAAGAGGTGCGGGGCTGCGGGGAAATGTGCCATTGACGAGAGGATCTTGCCAGTAGAACGGGGCCCGGAGACGTCGAAGAATGCACGCTGAAGGCACTGTGGGAAGCGTTTCCGCTCAATATGAGCGATCACTAGTCAATCTGATTAGTGATCGCTCATATTACAGCTGACTGCAAAATTCGGGGCTATATAAAAATTTCTCACAAGTCGGCACCAGCCCGGCATATCACATAGCTGCTCTAATTTTGTCTTCATTCCACACCATCGAGCATGTGCGCGAGCATGTGCTCAGTTATTCTCTGTTTACTTCCACCATGGACCCATACAATGCTCGCCCTTGGGGAGAGTGGCCACAATACCAACAAGGCCAACAACACCGCCAACAACTCCCTTATCATACCGCTCAGTACCTCCTTGGTATGACGAACGAGATGCCGCCGCCGACGCCCCAGGACCTTGCGATGGCGCAACACCGACGCATGTTCAATAGCGGAATCTTCGACGGGTCGCAATCACAGGCCAGCTATGATGGATCTGCTGCTTCTGCCAGTGGTACGCGTTCAATATAGCTCATTCTCGCTCGCTCACTCCACACAGCGTCGCATGCCATACCTCGCCAGCGGGAGACCACCTTCGATGTTGTTGTGCCCACTGCTGGAGCCAACGGCGCCGCCCAAGTCAACATCACCCTCACTCTCAATCGTGCCATCGAGGCTGACGACTTTCTCTCCCGCATCCGCGCGAATATGCTTGCCCATCAAGACATTCCGCTTGCATGGAAGACGACCCGGGACACCAAGCGCGATACAGGGCGTTGTCTCCTGACCATTGATGACGCCAAGCAGGCCATCAAGTCGATCCTTGAGATGGTCGACTCGACGCGCCGAACCAACCCGGTCTCACTGGTCATTATGGACACCCGTGCTCCCACAGACAAGGTGTGTGTATCGCTCCCTGTAATTCTGATCCTGATACTTCTCAGGCACCAAAGCCGGCGGAGGAGCCCAAAGAGACGGAACTCGCGTACTGAGAAGAGATGGCGGTCGTCAAGGAGTGTCTGGCCTGCGATGAATGCTCCACCGGGTTCTGCTTCCGATGCAAAGGACCGAGCGGAGAGAAGATTGGCCCTCACCAGACTCTGGATTGGAGCGGGCTGACACTCTGTGACATGTGTCAAGAACGGGGTTGGGGCTCCACAGTCCCAAGACACCAAGGGCAAACCGGAGCGCTCCCCTCGTGGTAGTGAGTCTCGAGAGCTTCCGTAGGGGTGCATACAATAGGACCCACGGCCTCAGCGGGGTCTAAGGGTCCAATGGGATGTGAGTCGGAGCGATCGGTGGACTGGGGTGGCGATCAGGGAATCGGCTCGGTGAGACGCCGGAAAGCCTCCGTGGACGTGGTGGTGGCTGACAACCAGTGATGATGTGACTATCTACAGTGACCATGATGACTAATCTACCTGCTATCTACTCTATCTACTCCGAGCCCAGAGCCACCACCACATGCGCCAACAACCACTGTGGCGACAACCCGGCGCCAGGACGACCAAGACCAGCAAGAGCACCAAAAAAATGCCGCATCTCTGCCTCACTCCAGGCCTCCTCCAACCTCCTTCGCGCGAGCAGCCTCCACCTCCTCCATCTCTGCTGCTGCTTCAACCTCTGCCGGTGTCAACGCTGCCTCAAAGTCCTCCTGCTCCTTCTCCAGATGCCCGCCTCTCTTCAGCACAAACACCTGCAACCTCCTCGCATTGTACTCCCCGTCCAACTCCACCCCATCCAGCGTCTCGAGTCGATACAAATTGAGTAACCGCTCCTTGATTCGGAACGGGGTCGACCACTTGAAGATCAGCTTGCGCAGACTCTGGAATGTTGTTTCCCATCCGCTGCTGTGGACCTGAACGAGTTGCCCCTTCGAGAACACGACCTCCCCCGCCTTTGATGCCAACACCCTCCGGTCGAACACCGCTTTCCTCCCCAGCGCGTACCTCACCCGCTCTCCGTACCTGTCATGACACAGTCCCTATTGACCCTTTATTTCCCTATCCTTCAGAGCTGCGACGTTACAACCCGATCGTTGGAAACCGATTGACTTCAAAGCCCTGATCGTATTAACCCTTACTGTATGATCAGAACCCTGTCTGTTGCACGACTGCCTTATATACCGTAGGTACACTCCTGTACCATAGGTTGTTATCGTCTATTCCCCCAGAGTCTTCGTACTCGTTCTACTTGCTTTAACCGTCGGTCGCCTGTTACAATCCGCTCTCGCGAGTTCTCTCGCTCGACAACCTGCTCAGCTACCTGGAAGACTGCTGGTGCTGACAGAATAACAACCTCCTACTATCACCGACACCCAACCGACAATGGAGACAGAAATCGCCAACTTCGAGGCGATGAACGACGCTCAAAGGCCAAATACCTGTTCACCCACATAGTCCGTTTGAGCGCAGAGACGGTGGAGCTCCGTCAGGAAAATGCGACTCTGAAGGTGCAGCAAGACACGACCGGAGGCCGTGTACAGACTTTGGACCATGCCCTCGGCAGCATTGGGACCCAGTTGGACGAGACAACCATGTGGGTTCAATCGATGACCAACGAGAATATGCCAGCGCGGATTCAACAGGATACGACCTCCTCCTGCAAGCCAGAGACGATCTAGCCGCAAAAGCGGCGACGCCGGGACAAACCACTGGAAACGCCAAGAACCCGCGGGTTTCCCCGCGGAAGGACTTCTTGGCGATTCGGACCAAGTGGACGTGTTCTTGTCCGACTGCTGGTTGGCCTGGCAAGGCAACCCGACCTACAACACCGAGGCCAGCCGAATCAACTACACCCTCTCATATTGCAAGGGGGGCGCCACGGCGATCTGGAAGGACAGCGTGGTCCGTGCAATGTGCAATGGCACCGGCACCGGCACATACTTGACCTGGAAGGACTTCGAAGAGGCGTTTATCGCTGCCTTCAAGGGGGGAGCGCAGGTGGACATTGCCCAGCAGAAGATCGAGGTGTTGCGCCAAGGGCACAACGGAAGCGCTGATAGGCCAGCTATCAGGATACACATGAAATCTACCGATTTCTGCGCTTATTCTACTGTTTGGTACATTCAATGGGAACCATTACGAGTCCCGCGTAAGTGGTTAGGATGCTATTCGCGTTGGTAGCAGTGAAAGAAGCTGCTATTCTGGATCCTGAGGGTGTTGATAGCGTCTGAGGGAGCGTAGTCCGAATAACATTGCAAGAGAAGCGCCCCACTTGCATGTACTCAAAGGGAAACTGGATCTGCGACACAAGTGGAATAAGGATCATGACGCAGAAAGCGGAATAGTGGAGTGGGACGCTTCGTATGGTGAAGACAGGGATGACAGCAAGGGTCAACTCGGGATGATCGGAATACCTCGGGGCTATCTGAATAAGGTGCTCCGGGATCTGCAATCACAATTTCGGGTATCGAGCCTAATTAGGGTGGTGTCCACAAGATTGGGATCAATGGTCTTGGCAACAGGGTTGGAGGGTATTTGGAGGGTTTCTCCTCAAGTACTGGGCCGTCTGGGATGTAGGAAGCATGGGCAGGAAGGTACTAGCAAGGGCTATTCGGCTTCAGCTAGTATCAGCGCGGGCAGAATAACAGGAGCGGAATAGCGGCGCAAGCAAATTGTGAAACGTTACACCGGTGCGCTGGGTGGAGCACCTGGCCGTCGGTTGGGCTGAAGACCTCGGAGAGGGATCTCCGAACCAATTAGAAGCGGCGCTTTAGCCACGAACGCACATGGACACAATCATCTATCATTTATATTTCTCATGGTCTCTGTATATAAAGTGCCTGGGGGAGCCAGTTTCAGCACGGAATCACCCCGCTAGAGTTAGGGCGTGTTCTGGGCTTGGGGCTGTGCGAACTTGGATTGCCGAGTTTGTAAAGTTTCAATCTATTATTCGGGTTTGGGATACATTGGGATTTGGAATAAGAGTTACAAGAATAAGAAACAAGTTACACGTTCAAGAAGCCGGGTTCTGAAGTGCGACCTATAAGGTTCGGCTTACCGGTGGTTACAAGTACAGGACAAGCAACGGTGGAATCGTACCGGCGAAGTGCATGGGCGATGGAAACTGAATTACACGTTACAACCGGTGGAATTGTACGGGCAAAGTGCATGGACGATGGAAACTGAAGAGAGACCTTCGGATTATCTGGTGGGCTAGAGTTTAGCTTGGTCAGAAGTCGAATAAGGGACTTTACCGAATAACACACAAAATCACAATCGTTCACCGAGTTGGAGTAGGATCTTTTGGGCCACAAAAGTGTTTGGAATAGCTCCTACTGGAATACCGATTCCCGTAGCACCTCAAGTCAGCTCTGTTCACACGCGCCGACACTCATACTTGCAGTGCGGAATAGCATCTTGGGATTCTATTAGATTAGATTTGACAACTCTTATTCGCCTGTGGCTTATTCGAGTTGTTAGGTTTAGTTTGGTTTTAGCTCATCTGTGCGTTTCACACACAGTCTCGTAGCACACCTTTCAGCACGACGGCATTCTTCACTGTCCTCGACGCCCTGAACCAAACCGCAGGGTACGACGAGCCCAACTTGCTCCGCATCGTGAAGGGGTTAGAAAGGCGTGTAGCGCAGGCAGTCTACGGAGTCTACCCGCTGCCCCAGACGTACACCGCGTGGAAGAAGGCCGCTATTGACCATGACAGTATCCTGCGCCAGTGGGACATTACCAACGGGGTTCGCAAGCCGGAGAGACAGAATGAAGCCTACGCTGTCGAGTGGAAAAATAGTTTTCCTGCATAAAGCTCTGGGAGCGACTTTGTCCAAGAACAGCACGCAAAGTGCGGGGGTCTGATGGTATGGAAGTTTGTTCAAAAGATGAACAAGGATGGAAGGGTTTGGGGTTGGTGGAATGTACGTATTCCAATGAGAATCCTCACACGCACCAGGGTGGAGCAACTCTCAGTTGAAGGGTTGTAGCGGGCTCAAGTCTATCTTAGACCTGAGGGATCGTGGATGAGTCTATCGTAGACTCAGTACTCGTATTCGTGGGTTTGCCTACCAAAGGACTTTGCGTTCGTGGGTGCCTACCAAAGGACTTTGCGTTCGTGGGGGTTGCCTACCAAAGGACTTTGCGAGGTGGTGAACAAGTCTACGGAAGACTTGCAAGGGTTCCTGGTTACAGCGCACACTCAAGTCTATCTTAGAATTGAATGTAGCCTCGCTTCGCTCGGGAACAATTCAGTGGAATCCTACACCATCTGGAAAAAAATAGTCAGTAATGTAGACGAATATAGCCCAGGTTACTCGCGTAGTCCAGTTTCTAGGCCCCCCCAAATATTACTGCCGTTGCCCGAGGCCAAAGAACTGTTGCGCAATAGAGTTTGAGGTGAGAGTAATGGCGATCAATATTGGGTGATGTAGACCAATTGCGCCGTTGCTCAAGAGCACTACAGTGCTTGACATTGCTGGGTAGTTCCATTAACTAGTAGCTCAAGCATCCCAACGCGGTTAAAAAAAACGAATAGCATTTCAGATTTTAAAAAAGGAATCTAATCTAATCGCGCTGACCATCCTCCCCGTCGCTCTCTGTCTGGTCGGCGTCTTCGTATTCCTTGATAGCTGCATCCATATCGGAAGTGGTGAGACGGCAAACGGTCTGAGTTTCGATGGGTTGAGCGCCGGAATGGAAGCTGCAAGCATTGAGAGTAAGAACAATTGAGAAGAGAAAACACGCACCGGCCAATGTTATAGAGACGAATGCGAATGTTGTCCAGAATGGCGTAGCGTGCGGTGTGCTTGCCGAAGGCCTTGAGCGACATCAGTGTTCGCCCTAAGGCCTAAGGCTTAGGGTCTTCCTAAGGCCTAAGGGCTTAGGATAAGCCTTAGGCTAAGCCTTAGCAATGGGGGGTGGTTTGGTCCTAAGGCCTTAGAGGTCACATGTTCCGCGGCCCGGCGGTGCCGACCACCCAAATCACATCATTTTTGCAAGATTTATGCTGAATTGGTGCAGGATTTACTCTTCGGATCATTGGCACCTTAATTCCCATGTAAAGAAGGATGTTTTTCCACTGTTTTAAAAAGGAATAGCCCAGAGCATGCGAGTTATGGCTGATTGTGGGGGCTGAAGACGATAAATAGAAGGGATAAGGACAAGTTTGGAGGCCCGGGACGGTGTGCGGAGTGAAATCAATGATATAATCACACTTGGGATAATTTCCTTTTTGGGACCCTAAGGCCTGCCTAAGCCCTTACCTGTCCTAAGGCCTAAGCCCTAGCCTAAGGCCTAAGGCCTTAGCAGATCTTGGGGGTCGAAAATAAGGCCTTAGGGCGAACACTGAGCGACATTATGTGGCTCTCGTACACCGTGCGATACTCGTTGGCCGTGAACGGGGTCGGCGTCTTGATGCCGGTTAGCCATTCGTCGACACAATTTTCGATCTATGCAAGACGTTAAACGCGTATAGAGAGCGAACACACAACTTACAAGGGTGAGGATAAGAGCGAGCGCCGGAATGGGGAGGGGCTTGTAGAGTTCTGGGAAGGATGGACCTTCGTCACGGCGGTTTGCAAACCAGAGTGTATTGACGGCCTTCTGTAGCACCGGGTTCTTGTACAGACCCTTGCGATTTTCGGGATCCTACAGGCAGAGATTAGATGTGCACGCAAACGATAACAAGAACATACCAGGTAGGCGAAGCCGCTGTTCTCCTTCAGAGTTTGGGCCATCTTGCGGTTGCGGGAGACAATCTTGGCATTGAGCCCCGTCTCAAACCATGTAGCCTCGACGATGGGCGCGATCTTCGTCTTGCCCTCCCCACGGAGGTGGGAGATGCGACCAGCGACCTGAAGATGAGTTCAATGTGTGTCTGGAAGGAGAACAAGAAACACGCACCAGCTTGGACTGTTGCGGGGTAATGCCAAAGTGCCCGCCCAACGCGTCCTCTGCCTTCTCCTTCTGCTCGGCGATGACATCGATGACCGTCATCGCATCGGGGAAGGCGTTGACGACGGAGGTGTAGTTGCGGGTGCCGATGATCATATGCTTGAGGTACTCCTGCGCGGAGGTATCTTGGTCCTTGAGGGCGGGCTTGGCGCGGTTACCGGAGGCGGTGGTGCGAGCCTCGGGAAGCGAGCACAGTTCGTCATCGAGATCTACAAGACCGTCGTCGTCATCGTCGTCAAGAGTGTCCGAGTGGGTGCGCTTGTCGCCAATCTGCGGAGACGACGGGATGCGAATGCTGAAGCGGGTGGGGAACGGCTCCCCCGTTGAAGGATTGCGTAAGACCTGGAAAGAGGTCAGCTTCATGGTGGGCGAGATGAAAAAGTGAGAGATGTACTGGCGCCGCCGGCGGGGATAGCTCACGCCCAGCAAAGGTGATATGCCTCTGCTGCTGCCGCTCAGGCCGAGGTGTATGCTCGACAGGTCCCCCAGACAGCCGCCGTCCACCATGTCCCGGGAAACGCGCGTCAAAAGCGAGCTGGGTCGACTGGTCCTGCAAATCGCCATGCTCAGAGTAGTGGAGATCGAGCTGACGGCTAGAGCCAGTGTATCGACGGTTGTTGTTGTTGTTGTCCATGTAGTCGCGCTGATGGTCGACTCGGCGCTGATGATGCTGCTCGTCGTCGTAATGGACCGGGTGGTTGGTCGTCTGAACGCGATGGCCTTGAGGGTTGTGCTGGAACCGTGGAACTGCTTGCTCTGGGGCACGGGCGGGCTGCTGGTGGCCTTGTTGTGTGCTGGAAGTGTCGCGGGGACGGGTGGTTCCAACGCGAGCGCCAGGGATGGGGTTGGTAGCTGGGACACGGCTGGTGCGTTGAGCGAGGTCCTTGATGGTCTTCGCGCGGTTTGGAACGACCTCGGTGGAGAACTGAAACACATGAGAAGGTAATCGTTATGATTGGATAAACACTTACGAAGTCGTCGTTAATAGGCTCCCGTCCACCCTCAGGCTCGCCAGCAGCCCTGCGAGCGGCTTTATCGGCACGGGCTTGTTGCTGGGCGGTCGCTTCTTTAGCGGCATCAACTGAAAAGAGTCAATGCAGAGAATGAGATGAACTGGCAGCACTCACTGAGATGCTGCTGCTTATCACTGGGGCGGCGGTCACGACCAGGACGAGCTCCGGCAGCTACCTCGTCGGTACCAGCTGTGTCCGCTTCTTCATCGCTGTCGTCAGCCGGAGGCGGCGGAAAGTCCCCGTCTGCTTCTGTGCGGGACATTAGTGGCCGTAGCAACGAAGAAGTGAAAATAAAATAAAAAAACAAGAACGTACCATGGTCGTTGTCGCTATCCTCCATGTTGTTGAGGTACTGGTTGTTGCGAGCGGCTTCTGTGGTTATATAACTACAGCAAGGTCGGGAGAGAAGGTCGTACCTCGTTGAGGACGAGTGCTGGTGGTGGTGGTGGTGCTGGTCACTGAAGTCGTTGTCAGTTGAAGAGGCCGTAGGTCATGAACTTGACGAGACAGGCCTTCTTGGGCTGGCGGAGCATCTTGTGGGGGTGTTGTCGCCGCTGGAGCACGCTGGGTGTTGCCGCCGGTGATGTGTGTGCTTGGCGAACTAACTACAAAACCAAACCTGTGAAAACCGAATAACACTATATCCAAAACCTCTATACTCTGAATAAGACTTGTAATAGTCAAACTCGTCGTAAATCGGTGTAAGGGAGTGAAACCGAATAAACACAAATCCAATCAAATAGCTAATAGACACTAGCGAGTTCAGAACCCTGGGTACAGGGCCTTTGGTGGGGGTGCAGGGTAGGTAGTTCGAGAGTTTGTAACGCGCACGTAAGACGTACTATCGACGAGCCTTGATGGGGCGGCCAAATACGATGTCCTAGTTCCTTAATCGGTATTCTTCCAAGTTCTTGTTCTTATGTCTCCCTTAATCGGTATTCTTCCAAGTTGTTCTTCTGTCTTCCTTATTCTGTCCTGGTTCCTAAATCACTAATCACTATTCTTGTCAAACACTTTGATATCTTGATGTCCGAATAACACTTTGCTCAGTTCACACAATCCAAATCCGATTTAAAGTTGTAGCCTTTGCAGTTTGTAGCTTAGCTAAACCCCAGATCGCGGCCTCAATAGGTGGGCGATTCCGTGGCTACAGTGTACCAAAATCCTACTTATATACCCTTGTCTGTGTCATATCTGAGTAGTAAATATTATGATGGATCGTCCCTCGAGTCATATTCGTACGCAGATCCCTGATCCGAATTGTGATTGTCGTTATTCGGTTATGATGTTTCTTCAGTTATCCGATTAGCGGCTCTGCCCTTGGTACCAGTGGATAGCCCTCGTCCGTAGCTTTCCGTGCATATGCGATTCGTCCCAAAACGTCCAGTAGTTCCGAAGTTATTGCCTTCACTTGTTTTCCGGATAAGGTCACCAGGATCATTTTGTAGTCACTTGGGTCTTGTAATCTTCGGCATCCGACGGCTTGTCCCTCTTGGCTCTGATTCGGGTTTCCTTGGTCCGATTAGGTCCGGTCCGTGTCTCCCCGCCATCTCATCACAAGTCCGAATAGCAAACGGTTATTCCGAGACTGCCAGGTCTTATTCGGTGTTTATCCCTTTGAGTGTTTTGCACCGGATTGGATAGGTCCAGGCTTGTGGGCTCTGCTGGTATGTGTGGACAGTGAACTTGGAATGCGCCGCGGGTCGTCAACCCCATTGCAGACCTTATTCACTGTTGCAGATATCTCCCAACTAGCTATTCGGGCTCATACTAGTTCTATGATGTGCGCACCGAATAAGCGCGAAAAGGTTGCCCTTCCACGCCTACTCCGTAAAGCGGCTTATCATCTCCCCCATTTTCAAATTCCGACTGTCCCCAGTCGCTGGCAGTACTATTCGGTGTTTGTATTCTTGACTTGGACTTGACGCGAATCCCATCAACCGTCGGTCATCAAAACATACGTTGCCGTATATGATAAAATCCCGATTAGGTCTTTACCCGTTTTGGGTTGTATGGGTCCGATACACAGCCCCCTTCCTTTTTCGGCCTTGGATTGATATTTCCCGTTTCTTTGCTTCGAGTTCTTCCGTCGTTTGCTTGCGATTACAGCGCCTTGAGTGCCTTCAATTTGCAGTCCTAATGGACCCTTATTCGGTCCACATTGTTCTGTGCATTTCTTATTCGGACTTGCTGTGCGTTCAGGGTCTTCTCCCACGGTTCGATTAAGCTTCGTATTTGAATTGGCGAAGGTTTCCAGAGTCTTGGTCCAGATCTCCGCAGCTCCTGACTCGGGTTTTTGCAAAATATTCGTCCGTGGTCCGCCGTTTCGTTTCCACGTCAAAAGCCCCTTTAAAAGGACCTTATTCTGGATCGCCCCTCATTCTTTCTTTCTTTCCCCCACCATGTCCGTTACTTCTGACTCTGCCGCCGTCGTCGAGCTCACTCCCCACCCCCACTGGCGTTACCTCAACCATTCGAGCGTCCAGGCTTTGCTCAACCTCTTTCGCGAACGTCGCAACCATTCCGCCAAGGCGTTCTCCATCCAGCACCCCATCCCCGAACTTGTTGCCGTCCTGAACAAGGCTCTCCCTGTCTTCGTGAGTCTTCTTTCTTCAGCCCTTCCGGATTTCTTGACGTTCTTCATAGCGTATACTTTCTCAATTGACCGAGCGCCTCTCGAACCCGAGCACACCGAACTGGCTCGCTGTCGTCTTCCTCGAAGTCAATGTCCTGCTCAATATGATTCCTCGCAAGAACCAGGAGATTGACGACGACTGGGACTGGTTTTCGGTTGACCTATGGCACGGAGTACGTATTCGGTCTTCTTCATGTCCGATTAGCGCTAATCGGTCTTCTTGTCTTGTAGTCCAATATTGACTCGCTTGGATTCCTCCCGAAGAATTTCGATGTTCCGACTCAGATTTCGTAGGCTCCGCCTATCCCCGGTCGCACGCTTCGTAGTATTGCCAAAACCGTTCGCCATCCCTCCGATCCCGAGCTTTCTTCCGATGACGACGACAACGACGAAATGGAAGAAGTCGAAGTCGAGGAGGTTTCTTCTCGGTACGTCTTCATATTTTTGTGATTTTGTTCGGTTTTCTGATCATGGGTTATTTAATTTCTCTTAGAACCGGTCCGAAGCGCAAGCGCTCAAACGATTCTGAGGTGGAGTCCGACGAGGAAGAAGAGGATACCCGAGACTCGCGTCGCCGATCCCGCAAGCGGGTGACTACAGCGTCCGTATTCGGTATTCCCCTCTCCGGTCTCGCTCACACCCCCTAACATAGGTCTGTTAAACAAGAGCCTTCGGACTCGAAGTCGAAGGGAAAGGCCAAGGCCTCTTCGGTACGTATTCCCCTCTTGCTTATTCTGTCTTCTTTCTTCCGTATTCGGTTTTGCTGATCTTCTTTGTTCGGTAGAAGGCTGTGACCCCCAAACGGAAAACCAAGGAACCGACTAGCTCTGCCTACGTCAATGATTCTTCCGACGAAGAGGAAGCCCCAAAGACGATTTCGACCCGGCGATCGGCCAAGTCCAAGGTACGCTCGGTTTCTTTATTCGGTTTTTCTTCGATCTGACTTGTGATTTTCAGGAAGAAGGTTCGTCGACCAAAGGCAAGGCTTCGTCAACCAAGGGCAAGGCTTCGTCGTCGAAGAACAAGGCCTCATCGTCGAAGAGCCAGCCAGATGACGTCGAGGACGATCCTAAGGTAAGTTCTCTTCCTCCTATGCCGGTTTTTCTTCTAAAGTCTTCAGTTTCTTTCCGACATCGATCCGGTCTATCGCAACATCGCTCTTCAAGCTGCCCGAGGCCTCGTTGGTGTCCACGATACTACCCACAGAAGTGCGTTATCCTTATTCGGTTTCGATTTGCTTGTTCAGTTTCTTTCTTGTAGCTGCTTTCGCGATCGAACACCCCGTCGATGGAGAGTTCCATTTTGGTGGTATCCGGATTGCCAGCCCGAGCACCGTCCGCAAGACCGGCCTCCTCGACACCCACACCTACCGTGGTCGAATCATTCCTGACGCTGGACCCGACGAGTTCCCCCGCTTCGCGCCCCTTAATCAGAACGAGGTCAAGAACGCCTCCGTAGACGACACCGACGTGGTCCGTCCTGTCTTCACTGTTCGGTCTTCCCGTTTTGCTAATTCGGTTTTGTTCCCAGCCCAATTGGCCTTGTTCCGAATGCCAGACCCGCGGCCGTCGCTGTATCCGTCTTGGTTATGGCATCACTTGCGTCGCATGCAACTCCGATCCCCAGAAGGGCAAGTTCTGCGACCACACCTTCGCCAGCACGCATATCGACAAGATCCTTTCCAACATGCGCCCCTTGTTCAATTCTTCGGAAGAGGGTACGTCCATTTTCTCTTGAACCGATTAAGCCCTATTCTGACAGATTTTAGTCGGTCAAGACCTCCTCATCGACTTGCAGGATGCCGTCAACCAAATGAGTTCCATCACCGCCGCTTATCGCGTTGCCGCTAGTCGGGCCATGAACGTCATCGAGGAATTTTACCTCTACATCCAGAGCGTCCTTGACACACACGGCAACGACGGACTCAGCCGCCGCATCGAATGGGACGACGGAACGAGCACCACCCTGGTCGAACACCTCGATCAGTTTTTCAAGACGCACGAAGGTTTCATCTCCGGCTATCCGACTTTCAGACGGAGATTGCTTGCTGTGAAATCCCCGAAGCCAGCCACGGTCGACGACAAAGACAAAGACGAGATTGCGGAGGAGAGCACCCCCGACGGTACCAAGGTACGCTTATATGGTTTTGCTTTTTTTCCTTCTCAACTGACTCTGTTTAGCCTCTCCCCGCTGATTCGTAGTTCTTCTTGGTCGATGGTTGCTTGTAGTCGTTGCGTGTGCCGGTCGTCGTTTTGTACAATTTTCTATACTTTTGCCAACCCGCCGAATGAATGAATAGTCGCTTGTCCGCTTTTCTTGAGTGAAGTCCGATTAAGACGTCCGAATTGGCTCGTGGTCTTTATTCTGTGAATCCGAAGTCCGTATAACCTCTTGATCGGTGTTTGCTCTTGATCGGAAATCTTTCAACTTCTTGATCGGTGTCTTGTAAAACGAATAGAGTCTTGGTAGTGATGATTGCAGATCCCTGTTATAACGGATATATCAATCTGCGCAAACATGATGGAACTGAATTGGATCGTCCGGTTCTTGAGGATTGGTAAGAAGATTTTGCTTGGTCCATATGGTGCCCTGGCTGTACTCCTGCTTGGTCGCTCTTATCGGTGAGCGCTCCATGTGCTTTTCGGAGTTCGCGCTAGTTTTTCCGCTTGAAACCATCACTCTCCCCCATTTTTAAATCTTCGCTGTCCCAGCGAACAATTTCTATAAATGAGTCGTCTTCTTTCTCCCATTCTCTTGTCTGAACGGTCTTCCCGTACAGTCTCTCGTCTTCCGACCACTTTCTTCCCAACCGAAAAGACTCGTTCGTCGTTGTTCTCAACCGGGCCTCCGCGCAGTCCCTTATTCGGTGTCACTTATTCGCCATTGCCAGCTTTTCTTGTCGATTCCGGAGCCATGTCGTCTGCTTCTATGCACGCTCCGACTATGATGACTGGTAGTCCGTCGTTGTGGTTCCGCACTTGCATTGAAGAGGTCCTTCCGTCCATCCTCGCTGCGTCGGGTCCTATCAGCGATGCTTCTCCGGCCGAGACCGCAGCTGCTGCCGCTAAGCTAATCGGTGGAATGTACCCCGATCTGGTGCGTCTTCATGGTTCTTCTGAGTTGCCGATTTGCTTATTCATTCTTGCAGGAGAAGGCGCTTAACAATGCTGGCCAGCTCAACCTTGCCGCTTCGGACCCCGCGCTCCTTCAGCTCTTCAAGGACGTCCAGAAAGGTCTCCTCGTTGTCGTTCTCCGCGCCGAACAAATTGGAAAGCCCACCGCGATTACCAAGAAGCATATTCTCAATTGTAACCTTATTCTGGGTGCCGCCAATTCGGTGTGCGACCTGGCGATCTTGTTCGCCAAGCAGCGTGTCGCAGTGAGTCTTATTCCGTATTGCCTTGCGTCGAACGTTCTAATCGGTTATCTTCCAGGCCGCTGCCGATCAAGAGCGCCGCCAGAAGGCCGCCGCTGATGCTGTGAGTTTTGTCTCCCCAGCGCGCTATTCGGTCTTCTAACCCCGTGTTCAAGATGGTTGCCAAGCGCACCGAGAAGGCCAAGGTACGCCAGTCTTCCGGCTAAATCGTGTGTCCGAATAAGCTTCTTGCTGACCAGGTCTTGCTTTCCCAGGTACAGTTTTCTTGGTTCCCCGCGTTTGCGAATTTCTTCCACTCTGAACAGGTCGCCGCTGAGGCTGAGGCCAAGGTATTTGTCTTCTTCCTTGACGTCCGAATAGCGATTAAGCTTATTCGGTCTAGGAAAAAGCCATAGTCGCCAACGCCAACAAGGTAATCGTTATTCTCCCGTTCCATCCATGCAATCGCCTTAATCTGACTAGCGGCAGATCATCGAAGTCGACGACGACGGCGAGGTGGGCTGCATCCTTCATTGCCACCATACGGAGCACCATGTTTACGAGTGCCCGTACAAGGTCAAGGCCGGTGCTGCTTCCAAGCGCCGCGCCAAGAAGGTATCTCTTTCCGAGTTACACTTCCGGCGTTATAACCAACCCAAGGAGATCAAAACAAAGGAAACTTCCAAGTCGGCGACCAAGGACGATGCCATGGTCGTTGACTCGGAGGGCCCTTCCGATAACAGCTCCAACAGCAAGGGTTCGACCACTAATCTGGTGAGATTTCGTGTCCGAATACCCTTAATCTGTTTCGCTTATTTTTCGGAATAGATCCACTCCAGCGTCGTCCCTTATCTTGTTCGTGCTTCTTTTCTTGATCGGTCTTGAACTAATCTTCTTCCGACAGATTGACAACGATGTGGCGTTCTCGATCCTCAACTCCGGTGCTCGCGAGTTCCTTGGCGAGGTTGCTCCCATTGTCGGCGCATTTGCTTCGCCCGAGGAGCTCTCCTTGTCCAACAAGCAGCTCAGCGACATCATCGAGTCGCTTCAAAGCCAAATCGTTATCCAAGTTCAGATGCTCGCTCATGGGCTCAACAACTACAACCGCCTTTCCGACACGTTCATCGACATTGCCGCTGGTTGCAAGCGCCGTGGCATCGTCATCCCCGAGTCTATTCCGTAAGTGAATCTTGCCCGAATAGTGTTCCTCCGTCGTTAATCGGTCTTGCAGCAACATGGACGAGTACTTGGCCGTTATTCAGGGCCGTACCAAGGTCGCTACCTCCGATTAAGCGGTAGTGCCTAGGCTCACGTCTTCTGCCCATCTTGGTCCATTAATCCGTCACGGCTTCTTCGCAACTGTCTTCATTCCAGGCCAAATCGTACCCCATCCCAGACCGTCCGTACACACCCCTCTCTCCAGACTCGGCCGAATTGTTGTATACCTACACCGATGCTCTTGATGTGGCATGGAGTGACGAGGATATTTCGTGGGCTTAGCCTATTCCGTACCCGAGTTATTCCTGTATAGCCAGCTTGTTTAAATCGGTGTTTTGGTCCTTTATTCGGAGTCGCCTTCTGAGTCGGTGTCCTCTTCAGTATCCGAGTCGAGTCGCATGTCACCGAATTGCAGGTCCTTGCCCATCATTTCATCCTGGTCTTCCGCTCCCGCAGCCATCTTGTCAAGTTCGTCCTTCCCCATGTCAATCAGTTTCTCGACGTTGAAACGCGAAGCAAAAGTCTAGGCGTGAAACTCTAAAACTCCCGAAACCAAAATCAATCCAACCCAAATCCTAATCCTGATCCTTCGTCGTAAAGTCCCAATTAACCTAATGCTGTCCTGCAGCCGTCTTCGATTCGATGCGTGTACGTGTGGGAGTCGTCGAGTGTCGTCGTAGAGGTTGCTATGCGCGCGAGTTCGGGGGTTCCAACCGAAGTATACGATTGTTGCAATTCAGAGTGGGGGTAGTGTGTATATGAGTGGATGTATATCCCGTTAGCGTAGTCGTTGTCCGTCTCTCGTCTCGTTCTGTTCCCGTTCCCGTATCCGTTCCCGTTCCGTTCCGTTCCGTTCCGTTCCGTAAGCTCACAACTCAAAATCAACCGTTCGTCGGGGGATCAAAAGCTCTCTATTCATGTACGTGCTCGCCTTATATACCCCTACTGTTTGGCTAGAGGCTCTAATGTAAACTAACTGCGCTTCCCATTTTAGGACCTCTGACGCGTTCCAACACAGCCAAAGCAGGGCTGTACTCTACGCCACCATTGTCCTGCGTCATCGTGGCGCGTCCGCCACACTACATCATCGTTGGCCCGATTAGGGTCGAGCCCTAGACGCGTCCAGGTCGCGTCCAGTCCCTCAGAACGAGGCGCGACGCGTCAATGAGATTGCCATCACGCGATCACGTGCGCGCGAGGCGTTCCTACGTGCTGTTCGCAAATTCGCAAAATAAGCGCGTGAGCGCCTATTCCACGCTTACACCCACGCCAAGCCCGTTATCTCCCCCTTTGAGAAATTCTGACTGTCCTCAGTCAGCGGCAACCTCTCCGGCCGGAACCAATTCCGGACTGATCCGCATCTTCACCAGCCGTATACTCGGCACAATCGTGGGAACTTCCCACCGCACTTGCGCTGACGCAACGAACGCCTCCTGCTCGGCGGATCCTGCAGCTTCCTCCATGCTGCCCTGCTGCTAGCCCATTGCGTCGGCCAACGTCAATCCATTAATTCGATGACGACTCGCGCCACCGTCGACCACGTCCAATTGTCCTCGCGTCTAATCCCAAATCGGATCCCAGTCGTCATCTTTCATTGAAGCGCCACCTGTCCACTTATAGCCTATCCATCGAACGGCGTCTTTCATACTCGCCAATCCGCTCTCACCCGACGTCTGCTATCTCCTCCTGCGCCTGTTCTAACTCACCCGCATCATTATGAACGTCAAACTCGACACTCCCGAAGACGCCGTCCCTCATCGCTATCTACCATTGCACCCGTCGTATCTGGCAGGCCCAGGCACCTCCCACTCTTCTGACTCGTCTTCACATCCGTCCCCGCCGTCCCGCTCAGCCGAGATGCGTGTCTTTATGGCGCCTCTCGTGCCTCCGGCCAACTGTCCACTGCAGAACTTGTCTCGGAATGCTCACGGCCATCGCTGCTTCGAGCGGGTCTCACAACGGCCCCTGCGCGTCGAACACGAGTTTACGATCCTCATCGCGTCGTATCGTTCCGATGTACGTCTTCGCATGTCACCCTGTTTCTTCTGCCGAGCTCACTCCGACTCCATAGCCTTTGGCCCGTTGTTCTCATTGTGCCGCCATCGGCACTGCCTGCGACTTCGAGTCCGGGTGGGGCGTTGGTTGCGGCACTTGCTTCCTACTGGGCCATGATGACTGCGAGTTTGCAGATCCGTCATTCTTCCATGCGCAGTTGACTGAGTTCCGCGACCGCTATTTGCTGGACCAATGGCGTCGCGCCGAGTCAGATATGACTAATGAAGGTCTCTCTGCCACTCTCGCACGTACGCCCCATTGTTTTATCGCTCGCCTCTTCGACTCACTCCTGCTTTCAGATGCCCGATACGACGAAAGCCTCGAATGGTTCTATCGCGGCGCTCAAGGTGCCATCGACCGCTTCACGGTACGCTGGACTTTCTCATACATCCCTGACCTTATTTCTTCTCAGATGCTCCGTCGGATTACACGGCCGCTCGCACATCGTGGTTACCAACAGATGGCCGCCGCCTCCGATGACCCGCAACACCTCGCGCGCTGCCTTGTCCATGCATTCGAGCACGGCCTCCACCCTTCCGTCATCGACATCATCACCTCTCGCATCTCCGAGCTCGTCGCCTCCACTCGTACCCTCTAACCTTTCCACTCTGTGCTCCGCTCCACCGAATTTTCTTGGACTTATTTATCGCGCGTGCACTCGCCGCTTCTTGCCCGTATATACATCTTGCCCAGACACCCGTCTCTTGACTGTACTTGTGCCCTCGCTCCGTAGTTCCTTGCGAATGATAACTCGGGATTTCGGTTTTCTCTGAGTCTGCCGTCGGCGATCAGGATCCTTCGTCCGTGTACGATTCAACCGTTCCTGGGTTACTCTTCTTTCATTAGTCCGTGATGCCACCACAACGTGCCTCGGAATGCCCCGCCGACTTGACGGCGAGCTCGTGGCCGTCTACACTTGACACCCCTGACCTCCAGACTTTCGACAGATTCATTGCTGTCTATTGACGGCGACCTTGTTTTGTTTTCTGGGGCTTCTCGGCGACAACCTTCATTGCTGCCTATCGACGGCGACCTTGACCCTTCGATGGCGACGAAAAGGCCATAAATAACGCGCCTCATTCAATCTGCCCAGCTCATGGCGTTGAATGCCCTCATCCCAGCGCATGCGCTCCGAAACAACTACCCTCCGGCTGTTCCCATCCTCGATCGTTTTGACTTAGACCAGGTTTCTCCCCGTGGCCGTCCGGCATCCGATAAGGACGTCGTAAGGCTCGTCAATCGCCCAATCCATCTGATTACTGTATGTGCCCCCCCCAGTTTTCCTCGGCAATCACTTCCTATCTGTAGGGTTCGATGCGCTGTACGCACTGTCGCGACTTGCGCCTCCGCTGCTTCTTTCTGTCGCTTGGGTCCCGTTGTTATAACTGCCGCCTGGCGCATCACCACGACTGCTCCTTCTCCCGCCGACAAACCGTTCTCGATGTCCTTCTCTCTTGGTTACCGGAGTTCTTAGACGCGGAGCTCGCAGCCCTCGACGGCTGCATCGCCCGGGGCTGGATCGCTGCAACTGCTCGCGATGCTGCCTTTATCTTGTCTATCGACGATTTTTACTCCATCGCACAAGGCGTCCTCGACGTTGTCGACGTATGTCCCTCATCTCCCATCGGATTGCTTGACCCACCCAACGCCAGTCTAACCGCGCTACAACCCGAGAGCGCCCGACGGATTTGTTTCCGCCGCTGATGCTCCCGCAAATCCCAACTCGCTTCTCCCTCGTCCTCAACCACCAAGGGCAACGGCAGCTTGCCAGTGTCTCAGCTCAAGCAGTTGCTCTCGAACATGCGGTCGTTTTAGAGGTCATCCGCACCCCTTTCCACGTTCAGTTCCACTCTTCCCTCCCTGATCCGAGGCTGATTTGCCCTAGGACGCTGACACAGTCTGCCCCTCCGGCCCGATCGGTCACCGTATTGTATTCTCAGAACACGGTGTGTTCTGCGGGTGGTGCTGCTTCGACGGGCAGCGCGACTGTGTATTTGCTAATCCCGCGGCGCTTCTCCGCGTCCTACTTAGCTGGCACGAAGCCTATCTCTCCAGTCGGCACGAGGACTTGTGGGCGGCCATCATAGCTGGCACCGTGCCGGAGTCGTGTTTCCGTGTGTCCTCTTTCCTCTCGCCCTTCCAAATGCTAACACATTACCGCTGTAAGTTTCCGAGCTGGAATCCATCCTCGCCGAGTCCTACGCCATCGCGCAGACCATCATAGAGCGCTTCAATGTGTGTTCCCGTCGCGTTTTTCAATGCACTCTCACGAATCGGTAGCTCAACTTCCATACGTCCCGCCTGATCGCCGAGTCTTTTGTCGAATCTCGCAAGCCCGATGACATTGGTTGCGACACCCCCATGGCCGAATCTTCGGAAGGAACAGACCCAAACTCTGCTTGATTTCCACAACCTTTTCTTGCGGCTGTACATATGTAACTTCCCACAAATTCTACCATGTTTTCGTCTTTGCGCTCGCGGTTCCAATGACGTAGTTGGCGGTCGAGCGATTTCCCTCTCTTTCGATCTACGTCATCTGCAATCCGGTGTTGATGATATCATTGAGCACTGCCTTTTCTCTGCGTCACAACGACGACACAACCGCCACCCATTTACGCCACTTCATTTACCTCACTGGCTCACAGCTTTGCACCGTCCTCGGTGCGCGTTCATGGTTGCGCGCGTGCGCCATAAAAGGCCATTGTAAAGTTTCCTCTTAGCATTCTCTCGGTTCCCCACTCATACTTTCTCGAGTTCTCGCCATCTCTCGTTGCGATGCCCAACCACCTTCTTCTTTCCGCCAGCCAACGCGAAGCTGTCATCTCCCTCGGGAATGTTGTTCGCGACTCCGTACATCAAGATATTTCCGCGCGGGACGCGTTCTTGGTGGATTCTGCCCAGGAGATCGTAGGTTTCTTGTTTCCTCGTATTCTCACACTCATCGATCTCGTCGGTTAGATGCGGTATCTTCCTCAAGCCCAGTCCTTCATCGAATCGAAGGCCATCGGGGATTCACTCTTCGCAATTCGTAACGAGATGGTCCGTAACAGCTTCCGGACCAGCGGTCCTTTTGGTCGTGTTTACTCCGATATCCTTTCCTTCTGTGCGGCCGTCAACACGGGTCGTCGTGTTCAGCGCGAGCGGCAGCAAGGCGCTGATGAGCGCAAACGCGATGCCGAGGCTGCAGCTAACCGCCGTGAACGTCTTGAAGCACTCGAGTATGCTTCTCGTCTTGCCGAGTGGCAGGTACGTCTCTATTTCGTTCCATATTTTTGCTGTCTGCATATGTGCACAGGCCAATCCTCTTCCTCCATGCGCGACTCCTAGCAGCGAACGTTCCATCTCTCTGTCTGATGGTGATGGCCATACTGTCGTCGAAGAGTCCGCGTCTCCAGAGTACTCGCCTCCGAGCCCGATCGGTCCTGACATGGCCATGAACAACTCTCCCGGGCTGTCTCCCATCGAGGGTGAGTTCTTCCTTGTTGCCGAGGTTGTCTTGTTACGCTAAGCAGTATGTGCCGCAGAACAGTTCCTCTCGCTCCATAAACTCATCTCCGAGATGAGCATGACTGTCCCAATGACTCCGGTGAGTTATTCGTCGTTTTGTATATTGGGCACTCGTCTTAATGTTCGTTACAGCCATCGTCGCCTCACCCATCGCTTCCGGAGTTGATCTCGGCCAGCAACAGCTCGGAGAGCACATCGTCGGAGCGAAGCCCATCCCCACCGAGCCGCGCGCCGATCGTCTTCCGTCGTTCAAGCGAAAACCAGCGAAGCGTCCGCGCTCGTCGCACTCTACCTCCTCCAGGTCAACGGATCGGGTACCAGAGGGAGTTCCCGGTACGCTTCTTTGTTTGCTCATCAAACCCCATGCTAACCACGCCGTCTTCTCAGCGCGTCCCTCGATCTGCGACACCTATGCCGACGGGAACACGATTCGTTCCGTTGCCCCGCACGCGCCCCGTCGTCCTCCATCACTCACCGGAGACAAGCTTCGTCGGCGACTCGCGGGAATCGATGCAACGCTTCACCGCCTCTCCTGCGAACGCAAGTGCGTCCTCTGGCAACTTCAAACCTTTGTTGCCCAAGAAGACTCGTCGTGGAAGGCGCGGCCAGGGTCGCAAGATCAAGGCGGCCATCGCGCAGGCCATGGCGGCGGAGGAGCATCGTCGCTTCCTCGAGGAGAATCGCACTCGGTACGCCATTACTTTTCCCCCGCATATTTCTTCTCTGATAATATGCTCAGCACCGTTAACTCCTGCCACTTCTGCAGCCAACGTGGACACTTTATCCGACAGTGCCCCAGCTTGGCAGTTGTTAACTGAACCATATATCCCGCCCGCACTCCGCTTCTTGAACGCTGGCCCGAATTTTCTTGAACTTTCTTGATTTTCTTGATTTATTTTATTTATTTATTCGGGCTCCGTCCCACCGGTGCATGTATTCGCGTAGTTGCAATTTACTTGGCGCTGGTTCGCCCGTTCTTGCAACTCCTGGTTCTCCCTCTGAGCGTAACGGTGCGACTGTCACTTCGACCCATGGGTCGAGCTGACTAAGCTTCACCACTCTCCGTCTTTCAATCTACGTCGCGGTACCCAACTCAATTCCTTCTACTCGCTCGTACTCCACACTTGGTATTCCATCCCTGTTTCTCCTTCTCCTGCCGGGAACGTCTTGCTGGCTGCAATGCTCCGTTACCACTCACGCTCTCTGGGCTTCCGCTGTCGACTCGAACGCCGAGGTCCAGCCGTCGTATCCGGCTCGCTCTCCATACTTGGTTCCGGATCTTCTTCAGGCAGGTCAGACTCAGACCCTGAGTCCTCGAACTCGTCTCCTTCTGCTGGCCGCTCATCGGCACTGGGCTCTTGCAAACGGACCCCGTCAAACTGGAGATCCGGTCCGTTATATTCCAGCGTTCCTTGCTGTTCGGCTTCCAGCTCGTCCAGCCCGTTACTTGAAACGTCTATCAGCTCCTCAATGCGAGCTCCCAAGGTGAGCTTCCGGCGTTGTTCATATGGTATGACCCGGAAGCGTCCGATTTTCTTCTGCCACACAGCGCCATTAAAGTCGCAGACGATGTACGCGCCACCTTGTGTGCGTCGCACTACTATGACGGGACCCCACCAACGCTCTCGGTTCCTTGCACTTAGCGAGTCCTCGTCCACGGTGTTGCGTACAAGCACCACGTCGCCAGGTTGAAAGTGGTAGTCCTTGATGACGTGCTGATATTTTTCAGAGTATTCCGCCGCACTCTTGCTGCGAACGGCGGTCATCCTGGCACGCATTTCCTCGACATGGGAGGTGTGTTTTGCTAACGCTCGTGCTCGTAGGCCGACCAGCTCGTCGGTGGAGATGATTGCATCGGGAAACTCGGCGAGCCACGTTGTTTCCGCGACGTCGAGAGGTAATATCGGATGAGCGCCAGTTACAGCAAAGTACGGCGAACATCCCATCCCTCGCCTCGTTGTAATTCGGTCCGCCCAGAGTACCTGGTGGAAGAACCAGTACCATTTGCGAAGATCTCCTCCGGTCGCCTTGAACAACGACTGCCGCAAGTCCCAATGTCCGCGCTCAACAATTCCGTTTGCTTGGGAGTTATAAGGTGAGATTTTCACTCCCTTAATCCCGTACTTCGCTTCTAACCACTTCATTGCAGCGACGAAGGGCGTGCCATTATCCGTGACGATCTCACTCGGGCAACCCCAACGGCATATTATATCCTCCAGCAGGAACATCGCGATATTTTTCGCGTTCTGCTCTCGTAACGGACGTCCCTCCACATATCGCGAGAGTGCACAGCGCGCGTCGACTATGAAGTTACACCCGTTCGATTTCTCACTCATG
This sequence comes from Mycena amicta, assembly GCA_029282125.1. Classification (NCBI taxonomy): domain Eukaryota; kingdom Fungi; phylum Basidiomycota; class Agaricomycetes; order Agaricales; family Mycenaceae; genus Mycena; species Mycena amicta. The sequence continues at coordinate 323,722 of JARIHP010000022.1, forward strand.
TGCATTACGTCTGTATGCACTCGTTGGAATATACTCGGCGTAGCCGCAACCACGGGAGGTGCTCGAATGAGCGCCTGTCTTCGTTTTTGACAGAGGTGGCACGTTTTAGTGTACCACCGTACGTCTCCCTCCAAATCCGGCCACCAGAATCTGACTTCCAGCAGTGCCTTGGTTGCAAACGCTCCCCTGTGCCCGAGCGCATCATGCGCGGCCCTTAACATATACATTCGATGTTCCTTCTCGACCACCAGCCGATGCATCGACTCTTTTCCTCTTCGATAGAGCTTTCCATCCTTTGACTTGAAGAACCGTGATGCAAACTGGAGGAATCGTTTGAATCTGGCGTCGTCCTCCAGCCCGGAAGGCCTTCTGAGCGTGTCGTTTAACCACCCTCGTACTAGCGGAAGCTTCTCGTCTTGGTTACGTGCACCACGGCTTCGGTGCTCCTCGTCGTACGGCTCTCGAACATCTGCGTCGTCTCGCATCTCTATGCCGGGTAACAGTTTATCCTCGTGAACGTGCGTCTGAACATAAGCGGGCACGACTAGCCCTGCTTCACGGTATTCTTTCAGAACATGGCTCGATACCATGCAATGCTCTGCTCGGGCTAATTGCAGCTCGCGCTCTACGTCCTCGATCTCTCGAGCAACGCCTCCCATCCCCTGAAGATAACCTCCACGGGTGTCGATGTCTGCTTTGAACTCGTCAAAGTCCAACGGCTGCTCGGTCAAGTAATCCCAGTTATCGTGCGTCTCCGGCGGATTGCTTGGCTCAAAGCCGTCTGTGTCCGCCGGCCATTCCTCGTCTCCGGGCTGCGCTTCCCGTCTGGATAGTCCGTCTGGTGGGAACGTCGCACCCTTGACATGTTTGAGCTTGAACTTGAACATGAGTATTTGTTCAATCCATCGGTTTATAGTCGCGTTCGGACCCATCCCGGGGTTATTCAACATCCCCTGAATATACTTTGCGTCCGTTTCAATAACCAACCGCCTGCAGCCCAAAAGCCAGTACTGCATCGCTTCTAACGCGCGCTTCAGACCATACAGCTCCCTCTTTGGCTGTGAGAATTCCGCCTCTCTGCGGTTCAATGGTATGGATGCAAACTTTGCATAATATCGTTTCCGTGGGTCGGCGGGGTCACACTGATAGATTTGGATCCCAACAGCCATCCACGATGTATCGACCGCCATCACAATGTCTGATTCCCATTCGTAGTTCAGCGGCTTCAAGCACGGCGCGCTAATTAGTGCCTCTTTCAACCTTGCCATTGACTCCTCCTGTGCCGCACCCCACTCGAACTCGATATCTGCTCTAACAAGTTTCTGGATGGGTCGCGCAAGCAGAGCGTAATCTTTGATGAACATCCGCAACACGCCAACCGTGCCCAGAAAGCGTCGTACATCCGACACGTCTTTCAATGGTCCCCATCGCGCGATTACTCCAACGCGATCTGTATCCGCAACCCGTCCCTGAAACGAGCACAAGTGCCCAACCACATGGAATTCCTCTGCGCACAATATCGACTTCGCGCCAGAAAATGTTCCACCGCAATACTTGACTCGTTGCACAACTCGGTTCAAATTTTGGAAGTACTCCCAGATGAACCGGCGTATTCCTGGATTCTCGGGAATCACCTCGCATGTCCCGTCTGGTAACTCATACCGCGTTCCGGGTCCCCGAATAGGTACGTCGTCAATATAGGGGATTGTGACGTGGGGAATTTCTTCGCGCAGGATGAATGTTACGTCGTCGTGGAAGATGGGTACACTGTTCGTCCAACCCTGCGGGAGTTTCACCAAGCGCAGCGCCCCAAACGGCGTTTGAAAAGTCGTGAAATCGCGGGATCCTTCTGCAATATCGCGATGGTCATACCCAGAGTATAGGTCGAGACATCCTCCACATGCACGCCCAGCGAAGTGATTTGCTAGCTCGTCTGTTGCAGGCGGTAACCCCGAATGCGCGATTGTAACCGCGTTCAATGGCTCCAGAGCATGAACCAAACGTATACTCCTTCCATCTTTCTTTATCACGCCGAAGAACTTGCTGCGATAAGACGCGTTCGAGGGTTCGTAGACACCCGCGTCAATCTTATTCTTGATCGTCTTGCAAAATTCTTCAAGTTGGCCCCGTGGTATTGGAATACTTCTTTCCACCCAGGTCTCATGCTCAATCACCGGAAACTCCACTGGCGGGAAGAAATCATGGCGAAAGCTACCCCGCTCCTCGTCTGTCCATGCGAACGCCTGTTCGTGTCTTCCAACAAAATCATGCAAGAGTTTTAACTCTTCGGTCTGCAGGAAACCCGCATGCCTCCGCTCCATCTCCTCCTTCCGCTCGACGGTGTAGCGTTGCCGTTCTTTATACGGCGCTGGCTTCGGATTCAATACGGGCATCTCGGCGAGAGGATCACCCTTGATTTCCCGCCTGATGCGGTATTTTTCGGGTAATTCTGTGTATACTGGCCGCACTTTCAATCCCACAGGCTTGTACTTCTTGCCCGCGAAGACTGAGACTGAGCTTGCGCTTTCATTCGGCTCGTCCCGGGCCGCATCAATTGGCGAAATGAAATCAATTGATTGACAGCACTGGCATCTCCCTTCCCTTCCAACCTCATGGCGCGTCCGCACATCTGCGATTCCATCCCCAACACACGCCAGTCTACCGGCGCCTTCTCGTCCACGCCTCGGTTCACACAACACGTTCGCAAGCACAGCATACGGTACCCCGTCGACGTCTTCAATTTCACGCCGCTGGAACGACTCGAATAGCGCTGCGGCACCTGTTTCCTCATTGAATACTCCTGCCTTGCTGCTTGAGGCTGCGATATACGCCTCCAAGATCTTCCCCGGAGTCATAACACCTCCTCTAGGTCGATACAATCCCTCTATTCTCATTTTCCCATCCATACCAAACCCAACGACTACCGCCGACTCTTCTCCTCGACCCATCTCGGTCAAATCCTCGAAGCTGGGCGAAAATCCTTTACTACATTTGTCTCTGCTGATGACCCCTCTCGTTCCTTTCCTTTTTCGGAACTTGAGTCCTTCTTGACGCGGTCGTACGTCGGGACTGCCCATGCACGACCAGAATTCGGGTCCGTCAATGTAAGCACTTGACTTCCGCCCTCATGCTCCGTTCGGCTTTTCGTCAAGACGTCAAATGGCCGACCCAGCAAGACCTTATACGCTGGTCCGCGAATAACGTGTACTTGGAGGTACAATCTGAGCTCTCCCCATCGGAAAGGTACATTCTTGGCCAGTCCCATAGATTTTTCGAGCTGACCATTGGCGCTTTGCATGTAGATGTTAATCGTTGGGTCCCAAATCAAGCCGCAGAGCTGCGCCTGCTCGAGGGACATGGAGACGATCTGAGAGCCCGTGTCTAGCACGCATTCAACGGGTCCCTGGGAGTTGACGAAGGGGAAAGTAACCCGCAGAGGTACGGAGTCCCGTGCAACGTATATCTGTTTCGGTGTCTCGTTCTCTTCTAGACCCTCCAGATACTGAAGATACGGATCTTGGGCTACCAACGATCCTGCCGGTACTCCCTCCACGTCTGTTGACACAACAAACACGCCTTCCACCTCTGGAAGACTTCCCATGTCCATCGCGTCATTCCTCAACGAAACCCCGCTGCTACCAGGCCTCTCGAGTAGCTGCCGGTCGTTCTCTGCCGAGCCTTGCGCCAAGACTTGCTCGGCTATGTCTCGTCCTCGTTCCTGCGCTTGCCGAACGCGCGTCAAGCGCAATCGCTCTCCCTCTCTCAGGTCTTTGCTCAGCCCGAACAGGTCTCCCAGCCGGACGGTTACTTCGGTCTCGTTGATCCGCTCCAAGACTTCCTCGGTAAGCCCATCTCGTTGGATTGGAGCGCGTAGCTTATACGCCTTGCTAGTGTCTTCATCGTCTCGACGTAGCGCTCGCTCACCCGATGGAGCTGGCTGAGTTCGGGCCCCAGCTCCTCCGTGAGCTTGCACAAATCTATACGGCAGTTCGCGTAACGCCGTCGGTTTCTTCAATCCGCCAGTATCAGCCTCGCTTCCAGTGCGAGCAGTTTTCCCAGCTATCTCGTCCACCTTCTTGTCTTCGAATCGAACTCTCTCAAGAGGTTTGGGTCGTTCCCGCTCCTCCATCCTTGAGATATTCAAAAATCCGATCCAGACGTGCCGTTGGACCGGGTTGAACTCCTCGTTTGAGCGTACTGGTCCTGAGCGTCTGTTTTCGCTCCCATCAAGCTCAGCATTGCGCGTCCTAGCGCTTCTGCGTCCATACTCGGTACCGGGACAGCCTGATTCACGGTTGATGGCGACGGCGTCTGGAATGGTTGCGACACCATAAACGCAGGGTGAGGCGGGACAACACTACTGTGCGCTAACTGATTTAGCTTCACGCGCAGCGTCCGGACCTCGTCTCTCAAGACATCGAACTCGTCGTCTGCCGCTCCTCCAAGCTGCCCTTCTGCAAACAGATGCTGCCCAACTGCGCTCTTCCGTTGCCAGTACTCTTCCACGCGCGCGGCTGCTGACGCTGGGCCCCTTGGAATTGGATTCCCATCCGCCAACTTCTGCTTCCCGTCCTCCATGACGATCCATCCCTTCTGAAGATGTCCCTGTTTCCTACCGCAGTCCCTCGAGAAGTGATCACCTTCTTCGCAATAGTAACATCCTCCGTTACTATTCCCTCCTCGTTGTCCAAATCCTCCACCAAAGCCAGAACCCCGGTTATACGAGCGTTCCTGCCCATACGTGTTCTGCGCGTTTCGCTGTTCGTGGTCGTCTTTGGGTGGTCCCGCGTTCCGCGAATTATGGAACGCTTTCACGAGCTCGTCGATCGATGCTTTGGTCTGTTTCTGACCAACTTCAACAACGTCTCGAAGCCCCGACATCTGGCCTTCAAGATCATCAAGTCGAACGTCTCGCTCCTCGAGCTTGACGCGCGGGAACTTCTCCGAACGACGGAGTTCTGGTGCATCACCGTCTCCCCAAGTTACGTCGCTGCCGCCCGTTCTCGCGAGCCGCTCCGCTAACTTGATCAGTTCGCTCAGCTGAATCGGGTCCTCCTTCCGGTCCAGCGTATTCTGGTTTTGTACCGGTTGCGCTGCCGCTTGCGCCCAGTCTTCCTTCAGCAAGTTCCGAGTGTTGATTGCGACTCGTAACGACTCGGCAAACCCTCGCTCAAGCGACGCGAGGTAGCGAACACACGCTTCCTTGTTCAGGATTATCGCCGGCGCTTTCATTAACTTGGTAACCAGCCCACGAAAGCGCATTCCAAATCGGGTGAGTCGTCCTTCCTCCGAACGCCGTATGTTGCGATTTTCCGCGCATAACACATCCAGCTCCTCGAGGGTTCCATCCCTGTCTTCGCTGACCTCGGGGTACACCTTCATGACCGCCTTTTTGAAGGCCTCGTACGTCGACCCTGCTGCGTACTCAGACAGCTCTCGCCATATCTCTCGCTTCTTGGTCGGAAGATAGCTCGTCAAGAGACGTTTCTTCTCATCGTCGTCGGTAATCGCTGCCAGCGCGATGATATCCTCGACGTGTTCAATAAAATCCGATAAGTCGTTCTTGTCTTCGGTGGTGAACTTGGGAACGTTCGTCTCCCATGGGCGAGGGACTTTGAACGATGCCGTGTTCGTGCCAGCAGGTACCTGTGTAGCCATAGTTGTCGTAGTAGATGTCGTTTGAATAGGAAATGTGAGGATGGGGGTAACCGGACGGAGAGTGAATGAGAAGTTGAAGCCTAAAGAGCTGTCGCTGTCGTCCGAGTCGGAAGCCAGAAGTGGTGGCTCGTCAAATAACGAGTCGTGCGTGTGTGGTAATTCAACCGGTGAACTATTTCCAGAGTCGAGTTGGTCTTCGCCGGCGATGACCGTGTGTGTGTGGTGTGTTTGTAGTTGCGCCCAACGCTCTGCACGATCTCTCGTCCTTAGTCTAGCGTCTTCTCTTGCTATCTCCGCTGGTGTAGAACCCGAATCCGTAGTTGTTCGAAATGCGACCGGCGCAAATCAAAGATGTTGTGTAGTCTGAATGAACCCCCTAGCGAGTGGGCTCCAGATGAAACGCGAAGCAAAAGTCTAGGCGTGAAACTCTAAAACTCCCGAAACCAAAATCAATCCAACCCAAATCCTAATCCTGATCCTTCGTCGTAAAGTCCCAATTAACCTAATGCTGTCCTGCAGCCGTCTTCGATTCGATGCGTGTACGTGTGGGAGTCGTCGAGTGTCGTCGTAGAGGTTGCTATGCGCGCGAGTTCGGGGGTTCCAACCGAAGTATACGATTGTTGCAATTCAGAGTGGGGGTAGTGTGTATATGAGTGGATGTATATCCCGTTAGCGTAGTCGTTGTCCGTCTCTCGTCTCGTTCTGTTCCCGTTCCCGTATCCGTTCCCGTTCCGTTCCGTTCCGTTCCGTTCCGTAAGCTCACAACTCAAAATCAACCGTTCGTCGGGGGATCAAAAGCTCTCTATTCATGTACGTGCTCGCCTTATATACCCCTACTGTTTGGCTAGAGGCTCTAATGTAAACTAACTGCGCTTCCCATTTTAGGACCTCTGACGCGTTCCAACACAGCCAAAGCAGGGCTGTACTCTACGCCACCATTGTCCTGCGTCATCGTGGCGCGTCCGCCACACTACATCATCGTTGGCCCGATTAGGGTCGAGCCCTAGACGCGTCCAGGTCGCGTCCAGTCCCTCAGAACGAGGCGCGACGCGTCAATGAGATTGCCATCACGCGATCACGTGCGCGCGAGGCGTTCCTACGTGCTGTTCGCAAATTCGCAAAATAAGCGCGTGAGCGCCTATTCCACGCTTACACCCACGCCAAGCCCGTTAACGTCTTCTGTCAACTCGATCTCCCGTCTCTGTTCGTACGGAATTACTCGGAAGCGACCGACTTTCCCCGGATACATGGCGCCATTCAGTTCGCAAACGAGGTACGAGCCTCCTTTTGTTTTTCTGACAACCACCATAGGTCCGAGGTAGCGGAATTTTGCTTTCTTGTCCAAGCTCTTCTCAATGCGCGTATTCCGAATAAGGACTATGTCTCCCGGTTTGAAGTTGAAGTCCATAATTGTGTACTTGTATTTCAGCTCGTATCTCCGAACAGCTTCGCGTTTCTGTTTCTTGACCCTTCTTCGCATTTCTTCCACATGCTGTCGGTGTTTTGCCAGAGATCTTGCACGCAGACCTATTAGTTCAGCCGTAGAAATTATCTTGGCCGGGTACTCCACTAGCCAAGTAGCTTCCACTATGTCAAGAGGTAACAGAGGATGGCATCCGGTGACGGCGTAGTATGGGGAGCACCCTAATCCACGTCGTACCGTTATTCGGTCTGCCCAGATTACTTGAGGTAGGAACCAGAACCATTTATTCGGATTTCCCCCGCAAGCCTTGACAACTGATTGGCGTACATCCCGATGTCCGCTTTCTACTGGTCCGTTTGCTTGAGAGTTGTATGGCGAGATATTGATTCCAGTAATCCCATACTTCTGTTCTAGCCAGGTTAAAGCAGCCAAGAATTGCGGAGCATTGTCCGTAACAATTTCTGCTGGGCATCCCCATCGACAGATTACGTTTTCCAGCAAGAAGTTGCCTACTGCGGCAGCGTTATCCGCTTTTAACGCTTTCGCTTCGAGCCACCGACTAAGAGAGTCTCTTGAAGCGATAACCAGCTTATAACCATTCGAAGTTGCGCCCATAACCATCACATCCGTGTGTACTTTTTGGAATAGGGTTGGCGTGGTAGTCGGAACAGGTGGTATTCGGAGTAACTTGCTCTGGCGTACTTGGCACATGTGGCATGTTTTCACATACCAGGACACGTCCCTTTCCATTTCAGGCCACCAAAGGCGAACCTCCAAGAGCGATTTAGTCGCGAAAGCCCCACGGTGCCCCAAGCTATCATGCGCAGCCTTCATCGCATACATTCGGTGTTCTGGTTGAACCACAAGCTTGTGCATCCCCTGCCGGTCTTTTCTGAATAGTCTTCCGTCTTCGCCAAGATAAAACTGTGTTGAATACTTGATGAGCGCCGCGTATGTGCTGTCCGTAAATCCTCCTGGTCTTTTGATCGGATTCTTTAACCACCGTTGCAAAACTCTTATTCGGTCATCTAACGTTTGCGCCGTTAACGATCTTCTGTCTTCTGGGTAGGGTTCCCGCTTCTTTGGATCCCACTTGAATGCTTCGTCCGGAAGAAGTTTTTCACCCTCCTTTACTTGCGAAGTCACGTAGTGCGGTATTTCAACATTTTCGACCGAATAAGCTTTTCGGACTATGGCCACTTCTTCGCGAAAGTCTTGATAGTTCGCCACACAGTCATTATAGAAGGAATCCATGGCTTCTTCGTACGAACCCCGTCCTTGATCGGTAAAGACAGTATTCAGATATCCGCCTCTGGTGTCTATCTTGTCTTTAAAATCTTCGAACTTCAATGGTTGTGGAATTGAATAGTCCCATCCTGGATCTACGCCTGGTAAGTGCATTTCAGGAGCCTCGTCGTTGTCCGGGTATTCTTCATCGCCAGGCACTACGTCTCTTCTAGACAGACCATCCGGTGTAAACGTCTTCCCCTTGACATGCCTTATTCGGAAATGGAACATCAGGATTTGCTCGATCCACCGATTAATGGTAGCATTCGGGCCCATGCCAGGATTATCCAGCATTCCCTTAATGTACAACGCATCGGTTTCCAGAATAAGGTTCCTATGCCCCAATAACCAATATTGCATGTACTCGAGTGCGCGCTTTATTCCGTATAGTTCCCGTTTTGCTTGAGAGAATCTTGCTTGTCTTTCATCGAACGGCAGAGACGCGAACCTCGCATAGTAGCGCTTCTTCGGATCTATTGGGTCTACTTGATAACAAGTGAGACCACAACCCTTGTAAGAACTATCCACTTGAAGTACGGTCTCGACTGCAGGATCGTCGGACAAAGGCCGAATAGCCGGGCAGTCCACCACAGCTTGCTTGAGCCTGTCCATCGATGCTTGCTGTCTTGCTCCCCACTCGAATTCCTTTCCCGCTCTTAGTAATTCATTAATCGGTCCAGCAAGAATTGCAAAATCCTTGATGAAATGCCTGATATAAGTCAGAACTCCCAAAAATTGCCTTACTTCGGAGACGTTTTTCAGTGGAGGCCATCTCTGAATAACACCAACTCTGTCCGTAGACGGTCTTCTGCCTTCAGCCGAGCACGTATGCCCAACCACAACGAATTCTTCCGCGCAGATTACGGCTTTCTTCCCCGAGACTGTTAATCCGCAGTACTTGAGTCTTTGAAGAACCCTATTCGCATTTTGCATGTGTTCCCAGACGAATCTTCTTATTCCGGAATTCTCCTTGATGGTTTCTTCTTCTCCGTTTTCCATTATATATCGCGAAGCCGGTCCTCTTAGAGGTACATCGTCGATATAAGGCCTGGTAACGTGTGGAACTTCCTCCCGTAGAGCATAGTTGACGTCGTCGTGAAAGATCGGAACCGAATTAGTCCATCCTTGAGGTAACTTGACTAATCGGAGTGCCCCGAACGGTGTTTGGAAAGTTGTGTAATCTCTCGAGGACTCGGCTAGGTCTCTAGCGTCGTATCTCGAATAAAGATCCAGTACTCCACCGCACGCTCTTCCCGAAAAGTGGTCTGCCAATTCTTCGGTTGCCGGCGGAATCCCCGAATGGGCGATAGTCACCGCATTCAACGATTCCAAGGCGTGTACAAGCCGAATACTCTTCCCGTCTTTCTTGATAACACCGAAGAACTTTGATCGGTAAGAGGCGTTTGAGGATTCGTACACCCCAGCGTCGATCTTCTGTTTTATGACTTTGCAGAATTCGTCCAGTTGCCCTCTCGGAATAGGAATGCTCTTCTCTACCCAGACCGTATGCGCTACTGTGGGTATTTCGATAGGCGGAAAGAAGTCATGTCGAAGTGTTCCTCGTTCATTGTCGTTCCAGGCGAATGCTTCTTTCTGATTAACGATCATGTTATGAAGTAACATTCTTTCTTGAGGCCGTAGGAAGTCCCCTGGATGAGCACTGTCGATGAAATCTTTTCTGTCTTGTTCGTAACGCTCCACAGGCACGTATTCGGTTGGATGAGTTGGCAATTCAGGCATCCCTGCTAAAGGGTCTCCCAGAATTTCCCGTTTTATTCGGTATTTCTCTGGCAGTTCCCCATAGACTGGTCTGACTTTGAGTGCAACCGGTTTGTATTTCTTCCCCAAAAACGAAGTCTTCGCGTCTTGTTCGCTGATCGAACCGTTCTTCTCACGGTCAAATCCTTCTTCCGCGCAGTTGAGACAGGCTTGATCGTGGTCCGAACAGTGCACTCTCTCAACTCCGAATTGCGCTAGCGGTGTGATTTTTCCATCTTCATCTTCCATAGCGTCTACCACTCGCTCTCCCCATGTCAAAACCGGTAAGACCTTCCCGTCCGGTCCCTTTTCTAGTGGTTCTTCCTCCGCGTACATCTTGAGTAACTTCTTCGCTTTTTCGTCTTTTTCCAACACCTTGCTTTCCGTGCTCGCCATTAGGTAGGCCAACTGCAACTCTTCCGAGGTGAAGCTATTCCCATCCCCAGGCAGCGTATATCCTTCTATTCGCAATTCCCCTTCATCGTCAAAACCGAACTTCAGTCCGATTTGCTCGCCTCCCCAGTCTCCGACCAGTTCCTGGGCGAGCTGTGAAAATCCGCTTCTCTTTCGCTCTTCATCAACTGTTCTCTTCTTATCTTCTGCGCTTTCTGTTCTTTGACTTCTTCCTGGATCTTGACACTTGAAGTCGCCGAGAACGCACCCCTTGCTTGAGTCGGAATAACACAACGTCTTGTTCCGTTGGGGTCCTTTATGGTCAGCGTTTGCGTCCCATCGCCTTTGTTCTCGATCCTTGATTCAGTAAGGATGTCGAAAGGCCTTCCCAATAACACTTTGTACGCCGGTTGGTCGATAATATGAACTTGAAGGTACACTGGTATATCACCGAATAAGAAACTTACGTTCCGCGCTAGTCCAGCTGACTTCTTTAGTTGTCCATTCGCACTTTGCATGTAGATCTGAGCGTCAGGATCCCAAGGGATCCCTAACTCTTCTGCTACTGTCAAAGCCATAGACACTATTTGAGAGCCACTGTCCACAACGCTTTCCACATGTTGCCGAGTAGCCACCAGCGGATGAACTACCCTTAACGATGCTGAATTGATTCCCGAATAAACTTGTTTTGGTGCTTCTTTGTCGCCCAGAGAAGACATGTACTGTAGAAATGGGTCTATAGCCACGTAACTTCCTGGAATTGTCCCCAAGTCTTCTTCGGTTGAGATATAGAACGAATCCACCATAGGCAGGTCGTTCAGATCTATTGCGTCTTCTTGTAGTCTCACTTGAATATCGTCCTCCATGAATGGAAATGCAGACTCTTGATCCAAGACCCCATTGAGCAGAATTGGCTTAATCGGTTGTCTTATTCGGCCCATCGATTTGCGAAGTTCTTTTGCATAGCCTGGCGACATAGAAACCAGATCTCCGACTGATATGTCGTTGACCATAGTCTTTTCTGTTCGGTCCACAAGCTTCCGAATAGTGTTTTCGTCATCGAACTTGGTTACCAACTTGTAAGCCCTTTCTCCGGTTCTTGGAAGGAGGTCTTTCTTTGGTTTTTCGCGCTTTGGCGACTCCGAATAAGGTTCCTTGCGTTGTTCGTATCTCATTGGGGGGTCTTCTTCCTCCGAATCTTCACCCCTGAAGCGGGCACGTCTGTCCTTCTTCGGTATTTCAATCTCCACTTCCACTTCTTCACCACCACTATCATCAGTCGCAACTGCCTCCACACTTGCTTGTCTGCTCTTCTTCCGCCAGTTGGTATCTCTATCCGCGGCCGATGTTCGGTTCTCCGGAGGCTTGGCCACTTGAGAAGACTTGCTTTCGTTCCTCCCACGAGCCTCCTTCCTCGAACTGTCTAGAAATTTGGGTTTGGGCTTTGTCCGGACTTCTTCAGTTGCTCTCTAGTAGCAACCAATTGGTCGAGAACTCCCCCATTTCCCTTATTCTGAGGGCTCTGTACGACATTGAGTAAACTCAATAGCTGCCCCATGTCAACAAGTCCGGCACTTTGCGGAGCTTGAGCACTTTGGACAAATTGCGGCGCCATTCCTTGCTGTTGACCGTACAACTGTCCGTTATTCTGAATCGAATTGTCTTGTTCGGTCATAAAATGCGGTGGTGCATCCCTTCCTTGACCGTGCGAAGGCATGTTCGACCCGACCGAATAACCTCCAGTTCGTCCCATTTGGCTCATTTGTTGCAGTTGCTTCGCCATTATTGCTTGTTGCGCCCTAGCCGACCGTAGTTCGTCTTGAGTGGTATCATAGAATAGATCCAACTGGTCCGGATTTGCTGCTTCGCTCATAAACGAGTGTTGATACAGATTTGCAGATGCTGGATTCGCAGACTCTCTTTTTCTGTGCCATTCCTCCACCTTTTGGTCCCTTGTTAAGTGTTCGGGATACCTTGGAATGAATAAGTTCCCCGGCAACCTTACTTGACCATTCTCTATCACGACTTGTCCCCGATCAATCTTGTCGTTCTTCTTCTGACAATCCTTCATCATATGTCCTTTGTCCCCACACCAATGGCAATTAATGTCTTCGATTGCAAAATGCGGCGGTGGGACCATCCGATAGGGGTTCGGTTCCCTATTGAACTGGTTGCCTTGTTGTTGACGGTAATCGTTGTTTTGACCGCTATTCGGAGGAGGTTTTGCAACTCCCTGATTAAGGACCCGAGCTTGTTCGGCGACAGCCTCAATCTTCTTCATAGTGTCTTGCATTTGTTTGTCCCTCACAACGAATGTGTCTTTCATCGCAGCGATTTCCAATGCGAAGCCTTCCATTTGGTCGGTGATTTCGCGCTTCATAGCGAACGGAAGTCCAAAAGAGCCCTTATTCGGTGCAACAGGGTCAACAAGTGATTTCTCATCAAGTCTTCCTCCACTGATCTCGAATAAGGCTTCTCTTCCGGTCCAATTGTCCGCTAGATAGACTGCTACTTTCAGGACTTCCAGATAGGACATCTTGTCACCCCTTCTCTTAATCGCTTCTCCCACTCCTGCAGCTGCGGGTATCGGAACACCGTCTGGTCGGATTATCTGAGCTACTCCGGGTAAGTTCATTGCATCTTCAATCTGTTTTGCGAATTGCTGGTCGAAGGTCTTCAGAATTGTCCCCACTAGGTTAACGTTTGTAACTTGTGCAGGAGGCTTCAGTAATTTTGCTGCCTCCGCTTCGAAGAATATCTTGAATCGCTTGATCTTTCCCAAATCTGCTCGGGTGCACCCTTGAGCCTCTTCGCAGATTTCACGAAGTCTGATTAGCGATCCCTTTTCATATTCTTCTAATTCGGGGTATAGTTCCTTCACTGCCTTGATCCACTCCGCACAGGTAAAAGTGTCCGCGAACTCGGCCAGCATTTGCCATCCTTCTCTGATGTTCTTGTCGTCGAGATAAGAGATGTATTTCTCCTTCATTGTCTGTTCTCCATTTATTCCGCCTTGCACGATAACTCTTGAGACTTCTTCAAGGAACTTATCTAGCTGCTTGTATGTTTTTCCATCGAACTGGGGTCTCCCCGACTCCCAAGTCTCTGGCATCCTAAACCTCGTCGCCCCTTGAGGCCTGTTTTCATTTGCGTTGTCTCCCATTCTTAATCGGTCTTGTGGTTGTTGTTGCGGTGTTGGTTCTTGTAATTCAGGTGTGGGTGTCCTTAATCTGGACGGTCCCGCTTCGTTCTGAACTGGTTGTTTCTTCTTTGTTGGCTTCTTGGGTGGAGCTTTTGGAGCCCGTGTGTTTCCTAACGGTGGAACCGAATTTCTTTCTGCCCGTTGGGAGTTGGCGCTAAGTCTAGCTTTTCCCGAGGAAGACGTGATTGGTTCGCTTGTATGGAAAGTTCGGAGTTCTTCTTCTCCGCGTAGTAGCTGTTGGAAACTTTTCTTTGGTGCAATATTTGAACTCTTGAAGTCCGAATAGTGCCTCTTCTTTCTTCTTCTGTTTTGCGCAAAAGGGGTTTTAAGCCTTTCTAAATCGTTCTCGATTTACCACCCCTCGCGGTGGGCTCCAGATGATGTGTGTGCTTGGCGAACTAACTACAAAACCAAACCTGTGAAAACCGAATAACACTATATCCAAAACCTCTATACTCTGAATAAGACTTGTAATAGTCAAACTCGTCGTAAATCGGTGTAAGGGAGTGAAACCGAATAAACACAAATCCAATCAAATAGCTAATAGACACTAGCGAGTTCAGAACCCTGGGTACAGGGCCTTTGGTGGGGGTGCAGGGTAGGTAGTTCGAGAGTTTGTAACGCGCACGTAAGACGTACTATCGACGAGCCTTGATGGGGCGGCCAAATACGATGTCCTAGTTCCTTAATCGGTATTCTTCCAAGTTCTTGTTCTTATGTCTCCCTTAATCGGTATTCTTCCAAGTTGTTCTTCTGTCTTCCTTATTCTGTCCTGGTTCCTAAATCACTAATCACTATTCTTGTCAAACACTTTGATATCTTGATGTCCGAATAACACTTTGCTCAGTTCACACAATCCAAATCCGATTTAAAGTTGTAGCCTTTGCAGTTTGTAGCTTAGCTAAACCCCAGATCGCGGCCTCAATAGGTGGGCGATTCCGTGGCTACAGTGTACCAAAATCCTACTTATATACCCTTGTCTGTGTCATATCTGAGTAGTAAATATTATGATGGATCGTCCCTCGAGTCATATTCGTACGCAGATCCCTGATCCGAATTGTGATTGTCGTTATTCGGTTATGATGTTTCTTCAGTTATCCGATTAGCGGCTCTGCCCTTGGTACCAGTGGATAGCCCTCGTCCGTAGCTTTCCGTGCATATGCGATTCGTCCCAAAACGTCCAGTAGTTCCGAAGTTATTGCCTTCACTTGTTTTCCGGATAAGGTCACCAGGATCATTTTGTAGTCACTTGGGTCTTGTAATCTTCGGCATCCGACGGCTTGTCCCTCTTGGCTCTGATTCGGGTTTCCTTGGTCCGATTAGGTCCGGTCCGTGTCTCCCCGCCATCTCATCACAAGTCCGAATAGCAAACGGTTATTCCGAGACTGCCAGGTCTTATTCGGTGTTTATCCCTTTGAGTGTTTTGCACCGGATTGGATAGGTCCAGGCTTGTGGGCTCTGCTGGTATGTGTGGACAGTGAACTTGGAATGCGCCGCGGGTCGTCAACCCCATTGCAGACCTTATTCACTGTTGCAGATATCTCCCAACTAGCTATTCGGGCTCATACTAGTTCTATGATGTGCGCACCGAATAAGCGCGAAAAGGTTGCCCTTCCACGCCTACTCCGTAAAGCGGCTTATCACCGGCGCTGGTGGTGCGACGAGCGGCTTTGCCGATGCTGTTCTTGCTGGTGGACTTGTTAGCCATGTGGACTCGGTGCTTCTGGGGGGTGAAGTGACGAGCTTACCCAGGTTCACGCCCTCTTTATACGAACGCGTCCCGTTGGTCTTGTTTGGCCATGGTTGTTTATCAACAAACATACGCGCCAAGTCACAAGGCGAATTTCAAAGATGATCCAAGGATCGGCGCAATTGATAGGGTCTAGGAGAGAAATCAGCAAAGCCCCACCCGACCCCCCACCACAATGCCCACTCACCGTTGCCCTTACTGCAAACGTCCCGTCTTGACGTTCTCCGCAATTACCCGCCACATTGCACACACGCCAGCCTGCAGCCGAGTCCATCTCACAAAGGTTGCGGAACGCCGTGCTCGTACCCCACCTATCGTGACGATACCGCCGGTTCCGGAACATGGTCGTTCACCCATGCCTGTCGGGCTTGAGAACCCTGACATGTTTGCCGACGACTTTGTGCCTCCTCTGCGAGAGGAAACACCCCCACCTCCGCAACCCATCCCGTCATCCCAGCGAGCCCGTGTCGAATCTGTTGTCGACCAAGACGACCCCGAGAACCTCAAACGATATCCCCAGCCGTTCATTGACGAAAAGACTGGCAAGCCGGGGAAAGCTAGGACGCCCTTGCGAGTTGAGAAGACCCCCTTCGAGAAGTTACGTGAACAGCAGGCAAAGGCCGGTGCCTGCAAGTTTTCGCCTTTTGACGACAAGGACGAATGGGAGCTCTGCGACTGGCTCTTGCGACGTGTAAACCAGACTGGGACTGACGAGTTTCTGAAGCTGGAGAGTGTGAGTGATGTTTTCAAGCATTGTCCCATTTTCTTACCTTGCTGCAGACGCGAAAGCGTAAACTCTCTTTCCACAACAACCGAGCGTTCTTGAAGAAGGTGAACGCGCTGCCCACGGGTCCAGATTGGACCTGCCATGTCGTTACCGTTACCGGTGATCGTGTCGAGAACGGCGAGCGAATGAAGGAGGAGGCCGAGTTGTGGACGCGGGATCCTCTGGACTGCATCAAGGAGATCATGAGCAATCCCGCCTTCAAGGACCACATGTTGTACGCACCGGAGCGAGTCTACAGCACCAGCCCAGCGAGCGAGGACGACCGAATCATCGATGAGATGTGGACGGCAGATGAGTGGTATGAGCTTCAGGTACGTTGCCATTCGAGCTCGTGTATGCATCTAACGATGTTGGTCAGCAACGTCTCGAAAACGACGGGAAAGACGACGCATGTGTTTGCCCTGTCATCATCGCGTCGGACAAGACAAAACTCACCAATTTCGGGGGCGACAAGGCCGCTTATCCGGTCTATCTCACCATCAGGAACCTGTCGAAGGAGATTCGTCGTCAGCCCAAGAAATACGGCACCGTGTTGCTCGGATACCTACCCACCGCAAAGCTGAGCTGCTTTAGCTCTGACGACGCCCAATCCCTCGCCATGTACCGCCTCTTTCACTACTCCATGTCCCTCCTACTCGAGCCTCTTGTTGCGGCGGGCGCGGACGGTGTCGAGATGGTGTGTGCGGACGGCTTTGTCCGTCAAGTGTTTCCCATTCTTTGCGCATACGTCGCCGACCACCCGGAGCAGTGCCTTGTTGCCTGTTGCAAGCAGAATCGATGTCCGCGGTGCCTCGTAGATCCCACCAGACGGGGCGAGAACGTCAGCGACGCGGAAACTGTTTGGCGAGATCAGGAGACAACACTCCACCTGTTACGCGACCACAAGAACAGGAAAAACTCACCTCTCTTCGACAAACACGGTCTCAACGCCGTCTATCAGCCATTCTGGGCAAAGCTCCCCTACTCCGACATCTTCACTTGCATCTCGCCCGACCTCCTCCACCAACTCCACAAGGGTGTATTCAAAGACCACCTCGTGTCTTGGTGCATCGCGATTGTCGGGAAGGACGAGTTCGACGAGCGGTTCAAGGCAATGAACGTATTCGCGGGGCTGCGGCAATTCAAGAAGGGGATCTCAGGAGTGTCGCAGTGGACAGGGAAGGAGCATAAAGAGATGCAGCGGGTGTTCATGGGAGTCATGACGGGAGCCGTCAACGATAAAGTTCTCACAGTCGTCAGGGCGCTAATCGACTTCATCTACTACGCCCAACTCCAGTCACACACGAAACGCACCATCGACGCCCTCCAGGCTTCCCTCGACACCTTCCACTCCCACAAGCAGGTCATCATCGACTACAATATCCGCAAGCATTTCAATGTCCCCAAAATACACTCGATGCAGCACTACGTCGAGGCGATTTGGCGGCTCGGGAGCCTCGATGGGTTCAATACGGAGTCTCCCGAGCATTTGCATATCGACTTTGCCAAGAACGGGTACAAGGCCTGCAACGGGAAGGATTATACGGAGCAGATGGCGATCTGGCTCCAGCGACGCGAGGCTATCGCTCTTCGAGCTCGATACATCGAGTGGCTCGACTCGCAAGACCCATCCGCCTCACAGCAGCCACCCTCCGCTACATATGATGACGACGACGACCATCCTTTACTCACAGTCTCCGAGCCGACACAGCTCGTCTCCCTCCCGTCCACATCTTCACCCGCCGTCGCGTACACCATCGCCAAATCACCAGCTGCAGCCCACCGGACTGTCGCACAGCTACGCGAGAACTACCACGCTGTCGAGTTCACAGCCGCCCTCACCATCTTCCTTCGAAACCACTTTCACTCTCCCATCCAGCCCGGGCCCTTCGACTACTATGACGTCTTTCACCAAGTCAAGATCCATCTCCCACTCAATCGATACCTCGATCCGAAGCAACGTGCGACGCGCGTTCGGGCGTTACCGCTCGTTCCCAAGGTCGGCCGCAAACCCGAGTCGCCGGCCATCTTCGATACGGCGCTGGTTGTCGCTGATCCCAAAACCTACAGCCGGACGTCTGGAATTGCAGGTGCGTCTTGCGCATGCATGTATGCTCGTGCTAATTGTACTCAGGGCTCATTCCCGTCCGTATTCGCGTCATATTCCGACTTCCTCCCCATCTCGGCACCTATCCCCATCCCCTGGCCTTTATCGAATGGTTTACACCACTCACCCAGCCTGACCCCATCTCAGGCCTATACACTACTCGACGATCCACTCGCAATCACCTTCCGAATACTGCCGTCATCTCCGTCGAGCGCATCGTTCGGTCTTGCCATCTCGTTGGGCAGTCGCGACGTAAGCTAGACCGCAGCTGGTCTGCGTTTAACGTCCTGGACAAGGCCACCGTCTTCCTAGTCAATCCCTACATACATGTAGATACTTTTACGAGGCAGAAAGTCGTTTCTAGGGCTTGAATAGACATAAGTACTAGTATTTCCGATGACGTAGTTTGAGTTTCGGCGCTAGCTAGCCAGAATTGGAAGTCCGTCATCGATGGAGATAAGATATGAGCCGATCGGCTGATATCGGGCATATTTCGGAGCGAGCGAGCAACGTTGTGAATATAACACACATTTCTTAAACTGCTTGAAATGTGGAATATGTTGCTTCCACCGAGAGATACATCACACATGGTTGTTTCAAGCCATAGGTATATCACGCAACATCAGCAACTACGGCTACATTCTTACAACGACGTCCAACCCGAGCAATATCCGGCAACGACGGCAATATTCTCAAAGGGGGCGGCTACGGCTGTGGGTGTTTTTCCTGATGACCAACATTTCTGGCTAAATGCTACGATGAATTCACGGCCGCACCGCTGCCTCGCGGTGCTCGGCGCGGGCCGCGCGGCGCGTCCGACGTATCCGAGTTTGACGTGGGAAGGTCATGTGATTTTTCACGTGATCTCCTGTCAATCAAAATACCGTCCTTTTTTCAGTGTTAGATGTCTGAGTCGTGGACCATCTCAGACCATGTTGACGTGCTCAAGAAATCACTGGAAACAGCGACGCCGTACACTTGTGGCGTACACACCGTCCGGAAGGAAGATCTCGGTCTGTTTTTCAGGAGTGCTCATTCTGTCGCCGAGAACGACTCGGAGGCCCGGAAGAGCGCACAGTACGTTCTTATCGTATGACTCTCAACCGATTCTCTCACTATGGTCGTGTCCAGATACATTGATTTTGCGTCCCTGGCTGCAAACGACCTCGAACAGCTCGCGGCAGCCTGCGAGAAAGCCACCTTCGGCGCGGACCACGGTGATGTTCTGGACGAAACTTACCGCAAAGCCGGCAAGCTAGACGTCGATAGGTTTGCAGTCCGTCTGGATGTTTCTGCTGCGGGTATCATCGACGCAATTACACCGGAACTTCTCCTGGATCAAAACGACAGTGCGAAGGACGCCCGGGTGATTCGTGCTGAGATGTATAAACTCAACGTTTATGGTGCGCAGTTGAACGTCCTCTAGTAATCTTCTGACTCCATACCTCCCAGGACCAGGATCGTTCTTCAAGGCACATAAGGACACGCCCAGAGCGAACAACATGATCGGTTCACTCGTCGTCGTTTTGCCTACCGAACATGAGGGCGGCGCCCTCACTTTGTCTCATGGCGAGGGCCGCTGGGTCTTCGACTCTGCTGGACGACTCAAGACACACCAAAGCACCACCTCCAATTCGCTGCCTGCTGTCGCATACATCGCGTTCTTCAGCGACGTTACTCATACCGTGGAGCCCGTCACCTCTGGCTATCGCGTCACCCTCACCTACAACCTGTTCCTCACTGCTCGTTCTGCTGGGAGCGCCTCGAGTAACCCCAACACCCGTATGGCACCGCCTCCAGAGCTCGCCTGCGAAACCTCCCTCCGCGCCTTACTCTCAAATCCCAAGTGGTTCCCAACCGGCGGTTATCTTGCATTTGGTCTTGCGCACCAGTACCCCGTGCCCCGGAATCCAGACACCAAGAAAACGCTCCCCGTGCTCGATCTGACGTTCCTGAAGGGCTGCGATGCTCGTCTGCGAAACGCTGCCTTGCGTGCAGGACTGGAACCGCGTGTCCGGCTCGTGTATAAAATCAATGAAGGCACGCGCCACCTCGCGCGCGTCGTCATGGACGCGCCTGTGGAGATCGAGTGGGAGATTGATGCCCAGCACGACGAAACCGGCCCAGATGAGCAGATCGAGGAGCAAGGGAAGGTGCTCGAGGAGGTCGGCGTGGAGGGAGTGAGTGCTAGGAAGAACGCCAAGGCCGAGACGGTCCATTGGGTCACCCCAGCGACAGGTCGGAATAAGGCTGAGACGTCGTTCACGGGGTATTTCGGGAATGCGTACGACAAGGACTGCGTTTATGGCTACGCCCAATTGTTTGTGCGTATTCCTGCCGTTGGGAAGGATGGGAGGACCGTTTCAGATGTAGAGTAGCTGTCGCTCACCGAGGAAGTACTGTATTACCATACTTGCGATTTCGCAATATAATTCATGAACTCAGTTGGATTATTCAGGGGCTACTTTCCCTACTCTGGTTCGCCCTTGATTTGTTTTCTTCTTTTTGAAAAGAATTATTGAGACTCTCAGGTCCATAGTCTTGCTCTCTAAAATGATAAAACCCTACGCTATGCTCTCTCAAAACTCGTCTCATCTCAACGCAAATGAATGAAACAAAAGCAATGCACATTCCAATCTGGGGCAAAGGCAATCGTACAATCACAAGGTAAAATACGAGAAAAGACAAAAAATCCGTTGCGAGTTAACCGGGTGCCATGCCAATGTGTATCCGTGTCCCAGAAGCTGGATCTCGTCGCTCAAAGAGTGATCGGGATGCAGTTGATGGCGATGAGACCGCCCCATTCGTTCTCGGGGGCGTCGCAGTTGACGGTGGTGCCTCCGCTGGAAGGATGTTAGCGACTACGCAGAGAACACAGAAAGGACGCTAACCAGTTGTTACCGATGACGGTGATGGGCGAGCAGCTGAGACCGACTGGGACGGCGAGACCTGTGAGGTCAAGGCTAAGGAGCGCCGCAACGACGGAAGCAGCTGTGCTGGTGGAGGACACGACACTGTCGCAGCACTGGGGCGATGTTGGGGGTGTCACCGGGGGAGGAGGCGAGCTGGTAGGCATGGCGGCAGCAAGGGTCTGTCAATGCAAAGTAGTGAGCAAGCTGGAGGATGGACAAGACGAGGCTTACGAGCAGAGCGCAGACGGTAGCGAGTTTGAAGAACATTGTTGGTTGGTTTGGGTACTTGAACGGGTGGTCGAGTGAGGATGGTGGATAGAACAACGTTGCCTTTTATCCCCCCTCGTTTACATAGCTTTAGAATGACGACGACGGTGAGGACGGTGTCATTGAACCTCACCCGTCACAGAAACGGACAAGTTGAAGCGTGGAGCGCATTGTGTTCAACTCCGTGTTGTTGAACTCTGTTTCAATCCACGACGAGCCTTGAGACCGAGCCTTGACGGAAGGAAGGATTCGCTCTACATTATGATTTAGCTAAACAGTGCCCCGTGGAGTGGGCGAGTGAGGTTCCGGTTCCCTTGGCAGTGCCAGTGTCGCAAATAGAGTGCCCGTGTTCCCGAGATGAGACGGACGTCGACCATAGGTGGCTTGTGCATGAAGAGCAGACCTGCTCTAGCATCGAGACAGAGCCCAGCTATAGCAAGACTCGAATGGCACTTGAACGCCGAAGAACTGTGTTGCGGTTTGCCTGCGTCTTCTATCCAATGAGTCACATATCAGTCCACATAGACAACGGGGTTTCCGAGTCGAAGGTCCTCTGCCGCGGCGGTCGTACGCCGGCAACGCCACCGCCCGCCGGCGACAGTGTCCATCTGCGGGGAAACGGTGGCTTGCGCTCACGCTAACCGAAGACCGTCTTTCCTCGCTCGATGACGCGGGCCCTCTCGAGTCTCAGTGAGCATCCTCGCACCGCATTACCAGTGGCACTGACGCGACGGAAGTTTCAAGTTTGCGGGAGACTGAGCTCTGCCTAGATGGATGCAAAGTGAGCGTTGCCGGTGAGCAAGCCGCATACCTCGTTTCAACGCTGGGTTCTGTGCTACCGCTGCCGCTTGCGACATCGGAGTAAGAGGCCAAGACAGGAGACCATGATCGGATCAATGCGGAATGTGGACGCTTATCAGTTGGCATCACATCCTGACGGAAACTCTCCTGCTGGTCTCGCTAAAGTGACCTCTCTCCCGCTGGGGATCTTACCAATCACGCCTCTAAAGCTGGGAATTTGAGTTCTCCCTCGGCCCTGACTGGCTGGCTACTCACGCTTTGCAAAATGTGTCTTGTCGCTCGGCAGCCAAGGGGGTGTCAACTTTCGAAAATCGGATATAGGGTCGGAAAGTTTTTTTTCCGGCCCTCGGGGACCCCCCCCCCCTGCTTACTATATCGGGTAGTGATTTCCCACGATAAGATAAGATAAGATCACGTGCAGCTTCGAACCCAGCCAGCGCCAACATTAAAAAAATAAATGAGAATGTTTGCAGTCTTATTACAGTGTAGACTACATATAGAGATGTATTATAGACCTCCTGGCCTTTGAGTTACCTCCCAGGTGCTTTATTTTCAAACAGCGTCTATGTGAGTGTGACAAGAGTGTGACTGATGTAGTGTCACTGCTAAGCACTGAAATACACCCGAAAAATCTGGAAAGCGTCCAAAGTGGCCCTGGGGTGTTTTGAGCTGTTATGGGGCCTGGTTGAAATACATGTCAAAAGTTTTTTTTCGGACCTCGGGGGACCCCCCCCCCCCCCCTACCCCATGTCACTGATAGGCATCTTGGCACCCCCTTGTCGGCAGCCATGCATGTCAACCTTGTCGCCGTCTGTCGCTGCTCTGAATATACGCCAAGATAATCTGCTTTATGTATTCCGTTACTAGTGGGTGCTGCAGGGAGGTATTCCGTATTCGATTCGACCCCGACTGCAACAGACTTTTTTTATAGCCTTCATATCTGGCTGCAAACGTATACTCGCGGCGCATCATGCATCATGGGCTCGCCTTTTTTCAAAAAGAATCACTGTCTAGCCATGAGACTCTCAGGTCTAGAATCCTGCTCTCTGAGGTAATAAATCCTACGCCAGGCGCTCTCAAAGCTCGTCTCATCTCAACGCAAATGAATGAAACAACAGCAATGCACATTCCAATCTCCGGCAATCGTACATTCACACAAGGTAAAAACAAAATCCGTTGCGAAGTAACCGGGTGCCAATGTATCCCAGGAGCTGGATCTCGTCGCTCAAAGAGTGATCGGGATGCAGTTGATGGCGATGAGACCGCCCCATTCGTTCTCGGGGGCGTCGCAGTTCACAGTGGTGCTGCCGCTGGAGCGATGTTAGTGAGTGCGCAGAGAACGCAGAAGAAAGGAAATCTCACCAGTTGTTACCGATGAGAGTAATCGGCGAGCAGCTGAGACCGACGGGGACGTCAAGACCGGTGAGATCGAGGCCAACGAGCGCCGCAACGGCGGAAGCAGCTGTGCTGGTGGAGGACACAACACTAGCGCAGCATTGCGGGGAGGTCGGGGGCGTGACCGGGGGAGGGGGAGAGCCGTTAGGCATGGCGGCAGCAAGGGTCTGCAAAATGGGTTCTCGGTGAGTAATAGCAGTTGATTAGAGACAAAAAAAGCTTACAGCAATAGCGAAGAGGGCAGTGAGCTTAGAGAACATGTTTGTTAGAGGCTTTACTTGAACTGGTGGTTTGTTCGAGTGAGGTTAGAGAACCAACGAGGGCTCGCTTTTATACTCTCTGGCTTGGGCCTCTTTCCGTTTTTGGCTCACTCGATAATCTGCTGCAGATGACGACGAGATGTACGCACAGGAACTTGAACAGTGGAGCGAGTGGAGTGGTGGTTGAATCGGCGAGACATGCGTGCAAAACAAATGAATGCAAAGACGGAAGCGAAACTCGCATGCCTATGCATGTCAGTGTTCGGGCGGGACCAACACGCGATGTTCGAGTGGAGTGTGTCGTATTTTGAATGATCTTCACTCTATTTTCATAGAATCGCAGTTGATAGCTGGAATGCACGACGCAATGCTGGGAGGCCGGTCTTGGGACTCTTGGAAAATTCGGATGAACCACTGCAGCAACGGTTGAACCGAGGATGCTTCCTTTTAATGCAGAGTCTCAACATCGAACACTCCCGAAGCTCTACGTTCCCACGGAGTCGCTGGACCTGAACGTCTACTAGTAATTCGATTGCGCGCATGTTTTCCGTTCTTCAAGTTCAAACTCTGGCGTCTGCTGCAGCGAACATTGAGTGGAGCTGCAACCCATGATCTCTGACCATCTGCTTCGCGCATCGCGACATTACGCCGCCAGCTGTCCATCTGCGGACCTTGAGCGGCCTCAGGAACCAAAATACGCAATTGACCTCGTTAGCCGCGGAGTGAGCCGAACGTCATTGATATCGGTGCTGGGTTCATTCTTCCGGCTGCGCATCCAGTTCACGGCTGGAAACATCGTCCTCCACGAATCTTCCAGAAAAAAAACAAACAAGTGGAACGGTTCAACGACCCGAAATCGGCCGAAACGCAATTGATCCGAGTACAGCCTATGTAAGAGTCACATCACGCTCGCCTCCTCCGTCCATGAAGTCATCCGGATCCGACAATAGAACCAGAAACAGTCTCCCTTAACGCCATCTCGCCGGTGTTCTACCATTCTGGCCTAGCTGTGCCTCCCGCCACGGACGACGCACGGCTCCGACTCCACTTTTTCGATCGAGCTCCGTGGTGCCTCGAATTCTCCCCCTTGACATCTTGCCTACATGCATGCTCTTTAGCTATCTAGCTTCGCAATCCCACTGTCGATCTACCACGACGCTCTTGGGCTTTCGAGACAGCCCTCCCAGTTTCCTCACCTGGTCTCTATTCAAGTTCGGGCCCGCAGCGACGAAGTTCACTGCCAGATGGGCTTATCCTTGACGTGCTCCACAATACCATCGGTTCCGGAACCGTGGTATGGGAAGTTTCGCAGACTAGCATGAATGCGCGTCAACAGACAGATACATAGCCCTGGTCTCTGTCTCTTCTTGCGTCTGTTTTCTCTCGTCTTCTTTGCATGTATCACGTCGCGAAGCTCCACCATACATCCCTGCACTTTCTTTCGTCATACAACGCGTCATTGCAACATTGTGCCTCGCCCGGAGCCTAGATAAAACCTCCCGACTTCAAACCATCCCCTCACGAACACAACCGTACGTCCACAACCTCTCAAACGAACATGTTCTCCAAGCTCTCTGTCTTCTTGGCCTTCATTGTAAGTTCTCCCCTCCAATTGTACACTCCAGCTGACGAGTACGACAGGCCCTTGCTGTCGCCACCACCATCCCGGTGACCCCACCCACCTCAGACCAGTGCTGCTCGAGTGTCGTCCAGTCCGACAGCATCGACGCAACCAAGGTTCTTTCCGGCCTGGGCATCAACCTCGGCGGCGTCGTCGTTCCCGTCGGACTCAGCTGCTCCCCGATCACTGTTGTGGGAGAGAACTGGTGGGTGTCGTTGTTTGCGACTCTCTAGCTACTAACACCGAGCTCTCGTAGCGGTGGCGTTTCTGTCACCTGCGACCCGCCGGAAGTTGAGTTCGGTATGTGGATAACATTTCATGGCCGTCGCAATCGCTGACTTGTATTTCTGCAACGTAGCCGGCCTCATTGCTATCAACTGCATCCCAATCACCGCCTGAACATAAACGGGACTTGACGCTGGAATGGCCAGGACGTTCCCGTTTTCCGATATATATCTATACTTTGCTTCTGTCCCAGAATGCCTGAACGAAACGTTACGCTTGCTTCCCTCTTTCATTTGCGGAACCTCGCGTCTCTTTTTTTTTCTTCTCCCTCGAGGCAGTTTTGGAAGCTCTAGTCTTGTAAACGCACCTTTCGTTTCCGACTACCCCAGGCTTGCCATCTAGCCCTTGAGCTCATAAGTATTTTCGACTTCGTCTGGGACTCTACGGTTGAATGGATTATATATTCCACTTTTGCTAGCGCTGACCAGGTACGGTGAATGTCGGAACGAAAAGGAAGGCAGCGTGAGAAACCATCGGATGATCTCTCACTCTGCTATCGCGTACGGCGTTACTGTGAACCGCAAGCCCAAGCCAGTCTCAATCGGCTACAGGTTCCCGACAAAAACGACTCTAATCGGCGACAGAGTTCTGAGTGCCTCTTTTCCTCGCCGGCGATGAGGACGAGAAAGACACTCGACCTGCCGGTGGGCGTGCGGCATTCTGGATATCCTTCCCAGTCCTACTACAACGACTCTGCGTTGTTCGAATTTCGACTCTCCACATGAACCCAAATTCTCTCCGTCTACATTTGGCTGTTGGGAATAGCGCTATTTGCAATACGTGGCCACTCACAAATACGGCTCGGATCAAGTGCCGGGACTCAGGCACCGAGCCAACGGCGGGCCCATCCTACTCCGCCCAGAATCCCGTATCGCCATGGAATTTTGCGGTCTTAGAGACATATTGAAGGCAGTTTGCGAGTCGCCGTTTTTGGACTGGACTCCAACGCCCCATTGTTCTGGTGCTTGGACTCTGCTTGGACTATAAAACACGGTCACCTCATCTGTCGTCACGCGTCTCGTTCTTCTGCCAACCAACCACCACTCCGAATCCACCTTCTCCAAGTGGCAAAGCTTGCTGAGCAGCATGGACGGCCCGGCCTTCTCGTTCCCGGAACCCAGAGTACCTCCCGTGGTCGTGGGAAGGACCCCAATGGACGGTGCCTTCACGGCAGTTGACGCGTCGTCGATGGCCAAGGGGGACAAGACACCTGCGAAGGCCAGTGCACGCACACAGAAGGCCGTCATCCGGAGCCCAAGACCGTTCCTCGACCTGGTTTCCGCCATGGAATCGGCGCCTAGACGCTCCCATAGACGCGATGGCCAAGGACGCACCGCGTATGACCCGCAGAAGAAAATCTTAACCATCAACACCAGCCGGAAGGCAGCCAGGTCGTCGAAGTCAGCCAGACGGGCGATAACTCTCACTCCCTCTCCTCCCGCACCCGCTCGAGGCTTCGATTTTGTACTCGCGGCCAGTGCCACGTCCGCGGCAGTGCCTGCAACGCCGCCAGCATCGCCCACCCTTAGACGTCCTGTTGAGGGTTTTCAGTTCCAGCTCATCCAGCCGCAAAAACCCCTCGACCGTGTCCAGAAGCCTCACATGAGGCTCGCGCGCACCGAGAGCGTCAATCTCTGTCAAGTCCTTGAAGAGGACGATGCCAGAGTCAAATGGGAACGTAAACGCAAGCGAGGGGAAGGAGATGACGACGAGCGAAAGGCGAAGGTAGCGCGAACGTCGTGAAGGATCATTTTGCTTCGAAGGACTTTTTACTTTTTACTTTACCTTGTATACCACAGGCCATGTATTTGTATGATCATACGGGTTGTAAGACGTCTGTGCTTTCTTAGTAGCCGTACTTGCATGCGTCGTTGTAGATATTCTCCTGAAAGTAATCGTTGCCAAAATTCGCCGTGAACCTCCAGCGAGGTTCTACATGTTTTCAACTCTTGAAACTGGACAACACGATGTCAGTCAAAAAATTAAAACTTTTGAGGAGGGTGATAAGGACGTGCAGTGGCCGGCCCGTCGGCCCGTCACTGTCGGTGCCGGCAGACTGTGACATATGTGACTATAGGCTTGATCCCAGCCTCCATGTGCTGATCTGCCAGTGTCGCGATAAAACCGACAGACTCGGAGACTCGGACGGTGGGATCGTCTACAGGCCATTCTCTTAAACAGTCAGCCTTGGCGAATACACTCGCACTCACCGACGGCCAGCCGCAAGACTTCGGAATTAACGTCTTTCTCCGCCCACTCTGCCACCGAGGCCTCTATTCATGAAAGGACAAATATCGTGCAGTACGTTCCATTTCCCCACTGTCGCGCTTCTGTCATTTCCCTTCAAACGCGGTCTGTCAGACGCCAAATAACACCGCTTTATGGTTTGACTCGGGCATTAAATCTTATTAAGCCGACTTGTTAGATGCAATATATGTTCATCTCAAACAGGCGTAATCGGTCAAGGGAAGGCGCGCTACTGTAGAAGTTCCCCGACGCCCCTGCTCGCAGTGAATCGCCAGCGATGCGCCTCGAGGCCTCCTCAAGTTCAACACGCCAACTTGCTGCTTGCTGACGCGCGATCCCAACGCGCGATCCCATGATCATGATGTGCGTTGCCACGACGGACGATATTTCTGTATTGATTCCCATCCAGCGTCTCGGCGTTACGAACAGCGGTCAGCAGTCGAATGACTTCGTTTGTTCCTCGGCGCTTAGACTCGAGGCAGGGCTTCCTTCTTTCTAAAACCACGACCTCACCACGATCCTGTCCTTGACCTCCCGATGTGGCGCGTAGGCGCCCTCCCACCGACTTTCGCGCTTGGCTATGGCGAGGTGCCGGGGTACGTCCCGCCCCCAAAGTCGCAACCGAAACCCCGCAAGGACACGAAAACCCCCACGACCCCTACTTCCCCGGTGAAGCACGTCGTCACGACCCTACCAAAGTCCAAAACCTCTTTATCGTTGCATTCTACGACCTCCGATGACACGGCGTCGACGAAGTCGAAATCGTCGAGCCATGATCATGGTGCGAAACGCATTCCTCGTTTGTTCCCTGATGAATAGGTTTTCGTTTAGACCACAAAACAATTACATCCTCTGTGGCCTCCTCCATCCGTCTCCTTCGCCGCAACCGAAATCGTTCCACCAGCGTCTCCGAGTCCGCTCCTCCTCCCGTTCCACCTCTACCGTCGCCTATCACAGCGACCCCGCATCCAAATGTACCTCCGGATCCTTCACCACATCGCTCAAACAGCCTGTTCCAAACACTCAGCAGGAAGCCCTCGCTACTCACGCGCACGCGTTCGAGGCCCTCCCTCGAACAGCGTGAGACGGCCGCGGCCGCGACAAGTTCACACCCACTTCCGAATGACGGCACGAGGAATCCTGCCAGACTGGATATCCCTACAAGTCGCGATACAAGCTCGAGCAGTACACCTGTGATGAGCCCAACGCCAACGGCTACCTCGCATCCTCCGGGTGTCCCGCTTATGCGGACAGACACACTCGACTCGGTCATCAGCAGCACCATCGAGTTCGCAAGTCCGCTTGCCCTCGCGGCCAAAGGCGGAACTGGAAGATATCAGTCGACGCTGGGGCAGGAGGTGGAAGATGAGGGCGAACCTGTGGATACGAGCGAGGATTG
This sequence comes from Mycena amicta, assembly GCA_029282125.1. NCBI lineage: Eukaryota > Fungi > Basidiomycota > Agaricomycetes > Agaricales > Mycenaceae > Mycena > Mycena amicta. Next base: position 353,253 of record JARIHP010000022.1, read on the forward strand.
GATGGCGCAGGCATTTGGACATGGAGTCAAGCCGAAGCGTTCGGGGAGCTTGAGCAAGCTAGCGAAGCGGTTGGGCATTGACGCTGGTGATGTTCCCCTACCACCGATGGCATCGAAGACCCTCCCGCCCCTGCCTCGACCACCGCGCTCGCCAGCCAGAATAACGAAGCATTCGCGACGATGGAGTATCTCCAGCTTTGCGAGTTCTGTGAACGACGATAACAGTGCGGACAATAACGGACTGGAGACAGAGCCAGAGCCAGAGATTTATCAAGCGCGCATAGGCCGCCGTGCGTTGCCGCATTTCTTCCTCGGCGACCAAGACGAATCGGAGCGAACGGCTGCGATGTTGCGTGCAGACTACTGGCCTCCTCCCCGTCGGTCGAAGCATCCGCAGGCCACCCACGGTCATGCGCATCTCGGGCTGCCAGTTGACGACCACGCCCCGCCACAGAGCTGGTATGGCGAGTGGAATCGGGGAGATATCAGAGATGTTATTAGCTCGTTGCGGGAGTTGAGGTGACGGTTTGAACACACTACTACTACTTATGATGCCAGCTCTGTAATAATTATACGACCATAGACTACATCCGAGTCTCCTTCGCCACAGCCAGATGCCGTCTGTACTGCCCCCGATCATCCAGCCGTCCAAAGTGCGATCTTCGAGATGGACAGTTCGGCTACTGCCTTCATCACGGAACCATACTCAATCCTTCCTATCCTATCCTCAACGACGGTTGTGACGTTTCCGCGAATCGCCTCCATGAACACTGATTCTGCCGCTTCATTTTCGACGGGTACCCATTGAACCTGTTCCGCCACTCCGAACATTGCCGTTGAATCCCACCGATGATCATTATAGCCTCAGCCCGGCCCATATATACCGTATCTGCAGTAGTGACGCTTCAGCCCTGGTCTCATCTCTCCCCCTGACGCCTTCCCTCGGGCTCCCTACCTTAGTCCTGGCTTTCTTGTCCCATGGTGGAAAGGAAATGACCTGGGATCATACCCCCCTGTGAGCCTGCTCTGTCGGCGTTCTGCTCTGGAGCTCATGAATTGGCCAGTTTAATGTTATGCCTCCTTGGCAATTTCTTTTCTGCGGAGGCCGGTGTTATTTTTCATACTTCAACACAGTACGTCGCCATCTTTGCCGTCTGTTCGTTGCCTTTCGAGCTTATACCTGTGAATTTGCAGCACCGGCTCACCATCCCTGTACGTGTTTCCCCGATGCGCGCAGTGAGAATGAACTCACGCTCCGCATAGCCCACCATCCATTCGGGACAGGATCATCGTCACCGCGTCGACCCCCGACCCCATCGCAAGGTTAGTGTGATATCTGTTCATCATGAGTTGAACACGACCCCCTGATACATCTTCCACGCAGTGTCCATCTGGTTCCGAGAGCACCGACCACAACGACGACCGTCGATCCCCTTATCTCAGCGGTACCAACGCTTGCCGCGTTTGTTTTCTCTTTTAACGCTGGTTCGTTCCTCGGCTGACTATGTCCAGCTCCCGAAAGGCCCCCACTTCCCCAGCGTTCCTCGCCAGCTTGATAGTCGGGATAGTCGTCTTGGCGCTGTTTTTTGGCTTGCTGTTCAGCTTTATACGAACGCGAAGGCGGCGGCTGCTGCTGCTGCGCCAAATGACGGACGAAGACGCGGAAAAGGGAAGGGCACAGAAGTCTCCACCGATCCCGGAAATGTTCTACTTGAAGTCTCGCACGGGTACAACAGACACTCAAACGACGGCGAGAACCGCTACAGAGAAGGAGAGATTCAACGTCGTCCTCATCTCTCCTCCGCCCAAAGCAAAACAGATGCCAGACTCGCCCAGGCGTTTTATGCTGGAGAAGGAACTGCCGCCTCCGCCCCCACCGACTCGACCAGTACTATCACCTCTCCGTATGAGCGACCTCCAGCTGCCATTACGGACTCAGGCTCAGGATCCGTCACCAACGCAAAGTATCATGCATACACTTCGACGAACGCAGTCCCAATCCACCAACGTACACACGCAGAACCACTCCTCTCCCTCGGACCCCTCGTCCTCGAGCGACATCCACCACGTCCAGCGGCTCGTACGCGGGCTCTCGTTCGTCCCCCGCACAGGTGTCACCGCCGCCTCGCGCCCGGCATCGAGGTCGTCTCTTGGAACTGTCGCCACAATGCCGAATGCGATGAACCTGACTCGCGCCCAATCCCTATCCACCAATATGCACTCCTCCCCGACCGAACCCTCGTCGTCGAGCGACATTCACCACGTCCAGCGGCTCGTCCGTGGACTCAGTTTCGTCCCCCGAGCTGGCGCTGGCACCGCGTCGCGTCCGGCATCGAGGTCGTCGCTTGGAACTCTGGGCACTCTTCAAGGTACTGTGGCGACAACAAGGTCCAGACGTGCCAGTGCGATTTCGCTGGGATCGACTCGTGCACGTGAGCGAGAGCGAACAACCTCGATTGGAGACAGTGCCAGCGCCAGTGCAGTCCCGAGTCGGAATCCTTCGCTACATGTGCCGCCGAATCGCAAGAGCGGAAAGCGCAGAACCGGGTTGTTCTGGTCGCCTGAGCCGAGCCCAAGGTGGCAGAAAACCATGCGTGAAAGTGTTGCGATGACCGCTAGTGCAACTGATACGGCCGTTGGAGAGGGCTCGGGAGCGGACGATGCACCGGTAGATGAGCGAGGAGAAGAGGGTACAACTGAAGCCACCCCAGTGCCAGTGCGACCACTACCGGAGCCAGCGCTGGCACAATCATCCTCTTTCTGTGATGCAAGTACGAGCACGCAACCAGTGACACCACAGAGAGCGATTCGTACTCTGCCTCCTCTCCCACAAAAACCGCCATGGGGGTATGGTGTGGTCTGGGATGTCGAGGCACAGAGGTGGCAAAGGAGCGGAAGCATGTTAAGAAGAGGGCGCGTCCGCGGCGGGCGACCGAAAAGTGGTCGTAGTACAAGGACATTAGCGGCGAAATAGATAGAGTTCTCGGACAATGAAATGGATTTGGATACTTTCTAGCGGCGCAAAGGCCAGGTATCGGCTTCCTCTGCATCGAACTCCTCGAATGTCACATCGCGCAGCTCGAGATCGAGTCCCAGAGAAGTGAGCTCGTTCATCTCCGAAGATAGATCCATCTGGCCCAGGAAATGAATCCCCAGCCGTCGTAACTTGGCGATGCCCGTGGCGCCCGATCGATACTCGACGAAATCTACCAGACCCGACAAGTTCGCCTCGCGCGACGGGCCCCGCAACGTGAAGCTTTCCAAAGCAGGCAATATCTGCACGCCCTCATGCATGACAGCCGACTCTGCGAGTGCAACGAGCGTTCCGCGCGGCCAGGTGAGCCATCCACTGAACTCCAATGTGACGTCCCGTGCGTTGGGGAATAGCCCCAGAGACGAAAAGAGTCGCCGGACGTTCATGGTGAGATTGTGCATGTGGAGAGTTTGCACCCTCGTGCGGCACGGAGAAGTCGCTCCGGCTGGCTGAGCGTTCAGCGCAGCCGAAATCTGGTGGTGGTCGAACATCGCGCTCAGTTTGAGCGAGAGTAGGCCGGGGAGCGCAACGTCTTGCAAAAAGGAGAGAGAAAGGTCTCCTCGGCAAGTGACGGTGTGTAATGCGGGTAGAATGAGCGGGCTCATGAGAGCCTGCATCACCAGGTCGCTTGCGCTGCTCGAGATTTCGAGATCAAGTACCTCCACTGCTGGCGTCAGGCGCAGGACACGCAGGAGTTCGTGGTAGGGGACGAGTCGCAACACCAGCGTGGTTACGCCGTGGATGTTCTGCATCCCTGTCGGCAGCAAGGGACCGACAAGAGTGATTTTTTGCAGAGCTGGGAACAGTATGGAGGGCTCTTCACCCACATAGTTAATGGAGCCTTTTAGCGTGAGGGACTGCAGGAGGGGGAGCGCAGGAGGGAGATCCTGGAGGAAGGGTAGCACAGCAGAAGGGACGGACGGGTCGAGCCTGAGATCCAAGTTCCTCCATCGCGGAGCGAACTTTACCATGGTATCAAAGATGGAGGTCTCCGTGGCACTTTCATCCAACAGGACGTAGATATCCAACGGCAGGCCACCTGCGCGGGACAGCCAGAGTTCGAGGAGCAATGCAGGCGAGTTGGTTCGGTTGCAGTCCATGTCCAGTCGGTGCCACAATCGGTAAGACGATAAAGCGATCTCTCGCCAACGACGACACACGCTCGCAAGCGTCAAAGGGTAGTATGGGGTGCCGCCGACAGAATCGACGACTTGGGTGAATATCTCTGAGGTGAGTTCGGGCGGAATCGTGAGGACTGGGTAGACGAATGCATGCAGCTCTTGTTCCAGGTCCTTCTTCTGTTCGCATAAGCTGGATATCTCGATTGCAAGACGCGCAATGTGTTGATCGATGTCGGCAATACGCGTGCGAAGAGCTAGACGGGAGGCCATCTGCAGCGATGGAGGATGAGAAAATGGGAGGGTGGAATACCAGGACTCACATTTGGAGCTGTCGTGGTCGTTTTCGTCGAAGCGCTGGACGAGTCACACGGGTGACAGGCAGTGGCACTGACAGCGGCGTGAGGGCAGTGCTTACATAACACTGACGCCTTCATTGGTACATAAGTACGACAGGACCACAAGTCTCCACAATCTTGACCCTTCTCGCACCAGCCAAAACCTCCTTCCCAAGGGACTGGTCAAATCATTGTCTTGGACGGAGGACGTCGCGTTACAGGATCATGTGCTCGTCACAACGTGACTGATTGATCATCCCGCCACCTTTAACCCCCGCCACACCGTCTCAAACGTATGCATCCCTCTCTGCTCCTTTCGAATATCGAGGATCTTCCACTACAACTCCGAGTGAGCGTTAAAGTCAAGCCTTTTCATTCCTGACCTCACTCAGATTCGCGCGAGAGGCGCTGCAAACGGATCCGAGAAGGATCGGTCCTATCTGGCAGCCAAGGTCCAAAGCACATCCCTCCCAGACTCCACCCTGGTCAAGTTGCTGCCTTTATTCTACCGGGACCTCGACACCGCCGGCATTGCAACGCTCCGTCGACTGGATGGAGAGGCTGGAGACGTCCGCCGCCAGATTGGGCGCGTGTTGAACGCCATAGCGTTTCTCATCACGCTGGACGAGAAAAGGCTGAATGCAAGCGACGCTTGGAACGACATCTGGATGCGGACCCATCAGTGGATTGTTTTCATCGAAACGTTCCGCGAGCATCTTCCTATCCAAAATCTCCTGCGTGTCCCCAGCCATCCAGACAAGAAGTGGCTCGGGATTTACATGCAGCTGGTGGGAATCATCTGGTGCTGCATCTATGGTGGACCTGCGGACCTCGTCTCCCGCATCGTGCTCAGCCGCGATATATTCGGCTTTCTCATGAACGCATGGGCTGAAATTCTGGACGCAGCGGCTACTGGGCTTGTACCCAATACTCTCCGTGGACTTTACTCGGTTTCCTCCTTCCTCGTAAAGCTGAAGATCGAAGCTGTCTTCGCCGGCACCCCGGAAGCGCGAGCACAGCTACTCAATCTCGGAGCCAATAGTGCACATCTTGCGACGCTGTGTGTCGCGCATACAGAAATCTGTATTGCAAACGTTCACTCTCCTCTTCTTGTATCGGGAGAGCAGAACCAATGGTCGTGGCTGGTCGCTGGCCTGGCGCATGTTCTCGCCCCGACGCTGAATAGCAACTTTAGGGAACAACTCAAACGGGCCGGAATGGTTCCTCGTCTTGCCGCGTTGTGCCATACCCTCCAAGTCGGCCCACCGTTCCAACCACAGTTTAACAATATCCCCTCTATGTTGATCAGTGTGTTGGCGTCCACCCTGCATTTCACTCCGAAACCGAGATACATTGCCGAAGCCCTGCGAGCTGACCTCCTTCCCGCTCTTCTCGCCTACGAAGGAGGCTCTCAGCACATCACCGCTGAAGCAGTCGCGGAGGTCGTTCTTCCCGTGGTTTCCCGCGATCTTCCTTCGCACTCCATACTTCGCTCTGTGATTCGGGAGTTTGGAAGCGCTTTAGCGAAACTTGATGCCAGCAGCCCAGGCTTCCAATTCAACCATACTCAACTGCAAAAATCATGGCAGGAGACGGCACTGAGATTCTCAATTCGGTCAGTATTCGTCGATGACTACGAATCTACTCGGAAAGACAGTCCACGGGCATGCAACTACGACCTGGTACGTCCTACTCCGACTTGTTTGTCTTCGTCGCTCGTTTTCAATGTTCTTAGTGCGGCCAACTGCATGCCAAAAAGGATATGAAGCGCTGTACCGGCTGCCTGGTTACAATTTATTGCTCACGGATCTGCCAGAAGCATGACTGGCGCAGCGGACATCGTAGCTCATGTCCAGAATGGCGAATCCTGAGACGTAGTGAGTTCACTTCATTCTGCCACTGTTACCTACCGTTTCCTGATCATCTGACGATTCGCCCCGAAGGAGACGCCAAACTTTTCACCAAAAGCGACTATACGTTCCTGCGAGCCCTCGTGTTCCTGCACTACAGTCAGCGGAAAGAATTCCTGGCACTCGAGTTCCTTCGCTTCTACAATCGCGACAGCCCCGCGTTTCCATTCCTGAAGATTGAGTTCGAGGATGGAGCCTTGCTTTTCCCGGTGGCTGAGCCTGTGATGAGGGCACGCTTGTTAGGAGAGGACTTTCGAGTCATCCCACGGCTTGCAATTCGCCCAGAGCGAGTACAGGTCGTGGGCTGGACTTTATCTAGCCGGGAGACCTCCTCCACGATAGACGGACTGCTGTTGGTTCGCTTTCCGACTGATGAGCTGTTCAAAGGGCTTCGGGAAATTGCAGAAACTATGGGTCCGCTGCCTGAGGATCGCGAGTCCGTCGATCTGGAGCCTTATCACAATCGTGTTCAGAATCTGGTGGAGGCTGTAGGGGTGTGTTCGTACTAGATGTATGGACGTCGTATGTCACGATAATCGACTACTCGATCTAGTGTTGCTGAACATGAAAGAGGAAAGTAATCGTAATGCTTGATTCGGGGATACGGGGACATGGGGACAGAAGCAAAGTATAGGATAAATAGAATCGGAAATGGGAACGTCTTGGCGATTCCAACGTCAAGTACGGTGTACATTCAGGCGGTAATTGGGATGCAGTTGATAGCAATGAGGCCGGCTGCGTTTAACAAATTCAAGTTAGCTCATGCGACGGCCATGAAATGTTATCCACATACCGAACTCAACTTCCGGCGGGTCGCAGGTGACAGAAACGCCACCGCTACGAGAGCTCGGTGTTAGTAGCTAGAGATTCGCAAACAACGACACCGACCAGTTCTCTCCTAAAACGGTAATTGGGGAGCAGCTGAGGCCGACAGGGACGACGACGCCGCCGAGGTTGATGCCCAGGCCGGAAAGAACCTTGGTTGCGTCGATGCTGTCGGACTGGACGACACTCGAGCAGCACTGGTTTGAGGTGGGTGGGGTCACCGGGATGGTGTTGGCGGCAGCAAGGGCCTGTCGTACTCGTCAGCTGGAGTGTACAATTGGAGGGGAGAACTTACAATGAAGGCCGAGAAGACAGAGAGCTTGGAGAACATGTTCGTTTGAGAGGTTGTGGACGTACGGTTGTGTTCGTGAGGGGATGGCTTGAAGTCGGGAGGTTTTATCTAGGCTCCGAGCGAGGCACAATGTTGCAATGACGCGTTGTATGACGAAAGAAAGCGCAGAGATAGGGCGGTGGAGCTTCGCGACGTGATACATGCAAAGAAGACGAGAGAAAACAGACGCAGGCAGAGACAGAGACCAGGGCTATGTATCTGTCTGTTGACGCGCATTCATGCTAGTCTGCGAAACTTCCCATACCACGGTTCCGGAACCGATGGTATTGTGGAGCACGTCAAGGATAAGCCCATCTGGCAGTGAACTTCGTCGCTGCGGGCCCGAACTTGAATAGAGACCAGGTGAGGAAACTGGGAGGGCTGTCTCGAAAGCCCAAGAGCGTCGTGGTAGATCGACAGTGGGATTGCGAAGCTAGATAGCCAAAGAGCATGCATGTAGGCAAGATGCCAAGGGGGACAATTCGAGGCACCAAGGAGCTCGATGGAAAAAGTGGAGTCGGAGCCGCGCGTCGTCCGTGGCGGGAGGCACAGCTAGGCCAGAATGGTAGAACACCGGCGAGATGGCGTATGTCAAGCGAGACTGGGTTCTATTGTCGGATATGGATGACTTCATGGGGACGGAGGCAAGAGGCGAGCGTGATGTGACTCTTACATAGGCTGTACTCGGATCAGTTGCGTTTCGGCCGATGTCGGGTCGTTGAACCGTTCAACTTGTTTTTTTTTCTGGAAGAGTCGTGGAGGACGATGTTTCCAGCCGTGAACGATGCGCAGCCGGGAGAATGAACCCAGCACCGATATCAATGACGTTCGGCTCACTCCGCGGCTAACGAGGTCAATTGCGTATTTGGGTTCCTGAGGCCGCTCAAAGTGCGCAGATGGACAGTTGGCGGCGTAATGTCGCGACGCGCGAAGCAGATGGTCTGAGATCACGGGTTGCAGCCATACTCCACTCAATGTTCGCTGCAGAAGCTCTACACAGACTTTTGAGAACGGAACATGCCCACAATCGAATTAAACATAAACTGCTCCCAAAAGTGGATCTTCGGGAAACCTTCAAACTGGTACGAGGCTAACAGACAAAAACATCTGCAGTTCAACCGTTCCTGCAGTGCTCCATTCGAACTTGCCCTGAACGGCTTTCCCAAGGCTGCGTATTGCGTCGTGCATTCCAGCTGTCAACCACGATTCTATGAAAATAGAGTGAAGATCATTCAACGTACGACATACTCCACTCGAACATCGCCTGTTGGTCCCGCCCGAACACTTACATGGATATGCATGCGAGTTTCGCTTCCGTTTTCGCATTCATTGTTCTGCACGCATGCCTCTGTGTCGGGTCTACGATTCAACGAGCGCTCCACTGGCTCCACCTTGATGTTCCTGTGCGTATATCTCGTCGTCATCTGCGGCAGATTATCGAGTGAACCAAACACGGAAAGAGGCCCAAGCGAGAGAGTATAAAAGCGAGCTGTTGTTCGTTCTCTACCCTCCCTCGAACAAACCACCAGTTCAAGTAAAGCCTCTAACAAACATGTTTTCTAAGCTCACTGCCCTCTTCGCTATTGCTGTAAGCTTTTTTTGTCTCTAATCAACTGCTATTACTCACCGAGAACCCATTTTGCAGACCCTTGCTGCCGCCATGCCTAACGGCTCTCCCCCTCCCCCGGTCACGCCCCCGACCTCCCCGCAATGCTGCGCTAGTGTTGTGTCCTCCACCAGCACAGCTGCTTCCGCCGTTGCGGCGCTCGTTGGCCTCGATCTCACCGGTCTTGACGTCCCCGTCGGTCTCAGCTGCTCGCCGATTACTCTCATCGGTAACAACTGGTGAGATTTCCTTTCTTCTGCGTTCTCTGCGCACTCACTAACATTGCTCCAGCGGCAGCACCACTGTGAACTGCGACGCCCCCGAGAACGAATGGGGCGGTCTCATCGCCATCAACTGCATCCCGATCACTCTTTGAGCGACGAGATCCAGCTCCTGGGACACATTGGCACCCGGTTACTTCGCAACGGATTTTGTTTTTACCTTGTGTGAATGTACGATTGCCGGAGATTGGAATGTGCATTGCTGTTGTTTCATTCATTTGCGTTGAGATGAGACGAGCTTTGAGAGCGCCTGGCGTAGGATTTATTACCTCAGAGAGCAGGATTCTAGACCTGAGAGTCTCATGGCTAGACAGTGATTCTTTTTGAAAAAAGGCGAGCCCATGATGCATGATGCGCCGCGAGTATACGTTTGCAGCCAGATATGAAGGCTATAAAAAAAGTCTGTTGCAGTCGGGGTCGAATCGAATACGGAATACCTCCCTGCAGCACCCACTAGTAACGGAATACATAAAGCAGATTATCTTGGTGTATATTCAGAGCAGCGACAGACGGCGACAAGGTTGACATGCATGGCTGCCGAGCGACAAGACACATTTTGCAAAGCGTGAGTAGCCAGCCAGTCAGGGCCGAGGGAGAACTCAAATTCCCAGCTTTAGAGGCGTGATTGGTAAGATCCCCAGCGGGAGAGAGGTCACTTTAGCGAGACCAGCAGGAGAGTTTCCGTCAGGATGTGATGCCAACTGATAAGCGTCCACATTCCGCATTGATCCGATCATGGTCTCCTGTCTTGGCCTCTTACTCCGATGTCGCAAGCGGCAGCGGTAGCACAGAACCCAGCGTTGAAACGAGGTATGCGGCTTGCTCACCGGCAACGCTCACTTTGCATCCATCTAGGCAGAGCTCAGTCTCCCGCAAACTTGAAACTTCCGTCGCGTCAGTGCCACTGGTAATGCGGTGCGAGGATGCTCACTGAGACTCGAGAGGGCCCGCGTCATCGAGCGAGGAAAGACGGTCTTCGGTTAGCGTGAGCGCAAGCCACCGTTTCCCCGCAGATGGACACTGTCGCCGGCGGGCGGTGGCGTTGCCGGCGTACGACCGCCGCGGCAGAGGACCTTCGACTCGGAAACCCCGTTGTCTATATGGACTGATATGTGACTCATTGGATAGAAGACGCAACACAGTTCTTCGGCGTTCAAGTGCCATTCGAGTCTTGCTATAGTTGGGCTCTGTCTCGATGCTAGAGCAGGTCTGCTCTTCATGCACAAGCCACCTATGGTCGACGTCCGTCTCATCTCGGGAACACGGGCACTCTATTTGCGACACTGGCACTGCCAAGGGAACCGGAACCTCACTCGCCCACTCCACGGGGCACTGTTTAGCTAAATCATAATGTAGAGCGAATCCTTCCTTCCGTCAAGGCTCGGTCTCAAGGCTCGTCGTGGATTGAAACAGAGTTCAACAACACGGAGTTGAACACAATGCGCTCCACGCTTCAACTTGTCCGTTTCTGTGACGGGTGAGGTTCAATGACGCCGTCCTCACCGTCGTCGTCATTCTAAAGCTATGTAAACGAGGGGGGATAAAAGGCAGCGTTGTTCTATCCACCATCCTCACTCGACCACCCGTTCAAGTACCCAAACCAACCAACAATGTTCTTCAAACTCGCTACCGTCTGCGCTCTGCTCGTAAGCCTCGTCTTGTCCATCCTCCAGCTTGCTCACTACTTTGCATTGACAGACCCTTGCTGCCGCCAGGCCTAACAGCTCTCCTCCTCCCCCGGTGACACCCCCGACCTCGCCCCAGTGCTGCGACAGTGTCGTGTCCTCCACTAGCTCGGCTGCCTCCGTCGTTGCGGCGCTCCTTAGCCTTGACCTCACCGGTCTCGCCGTCCCAGTCGGTCTCAGCTGCTCGCCCATCACCGTCATCGGTAACAACTGGTTAGCGTCCTTTCTGTGTTCTCTGCATAGTCGCTAACATCACTCCAGTGGAGGCACCACCGTCAACTGCGACGCCCCCGAGAACGAGTGGGCTGGACTTATTGCGATTAACTGCATCCCCATCACTGCTTGAGCGATGTTGGGATGAGTGGAGATCACGGACAAACACCGGCACCTGGTTAACCCGGAACGGACTTTTTAACTCTTAACGAACTTTGTATTTGCCTTGCATGATTGCATGACTGCCCGAAATTGATTTGAAACCTGCTTGCTTTGCTTTGATTTGGGACGAGTCTGCGGTCATCGAGAGCAAGAACACATAGCTGAGCATATCAAAGCTAGTCAGATATCATTTCCTAGGAATATAACATCTCAGAGGAGATTATCCTGGAGAGGCCAAATAAGCCACACGAGCCCAGCCCCTTGATGCGCATCGTTCGCCCGCTCGAGGGAGAGCTTGACTCAGATTAGCTTAGGTGCTATCCGCCGTTACACCATTCCTAATCCACACCTAGCAAAGGCTAGCTTTAATTTATACCATGTTGAGTGCGCCATCCTTTCTCTTACATCTATTCTTGCGCAGTTTTCTGAAGCAAACTACCTAATTGATCAATCCATCATGCAGCACGTCCACGTCGCCGAATAGCACAACAGCGGCGTCGCTGCGCAGTGTCGTGGCTCGAATTGTGGTGCGATGGCGACGGAGTCGACATATCGGATACTACGTGTTCGATCCTGCAAGAGGTATTTAACACACGCGCAGGACTCGGACTGCCCACTCTCGGCCTGTGCTGGTTGCCGGCGATGGCTCTCTTCAAGTTGTTTATTGTTTAATCTCATTTATTTTCATGTAAGTATCCGAGTCTGGCCTGAACAAGTGTCTAAGAATTCAGTGAATGGATGAGACACTGGCACTGGCACCCAAGTGCATACTACTTTCCGCAAATTCCTCCAAACGACCCTGAATTAGCCTTAATTCCTTGGGGGGAAGGGTAAACTAAATCTGCCTGATTGTCTCAACAACTCAATTGGGTAAAAAATAAGACTAATTTGCCCAAGTTTGCCTTAATTCTCTCATTTTTAGCGGGTATTCCCTGATAAAAAGGCAGCGTGCCAGTGTTCTATCCACCATCCTCAAGTACTACCCAACCAACAACCATGTTCTCTAAGCTCGCTACTGTCTTCGCCCTCCTCGTAGGATCTCTGCTTTTCCATCCTCGAGGTTGCTCACTAGTTTGCATTGCCAGACGTTTGCCGGCGCCATGCCTAACGGCTCCCCTACTCCCCCGGTTATGCCCCGGGCCCCGACCTCCCCGCAATGCTGCGACAGTGTCGTTTCCCCCACTAGCCCGGCTGCCTCCGCCGTTGCGGCGCTCGTTGGCCTCAATCTCACCGGTCTCGACGACAGGCCCCGGGAAGCTCCACCAAAGGGTTGTCCGAAAAATTCCTCGATTTCGGCCTCAAAAACCCAACATTTTGCCGCCTTTTTGACCTCAAAAACCCAAAATCGGACAAGGGTTATGGGTGTCACAAATTGTCACTGATGATGGTCGCCCAAAATCGTCCTCCTCGGGTCCAAAATCTCCGGCAGGGTGGCCAGCGCCGTCAAAAACCCAAAGTTCGGACAGGGTTTTGGCCATTTTGAGCCTCAAAAACCCAAGATCGGACAGGGAAATCGTCAAATTTAGGCCTCAAAAACCCAAAATTTCGGACAACCCTTTGGTGGAGCTTCCCGGGGCCTTCGACGACCAAATCGGTCTCGGCTGCGTGCCCATCACTATCCCCGGTAACTGGTTAGCGTCCTTTCTGTGATCTCTGCGCAGTCGCTGAGATCGCTCACCCGTAGCTGTAGCCGATAGAATGCAGTTGTGCCAATTGCCAGTTTGATGGAAGCCTAATTCGTTGGCAGTTCACGTCGCTGCCAATTGCCTCACCTTTAGTTTGCATCACACGCCCCATTAGGAAGGAACGTGATGTCTTTCTCCTTTCGCACATCCGCCACCACCAACCTCGCAATCGTGCCTCTCTGTCCGCCTTCCAAATACGGGCATGAGGGGGTCCTGGGCCTCGTCTCGAGAGATATCAAGAGATACCTCTTGATGGCGCGAAGGGGTATCAAGAGGTGTTTATATTCGCTGGTCTGGTCCGCGTGGACTCATCGCTGGCAACTATGGCTGAACCCGGTGCGTCGCTAAAATCCCGCTCCCTGTACGATTCTGACCTCTACGAAAGCCGCCCGGGAGCGATGCTTCTTCCTCGACGATGTTTTTGTCCTCATCCTGCAAGCCACATTGGCCGACATCGACCAATGGTCCGTCGACGCTGTTCGGAGGGGCGGCATTCGGCTCGTTTGCACGCAATGGAGAGACACTCTCGACGACAACGCTTGCCTCTGGACCCACATTTTCATTTCCCGCCATATGCACCGTCACTACATTGCCCGTGTCTTCAAATCGGCCGAGCTAGCTCCCAAGACGGTCATCATCAACCTCGACAAAGTCCCGTTCATCAGCCGACACACCAAAGCGTATCCACACCGCACCGGGAGGCGTAGTCGGACCTTCATGGACGACCTCTCCGAGGCTTTGACCTCTCATGCGTCGAGTATCGTCGGGCTCGCTATCGCCTCGATCTCTCGCAAGGAGTGGAATGCCTTTGTGGATGCACTGGGAGATACCCTATTCCCTGTGCTCAAAACCCTCGCCATTGCTCGGGACAAGCCGCGGCGCCGGCCCCAGGTGTCGGTGTTGCTTCCGCTCAGCATTCCAGACATGGTCCAACGCCTCATGCTCGACAACGTCCCCCACTTCTGCATTTCTGGCGCATTCTCCTCCCTCACTTCGCTTTCCCTATCTGGGAGAGCCGAGTTCATCGACATGTCGTCGTTCCCCCAACATCATCCGAGTCTCGGAACCGCCAGAGTTATCATGGGAGCGCTGCAGCACTGCCTTCTCCTCACCAGTCTGCGCATTTCCGACGTGGATTACTCTGCTCAAGAAGAACTTCAGCCAATCGAGCTTCCCCTCCTCCAATCCCTGGCCTTCGCTTGCAACAACTTCTTCTGTCCCCATTCGTGTGGTCGTTTCCTCGCCTTCTTGGGAACGCCCCAACTCACCTCAATGGCCCTTTCCATCTCCCACACCACCGCCACCGGCGTGCGTCAATTTGCTCAGCGGAATGGCGACAAGTTGGGCATGATTACCAGCCTTCATCTCAGCGGTCACTGGGCAGATTACGCTGACAAGCTGTACCTTTCGTCTCTGGGGAATGCCGAGTCGTTCTTGCCCAAGCTTGCCCGTATCGTCCACCTCGACATGACCAAGCTGAAGTGGTCTGCTCACCTAAAATCCCCCCGCATGGAGCCGTCGGTGGCTGAGTTCTACGTTGCTTTCCTTCTCCGGGCACTGCGTCTTCCAAACTTGGAGACACTCCGCATTCCGCACGTTACATCGTCCATCCTCGCTTCCAGTCTCGACGTTATGAAAAGCGCCATTGCCTCTCTGATGTCGTACGACGGGGCACACTGTCCGGTTACAATCATCGAGGATCACGCGCGCTGCTCCATGAGCAACCACATCTCTTGCGCCTCGTATTTCTCCCACAGCTGCAACAAGCATTCCCCTCCCCATGAACAGTGTCGCCCAACGACGCGTGTCGCTCTTCTCTGTACCGTCTCGCCAACTGACCCGAGTCTTTGGGACTGCGGCGACAAATCTCATTCTACATGTGCACGCACATGGTCCTTCCCGCACGGAGAGCTCGAAATTGGCACGGGAGCGAGTCTATCTCCCAAGCATCATAGCAAGTAGATAATAATCTATCATCTGATCATCAGACTTGTGTCAAGCAACCGGTCACACGTTCTCCCTTTTCCCGACCATGTCCGTCCCGACGAGCCAGACGCCACCCTATCGTCCCATTCGACCGCGCACATTGGCCCCGCTCAACTACGAAGTTCTGTAGGTGAAATTAAAGGTCATCCTCCTGCCTAATTTCTTTTGCAGACTTCACCGGCAACGTGTTCGTAATGAAAAGGCGCGCCTACACATGGCGAGGTGTGTGTTTTCCTCTCATCATCCACATCCGCA
Organism: Mycena amicta; assembly: GCA_029282125.1. NCBI lineage: Eukaryota > Fungi > Basidiomycota > Agaricomycetes > Agaricales > Mycenaceae > Mycena > Mycena amicta. The sequence goes on from JARIHP010000022.1 coordinate 368,682, forward strand.
CAGACAATATGTAGGAAGCGCGCTGAGCTCAAACTACGACCCCTTCAGGAGCAACAGGAGGCCGCCGAACGTGCACGCCTGTATCGAGCTTGTTATCGTCAGAGGTGAGCGAGCCTCACTCGAATTAATGAATCGTTCTAACACGGGGTGACACAGGCATCGTGAGGCAATGCGCCTGGGCGAAGACCAGCGGAGGGCGAGGATTTATTTAGATCGTTACGGCGAAGTCGCATATCAAGAATACCTGGAGAGACGTTTCCGCCTGAATTCAGCCGACTGCCAGCCTACGCGTCAAGGCCATACAGCTGCCCACGATCGCTCGCCGTCCCCGTCCTCCAGTGATACTGAGTCGGAATCCTAGTAGTTGCTGTCGCGTTTTTGTGCTTTGTGTATTATTAAGCGCTCGTTGCCGCCCGAATGTGTAAGGCCGTGTAAGCGCCAAAGTGTATAAGCACCCGATATGCTACTTAACAGAATACGTGTACGACTAGAAACTGGAGCTGACCTCGCCGATCTTCTGGAAGAACCTCCTGCTCTGGAGTCCACGCAGCGTTCTAGCCCTGACCCATCGATGAAGACGCTCCGCCGCTTCCTTTCCACCACGCTTCTTCGCTTTGCGGTCGAGCTCGTGGTCAGCCATTCCTCCTTTCTCAATCCACCGTGCGACGGATGCATCGAACCACTGGGAGAACAAGAACTGATAGCTCGCGCCGCTCACAGGGACAAAGCTGTACGCCTGCGCCCCCGCAGGCAGAACGAAAGTGTCCCCAGATTTGACGTTAATCATCCTGCCCTCCGCATGCAACATGAGCTGTCCCTCTTTCGCCGAGTCCCATCGTCCCAAGACGGTGACAACCATCATGTCGGAAAAGCGGACCTCCCATTGCTTCTCCGGCTCCACCATGGGTCGTTTCGTGAGGTCGCGGAACTCGCAGATCGTAAACGGGGAGCCAGGGAACGGTTGCGTCAAGCCGTACTCTACGAGCTGTTCCGCGCGGAGACGCATGGTGTGATAAACGATGGGGAAGAACTGCTCGAAGAGGTCTGCATTTGTGTGAGTCGCGACGCTGCATACCGGCGAAACACTGACGGCTCTGGTATATAGTGATACATTCGAGCATGATTTCGGTCGTGACATCTTCATCAATGTACCTCTTCCAGGCAGGCGACTTGTCCAGATATACCGCGGTCTGGTAGTGCGTGAGTTATTGACATTAGGAACACGAAACTGGGACGAACCGCGATGCCGGTGGACTCGCTGTGGGGACGAAAGCCTACACCCCAACGAAGTCTTCCTTCCGCCAAGAACGCGTTCATCGTGGAGCCCATGAACGTGAGCGTCTCCCCGAGCTCGTCGCACCCAAGACGCCAGGTTACGGCTCTGCGAGACGGGCCCCGCGACAGAACAGATACCAGGACATCACGCGAATCAATAAACGGAGTAGGCAGCACTCTGTGTTCAATTGAGTCGCTGAAGCTATCACAATCAAACGACTTACTTGTCTGAGTAGGCCATAGACAGGTGGTAGGTCATCCGAAGATCATGCGCGCGACTCGAGGAACGAATGGGTGGGACAACGGACAACTCGTCTTCCTCGTCGGACGAGTCGACGATGGAATCAGTATCCTCATCAGACGAGCTGCCTGGGCTCGGCATGATAGTGCGATGGCCCGTATACGTCTTCTTGGGAGACGCTGGCCGGGACCAAACACGGCCGGAGTCGCCAGCGAGCACGGCAAACACGTCTGGCGGGCCCGAAACAACCGCAAGACCGGTGTCCTCCGGAAGGTGCATGACGATGTCTTGGACGCGCTCGGGGGTCAAGGGCGCGTAGGTCGGTGGGCAGATAATCTATCGCTTTGGTCAGCAGAAGCTTGTATTGATATAATCGACTGACCTCTCCACGGTAGATTTCATCGTGGTCCTCCATGTACTCCGTGACCCGATTGTGGACAAGGAGATCCTCGCGGAGCGACAAGAACGTCCTGGGACGGATGGGAGTAACAGGCGGGTCTCATTTAAAGGAGAATAGCGCGCGTCCAGTGGAAGATCGCGTGACCATGCCCGGAGTGGCCGTCATGCTGGAAGCAGAGACGTGGGTGGGCGAAGTCGTTCCACGAAGAGTGCGAGTGGGAGTGCGAGGAGGAATCGACATGACGGTAGAGTTTTTTTTCGGCGCTTGGGGAACTTAGCGTGTGTTTCAGTTTGAGGACATGGGATTCAAGATAAAGCCTTGCACGCTCCAAGCCCGGCTTCCAGTTTCCCCGTACGGCCTTTCGCGTAATATGGCAACTGCAAGCTTTCTAACCTATGAGCACTAGATCATCTTCTCCGCGTTGCAACCACAAGAGGATCCGGTAATCTGGGAGAGGATTGTTACTTCCGTTGGGCGAGTTACTGATGCCGAATCGTTCCGCTCGGTCGTCTTTCAGTCAGCATTAAGCGACGTCAAGGAGCCGACTGGCAATTGCAAGGACTCTCAGCCTTATGCGCAGCCTAGAACAATCTCAGAGCACGGCCTTTCGCGTAATATGGCAACTGCAAGCCTTCTAACCTATGGGCACTAGATCATCTTCTCCGCGTTGCAGCCACAAGAGGATCCGGTTGGGAGAGGATTGTTGCTTCCGTAAGGCGAGTTACTGATGCCGAATCGTTCTTAGGTCGTCTTTCAGTCAACATTAAGCGACGTCAAGGAGCTGACTGGCAATTGCAAGGACTCTCAGCCTTATGCGCAGGAACAATCTCAGAGCACGGCGTGGCGAGCGCCATCTCCACCCAACTCTGACTAGTCTGCCACCGGAAACCGAACGCGATCACTCGCAGGCTGAGGCTTGACTGGTGCAGGATTCCATGGACTTTCCGTGGTCCCAGGTCGGTACATTCTTGCCGGTGTTGTGATCCAGGCCTCAGGTGGCTGATGTTCCGGATAGGATACCGGCTTTATCTTTCCCGTGCTCAAGCGCGAAGGCAATTGCCAGACCATGAAGAATCTTCCTCTGTTCTGACACACCACACTCTACAATAATAAGTAGCTTCAAATCACCGCATCGTCGACGTCCTCCCGCGCAACTTTACATACACAAACTCGTCCTTCCGTTGTCGTGGGCTGCAAATCGGCCATGCCTCCTCCCGCCAAACGACCTCGAGCTCAAGAGGGCGACGAAAACACAGGCATGTATACTCGGTGATCTTGTGAATACATTTTAAACGATTCCAGCATCGTGTTCTCACTTCAGCGCCATTCGGACTCGCGTTATGCAGCTCGAGACCGCTGTGGCCTCTTCGCGCCATGCTACGCCTTCGTTCGCCCGCCAACGACCCTTTTTAACCCTCGCTGTCGACAACCATGGTCGTTCCACCGCTGTTGTGACTCAAAAACCAAACAATTTTTGCCGCAGTCTCAAACGTCCAGCGTCCGGGTCGATTCATTCCGGCTGGCGACGCTTCCCTAGCTCAAGCGTGCCCCAATGTGTCGTACTCTTCGATGGTCCACTCCCTCCATTTGTCGAGCCGCGAGTGCCTCATCACCAATGCACCATCTGCCGTGGCGTCAAAGTACATCCCGTAATGTGCGTCTCCTTCGTTTCTCAGAGAGCCCAAGATAATCATTTCAAAGTTCCCCCTGTGGCCATACTCACTGCTTTCTCTGCATGCGAATGTGGCTACAGAAAAGCTGGAACTGCCCTGATTGCACCGCCGTCCACCATTATCCACCTATCCGCAACCTGGACCTCGAAGATATGCTCATGGAGGAGTATCTCGCTCTCGCAGCTGACACGAGCCGAGTTACATATTCTTGGGAAGCGTTGGAATTCCCTAGCTCTCGTGTTGTGTAGTGGACTGAGTCAATGTAACTCGTTCGATTGTCGTTTTGAGTCAATTTGCATGCAACAAGATGAAGGAAACATGTCTTGAAGTCAATTTTGCGTTGGGCTAAGACATTTTCCACGTGGCCATCAATCGAATCAATCAAAACCGGCGACGGTGGATGGCAATTGCCACCACCTCCAACCAACTTCCTGGCCGAGTACGCAGCTCGCTGGCCGAGTCGCGATGATCTTAGGCTTCCAATCGATTCGTCTCGTCCCATTTCCCACTTTCCTTACCCATGAGCAGGAAACGAGGCCGCGTCAGCATTGACCTCGACACCGGAAACACTGGACGACACCGCTCCACTGTCATCTCTCGAGGCATCTTCTTAACCGACGGCCTTCGCCAGCACCATAATCTCACCAGCGTCCCAGTCAAGAAGGCGCGCTTGGACCCCCTCAATGCCGGAGACGCCTTCGCAGGATGGAAGCCGATGCCTCAACAGCGTAGTACGGAGACTGAGACGGGTCCCAGCGAGACCGAGACGGGTACCACCAAGCGATACATATCTTCGGTCTGTTGTGCCTGTTGACGCGCTGTTTCCACTCTGACGGTCTGCAGACGAATCCCATGGCTCAATGGCGTCCGTTGAAGGGAATGTTCCTGGACGAGATTCTGCGGCATGAAGGACTTGGCAACGACCACGAGCATCCGACATGCGCCCATTGTCATCGCCAGCCTAGTCAACAGTCCCCCCTCAGGCTCTTCCGCTGCACTGACTGCGGACTCCATCTACAATGTTTGGAATGCTGTCTTTCCGCTCACCTTCGTTTCCCGCTGCATTCTCTAAAGGTCAGTAATGCCTGTTCTGGTGTGCTTCCGCTGACGCCGTTGCGTAGGAGTGGAACGGGACCTTTTGGGACCACGAAACGCTGGTCAATATCGGCCTCGTCTACCAGCTCGGGCACGGAGGCTTCCCTTGTCCCTTCCCTGATGTCGCAATACACAAAATGACGATAATCGACGCACCCATCATCCATACCGTCCAAATCCGATGCTGTAACTGTCCTCATTCACAAGAGGCCGACTTTGTTCGGCAACTCCTCCGTAACGCTTGGTACCCGGCGACCGTCCTCGAACCCGCGACCTGCGCCACCTTCCGAACGTTGCAGGCCTTCCGACTCTACAACGTTGTCGGGAATCTCAACGTCAGTGACTTTACAACGGCAATGGAGCGGATGACGACCAGCTTGGGGGTCGTAGGTCTTGTATCGATTCCGGTGGGTACCAGTTGTATCGTTCTTACTACTTGGCTCATTCGACTCTCCAGGCTCGCTCTCGTCAACTTCAGCGCATGTCCCGCCAATGGGCGCATCTAACTCGCCTCAAACGATCCGGTCGGGCCCACAATACTGCTACCATCGACGCTACACCACTCGGTGCATGCGCCGTGAACTGTTGGGCTTGTCCTCACGAAGGAAGAAACCTGCCGCCCAATTGGCGTACAGCCGAGCCCGAACTTCAGTGAATTCCATTGGCTTCGTTCGACATAACCGTTACTAACAATGATTCAGATTCCTCTATATGCTTATACTGGCCATCGACACCAACTTTCGCTTGAAGAATCGCATTCGCGCGAACGAAATCGACGACCTGGCGTTGGGTCCAGGCTGGGGGTATTGGGTCGAGCCTACTGGTTACCAAGAACACGTGAAGAAGTACGTGAACGAGAGCGATGTATGTCTTCTTTCTTCTGTACCGGTTAACAGCCGCTGACTTCACTATAGATGAGTACTTGTATCGCATTCGCAGCACTGCTTCAAAAGGATACTCGCATGACCACAGGTCTGCGAGTTTCGGGCGTCGGCGGCTGTGTCTGTGCTCGCCACGAGTGCATGCGACCCAACGGCCTCGGTGACTTGCAGAAGGGCGAACGGTATGCCTCTTGCAAAGCTTCGAGGACTTGACTGACACGTTTCGTATTCTTAGATACTGTAACATGGACTGGATACTCTTCTCGGCTATCATGACACTCACCCTCCTCTTCATCCTGATCTCCTACGACATCGCATGCCAGTGGAAAGTACACGTCGCCGACCGGATGACCCGCCTTCCCGCCCATATGCAACAGAACCTGGACGAAGTTACCCTCCAGTATGGCCTTCCCGTCTGGCATGCCGACTCTCACCGAGCCGACTGCCGCGACCAGAACAAGATAAGCTATCAGCCAGGTGCCGCCAAGACAGACGGGGAGGCCATCGAGCGTGTCTGGGCGGATCTCAATCCAGCCTCGTTCTCGACAAAGGAGATGGGCCTCGGCAGTCGGGCGGACATGATTGACGATCGCGTGGATAACCACAACTTTCTCAAGAACATGACCCTGGGTACGGTCGGACTGTCGCTCGCTCCATTACTTGCTTATCCCAGCCCGACAGGCTCGACCCTCCAACGACGGCTTCTCCTTGCTCGTGATGAGCTCAAGCACCAGGTTGATGCATTCAAAGCGGCGAGCGACGGCGTTGAGCCTTCGCTACAGAAAGTTTGGAAGAAGCAAATCCGCGACTGGGAAGCGGATAACAGCCAGCCGAACCCTTACGTGCTTCCTCACTCAGGTACAAATAAGCCTACTCCGCAAGATCGCCACGCTCACCTCCGCCTTTGTTAGGTTTTCCGACCGAATCCAAAATTCGAGTACAGCTACAGCAGGAAGAGCGAGAGCAGAACATCGACGGCCGGGCATCAATCGCTGGCAGTAGCGCGACGGCCTTCCTGTCAGCGGGTATCCAGATTCAAGATACACAGTAAGCCGTTACGCTACCCATAGTGTTGCCCTGATAATCGCTACCCAGATATCGCATCAAGGAGCAGCTCGCAGAGACGACCCTTCTCACTGCAGATCGACAAATCAAGATTCAAGAGTCTCGGGACGCGTTACTCCAAAAGATTGACCGTTTCCGGGTCCCGGGAGCTGCAGAGGGTCTACATGCCCGGCGCCGCCGCTGCCATGAGTACCCACGACGCTCAACGCGATAACGAGGCACCTCCGCCGGCCGTGGAGGATATCATGCTCTGGATGCCAAGCGATATGCCGCCGGGTCCCAACGGTTTCCATGGCTGCTTGCCGGAACTCCCCGTCCTTGAGGAGAAGCTCCGCGTGTCGCAGTGCGAGAACTCTCTCAGCCAGCTACGCTTCACGCTTCATGGGAAGCGATGGCTCATTGCTTATCGAAACGCCAACGTTGTCGGACAGGTGCAGTCAACCCGCGCCGCCAAGCTGCTTAGCAACGTTACAGCGCGTGGACTGCGTCTCGCTGAGCGATACCGGCGAGGCTTCACTGCCTTGTGCGGTCTTGGTAGCATCCACAAGCACGAGCGGCTGCTGGAGCTCAAGGCGGACGATATCCGTCTCGAGGTCGATCACGACCAGTCGGACCTCGATGCCAGCAAAAAACTCGCCATCGTTGGGGGCCGAGGCAATGCTCGACCAATTCGGAATATGCGTAACGTTGGCAGCTCAAGGCGTGTCATGTCGTGGATATGGACCGCTCCCGGCGCCTTCGACAACGAAGAGCAGCAACTTCATGAAAGTAAGTGCCTCGTTAGCTGTCGACCCAACCTGATCCTCTTACAGCGATGCGTGTCGAATGGGCCCGTGCCTTTGCACGCAAGAGTCGCTGGAGTGAAGAGGTGAAGCTGTTGGAGGAGGAGATGCGGCGGGTGTTACGCTACCTAAGCTGGGAGGCGGATTGGTGGAGGTCGCAGGCATCTCAGCGGCAAGGTATCGATGCGGCACTGTCGGGTGCATTGTTGGCGTATGCAAGCCAACGAGCCTCACAGAGCGAGTGTATAATGATGCACTTCCGTATCAAGTGGTGTGTGGGTGAGAGCCGTGCACTGGAAGAGATCGTCAGACTAGATAATATAGCAGAGCTGGAGCTGTTGTAGTTCTTGTGCGTTTGTCGTCAATGGACCTTCATATCACGGTGATTGAAAAGTCGCGAATTCCTCGAAGAAGTCGTGAACTGGTGTTAAGCAGGTCATGAACTGATGTTTGTAGGTCGTGAACTGATGTTTGTAGGTCGTGAACTGATGTTCGTAGGTCGTGAACTGATGTTAAGCAGGCATTTGCCCTCCTTCCTGTGGGCGTCTTGAGCTGAAATTTTCACAGGTTCCTCGATTTTCATGTCTCTGCCGCTGGAGAAATTTTCATTTTTTGCATGGGTATAAAATTCCTAGTTAATTTCAGCGATTTTTTGGAGACCCAAATTTTCTCAAGGGGTAGGGGAAGCATCTTCCCCATCTATGTAAATAAACCTAGGATTTTTGAAAAACATTTGAGCTCACAGGAACGTTGGAGGTGTCAGCTGGTGGTCGTGAACTGACAACGGACGACTGTAGTTCAGACCGATGGCAACTCTAGTTTCCTACTTGATTCACAACGACCACTCTCTACTTAATCTTCACCACCAGTTCACGTCAAGTTGGTGGCCGCTGGAACATCTTTGAGGCGCTTTTGCCACAAGCTTGCTAAACTCTTCGAATTAACTAGCGGCCTGGGACGACACTCAGTGCGTCAAACCTCGATTTATCGTCTTGAACTGACTAAACTCGTGTAGTACGGATCCTATGGGCCGAAAGGCGCTCCGGGAAGAGGAGCATAAGCAACGCATTCAACAGAAGCGTCAGCGTTACGAGGAGAAGTAGGCATTGCGAAGAGAGTACGCTGGGAGAGGCACTGACTATCCGACAGACACCGCGAAGAGCGACGAGTCAAGGCTCGCCTCCGCATGGCACAGTGCGAATACTATTGAAATTCAAGGCTGCTTCATTAATGCAAGTAGCAAGCGTGCAGAAATCAAAGCGTCAGACGCCGAGACCGTCGCTACGTATCGTGAACGGGACATCCTCGCCAGTAAAAATTACAGATTACGGTACGTGCCCGGCTCATCCACACGGTCGTGCTGCGGCTAATTCGAACGCAACAGCAACAAAGAGCGCGTGGCGTCCGCAGCCAAAGACAAACGCCGAAAGGCGCTCACCGGGGCTGCCAGACCGCCAAAGACACCACAGCACCCCAAGGAGGGACACACCGGTACTCAAGAACTGGCTACCGACACGCCCGCCAGTATCCCCACCTTCTATTCCAATGCACGTACTACAGTGATCCCAGGTGCCGCTGGCGCTGTACCTCTCTCTCCGACTCAAGAAATTCGGCCCAGTCTCGGAGCCCAATTACTCAAGACTCTCGACGTGGACAGGCGCAATAACACATCATCGACACTTTCGAAACCCCCCGAGCCAGCTATGCAGAAAGCGCGCGTAGGGAATGAATGGACGAACGAGCATCAGGATTTTGCTCGTATCAAGTGGAACTACGGGAATCGTCCAGAGTCTGAGGGTCCATGTAGCTTCGCTGGCTGCAATGAGGACTCTTGCCCTGGATGCGCGTGTGTTTGTCGCGGAACTGTCGTCTGGATTCAGCACTGGGGAGGACATCATCGCACACCACCTCGGGGTGCTTTATTCGGCTGAGCTCAGTCGGGATATGTACATGCAGGGTAACGAGAAATGAAAAATTGTTCGCTGAAATACGTATTACACCGACTACGAAGCGCGTTGGGAGTAAGAATGCGTCAAAGTGGCCACCTCGCCTCTCTCCACAGCACGGAGGAAATGGTCACGGGCGAACTGCGAGGTTCCATTATGAGAGTCGTGTGATGCGGCGGAGAGACCGAGGACGTTGAGCTGAGATTCCAAACTATGCGACAACGTTCAGCTGCTTCTCGCATGAAAACGGTACACGTACTATGAGCGATAAATTCCGGGCGTGATTCCTTTGTACACGAAGTACCACTTCCCATCTTCAATGCCCTCGTTCAGCGGATTGGCTTCGATGGGGACCATGTTATCTGGGGCGACAGTGAAGAGTGGAGGCGGGGTGGTCGATATCGGGGGCGACGCAGAACTACCATCCCGTCGAATGGTACGCGTCCAAGAGTGCGAGAGCGCAAAGGAGAATGCCGCAGTCGCTTGCTCGGGGCTGGGATATTTTCGGTGGAGCGCTCCTCGGACGCCATCGACTTGGAGTCTCGCTTGTTCCCTGTAGAGGCTCAGCAGAGGAACAATGAGTAGACGAGAACCCACCAACTGGTGTACACGCCGGGCTGCAGACCATGAAAGACTACCCAGTGATCTCCCGCTTTGCGGCCACGTCGTCGCTGAGGCGCATCGTCCACGCGCCACACACGAGCGCCGCGAACACCTTGCGTTGCATGGGAAGCTGAAGCCCAATGATTGACGCGGCCATTGAGTGTGGGGGAATGAACGAGGTACACGGGTGAGTTGGATGGAGGTGTCGAAGGACGAAGGGGAGTGGTCTGGGTAGAAGTTGCTGTATACGGAGGCGGAGAAGCTTCCCGGCGGCGGCGGTGAGGGGAGACCAACCCAAGGTTGAGCGCAGCCAAGCCTTGGGTCAAGGCGTCTGTCGAGCCGGGGGCTGGGGCGTCTGTCGAATCGGGGGCTGGGGCGTTTGGCGTCGGCATCGAATCGAGGGGCTGTACTGAGTGCTGCTCCCAAGCCAAAATTTCTTCAAGCCGTACCGCGTGGCGAACATAAGGAATCATGATTGAGAAATAAAGGGCAGAGATTAGAACAGATAGGCCGGCCCAGATGCAATCCAAGTGCAATCGATGGCCTGCAATAGCCGGTGAATCGCGTTCAGGCGCTTGTGACCTTCCAGAATAGGCTTGGCCCACTGCTGGCCCGTCTGTGGGGCAAGGAATCATGGAAACGCGTACGCGCGTATCTGTTGTCGGAACAGGTTCCGAGCACAGCTGACGAGGCAGAGGTTGATTGTAATTGCGTCCGCGGGTTCGTTGACAAGATCGAAGGCCTAGGGACGCCATATGGATCGAGAATCAGAGTTTCACATCAAGGATAGTGAGTGTGCGAAGGAAGGAGAGTTAGACCATGTGTCATGATTGATGTGCCCGTAAAAGGAAGGTTTGGCAACCCAAATGGGGCTGCTGGCGGTAAACGCACCAAAAAACACAGAATTGCACCGGCGCAATCGACGTGTTAAAGCGCGTTATCATTGAGACATCAACTACAGGATCCGATACTACACGAGGACGTTTCGAGGGTATTACACGATGATCGCAACACGTCCCAGGGTCAAGAGCTCGTTAAACTGGGTGAGTGCCGCACCCTGCGACGAGAAAGACTTCATCTGATTGTCGGTCGCGCCTGTAACCGCCCCAAGGGCAAGGTCGTTGATGGGGGTAATCCCGACGTAGCGACCGCGCGTGATAGAGTACCAGCGAGTGTCGGAATCTCCGATACCGGCTTCGGAGGCAGGGCCAAGGGGGGCGGCGGGAACAACATGGTAGAGGGCTCCAACGTGCCAAGGACCTGCAAAGCGAAAGGGCATGCTGGGGATGGCCGGAAGGGAGTTGTTCGCCTGAGTCGCGTCCGCTTGAGGGGCATTGACAACGCGAGCCGTTGCTGCACGGGCAGCAGCAGTGGCAGAATCTGAAATAGACCCGCGCTGAGATGAGGAGCTGAAAATTGCATGAGACACACCATCCTGAGCCGTCATCACGGCAGCCACCATACTTTCGAAATCCACGAGAGACTGAGCTGAAAGAGCAAGAGAGAGAGTCAGAAAGACGGGAGATATCCTGGAGAGAGGTAACTGGCATACCGTCGAGGCTGCAGGACTGCAGAACGGCAGCGAGACTGGCACCTGTGAAAACAATGAGCAGAAGTTAAGACTCGCGCGCAGCAACGCACCAGGCGATGCCGCCATGACGCCGAGGAGTTGTTGGAGATCAGCCAGGTTGACTGCGACTGCAGGAGGTGCATTTCCTGCAGAGACGCGAGGGTTGTTGGTCATGGTGGGTGGAGGAAAGAAGTGCTGCGGTAAACAAGTACAAAGCGACCGCTTTATAAGGGGACGACAAAACTGGGCTGATCGCTTCGGATTTGGGGACAAAATGTGAATCGGCTGGGCTGATCGCTTCGGATTTGGGGACAGAATGTGAATCGGCCGCACGAAGGTGAAATATTCGCAGTAAACAGAACAGATGGGGCAAGCAACCCAGCCGCGTGGTAGTATCGCCCGGTGAATCGTGATGCTTCAAACTAGAGGTCTGATATTAGAGGTCCGCGTAGCCGTTTCCTGGCTGAATATTAGAACGGACGCAACCGGAGATACTCCCTGAGTCCTTTTATATTTGAATCTGTGTCGACTTTGGCACCTTTTCCCTCTTGCATCCCGTTGTCGAGCTCGCGTCTTGCCTGTATATCCTTGTTCGCGGAGCTCATCGAGTGAAAGGTAGAAGCCCCCCAGTTCTGCATCCACGAACCATATTAAAAGCTCCTTTAGCCTACCATGGTCGCCATCAAGCGTCCCAAGCCTCGAATCCCCAAAAGCGACCGCAAAAACCTCCGCCTGTGGGCAGAAGGTGCTCGCGAGTCAATCCTGCGGCCTTTCCTGGCGGACTACAGTGCTGCCTTGGATCATGGACTTGTACCAGAACGCGCTCTTCTTCGTAACATTTTGCGCGTGTATTTTGGCAAGGTCCACTGGTCGACTAAGGACGACGAGGAGCCTACGTTGATGGAATGGGACCCTAACGCCAGTATGACTGTCGAGAATCTGAGCCCAGAGCTCCAGTCGGAAAAGGATCGAAGAATTGCGACACTCAGTGATGTGGGCCCAGTCAGAATTCTGCACGTGTTCTTGCTGACGAATCAACTTTTCTCAGCGAATTCGTCGATGGTTTCGGTATCGAGTCCAATCCCGCAACCGCTTCCGCCGCACCTGGATCCGTAATCCAGCGAAGGACCCATTCGCTCGTTGGCTCCTCAACCTCTCCGGCCTGTCCAAAGCCAAAAAGCGCCTGCAGCCGTGGCAGCAGTTCATGACGGAGCAGTTACCGCTCCTTCAGCCCGTCATCCGCAGCCAGTGGGCCACGACGCAGCTCGCTGACCCGGCTCTATGAGACAAAGAACCAGACGCCGGTTTTCGGGGCAAAGTGGTGCAGGGGCTCTTCGCCAAGTTGTCGGACGACCAGCGGAACGAGTACCAGGCTCGCGCCAAGGCGGTAGCAGATGCTGCCAAGGAGGAACATGAGCGGAAGTTGCATGCACCACCCGACACCTCACCTCAGGCTCGCCACGAGTACGTCGTTTTCATTCCGGGCACTGAGCTCGATACTGACTCATTTTTGCAGTGCCTTGAGCCGTCTTGTCGGCTTCATCGGGCCCGTTCTTCAAGAGATCCACAATGTTACTGGGTGCCATTCTACGCTCCTTGTTGGGGGGCCTCAACCTGAGTTTGGTGGAGATATCAGCGTCCGACAGTGCGTCTATCATTCTTGTGTCGTTTCCTGTGCTTATACACTTGCTACTAGCATCTCGTTTGGCCGTAACCTCACTGCGTCGGCACATCACTGGGCCCAATGGGACAAGGAACGCTTCAAGGGCGTGCTGGCCTTCTTCGTCGAGTATCTGCAAACTGCCTATAGTACGTTGACCATTTGCGTCCTCCTTCTCTGTGATGTTAATATCACCCGTAGCCCCAGAAGACTGTACCTCAGCCGCGCTAGATACTGACGAAAGTAACTTCGACCCCACCGATCTGCCTCCTCCTCGTGCCGTTGGAACGGCTGAAGGATCTACCTGGCGCCCAACCGCAGCCGATTTTGCAGACCCGTTATCATCTGACGGCGAGGATTCCGACAGCGATGGCGAGGGCGATGGCAGCGACGACGGCATACAGGAGCGCGGACCTCGGACCAACAAAGCTGGACCAACTGGGCGTCAACGATCCTCGGCTTTGGGGACTTCAAACAAATCCAAGCGCCGCGCCGTACCTGCTGGAGCGGCTGCCATTCACTCCGAAGTTCTTCGCAGCTCGTTACCCTTGGCGTTTACGTCCCCGGCTGGTCCACCACCTTTCATGGGCGATATCTCGTTCCTCCCTCAGCATATGCATCGGCTCGACATCGCTCAACCGCAATACACCCGCGCTCAGTCATTGCCATACGCCCAGTCATCGCCATACGCTCAGCATTCACCATACGCTCAGCAGCCGCAGTTCCTGCCCCAGTTCGCTCAGCAGCCACAGTTCCCGCCCCAGTTCGCTCAGCAGCCGCAGTTCCCGCCCCAGTTCGCTCAGCAGCCGCAGTTCACTTAGCAGCCGCAGTTCGCTCAGCAGCCGCAGCTTGATTCGCAAGCGTGGATGGACACGCAATGGCTCAACGCCATGACGACGTCTCATCCTCAATCTGCCTTCACGACCCCAGTTCGTTCAGCGCCATCGTCCATTCCGTCTCGAACCCAACGCGACCCATTCGGGCCTGTCCATACTCCAAGCTCGACCCAGACTACTAGAACGCTCTTTGGACCGACGAGCGCAGGTCGAGCTCATGTCGAGCTCAACCCTGGGCCAGCTGTATTGCCTCTCGCTCCGCCGATCATGAACACCCCAACGCGTCTCCCTGCGACAGCTGGACTGAGCGTCAATCCTTTCGTCGCTTTCCCGATGAGCACCGCATTGCCCTCCGGCCCGACAACCCCCGGGACGACCCATGGTGTCGCACAGTTCCGGGTTGCCAACTACGTCCACCAAGCGGTACCCGATGCTTCACGCCCATTGCAATGGTTACCGCCAGCAACCCCGGTGGCGTCGCAGCCGTCAACCCCGTCACCCATTCGTTTGCTACCTTCGCTCATTGGACCGGCCATGGCGCTAACTGCAACGACCGCAAATTCGGGGTCCTCTCAAATACCGCCATCTACCCAGGCCTCGCCCAATCCACCCGCTACACAGCAGACGGCGGCTCTGCCACTTGGTTTAACTCCTCCGGATTCGGCTGCTACGGTGGTAGATGTGGCTGGCCCTCGTACCCGCCGCGCAGCCCAGGCACCATTGGCCCTAACTCCTTGTCCCGAAGACGCTGCCGTATGGTTCACCGACTACTACAAGCGACTCACCAAAAGAGATCTCGGCCACCTCTTCATTGCCATCCTCAACGCCTGGATCCGCGTCGAGGTCGCATCACTCTTCAAAGTCGGTCCTCCAATCCCCATTGCCGGTCGCCCAACCCAGGTGGCCACTTGGCTTCATGCGAAGAGGTCGGCCGCTCCTAAAGTCACCCCGTCAAAGTTGTCCGGTTTCATCGAGTCCTTGACGAATTGGTGGGATAGCATGCAGCCTTCGTGGCGGCAAAGGGCATCGAATGGAAGCTGGCGCATCGGGGGTTCCTATGGCGGCTATGGACAGCAATGGGGGGAGCTTTTTACCTGGGGTCCGGACGGTATCGTCGGCGTCGTCGCTGGGCTATACATTTTGGGTTGCGCGCTTGAGGATGCGGGACAGGCCGAGTTGAAGCTCAAGTGGCAGCAGCTTGCGATGGATATGGCTTGGATCTTCGAGGGTATGGCGGCATATTACGCAAAGTGGGACAAGAAGGGGGCGAAGACGAATGGGACCTGGTAGACACGGAAACGCACTACCTCTACGCTTTCTCTGGCTACGTTCTCTTATCTCTCTACATTCTTCCTACATGTTCTTATTAGGTTTCGGTTCTTATGGCACTTTAATTTAAAGCTGAGACTTGCACTGTATAGCGACTCAAAGACTCCAATAATGAGGCAAACACTTGTACAACACATTTGCCAAACCTTTCTTCTCTAGAAAGTTTCAAATGGGTAATGCGTCGACAGCCTTTTCCTTTTTTCTTAAAAACAAAATCGCAGCTGTGGTTTGCAAAGCCAAGATACAGAGGCGCTGGCTTAACGCTGTCCGGTGCTACCAGCACAGCTAGTATATGCGTGCCATTCACGATACGATGCGGCCCGCCCCCCCCCCCCCCCCGACGCCCGACCCCGACGAGCACGTGGGATATCCCCAGTGGTTAATCAGATCACGCATACGCCAAAATACCATTTTCGCCATCCTTTTGCCATATTAGGTGGCTTTTCGCCCAATTTTTCACTCCTCGGTGCAAAACAGAGAACAGTGAGTTCCGATCCATAAACGGGTCTAATAAAGCTGAAATCTGCACATACGAAGTCCCAGGACGATGCCGCCTTATTTAATGGCCTCCCGCCTCCCGCTGCCCGCCGACTGAGCACCACGTGCACCCCGCCCCGCCCGACCCGACCCCGACGAGCACGTGGGATATCCCAGGGGTTAATCAAATCACGCATACGCCAAAATGTATTTTGGCCATCCTTTTACCATATTAGGTGGCTTTTCGCCCAATTTTTCACTCCTCGGTGCAAAACAGAGAACAGTGAATTCCGATCCGTAAACGGGTCCAATAAAGCTGAAATCTGCACATACGAAGGCTCAGGACCATGCCGCCTTATTTAATGGCCTCCCGCCGCCCACCGACTGATCAGCACGTGCATCCCGCCCCGACCCCGACCCGACCCCGACGAGCACGTGGGATATCCCCAGGGATTAATCAGATTACGCCGAATGATATTTTCGCCATTCTTCTGCCATATTAGGTGGCTTTTCACCCAATCTTTCACTCCTCGCTGCAAAACAGAAAACAGTGAATTTTGATCTCTACACTGGGCCAATGAAGCTGAGGTTTGCACGTCTAAGGTTCCAGGACGAGGCCGCTCCGGCTGATAGCTGTGCGCCGCTCGCCGCCCTACAAGCACGTGCAGCCCGCCCCGACGCACCCGACAGGCGCGTGAAGTATCCCCGAATGTAGTATGTGACCTGTGACGAAGGAATATTATTGCCGACCATGGTGACCCCCCCCCCCCCCCCCCTCTCTGATGCTCTCACGCTCTCAATATGGGCAACCAGCGCGCGCGTAGAACATCCCAATGAAGCAGGCGGTCCAACCCCAAACAGGCAGGTCACCGTTGCCACCGCTAGCAAATGCCTTGTTCGCAGTGTGATGGTGCGAGGCAATTGCCATCTTTCATAGTCTAATCACTAACGCTTCGGCTCGATCGCTTCAGCAGAAATGACGCCGTCACGGTCAACTGCGACGACCCCGAGATCGGATGGGTTGGTATTATTGCGATCAACTGCACCCCCATCACTTCTTGAGCGATGTGGGGATCACGGATAAACACCGGCACCTGGTCAACTCGCAACGGACGTTGAACTCCTCACGAATTTTGTATTTGCCTTGTATGATTGTACGACTGCCCGAGATTGATTTGAATGTTTCATTTGTTTGCCTTGAGAGAATTGAGTTCCAAGAGTCAGATTGCCTAATGCGGAACCGGGCGTTGTGCTATTTACTCTTGTTTGACATCACGGCTGGCGGGTCACGACTGTCACTTCCTCCAACGCGCCCTTCCTCGACGCGCACATGTCGTTCTTCGGCCAGCCCGCGCAACCCCAACAACAACAGCAGACCGGGAGCGGTCTCTTTGGGTCCTCATCCACCCCCCTTTTCGGCCAGCCGCAACCCCAGCCGCAGCCGCAGCCTCAGCCGCAGGCCCAGCAAAACCTGTTTGGCCAGCCAGCTCAGCAGCAGCCACAGCAGCAGTCGACGTTATTCGGCAACACTGCCAATCCGAATACGGGCGGAGGACTCTTTGGCGGTGGTGGTGGAACGACGGGAGGAACGAGTCTGTTTGGAGCGTCCCAACAGCAGCAGCAACAACAACAACCAGCAGCGGGTGGCGGGCTCTTTGGGAACACACAGCAGCAACAGCAGCAGCAACCCGCGACCAGTGGTCTCTTTGGAAATACACAACAAGGAAGTGGGCTCTTTGGGAACACGCAAACCCAGCAGCAGCAGCCAGCCACCGGGAACTTCTTTGGCCAGCAACCAGCGGCGGGAGCGAGCTCTGGAGGGCTTTTCGGAGGGTCGAATGCGGCGGGCGGGATGTTTGGCGCGGCGAGACCATTGGGAGCGGGGTTGACGCCGACGCTTCCTGCGCTGAATACGAGCGGCAGTGGGCTCTTTGGGCAGTCGACGACCAACCTCTTTGGCCAGCCCACCCAACAGTCGAAACCCCTCTTTGGCCAATCGCCGCAACCCCAGCAACAACAACAACAACAACAAGCGCAAAACCCACTCGGCGTATCGACCCTCTCCACGAGCGCATTGCGTACCCCGGCTCCCGCCCAAACACAGGCCGACGCCCAGACCCAGTTTGCACGGCTGAATGCGCTCATCGAGGGCATCGCGAATGCGTGGAATGCAGGCTCGCCACAGTGTCGTTTCCAGGTGCGTTTTTTTTCTCGGTCTTTTTACTAGTGCTAGCAAACTGACATGGTCTGAAGTACATCTTCTACAATCAGGTGAACCCACAACAGGTTAGCCTATACGGACGGCCGCCGAATATGAGCGAGGCGTTATGGACGAAAGCTGTGAGGGACAATCCAGACCCGACAAAGTGCGTGTTTGGTTTTTTGGGGCTGGCTCAGACGACTCACTTGCATGCTACAGCCTTGTACCCAGCGTCGCTATTGGCTTTGAGGACCTCCGACAGCGACTCGACGGACAGACGGCGCAGGCCGGGGACCAGGTCTCGAAACTCAATGTCCGTCCTCCCTCACCCACTATCTGGACTCGCTCACTGACTACTACTCACAGGAACTCAAATCCCGCATCGCCGACCTCTCAACCCACCAATCAGCCAACCACACGCGCGCCACACGGCTCGCAGCGACCCACCTCCAGCTGTACCACCGCGTCCTCCTGCTCACTGCCCACCTGCATCTGCTCATTCCCGCCGTACGAGGCGGCGCTGTAAGGATTGAGGAGGAGGAGATGCGCGGGGGGTTGGAGGAGTTGAGGTCCGAGGTCGGTGCGGGGTCGGGATCGGCAAAGGGTAGTGCGGGGAGGATACGCAGCAAGATTGCGGAGCTGTGGGCGCTCGTTGGGGCGTTGACGGCGGCGAGGGATGCGTCGTCGTCGTCGTCTAATTCGGGCCAGGGAGAGTGGAAGGTCGTCGATGAGGATGGGTTGGCGAGGATTGCCCAGGTATGCATGCCTCCTTCCTTCCTTTTCCTTCCTTTCCCTTCCTTCCTTCCTATCCCCTGCCTTCATACCCGTACAACCCCCCCACTAACCCACACATACACAGATCCTATCCGAACAACAAGCGGGCCTAGTCCACCTGACCAAAATACTACAAAAGGACCTCAAGGATCTGTCCGTCGTTCTCGGGAAGAGCAGAACGGAAGACGGGGAGGAAGGGCAGGGGGCGGATATGTGGAGGAGTATGCGCTCGGGGGCGGGGGCGGGGGCGGGGAGGTAGTGGGTTGGTTGGGGAGGGAAGGGAAGGGAAGCTTAAGGGAGCGTCCGTTTTGAGGGGCAGGGAGATGGTCGTTGGTTTAACAACGTGTATTTGGGATGCTGGCGCCGGGAAACTATTCCATCGAGGATGCGTGATGATACAAAGAGCTACATACTCGACTATGAGCGAACCAGTAAATTATAAACTCGACTGAATGTACATCGACCGAAAAGAAAGAAATAACTCGAGATTGACCGGTCGCGCGAGTACTTAGTACCCCTCATAGTTAGACCGATACTAGTACGCACTCCAGTCGCCGGCGGTCGGGCTGCGAGCGGGGAACGGGTCAGGAAGGGACACCGATGGCGTATTACGCGTCAAGGCAGAACTGGCCCCGCGATTCGTGTGGATAGGCATCGTCGTTCGCAAGGCCGTCGTGGGCGGAGGAACCCTCATCGCAAGGTCAAGGTCAAGGTCAGCGTCGAATCTCGAGGTCGCAGAGTCACGGTCCGGTAGCTGATTCGCGATCGGTCCAGGTGTACGATTCACATTGCCAGTGCCAGTGCCTACATGCCAGTATTCGGATTCAAACGCAGGAAACGGAGTGGGAGTGGGGACGGGACCAGCCCGGGGTATCGACATGGACACGTCGGCGAGCATATGTAGGGCATTGGTGTATCCGGGGCGTTGTTGCGAGGACATGGACATGGAAGGAGCGCCGGATCTCGCATAGTAGGAAGATGGCGCGCCATGGACATGGACGGTATAACCGGAAGACTGGGAGGGCACTGGGTGCGAGCTCGAGTAGGGTGGTCGGTTTTCGACTTTCCGAAGGGAAGAAGAGCCAGGGTCAGGCCCGGAATACGCGCTGGAGGCGACGGAGGACGATCGGGACGACAACACTGGCATGTCTGATGCCAGTGTTTCGATTTTCACCGCCGACCTTGCACGCGACTTTCGCAATCGCGGAGGGTTATAATTATGGTGGTTCTTTCTGTGCCGATTGAGACACGAGTGGTCCGATGCGGTGTACGAGCATTCGCTGCACTGGTGAGGCTTTTCTCCGGTACTTCATTATCGAATCAGCTCAGTACTAGTACGCAACCAAGTCCTCGACTCACTGTTTGGCCCGAATATGGGTCGCCAAATTCGACGCTTGCAACGTTTTGAAGGGACATTCGGCGTAGGGACAGTGGACCTTCCTAACCACACAAGGGTCAGCATCGCATGGAAACAAAACCACACTCGGACGCACTTGGCCTCACGCTCCTCGGAAGTGAGATGCTGCACCGAGTGGCGCTTGAGATCCTGGTCGCGCGGAAAGCTCCACGGGCAGCCGTCTACGGGGCACGGAAACTGCAGTTCCTCGTCTGGTGGAACTTTGCTCGCCGTGCCACCCTGTATACGTAAAAAAACGCTGGTCAGAATCCGAGTCGGGGGGACGGGAAAGGGGAAGAAACGAACGTAAGGCGACGCATACCTAGGTTGGTTTGCGGGTTTGGGTGCAGGTGGCATGGCTTTTGGTTTGGTTTGGGGGGGATGGAGTGGAGGAGACTCACCAAGCACCCGAACGCACGATTTTTATACTCGAGGCGCGGGACAGGAAACAATGGCCCAAGTCCGAGCACTTACCCGTTGGGGAAAACGGGCATGATGAGTGGGTGGCATCCGGTGCTTGGACGATTGGACAAAGACGAGTGCTTGGACATGGGCATGAAAAAAGTTGATGATCTGATCGCTCACACGCTCGATGGCTTTGCGAAAACTCTCATGGCTGCGCACTCACCCTGCACTCTTGGACTTCAGACGAATCGCCTGGCTACGCGTCCACGACGATGCCTCTCGAAATTTCCTTGGCTTTAATCTTTAAGCTTCCCCGACTGGCCATTTCCCGCCTTTAAACAGTCACGGTCAAGTACTCGTGCGCTACTTACTATCCGCAGCTGCTCCCTCCAAAATTCAAATTCTCTTCGCTGAGCTCTGAGGCTTGAAGTTCGCACTCCCTGGGCCTTGTATATACAATTCAGGTACCAAAACCCCGGGTGTGGTCTTTTCCAATATGCGAACTAGTTTTGATATGCCAGTGCTCTGCCAAACCTCGTCTCAATGCAAACACACGAAATAACAGAATAGGCATTCGAATCAATCTCGGTCAATCGTTACAATCATACAATTACAAGGCGAACGACAAAGTCCGTTGCGAGGTAGCCGGGTGCCGGGGCGTGTCCTTGATCTTCACCAATCCCAACATCGCTCAAGCGGTGATGGGGATGCAGTTGATTGCGATGAGCCCAGCCCATTCCTTCTCGGGGGCATCGCAGTTGACGGTGGTGCTGCCGCTGAGGCGATATGAGAGAAAGCACAGAGAAGAGAAACAGGAAACTCACCAGTTGTTACCGAGGAGGGTGATGGGCGAGCAGCTGAGACCGACGGGGACGTCAAGGCCGGTGAGGTCGAGGCCAACGAGCGCCGCAACGGCGGAGGCAGCGGTGCTGGAGGAGGGCACGACACTGCTGCAGCACTGGGGCGAGGTCGGGGGCGTGACCGGGGGAGGAGGAGAGCCGTTAGGCATGGCGGCAGCAAGGGTCTGCAAAATGGGTTCTCGGTGAGTACTAGCAGTTGAGTATAGAAAGAGGGCTTACAGCAATAGCGAAGAGGGCAGCGAGCTTAGAGAACATGTTTGTTAGAGGCTTTACTTGAACTGGTGGTTTGTTCGAGTGAGGTTAGAGAACGAACGAGGGCTCGCTTTTATACTCTCTCGCTTGGGCCTCTTTCCGTGTTTGGTTCACTCTATAATCTGCTGCAGATGACGACGAGATATACGCACAGGAACATGAACCGCCTCGAGGTGGAGCCAGTGGAGCGCTCGTTGAATTGCAGAACCCGACACGGAGGCATGCGTGAATGCGAAAACGGAAGCGAAACTCGCATGCATATCCATGTAAGTGTTCGGAAGGGACCAAAATGCGATGTTCGAGTGGAGTATGTCGTACGTTGAATGATCTTCGCTCTATTTTCATAGAATCGCAGTTGACAGCTGGAATGCACGACGCAATGCTGGGAAGCCGGTCTTGGGACTCTTGGAAATTCGGATGAACCACTGCAGCAACGGTTGAACCGAAGATGCTTCCTTTTAATGCAGAGTCTCAACATCGAACACTCCTGAAGTTCGACCACAGATTCGCTGGAACTTAACGTCTAATTGGATTGCGCGTGTTCCGTTTTGGTTCCGTTCTTCAAGTTCAAACTCTGGCGTCTGCTTCAGCGAGCATTGCGTGGAGTGGGGCTGCAACCCATGATCTCTGACCATCTGCTTCGCGCGTCGCGATATTACACCGCCAACTGTCCACCTGCGCACTTTGAGCGGCCTCAACCCAAATACGCAATTGACGTCGCTAACCGCGGAGTCACCCCACGTCATTGATATCTGTGCTGGTTCAACTCCAGAGAAACATTCTCCTGGCCGCCCGTTCACGGCTGGAAACAGCGTCGTCCACAAGTTTACAAACAAGTTGAACAAATTCAACGACCCGAAATCGGCCGAAACACAATTGATCCGAATACGGCCTATATGTAAGAGTCACATCACGCTCGCGTCTTGCCTCCGTCCCTCATGAAGTCATCCATATCCGACAATAGAACCCAGTCTCGCTTGACATACGCCATCTCGCCGGTGTTCTACCATTCTGGCCTAGCTGTGCCTCCCGCCTCGAACAACGCACGGCTCCGCTTTTTCGATCGAGCTCCGTGGTATCGCCAATGTTGCGCCAATGCCTCGAATTCTCCCTCCTTGACATCTTGGTTAGATGCTTGCTCTCTGGCTCCGCAATCCGCATGTCGGTCTACCTTGATGCTCCTCCGAAAATGCCTCCCCGAGTTTCTTCACCTGGTCTTTATTCTTCAACTTCAATTTAAGTTCGGACCCGCGGGGACGAAGTCCACACACTGCCAGATGGGCTTATCCTTGACGTGCTCCACAATACCATCGGTTCCGGAACCCTGGTATGGGAAGTTTCGCAGACTAGCATGAATGCGTGCCAACAGATAGACAGATAGCCCTGGTCTCTCGTCTGCGACTGTTTTCTCTCGTAGTTCTCTCGTCTTCTCTGCATATATCACGTCGCAAGCTCCACCGCCCCACCCGCCACATAAGTATCTCTTCGTATCTCTGCACTCTCCTTCGTCAGACAATGCGTCATGATCATTGCAACATCGTGCCTGACCCGGCTACAACCTGGCCATGCCCTTCACGAACACAACAACCTCTTTCATGTTCAAGTTTAGAACCTAACAGCTTTCTCCTTCTCCCTGCCTTGGCCCTGTAAACGCACATCTTGTGGTCCCCGATTAAGTTCACCGTCGGCTTGCCATCGCGTCAGCAAGACAGACATTGAGCTTATACCTTCCTAGGCCTGTGCTTCGCCTGGTCTACATTCACGAGCCATTCTATTGTGTAAGTTTCCTCCCTACCTCTTTGTCCTTGACCACGCATTCGCTCTAATCCTTTCCTCGGGTGCTGGAAACTGACGGTGGACGCATAACAACCCGAACCGAGCTCGCCTTTCAAACAAAAGCAACCCCATTTCTCGAGCAGTCGCAGGTAAGTAATGCCGCGAGCTGGCGGGTTCCTTCTGTAATTCGCTTAAATAGTCAGTGGGTTCTTGGACTCACGTTGACGCGATATATAGGTGTGTATCTGATTTCACGGTTCGATTCTTGCAATCTACACAAAGGTAGCGGGGAATGTAAGTATATGTACACAAGATGATCTCAAGCAACTAATCTACTCCTTGAATATGCTTCTAGACGGAGCGCTAGCCGAAGGAATCCGCACGAAAAGGGCTGCGTAGCCGTCAACACTGTGCTCGTAGGAGTCGTAGGAGTCCCCGCTAAAATACGTCGTTTCCACGGAATTGTGGTACGTCTGACGCGTAACCCAATAAAGCCCTTGCGTCGGAGTTCGCGGTCTGTAAAAACCATACAAGTTATCCTCGTCGTCTGAATCTTCATCGTAATCCAATCCCTCGTCAGAGTCTGACTTGAACTTCGAGGGCTTTTCGGAGCTTTTCTTGGCGTGCGCTATCACAGAGATCGTGTCAGACCCATCTCCGCAGACCATTTTGTACACATCGCCCTGTCTTTCAAGCTTAGCATCGACTCCGCCCTCCTCCGGGTCGACGTCGCGAATCCACGGGGCCTTGTCCATCAGCACCACCCTCTTGAGTGCCTTAAACCTCTCCGGAAGCATTACGGCGTGATTGAGGTCGTACACAAGGCGAATACATGGGGTAAGCCCGAGACGCATGGCAGAGCTTTTCAAGCGCGCGTCGGAGCCTTTGAGGAGCGCGATGTCGATCGGGCTGGTGCGCGACATGGGGTACTTGTTCTGGAGGCCGAAACCAAGGAGGCCGCCGGCGGGAAACCAAGCGGGGTTGGCGAGCAGCGCACGGAACGCCGTCTCGCATGCACGGTCGGGACCATCGGTGAGGCGTATGGTGTTCGGAGCGTCAGCGCGTGTCGAGTTTTTGGAAAGGAACAGGTTGTAGGTGAGAGTGACGCGGTAGCCAGAGACGACTGGTTCGACGGTGTGGGTCACGTCGCTGAAGAAAGCAATGTATGCAACGGCGGGCGGCGCGTTCTCAGTAGAGCTCTGGTGTCGTTTCAATTCGCTGCCCGAGTCGAAAGTCCATTTCTTTTCGCCGTGATTCAGCGTGAGTGCGCCACCTTGGTGTTGAGTGGGGAGTACAACAACAAGCGAGCCAATCATGTTTTTCGCGCGCGGAGTATCCTTGTGAGCCTTGAAAAACGAACCTGGACCTATTTCAGACGTTCAATTTGAATCTAGAAAGCTTGTATGAAGTGATACACGCACCGTAGACGTTCAGCTTGTAAATCTCAGCACGAACGATCTGACCGCCTTTGTTCTTCTTGCCGTCCTGACCGACAAGCAGGTCAGGTGTGATTTGGTCGACGAGCCCACAGGCCAGAACATCCAGTCGGGTCCCAAAATTTTCGACTTCAAGCTTTCCTGCCTTACGATACGTCTCATCCAGCACGTCGCCGTGGTTGTTCCCGAACGTCGCTTTCTCACATGCTGCGGCGAGCTGTTTGACTTGCTCTTCAGTCGTAGGGGAAGCCAAATCGATGTATCTAACGGGGTTATGTATGAGCCGTTTTTCTTTTGCCAGGCGAAACACCTACCCGCTGGCGCCGTCGGTGTGGGTGTTGAAATAGAGTCCAAGGTCTTCTTTTTGGACTGTATGGATGCCGCATGTGTATGGCGCGGATGCATTCAAAGACGTTCGCAAGATATCGAGCTGGTCGTCGACGGACATGGAGGTAAATTTTAAGAAGCGTCACAGCTGCTTCGAATTCTTCTTTTGGCCATTGTTTGCGCGTTTGTTGATTTCCGTCGCTCTTGCACGCATCAACCAAGCATATCAGTCACTGATCCGTGACACTGGCACGCCTTCTCTCTCTGCTTTCCTGAGTCCTCGATGGTCCCGTCGCGTCTGGGCTCCCCAGGAATCACATATACCCACTGGAACGGACCATCCACATTAGCAGCCTTCGCCTCAACTCGGTGCGTTCAAGGACGACAAATATTTATGCTGTTCTTGGGCTACTGCAACGTGCTTAGACGCAGCGCAGCTCAACATATCTGTGGACTCGGTGGAGAAACCGTGCACCCATGCTGAGTACTATCCCCAGCATCTATGGCCAGCCATCGATCGTCTTGTGTCCTTTTTGAGCTGCTCGGCGGTTCGAATTCATCCCTCGGACAACCGCTGTGTTTCGTCATCCTCCTGCGCACTTGGATTCAAATTCTACGGCGCTGCCAAGCATCGCACGGAGCCTAGATAAAACCACTCGTGTGACGTCGTCAAGGAACAACCTGACTTTACTACCGCGACGACCTGGCTGCAAGTTGACCGGAGGTCTTCGATTAGGAGTGCTGCGGAGCTCATCCATATGCACGAAGCCCCAAATATTGTTCGCCTCGCTCAGGGCTGGTCTACGTGGATGCCTCTGCTTCCGGCACTTATCACTCCCACGCGTTGGGCCCCAACGACGTCACGCGTTCAGCCCAACGACGCCTGCAAACTCGTCGCAAAGGTAAGAGCATTTACATAACCCACCTTAGTTACCAGTTCCCTCATCCACGCGGTTCAGCAGGATGTCCAAGAAGAACTTGCTGCACTTCAAGTTTCCTCGCATTTCGCGCCTGCTTCGACACCTTCTGAGGCGGCACTAACAGCTACCTGGTCCATATCTGCATACCCACCGGCTCATTCATCTATTGGAAAGCAAAACGATATAGTGGTGCAAATCTGGGTCCGAATTTCAGCCCTGATCAGCACGCATGGTTGAATTTGGTAACGAGAGCGTGCAAGCGGAGCTGCGGGGGTATAAAAAGAAGTGAGAAAAGACCCCTTCGTCATTCCACTCGCTCCCTCACCCACCACAGACTCATACGCCAAATCTACCGCGATGATCTCCCTCTCGCTCATTTCTCTCGCCGCCGCGTCCGTTGCCACTGCCCGCACATTCACCGTCAAGAACAGCTGCTCTTATACCGTTTGGTACGTGTAATCCTGTTTTCTCTCTCTCTCTTATCGCTCACCCTGTCCAGGCCCGCAATCTTCACCGATCTCAACGCCGGCAGCGCTCTCCCAGATCAGCCTACTGGGTCGTCTGATAACTTCTCACATCGCGCTTGTTTCTGACTACTCTCTAGATGGGAAGCCGCTCCAGGCTCTTCCGTCTCATTCAACGTTCCAGACAACTGGACCGCCGGGCGCATCTGGGTGCGCATAGTTCTCCTGCCAACCTTTGGTTCGCGACTAATCCCATCCAGGGCCGCACAGAATGCGACTTCTCCACCAACCCCGGACCCAATTCGTGCGCGACTGGTGGTTGTAATGGTGGCCTGCTGTGCGATCCTCACTCAGGCACTGTGAGCTCCAGTTCTAATACCGTCGTCTTTATTTCTTATCGCACGATTTAGGGCGTTCCTCCAGCTACCGTTGCCGAGTGGACCCTCGCGGGCGGCGGGACGACGGACAATTACGATGTGTCTCTCGTCGATGGGTTCAACATCCCCGTGGAAGTTACCAACAACGTCGGCTGCGACGTTCCATCGTGCCCCGTCGACTTGAATCCCAACTGTACGTCTCTTGACTACCCGTGTTACGACAGCGCTCATTTTTTCACTAGGCCCATCCGAGTTGCAACACCACGATGCAAGCGGGAACATCGCAGGATGCCTCAGCGCCTGCGCCGCGAACGTCGATGGTAACCCTGGTACGTTTCTTCTCCCTCCATCGCCGTCCGAATCTAATTCACATCCTCTCAGGCGACTCCGCCAATTGCTGCTCGGGGTCTCACAACGTCCCCGCCACATGTCCTTCTTCCGGCGTCGCAGACTACTCTTACTTCAAATCTTCCTGCCCCAACTCGTATGCGTACGCATACGACGAGAGCAGCGGGACGGCGTTGTGGTACTGCGACTCGAGCTTGGGCGCTGATTACACCGTTACATTCTGCCCTTGAGGAAGAATTGTACGAAATATCTAAAGGGGGCGAGAAAGTAAAGCAGTATTCAATAAAGATATCCTTAGAGTGAAAGAAACGATTGATCACAAAGAAACTTTTTTCACGTTCTGTCACGCACAAGCTTCTTTCACCTCAACTTCCATCTGGTATGGTATTGGTATCGCGGCCACTCCCTCCCGCTCTCAAACTTCCCCCGGAGATGGATAATCTTCGAGATTCGATGGGCATTTCCGGTCGCGTTTGATATTCGAGTGTTTCAACCGTCGACAGCGTTGAAAATTAAGGTGGAGATTGTCAAGATCGAGAAGATTGCAGTCAAGAAGGCAGCAAGGGAATAGTTGTCCGTCGTGTGTACTCTGAGTTGTCTTACAATCAGAATAATTGTCTTATCTTTCGTTGTCTGTGTCGTAATCAGATAGTACCCCTTGCCCGCAATCAGATAGTACCCGGCAACTCGGAACCCCGCTCCCGGACAAACTCTTAAAATACCGCCGAGTCAGACGGAGCTTAGCCGCACAGCCCGAGTCGCACACTTGCGTGACCGTCGGCAGCGCTCAGCGCTCCGCTCGGAGTCAACATAACGAGGGTTCGAAAATTTTCCGGAACTTGCAGACCGCCAGGTATTTAAGGCGTCTCGCTCAACTGCGCTCTCCTCATCTTCCCTGCCTCTCCCAATTCCAACTCAACTCTTGACGATCATGTTCACCCAAGACTTTGAAACCCTTGCCCTCCGCCAGGCTACATCCACCTCCCCTGCCACGGTCAATGCGATTCTGTATCAAATTGCGCGAATTGTTCTCATCCTTTTCCAGACTTCTGCTGCAAAGTCACCAGCGCCGTCTCAGCCACAAACGCCTGCGCCTTCGGTTCGCACTCTTCCCCCTAACGACGTGTTCGATTTGCTGATCATTCAACAGCGCCCCGCATCCCGCGCGTCCCAAATACCCAAGACGCGGCGCAGTCGCCTCTCCGCTATCGTCGACCGTCTTTTGCGGACTGATGCACCGCCCGTAAAAAATGTCGCCGTTCCGAAACAACCCAGCGACGGTTTCGCACACTTTGCGCCCGGTGGGAGCAGCATGGGCGGCCTGCTGTAGACGCCAGCTCAAAAGTACTACATCGTGGGGAAGGGAATGGACGTTGTTTTTAGACGTAATTACTGCACGCGGCCTACTAGAATAATAATTAGACTCAATGCTGAAGGAAATACCAAAACAAGAAATGACCTCGGACGAAATCGGAACGTGAGGTCTCGGAAGATGCCGGTATCGTTCCTTGCTCCCGACGACCATGTCCCGCTGCGCCAAATCCTGTCGAGCCTGAGTCTCCTCCCTCCCTAGTCCGCGACAACGTTAACAAATCATTGCCACCAATACCCAAGAGCTTTATCGACACTGGTTTACTTACGCTTCTCCTCAAATTGTCTCACTTGCGCGAAACATCCGCCGAAGCCCCTGCGCCGTTACCCTGTCGTTACTTCTTCTTTCTCCCTCTACCACCATCTTCTCTTCCCACATAAACCTCATCATGCCTTCGAACAGCCAGTACGCGTCCCAGGCGGCCGGTCCGTCTCCTCTGTCCGAGTCAGCAGCCTCCGTGCCATGCTATCCCTTCGCTGTACGTTTCTCATTCGGCTTGTCGCTGCTACCTCCTGACCTCCTCCCAGACGAACCTTTCCAATCCTTCGCATGCGGCTGGCCCATGCCCGTGTTCTTCGCCATTGGTGTCTTCCTCTGCGACGGCTATGCATTCTTCTGTCATCGTCGTATGCTGTCGTACCGCATCTCGTCTCATATATTCTGACCCCTTTCAGGACGTCCTTCATGCTACCGCTTCAAAAACCTCGGAAAACGACACACACTCGACCTTTGTACGTATCTACCCTGGCGTCTGCGTCCAATATCTGAACTTCCCTCAGTCATTCGAGGCTTGCGACCTTCTTCCCCAAGACCCTCCCAGCTCGCACTGCGGTCTCGGCATCATGATTCTCTTCACAGACCAACAATCGCAGGAGCAGCATCGTTTCATTTCACCATTCATCGGACGTCGTGCAGCCCCCGCCCCGGAACCGGTACATTCAATGCCAGTGGAGTTCAACCCTTACGCACCTGCATCTCACCCCGATGTACCCTGGCATTCGTCTACGTCCAGTGCGACCGACGTCTTCTACACTCCTTTAACGACACCTTCCATCGTGGCTACTCGTATTCGGACGGTCGCTTTCACCAGCCCCCTGCTTGCGCCGTCTGCGTTGCGCGCTCACACCACCGCCAATACCGTCGGCCGTCGTCATCTTCGTTTCACGAATGCAGCACGCCGATTCTTGCATCGCGTCTTCGCCCTTCCCAAGTCAATGCGCGGGTCGGCTGGCGCACTGTACTCGTTACAGAACCGGGACATCGAATGGGCAGCGGTAGATGTGCCTTCGAGAACAGCGTTGGGGATTTGGAGGGGAAAGACGGAGAGACGTGCTTTTATTCATTGATGGGCGGTTACTTGCTTTGCGTTTGCTTTCCTTCTTTCATGCCTTGAACCTCGTTGCATTCGTATATTTTTGTTTCATTCATCCTTTTTTTCTCGGACTGACTTGTATGTTTCCTTCAATTCTTCGTAGCATTCCTGTCTACCTTTCGTTTTGTCTTTCTTGTTGTGTAAGTCTTGTTCTTCGAAGCTGGTCGTTGCTTTGCCCTTCTCATCACCATGTCTTCTTCCCGGCTTTGGTGCTTTCGTGTACAATTTAATTGCAGCGCATCAGTTCAGCACCTACGCATCAGACCCGCCGAATTGATTCGTCGGAGAAAGCCGAGTCACACATCATTCGTCACTCTTCACAACACCGCGTCCACCTGTATACAGCCTGCGCCCCGCTCCCATGGGAGTCTGCGCGTCGCAGCAGGACCGTGTATCCAAAACCCGCAGCCACGTAATCGACTGGCAGCTCAAGGAGGACTCGAAACGGTGTCAGAGAGACTGCAAGGTCCTCGTTCTGGGTTCTGCCGAGTCAGGAAAGTCTACAATAATGAGGCAGGTGCGTTTTCTCTTCTTTTTCTTATATATCCCGCGAACTGCTAACTGAGATGCATCATGCCGCAGATGAGGATTATCTCCCATGGGGGCTTCAGCAAAGACGAGCTGCTGGCGTTCCGGCCGACGATCCACAAGAACGCGGTGGACTCTGCGCAGGCCGTCGTGGGTGCCCTGCGGGAGTTTGGTCTGGAGGAAGTGCTAGTGGATGAGCATCGACATTTGCCCGAGGTCATAGACTCTGCGCGGGCGTTAACTGGAGAGACTGCGGACGCGATTGAGATGCTATGGCAAGACCCGGTCGTGTCAAGGCTGTTGGACGAGCATGGGAGTGAGTTTCACCTGATGGATAGCGCGCCATAGTACGCCCTACTCCGTCTTTCCTTTTGTGCAGAGCTAACCCGCTATCGCCTCGCAGTTTCATAACCCACATCCAGCGTCTGGCCAAGCCGGGGTACTCACCCACCGTCGAAGACGTCCTCCGCGCTCGAACACAGAGCACCAGCATGACCGAGATGCGGTTCAACGCAGGCAATCTGTCGATACACATATTCGACGTCGGTGGGCACAGGACGGCACCACGGAAATGGCTTCATTGTTTTGAGAGGTGTGTTTGTGTTTGTTTTTGTGTTTCACGGTGCAGCGGGCTGACTGCGCTCTTCTCTTAGTGTTGCCAGCATCATATTCTGCGCGGCGCTGAGCGATTACGACCAAGTGTTGCCGGGAACGGACGCAGACGGGGAGGAGACGACGACCCAGGTGCGTGCGCGTGTCCCTCTCACGCGCTTCTGTTCACACGTAACCACAGAACCGACTGCGCGAATCCCTCGTCCTCTTTGAGAATATCATCAACTCGCGTTGGTTCATCCGGACGAGCATCATACTCTTCCTGAACAAGGTCGATGTCTTTCAGAAGAAGCTGACCAAGGTCGCCCTTCCTATCATCCGACCCTCCGCTCTTTCCTTCCTTCCTTCCACTCATCCTCCGCCGGCAGATCCCCCTCGAGCGCCACTTTCCCGAATTCGTTCCAGGCGGACTCGGAAACGCTGCAGCTGCCAAGTACATCCTGTGGTGCTTGATACGGCAGAATTGCGTCCGGCAAAGCGTGTATCCCTAGTATGCACTTCTCTCTCTTCGTCCACGCTGCTGCTGATGTCCCAGTCTCACCCAGGCGACGGACACGGACAACATCCGCACAGTGTTCGGGCAAGTTAGGGAGACCATCTTGCCCGGCGCGCTCAGGAACTCCAACATACTTTAGTCGTTTTCTGGTCGTACCTGCGAGTACGAGGGCGTACCTCTCCCCGGGCCTGACGTCGGTAGACATGGTCCTGGAATGACGGGCCTGATATGGAGGGTATCGACCCCCGCGTGTGTGCAGGCAAACTGGGTCTCTTTTCCGCTCTAGGGCCTAAGCTATTGTTATCGCAGTTCTGCTTTCGTAGTCCTATTAATACTCGATCTATTCGAATATCGTCGTGCGGCTGGTACTGTGAGGGTGCACTTAGCCACCTTAAGGTTGATGCGGTTTATCGAGCCTTCATCGCGATACCTGGAAACGAAAAAGCCCCTGGGTGATTGACTAGCAGTTTCAAGATTTTACAATAAGAATTGCTTTTCCTTCTTACCACCATGTATTCTTCTCGGCCTTGGGTGTTTTGTACAATTTAATTGGCTCGCGGCGCATCAGTTCATCACCTACGCAATCAGACCCGCCTATGGGAGACACGGAGAAAACCGAGTCACGCGTCATTCGTCACCCTTCGCAACACCGCGTCCACCTGAATACAGCCTGTGCCCCACTCCCATGGGAGTCTGCGCGTCGCAGCAAGACCGTGCATCCAAAGCCCGCAGCCACGTAATCGACTGGCAGCTCAAGGAGGACTCGCAACGGTATCGGAGAGACTGCAAGGTCCTCGTTCTGGGTTCTTCCGAGTCGGGAAAGACTACAATCATGAGGCAGGTGCGTGGTTGACTCTCTCTGTATATCCCGCGAACTGTTAACTGAGATGCCGCAGATGAAGATTATCTATCAAGGAGGCTTTAGCAGGGACGAGCTGCTGGCGCTCCGGCCGACGATCCACCAGAACGCGGTGGACTCTGCGCAGGCCGTCGTGGGGGCCCTACGGGAGTCTGGTCTGGAGGACCTGCTAGCGGAAGAGCATCGACATTTGCCCGAGGTCATAAACTCTGCGCAGGCGTTAACTGGAGAGACTGCGGACGCGATTGAAGGACTATGGCAGGACCCGGTCGTGTCGCAGCTGTTGGACGAGCATGGGAGTGAGTTTCACCTGATGGATAGCGCGCCATAGTACGCCCTACTTTCCATCTTTCCTCCTGGGCAAAGCTAACTCGCCGTCCGCCTCGCAGTTTCATAACACACATCCAGCGTCTGGCCAAGCCGGGGTACTCACCCACCATCGAAGACGTCCTCCGTGCTCGAACGCAGAGCACCAGCATTACCGAGATGCGGTTCAACGCAGGCAATCTGTCGATACACATGTTCGACGTCGGTGGGGACAGGACGGCACCACGGAAATGGCTTCATTGTTTTGAGAGGTGTGTTTGTTTTTGTGTTTGACCGTTCAGCGGACTGACTGCGCTCTTCTTAGTGTACCAAGCATCATATTCTGTACGTCTTTGAGCGATTACGACCAAGTGTTTCTGGAAACGGACGCAGAAGGGGAAGAGACGACCCAGGTGCCTGCGCGTGTCCCTCTCACGCGCTTCTGTTCACACGTCACCACAGAACCGACTGCGCGAATCCCTCGTCCTCTTTGAGAATGTCATAAACTCGCGCTGGTTCATCCGGACGAGCATCATACTCTTCCTGAACAAGGTCGATGTCTTTCAGAAGAAGCTGCCCACGGTACGCAGGACCGCCCTTCCTATCATCCGACCCTCTGCTCTTTCCTTCCTTCCACTCATCCTACGCCGCCAGATACCCCTTGAGCGGTACTTTCCCGAATTCGCGGGCGGAAACGCTGCCAAGTATATCCTGTGGTGCTTGGTACGGCAGAATTGCGTCCGGCAGAGCGTGTATCCCTTGTATGCACTACTTTCTCGTAGTCCACGCTGCGGCTGACCCCCCAGCTGTAGTCTTATCCAGGCGACGGACACGGAGACCATCCGCATGGTGTTCGGGCAAGTTAGGCAGACCATCCTGCCGGAGACCATCCTGTCCCGCGCGCTCTGGAACTCGAACCTACTTAAGTAGCTTTCTGGCAGTTGTACATGCCAGTATGTGCTGTGGGTCAACATGGGACGTCGCCATTTGAGTCGGGCGGTGGCTATCAGCGCGCGGGGTGTCTGTGTGCAGGCCACTTTTCTGCATCATCTGACTATCTTTCGCTATCGCAGTTTTGTGCTTTCATGGTCAAATTCAATCTCAGACTATCGAACGATCTTTATTGCGCGGTGTCGTCGTCCCTCACCTCGAGGTCATTTACAGGCGTTGCGCTCTCGCAACCCATTTCGATGGGACTTCTTCATCTGGCGTCACATAATCGCGAGCGCTGATTTCCCCTCCTCAAGCTCAACTGGCTCCAGCCAACGCGAACATGAAGACGAGATACTTCATGTAAGCTTGCTTTAAGCTGATGCATATATGTAGTGCTGTATTCATTCAGACTGGATGTTCTGGTGACGCGGACTGGTCTGAGATGCCTGAGAAAAATAGCCTAAGCAAATGTATTGGTGATCTCGGTGACTGAAAGGTCCCAAAATTGTAAGCATCCGATCTGAATACTACCGTACAGTGTTGAACCGCGACAGTAAATTGTGTTCCATACACAGTGGTATTTCCAGTGAGCGGGAGCAGTGTAAAGATTAGCTGTACGCTGCCCATGCGAGAAAATGCATCAACTTTTGCAATGGAACAGAACCCATTGTAGATCTCACTGTCTGTGCTCTCAACTCACCTCAAATTACACTCTTTCTAAGGGCATCTGGTGTAGTTGGTTATCACGCTCGCTTAGCACTTTTCATTGGAAGGTCTTGCGAGAGGTGAGCGGTTCAATTCCGCTGTTGTCCACTTTTGCCCTGCTTAGCCTTTTTGGCCAACCGGTCTTTTCACTCCATCCTGGAGCTCTGTGATACCCCTCCAGAATTGGCCGCCCAGGCGTTCAAGGTCTAAGTAGAAGACATGCTGAGCTGCATTCAGTTGCTTCGCCTTCGGCGCTCCGGGACGTCCATCTGGTCATCCCCTGTCATCCCGCCCACCAGTACTAGTGGAGACGTCGAATTCTAGACAAGCCCTGACACACGATGCACTCAGGGATGCGTTGATCCCAGAGCCTGAGGGCGATTGAAGGTAAGTATGCTGCGCCGGTTCGCAATGTTCCGTACGCGTTAATTTAAACAAGTCGTTACATACATACCTCACGGACTGTGTGAGGACCTCGAGGACAAGACGAGCCCAGACATGACA
This sequence comes from Mycena amicta, assembly GCA_029282125.1. NCBI lineage: Eukaryota > Fungi > Basidiomycota > Agaricomycetes > Agaricales > Mycenaceae > Mycena > Mycena amicta. The sequence goes on from JARIHP010000022.1 coordinate 403,737, forward strand.
GTGCTGCCCGAGTCCGAGTTTGCTTTAGGAGGGACGGCACTGAAAATTCTGTGTTGGATGCGATCCAAAGCTGGTGATCGTCTCCGGCAAGAGTGCCACTGGCAGCGACTGGCATTGTCCGCGACTCCGTGAGTTGAATGCGATCCGCGACGTCCAAAAGTGGAAACAAGTGCTTCGCAGGCGGCTTGGCAGGCACTGGCATGTGTAGGCTACATACTGGCATCCCACATCTTACATGGTAAGCAGCCGAAGAGTTTTTGATACCCCGCCATCAGTTGTCGGAATACTTATCCCATTATATTAGGTTATTCAAGGCATAGCCCACGCGGGATCGACAGCGAATTATGCTCTACCTCTAGTGTCAAGCCCGAAATGCCCCAGTATTTCGATTACAAAGTAATTCAACTTCAGACCTCCTCGAGGTCTGACGAGAAATCAGAGATGCCATCCACCATTCCTTCGGGATCGACCTCGGAAAAACTTGCATGTCTTGGCAACAGTGTGTAGACGAAAGCGTTGCCGTAGGAAATCACATAAAATCTCGAATGAAGATCAGCAGTTGGAATTGCTTCGCGCGCGCGTCAACGTCGTATCCGTACCGACGTCCCACCACTTTATTTTCCCAGCGCCGTACAGACATCGCGCGTGGGGATCGCATGAAAGCATGAGCGGAAGTCTCGGAGTCGTCTGCGTCTCCGCATAGGCGACAGCCTCAGCCTGTTGTCGTTGTTGTCACCGTTTCCCAGGCCGTGAAACGACCGCTTCGAACGAATTGCGAAAAGACCCGAGAGCAAAACATGTGGTGGGCATGCCGACGGTTCGGGTAGACGAGGATTGGACGCGCGGGGCCTTCCTCAGGCGTGTAACGAGCTCGAGACACGCGAAGTTAATCGATTCCCCGCCGATCTTGGAACCACCCAACCCTAAGGCGCTCGGATCAGGGAGACAGGGAAAGAAATAACACACTCGTCTTCGGCCATTAAAACCCACGTGGGACGGATGGCGTTCCCCGACGGAGCCGAAACCCGGGCCTACGCAGCAAACGGATAAGCGAAGCGAGAAATTAAATTAATTAAGCCGTCCGGACGCCGAAGGGACGGATCATGGGCCGTCGATTTGCCGATTTGCTCGTTGCCATTGGCAAGTAACGTCGGGGGGGAAGATTTTTGAAGCTTGATCCGCATTCGGCTCGGGAGAGGACGTAGGATGTTTAGGGGATGTGACATATTTTCTAGCAGGTTTGATGAAGAAAGGAGGTCGCAGCGATATCGTATTCCGGAGGGTTCTCAAGATGCCGGGCGATAGCTGTAGAAAACGTTTTGAACAGTCAGGATGGTGGTTGTTTCGCGGAGACAGATGGGATGGTGTGCGTGTGCGTGTGCGAGGCCTCGAGGCGGAGGCGCGGAGGGAGAACCGCCGCTTTTTTAAATTTGTGTTTTGGCCTCCTCTTCTCCAAATGAATGAAAGATCCGCACTGCTCTGCGCGATCGCGGCGCCTAAGCCGCCACCAGATCGTTATCAAGGTCTCTCCTTCTCCCTTCTTGCGCGTCTATCTCAACGCAAGGCGGAGCAGTTTGTCGAACAGGTGTGAACACCCAAGTTAATTATAAAGCCACGCGAGCGGATCCATCAGCGGTAGATGTCGATGAAGCACCAACGACCCGCAATCCCGCAATGCAATCGTCTACTTGGGTGTATCTGTATCAGTGGCGGTCACGGTGGCGCGCTTGCGCTTGCGATTGGGGGTGTTGCGATGGGGCGTGTGTAGGTACGTATGTAATCTACGGCGTTAGCGTCTTTGCGGGAAGGACAGGTGAAATACTGGGAGATCCGAGCAGATAATCGATATCGTTTTCCGTGTTGCCTGCCTCGGTCTGGAATAGAAGAGTCTGTGAGTTGAGTATAGCAAAGCCGAACAGGATCAAGGCCTAGATCGCACCCATATCATCAGCTGACCACTGAGGCCAGTTGAGCGCCCACTCTCCATTGGTCAGGTCTGCTCTGGACAGCCATCCGAGTGGTCGCGCTGCGGCACTGGTTGCTTGCTGCTGCGGTGGTGGTGTTTTGGTGGCCCCTTCTTCTTGATTTGTTCGCGGTTAGGCCGAGTTCGTCGGAGTGGGAATCTGCGCGTCGGAGATTGGTTGAGGGGTCAATACAAGGGGCAACATCATAATCAAGCGATCGGACAGTATCAATCCTTCGTTATCACTGATAACTTTGAGCCCAGTGGAGCTAGAGGAGAGTGGGCGCAGAGACACTGGCAGGGACGGAACGATTCGGGAGCGTTGGCAGGCATTTCCGTGAGGTTACGAACGGGAGGAGAAGCTGAAAAAAAAACGAGAGATCTGGAAAGATCTGCCACGTGGCAGTGTGGGAAGACGTTACCCCTCGCGTGGGCGGATGCCACGTGGGAAAGCTTCTTGCCGGATTCAGCTCAGATATTACACCCATCCATCCACCCATACACCGGGTCCTCTCTCTCTCTCTCTCTCTCCATGTCCTCCACGACCTACGTCCTGCTCCAATACGGCTCAGACGCTTTCAATGCAAGGTTTTTCGACCTCGAAGGACGATCTGCTTTTACCGTGTACGTTCTTGAAATGCACTCTCCCGACTCATCGTCGCTCATCATCGCTCTCCAGGTCGCCCGTACGCCCACCTCTGTCCCACTGCTCATCACCTCAAACCTCACCCGCAGGTCTCCCACAACCCCAACCTCGTCGTCAAACTCGGACGCGAAGCCGCGTGGACACAGCACCACCCCGGCACCATGGGCCCCGACGCCGCGTACTTTTACTTTGGTCCCTCTGTCCCTGGAACCGGCGTGAGTGTCTACGGCGCCGGCACCCCTACACCCTCGCCTGGATACCTCATGTATGGGAATAATCGAAATTCGATACCGATGGCATATATGCGGAGACAGAAGACCGAGGGGAGCCCGTGCGTTTTTTCTCTTTCTTTTCTTGCGGCCCTCCCACAAAATATTCAATCCCTCCCCCCTATTTAGATCACGATATTTTATGGCGCAAAGCGGCAAAGAATTCAAGTGGCGGATAGCCCAGCAGCGCATGGAGGTACATCCTTCTTTCTTTCTTTCTTTCTTTCCTTCCCTTCCCTTCCGTCATCGTTACGGCCCCGAGCCGCCGCCGCCGTGTGGGCTCTCGCCCCGCGGCGATCGCATCCGTCGTAATGCGTAACGTGCGTGCCTTGCCCTGTCTGCCGGGATCAGCGTTCGTCTTCTCGATCTCGAAGTTCCACCAACGAGCTTCGAGTCTTCGACGAACGGCCTGTCTGGCGGCGGAACCGGTCTAGGTCTCGCATTTTTTTGTGGGGCCGCGGCTCATTTTGCATCTTTTGCACCCGTGTGTCCTTTGTTTGTTCTCTACCCCCCATCTCCCATTTCATTTTTCATTTTTCACGTTCATTTTCACACTCCAAAGTCCACGGAGACCCACATCCGTGGAGTTGGCTCAGGCTGCGCATGGAAACCCTTGCCGTTCTCACTTCTCGTTGCGCGGCGGCAAACTTCGTTTGCGTGGACATGTCAGTGGAGTGAACACGGGCGTTCCATGCACTTACTTCTGGGGCCCTCATGCTCATCGGAAGTTGCGATGCGTGAGGTGATGAGACGACACCCAGGGACGTGCGCACGATCGGCTGCACGGAAGGCGAGGGACTCGCTTGCAGCCAGTCTAACGTTAGACTACGTATGACTGGCTGGATGGGGCAGTGGGAGCGCACCCTCCCTCCTCACTCATTCCTCTTCCCTTGCCATTCCTCATTCCTCTGCTTCCCTGCCCTTGCCCGTCATTCATCCAAGAAGCAGACCCTTACTGACCCTCCTTCCCCTTGCATGCAGCTCACCGACGGCCGCAACACCTACGCAACATGGGAGCTGTCCCTGCCGACGGACGAGCACGACGCGCGCGTGACGATACGGCAGGCGGGCCTCCCGCTCGTCACCGAGATCATGACGACGCTCGTGCTCAATAGGATGAGCGAGTCGTTGGCCTGGGGGTCGTAGCCGCCGCGGGGTACAACCACGGTATCGCAGGACTGAGACTGGCAGTGCAGGAGCGCGCGGCGGCGGCTGGGGAGGGGAGGCGGGCGGGCAGGAGGAGGCAGACAGATGGGCAGCAGCAGGAGGAGAACGAGCGAGAGCGACTGAGCCCGCTGTGACAAGCTGCGGACGGATTGGATTCGGCATTCATTTCCATTTTTTGCTTTGCTTGCTTGCTTGGCTTTCTTTCCTCTTCTCAAGCATGAATATTCCTCATTTCCTGACCTTTTCCCTCCCTCTTCCCTCTCTCCTCGCGCTATGCTTTACGTCTACATGCTACCTAGGATATAGCTACGCGACACGACCCGCACACTACACTGGCACACCATTGTATTACCACCCACCAACAGCAAACGCATATGTATTTCCCTGAGGCTTGAGCCTTGGCGACGGCGACATCCGTGCCAGTGTCCCGAGTCCGATCCACGCAGGCGGTAGCAGTAAGTATGCGGGTATGGCGTTTGGAACTTGGCGCGCGCGGAGGAGATTCAATCAGCTGGACGGAGACCCGGAGTCGGATCTCTGACTCCGTGGTGGATACGATACGATAGGTAGCGGCACTACGCATGGGAAATCCTCGCTCACTCGCTCGCTCGGAGGACACGGACAGCCGGCGCGGTACATACATACTTTCCTCTTGTTCTGGTTTCAAATCAAATCAGATAGCCATACTGCTCTGAATATGGCGGTGCGCGATAGATGGATGGTAGATACGGAGTTTGTTGTCCGTTTTCTGCTTTCTCACTGCCGTATCTCGTTACTTTTTTTTTACGAACACGATTATCGATTTGAATCTCCGCCGCGTGTTTCCTGCCTTGCCGTCGTACGCGGCTTAACCGGCCGGAATTCTCCGTGCCTCGTTTCTCAGTTTTTAAAATACCCGCTCTTTGGATCCCAATGGCATTACATTCCCGCGACGTACGGAGTGAATACTCTGAACTGAATTTCATGTTACTTACTATATGTAATATAATAACGACATTGAAATACGAATACGAATACGAATACGGGCCGGCGTTCCGAGATCTTTTTTGTCTCTCTCGGGAGGTTGCAACTTGTTGGGGATTGCAATTCACAGACACTTCGGGGCAGTTTCCGGAAACGCCGCCTGTCGCAACGCGATCGTACGCGCCACGTGGGCCACGTGGGTTCCCCTCCCTCGGAGCTTCGGAGGCCCCTTGTTCCGCCTCGCGTGGCCAGGTGATGATTGAAAAAACGGTCATCCCACTCACAGATCTGCCGCGGGGGACCGAACCCAAGGATCCTTAGAGGCATCAGGTTTCACAATTCGGCGATGGCCTGTGGCGAGCCAGCAACACCCACGTCGTCGTGAGAGATCCAGCGCGAGGCGCAGTGGCCCTGCAGTGGCCCCGGCTGATAAATATCAGGAAACAGCGCCCGACGAATTACCGAGAGTCCGCGATTGGCTGGGATTGTCGGACTTATGAGCCATGAGGAATAGAAGAAACGTCCAGCGAGGGCAAGAGAGACTAATTCTCTTCTTCGAAGCCGATTCGAAGCCTAGAACAGGATCGAACGTACGGCGTAATGATAACTGCGGACGCGTCTCGACTGGGAAACTTTCCGTAAATGTGGAGACAGCCCCGAGACATGGGATGGGAGTCGGGAGTCGGGGATGACTTCGGCGATGACTCATGCATGTTGACGTTCTGGCACAGTGTCAAGGAAGGGTTTGAGCGCTTAAGCCTCGCGATGGTCATTAGATTTCAACACAATACAACGGCGGAAGAAAACTTGCTCACTTGTGTCCAACTCCCAGCTACGATCGTTGGAGATCTGAGCGTCAAACCAACGGCTGTGTAGCTTTCTTTGTTCGTAGGATAACGACCTGAAATATCGCGCGCATTGTCTCCAACCACTGGAGAAGGAACGGAAAGACCGCCAGCAAATCAGGCGAATTCGGGGAGCTCGAGCGCAGGGTTCCGAGTCAGTGTTCATTAGATTAACCGCTCACTTACGACAGACAGAGGTGGTTAGCCGGCCAAAATACTGCGGAAGGGCTGATACGAGGAGGTGTCACTTTTTAACTTGGCAACTTAACTTGCACTGCGGCAAATTAACTTGCGTAACTTGTGCTTGCGTTTTGGGCGTGCAAGTTAATTTGTTCGCTTGCAAGCGAACATTTTCCCATGCCAAGTTGATTATGTCACTTGCGCAAGTTAACTTGTGCCTTCTAACTTGTCAACAATCCTGGCGTCTGAGGCCCTCCGAACGTCGTATTAGCCGTGAACATAGTACCTCCGAGCCCGCCAATGTGTTAATCTGGCACGGAACTCCCACTGAGCTCATGTTCGACATCATTCTCGGCCTTCTACGGGTCAACGTTGAATGGACAGCTAGTATCTGGACGACTAATGGTATCCTGTAGGTTTCGACTGCATCAGGTGGGTACTCCAGAGCCCATAACGGACGGAGGATCATCGTTGGCCGCCGGATGGAGCCCGCAAATCAATATCAAAGGCTCAAGTCCACCCTTGAGCGCAAAGCACTGGCATTCAAGCGCTTCTTTCACTTCGGTCCGAGTCACCACAAGGAAACACTCCCGTCTCATGGGCCATGACTGATGTGCGCATCAGTGTGCCGAGCGCCATCTACCTGTGAGTCGTCCATGCAAACGGCAACACTTTCGATACAGCAGCGGGATCGGATGCCTCTACCGACTCCCTCGCCATCTCCGGAGCCTCAACGGTCACCATCGAGGTCTTCCAGCCCACCTACGATCGCCCCCAAGTCGAAATCGGGTGTAAAACAGCGGCGGCGGCGAAATGTTACAGTACCAGACTCGAGTTCGGAGTCCAGTGAGTCGGAGAAGCGAGAGGTAAAGCGAATGCGAAGCAATGCTGAGGTGGGGAAGAGCCAGAGCAGAAGGCCCAAGGCGGAGTGGGAGAATCGCGAAGGCAGCCCAGCGTGGCAAGTAGATCGAGTTATTTTTTTTTTTCGGGCCAAGTTAGCTGTTTAACTTGCAAGGAGTAGCTTAACTTGGACTTGGAAAACTAACTTGAACAAGTTAACTTGCAACAAGACTTGAACATGTTGAGTGACAAGTAAATATGAGGTGTTATGTTCAAGTCGGAATATTGGTGGAAGTAGGGTTGTGGGGGAAAATGCATTGAGGCCATTCGATCCATAATAATGAAGCATACATTCGTGCAAAATTTCAGTCCTTAGAGTCAAAGCCCCGTTGAGCAACATCCTCACCTTGTCCTCGACGTGATCACCCCAATGGGGAAAGTCCACCGAAATTGTGTCGTAACCCTAGTCGGAAGCAGGCGTGTTGGAAGTATGGCTCTATCCTACAACGAGAGGCTCTAGAAGCATTTTTTTTTTTTCGCGACGTCGGCGTCGATGTCGGCGACGGCGATCAACATGAGTGATTCCATCAAAGTCAGCGGCGGACGAGTTAGACAGGGCATAGTAGAGTGAAATCATGCTGAGGGAGTGTAATTGAAGTATTTAGAGGTGTTTGATATACCCAAGCACAAGTTAGCCCAAGCACAAGTTACACAAGTTAGCCCCAGCCAAATTAAAACTCCGCTGGGCGTGCAAGTTAATTACGCAAGTTTGATCGTAACTCCTCTGATACGAGCGACGTAAATACCGCGGTTGACGAGTTCGACTTCTCCAGATGCGGTTTCACGAGCGCACGTTCCCCGATCCAGTGTCCTGTACGAATCCACGCTGCGCAGCTTGGGTAAACAAACATACTGCAGCTGATAGCTCTTTGACGCTCCGCAAGTTTATGTTTTCCATGACAGCCCAGAGAAGCCCGCGAGAAAAAAACTCTAGGCATTGTACTAGTCGCCTGCGTTTCGTCGACAGCGGGATCCACAAGTCGGAGGACAAGCAAGCGACGTGCCCGGTCCGGCTTCCCCGCTCTGAACCGCCTTCCGTGCTCCGGTCCGCCTTCCGTACTCCGGTCCGCCTTTCGTACTCCGGTCCGCTTTCTGGGTCCTAACCGAAGGGGGGAGGGACCAGGACTCGGATGAAGTAGAAGAGCTCGCATGAATGCAGACACGAGTTGCGGGAGAGTGAGAGCTCGTGGAAGAGGTAGAAATTAACGCCTGGATGACATCACAGACCGGCAAAGAGCGTCAAGATGGTCGCGGAGATGGTGGTTGTTGATATGCTCCCAAACAGGACAAGACAAAAAGTGAATTAGATCTTGATATGCTCCCAGATTCGAAGGGGCCAGGCACGCAGCACGAGTTAGATGGAGCCCGAAGGAGCTGGATGGTGTCGAGAGTTGACGCCTCAACGTTGAGCCTGAGTAGTGAGGCCAGAGGGGCGATGATGCAAGGGTCGGCGACTAGAAAATAGGACTCGGAAGCAACCCTAGAATTTCTACAACCGCGGAGCGAGGCCCGGCCCGCTTTCTTCCAATCCTGTGCTTGAATGCCTAGGAAGATTCGGCGCTTGCGCCGAGACGAAGTCGTACTCCGCTGTAAAGTTGAGTCCTGATGACGAGAGCCGCTTCGTGTTTTGCGCCACAGATTCAGATTTCGCAGACTCACCGGATGCCGGCGCGGTCCGTCCAGGAATCCTCGTCCATGTGACGCACAGCCAGGATAGAGGGCTAGAGCAGCCTGCGTAGTTCTCTTCGCAGAGTGTTGGACGTAGGGTGGCTGCATGCAACACGCCGCGGAAGAAGCTGGAATGTTTTGGCTGACGAGCACATGGTCAAATGAGACGCAACGTGTAGGGTTGAGTGTGCACTCACTAGGCGGCAGACCATCATAATTTAAACCTGTGGTGTCGTGCAGCTGCTTGCTGACGCGCTTTTGAGCGATAATAGAACGTTAAATAACTTGAGCAGCGTCGAAGCAGCGTCCGATGGTCGATCTTGCTGTACTGGAGTCTGGTATTCGCGAAAGTAGGCAAATGTAGGTTTAGATGCACCACCCAGGTTATCCCAACCGGTACCAACTTGGCGCCGCGGCGCGCGCATCCCTGGACGCAAAATGGCGGTCAGTGGTGCACATGTCGGAACTGTAGCAGCAGGACCGCTGGCGATGCAGGCTTCCTGCAAAGATGGTCTCGTGTATATCGGCTCGATTGTGGATAGGGCTTGCTGTACCAGCCGCCAGAGTAGTTGGTCCTGCGAGGTCACGATTCCAGTCTTCAAGTTGTCATGCAATGTCCAGACTCCGACTCCAGAGCTCTCTTGACAGTCGAGACGGTACGCTGGAACGCTGTGGAGACTCGTTAGCTCGCTGAGTTCCGCTCACCCTGACAGTTCTGCAAGCGTTTGGACTGCAGAACGGAATGGCTCATGAAAGCGGAACAGAATCAGTATCGTGGGACTGATTTACCTTTTTCGTCTCGATCCAATTGAGCTGTTGTTCGTCCGATTTCTCTATCGCACACCCTTGCAATGGATTATTTGTGTAGGGCCCAGTCAGTTTGAACAGTCTCTGCTCAGATACAGTCGTCGCAAGAGTGGACGTCTTTCAATTTGTTACGTAGCATCGTTTGAATTGCTCGTGATGCTCATAAAAAGGGCCGATGCTTCTTCAATGAATCGGATTCTCACAGTATTCGAATTCTCGCAGATGGGTGAGGCCTGTGAGGTCAAAGATAGCTTACAGGTTGGCATATAGTACTTCATGGTGTATGGACCATGCCCGTAGTTCAAATGAGCAAACCTTGGAGAGGGGAGGGGCTGTCCAAGACCTTCGACGTTCGCACTGCGCAGTACTCAGCAATTTTTAGACTCAACGTGCCTGACGCGCAGTCTGATTGGCCTTCCTCCATTTTTCATTTGACCATTTTGTGCGTGAGAAGTTGTTCGATTTCAGGGTTGAATCCCTATATAGTGCCAGGTGCTGCGCAAAATTCTCCGCTCACATTCTTCCCCTTCCCCTCCGACTCAATGCCCCAACAATCCGGCGACAATTCTGGCTACACGAGCGAGACTGGGCTTCGCAACAACCCAACGCTGGACAACTTCCGTGACAACGTCAAGATGGAGGAGGTCGCTACTCCCGCGTGAGATTTTCTTTCCAGCGTCCGCCCTTCTCGCCTTAGAGCTGAGTTCACAATTGCAGTCCCCACACACGCAAGATGAACCACCAGGGCCGCGCCATTGCGCGTATCGTCTACAATAGCAACAAAGGCTGGACTCAGAAGCGCATCGCCGATATCATGGGAGTCCGGCGGCAGAATATCACCTATGCCGTGGGCAACACGTTCAACGACGATGTTACCAAGGATTTTGACTACGTCGACAACCCAGCTGAGTGGCGGAAGGAATTCCCTCCAGACATCGAGGTCCTCAACTCGGTAAAAGCCCAGAGCCGTGTGGGGACGGCACAGCGCGCGGAGAAGGCAGACGGAGACTCTTCCGAGTTGGTGAGTGTCTCTAATGCATGAACGCCTGTGGTGACTCACCACTGGCAGCAGGGTACCTCCTCTAACTCGGAGTTGGAAGATTCGGACTCCGATTCCGTGCAGGTATGTATACCTTATGCTAGAACTTGAACTCAATAAACTCAACTGTCCTGCAGCCGGTGCCCGTGGGGCACAAGAGCTTCAGAAACAGTGTCAGCCACGACCGCCGGACGACCCCCGCGCACATCTCGAAGCCGAGCGTAAACCATGAAAAACCTTCCCAGCGAGCCAGCCGAGCGGGTCACAAAAAGCCGTACATGCAGCAAGACAATGGTATTAACCGCGTGCGTCGAAAGCATTTCACACTGGAACAAGCTCATCTAATGTTTCGAAATTAGAAGGTTCCGAAAGCTTCACGGCAATCCCAACCAGCCGCTCGTGCTCGTACGCACAACAGCCCCGGACCATCTAATCGGCAATCCACCACGGGCAGCCTCTTCGCCTTTCTGTCCAACGTCAAAGGCTACAACATGACCGACCATCTGGCTCTCTTCCAAAAACAGGGCATTAAAGCCGTCGCCGATCTCCTTCCTTTCGCTAGCCTCGACAAGAATCTCCTCATCCGCGTTCTGACCGATTTGTTTGCGGAGGGCGAGCCCGGCGTGATGGCAACCGGCGAGCAGGGGTTGAAGCCGAACAAACTGCTCTTTTTAGAGCTGGCGATCAACGATTTGGCGAATTAGAAACGACGGCGGCGGGTAGTAGAAATGTTGCAAGTGTGTCGCGAGCATGGGGATCACAAAAATGTTCTGTTCTGAGATGTCCTTATTCGAATCTTATCCGTCGTTTATTCATTGTAAGCTCCAAATCAAAGTTGTATCGTACACTCTGCCATGTTCTTCTATTCTCCGCTCTAATGCTTCTTTCTTTATCGCTTTACGCAGTACTCTTGAACCCCTCTTCGCGCAACTTGACCCATTCCGGGCGCGAGGTGACGGCCTTCCACCACCTATCGAGTTTTCAACGACAATCGCGGGCCATCGGACGACTTCACAAAGACATACCTGATAACGTTGGGGCGGCTTTCGTCCGTCATGATACCCGGAGTGCCCTCAATGCGGAAGGCGGGCATCACAATCAGGTGGAAGAGGTCCACCAGCGTTATTTCCTATTGGCGCGCGCGGGAAAGGGGACTCAAAATTGGCGCCAGTAGAAAAGGAAACTTGGAGTGAACAACTCACGTTGCCGGCGATGTACTCCTGCTTGGACAGGATCTGGTCGTAAACGTCCATTTTCGTGGCAAACTCGGCGAGCAGCGTCTCCACCGCGGCGGTGTCCGTCTGGAGCCCGCTCCTCCTGCAGTTTTTGTCAGGTTTGAATTTTGACGATTCAGAGGATGGCAAGGCACTCACGGTTTACGAAGGATCTCCCATCCGAGTTTAGTAACAAGGGGGAAGAATGTGGTGACTTCCACAGACGCGGCTTGCTCGAAGATGGCGCGCTCTTGGATGCTGGCCATGGGTCCCGGAAGGAGCTTTGGCCCCTTGTCTGGGTATTTCTCCGCCAGGTACCGACAGATCGCGCGCGTCTCGTAGACGAAGAAGCCGTCGTCGTCTTCCTGCATGCATTCGTTGATATTAGATATGTTTGAATGAAGAAATCAAGAGACCAAACGAGACTCACGATAACAGGAACCTGGCCGTATGGGTTCCTCGCAAGATGGGCTGCTTCCTTGTACCCATCCGAGTCGACGACGATGTGCTGGAACGGGATTTGCTTCTCCATAAGGACGAGCGCGACGACGCCGCCGCCGGCGCTGATGGAGGCTTTCGCGTAGAGCTTGACGACCATGTGGGGTGGGTTTCCTGGTCGATCGAGTCATTTGGGCAAGGCCCCTTTTAAAGGCAGTTGCTGACATGTGCGTGGTGAGTCAAGTTTCGGGTTCATGCCATGCTTCCGATCAGTGCCGTTTTCCTCCGGTGCACGCCGATGCTGCGTGAAGATGTAAATATATCCAGATCGTAATAGCCAACACACCGGCGCCGGCGTAGCGCCCCTCGGTCCCGACTCCCGACTCTCGAGTCCGATAAGTACCAAAAACCCATTGAATGTACCCAGGCTGCGGCAGTATCTCTCTCGGTCGATGGACCTGCGTGTAGTGGGAGTCTGGAGAGAAGGTACATCGCGGTTTCGCCTACGTTCGGATCGACGGTCGATGAGCCAAGTGCGAGCCTACAGATTCAAGTTCTGTTATTAGTCCGAGTACCGAAACGCGCTCGGGCGTGGGGGGTTTCCTTCAAGGACTCGGGATAATAACAGAAAAAGCAAGCGAACGGAAAGGATATCTCGCGATCCACTCACCACCCACCACTGCCAGTGACAGCGTAAGTATGCACTGGCAGACCGTAAGTAGTCATTACTCATGCAAGCATTGAATATCGATTCGAGCTCGTCCCGGGCACCTGCACAGCCTGAGACGCATTCCAAGTTCAAGTTCCAAGTCAGAGTCCGCGTTGACAGTCCTTCCCGGGCCTCCAAAGAAAAAGCGATGTTGGCCGGCTTCAAGTTTTGGCTTGTATCGCTTGAAGGACTCGGATAGAGATGCTTCTGGCAGGAGTGTCTCGTCGGCGTTCAAGTTGTTTGCTTTACAAATTGCCTTGGCCTCGACGTACGTCGCGGGCTCACGATTCATGAAAGAGCAGCGCGCTGGGGACACCTGCCCTTTGCATAGGTTCTCGTCGCCAGCAAGTCGCCAGACTATAAAGCATAAGTAGCACACGCACCGCCATTCTAGAACAGCCTGAGCGAAACATGTACAGCGGGCCTGGACGCGGCCACGACGCGGCCACAACGTAACGAAAAGGGACGGAAAACCGCGAAGAGCAGATCTGCAGGGACGCGTGGGCCGAGATCGAGAGGGACAAGAGCGCGAGGAACACTGGTTACTTGAAGCTTACACTACTATGGCGGTGAGAGGCAAGCTGCCAATGCCGCGAACTTTGATTCAGTGAAGCGACAGACAGATGCAGCTAAAAGCCTTTTCATTTTCTTCATCTTCTGCAAGTTCTATTATACAAGCGCGGTACAAGTAAGAGATGCCAGTTTACACGCTAGTGAGTGCGCCGCACCACAGCGAGGATTACCACAGGGAGGGAGCGATACAGTAGGTATATGTATGTCAATGTCGTTTTTGTTTTTCGTGAGGGTTATGGATGCGAGTGAGTGTCCGAATGGAGTGCGAGTAGCTACAAGAGAGTTCGAGTCCGAGTCCAAGAAGGATTATGGGATGTATGTATGGAGAGCGCGTATTTTGTCGTGAAGAGACATGAATAAGAGGGTTGGTTACGCGCGGACGGCGCCGAGCATGACACCGCCGGTCATGACGCGGGTGATGCCTCCGGTGTAGATGTAGGCAGTCGTGCGGGGTTTGGGAGCAGCGATGAAGACGGGTGCTTTGGGCTTGGGGGTAGGCTTGGCCACCACAATGACCGCAGCAGCAGCACGACGAGCACGAGCAGCAGGGTGGACGTACACCGCGGGCTTCGACGCAGAGGGAGGGAATGTCGGGGAAAGCGGGGGAGAGCTGGGTGCAGTGCTGGGTGTGGAGAGACTGTCCTCCGAGTCGGAAAAGGTAAAGTCGGCATCGTAGTCCGAGTCTGAGTCGTCGGTGTCCTCCGAGTCGGATGCGCTGGCGCTGCAGAACCGCAGGGGACTCGGCAGGCGGTGGGCACGGCGTTGGGCGGGGGCAGTACGGACACCACGCATGCGGAGCTGGGCAGAAAGGAGGGCTGCACGGAGCTGAGTCGTCGTGGGGGCCGACTGCTTGGGTGCCGCGGCGGCAAAACGCAGGGGGGCCTTTGAAGTGAACAGATCCACAACGCGGCCCTCGCCAACACGGACTTTTGCGTAGCCGGGGCCGAAGAACAGCAATACGCGCTGGGCCTTGACGTTGCCCGCAGACCGGGCAAGCGCAGCGAACCAGTCCTCCCACACAATGCCGGCGGCCTTGGACGCGGCGGAAATCGGCGCGGGCGCAGAGGCAGGCGTGAGCACGTAGGTGCTCATGCCGCGGTTGGCCACAGCAGACGAGGCAATGGCGCTGGTCAGCACCACGTGCGCGGTCGTGATGGATTTCGTGGAGAAGGAGCCTGGTCGGCTGGAGCTCGAGGTCGAGTTGGCGAGGAGAGGTCGGATGAGGAAGGCAACGGCGTGCGAGATGGCTGCGGCGAAGGAAGACATGGTGCAAAAAGTAAAGTATCGTCCGGCGAAGGAAGAAGGTGTCTGTAGCCACAAGGTTAGACGCAGATGAGCAGGCAGGCATGCACACGACGTACCAAAGGTTAAGCAGCAAGGGGGTAGGGTTCGTTGGAATGCAAGTGCGTAAAATGGGCGTAGAGAGCGAGCGTAGGTCGAATGCAGCAAAAAGAGAGGCGCGGAGTCGTAACAGACGAAAGAGAGAGTGAATGACCGGGAGGAGTCTGAGTCGTCGTCCATCCTTGGAGCCCCGTTCTTATACCCCGCGACCGCGCTTGGAAAGCACAATAAGGAATTGATGCATTAGCTAAGAAATTGATGCAATGATGTCTGCCCTTGTCCTCCAATTGTTCCCCTTGTACTGTTTTTGGGCGTTGCTAGCCGAGCATGCTTTGCGTTCTGGGCTTTGATACGCCGTAAGATGCATACTGTATGTGTCCCTTGTCCCGGCGAGCATAATTAACAAGCGCTTGGTATGAATCCTTATCCCGGTCTCGACTCTCGACTCTATCAGCTCACCTGAATCATCCTGCATACCTCCAGCCGTATCCCGGTGTCCCCCCACGGATCCTTTCCAAAATCAAGTTCTGGATCTACCCTTCGTCAACCTCTTTCATTCATTTCATTTACCCTACAACGCACGACGCGACGTAGCTTGAATCCCCTCTTCCGACTGGCATGGTCATGATCTTTTTCGTGGTCTCCTTGTCAGTGGTAGAAGGACGGAGAGGAGCTCGCGATTACGCAGAGTGGGAAAGGCTTCGAAACCAAGGTACGTCGCTGCCTTCACCACACTGGCAATCATTGACCACTGAGTGCGAATACTCAAGATTCGTACTTCCGGCTTCACTCACCGCACTTCAATAAGTACACCGTCCGACGCCTCTCGGCACACACCACTCCGAACATTGCTCTGGGTATCCCGGGCCCTAGCTTCGACACCTCATGATCATCAGCCTACCGTCCGCATCTACGACGATGCGCTTTCGACGACGATGACTTCGTGACAAGTGCTCTCCGGAAACAAGCGATATGACACAAGCCAGCTCCTGCCCACCGTCTCCAGCGTCTCACACTGCCCACTTCCAGCCGCTCTATTGAACCCACGAGTATGTGCCAAGGGTTACGACTATCAAGACGAGCTTACTTCAAGTTAAACATGCAAGTCCCTCAGACTTCAGTCCGACGTTGAGAACCCACAAGGAACACGACGACATACCTCGATATCACAAGAACACGCTCAGTCCCAATCATTCTGCCCTCACCAACCCTCCTCTGTCGCCACTTTCTCATTTGAACACCTCACTCTCGCGATAAGTGACTCTTCCCGCAACACTGCCAGCGCTATCATCATCGACTTGACTCGGAGCCGCCACTCACAGCCCAGAAAGAAAGAAAGAAACACGATGGTATGCCAGTGCTCAGTCCCATTCTGCCCTCGCAACGCTGTATTTACCCACGACAGTGCTGTCAGTGTCAACGCCGCCGCGCACGTCCCATTTGAGTCGAGGCGCCGTCGAGGCTCGAGCAGATTTCGGACGGTCGACGGGCTGTGGGACGGGAAGGGATGGGAACTGTAGCAAGCCTAGACGAGGCGTGTGGTTCGCGCACATCGATGGCGATTGCAGTGAGTGGAGGCTCTTTTCCTGCCCAAAACGCCGTTTAATCGCAGTACTGCTATCGGTAACTTGGGGAGTTCTATTTATTATTTCACTACATGATGTTTCGAGACCCAATTTTTTTTTTTGTTTCCTTGGTCTGACTCTGCACGCGAGCCTCCGGTTCTAACTTTAGCATGCCAGTTACTTACCCTGTGCCGGCGCCCTGCCTTGTTACTAGTAAAGCATTGCCCAAATTTTATTACTTACCATGGCCAGCCGCACGACGATATTCGAATAGATCGAGTATTAATAGCACTACGAAAGCAGAACTGCGGTAACAATAGCTTATGCGCTATAGCGGAAAAGAGGCCCAGTTTGCCTGCACACACGCGGGGGGAGGGATCCATACCACCCGACCCCACAGCCAAAGCCTCTATATCAGGCCCGTCCTTCCGGGAGCATGTCTACTCACGGCAGGTACAAATGCCAGCCTGCGACTACCACAATCACAGCATCTGGACGTTCCTGAACGCGCCGGGCAAGATGGTCTCCCTAACCTGCCCGAACACCATGCGGATGTTCTCCGTGTCCGTTGCCTGGGTAAGACTGGCCATGGCAGGTCAGCAGCGCAGCAGAGAAGAGAAAGTAGTGCGTACTTACTAGGGATACACGCTCTGCCGCACGCAGATATTCTGCCGCATCAAGCACCACAGGACGTACTTGACAGCTGCAGCGTTTGCGTTTCCGCCCACGAATTCGGGAAAGTACCGCTCGAAGGGGATCTGGCGGTGGAGGGTGAGTGGAAGGAAGGAAAGAGCGGAGGGAAGGAGGTTAGGAAGGGCGACCTTGGTCAGCTTCTTCTGAAAGACATCGACCTTGTTCAGGAAGAGTATGATGCTCGTCCGGATGAACCAGCGTGAGTTGATGACATTCTCAAAGAGGACGAGGGATTCGCGCAGTCGGTTCTGTGGTTACGTGTGAACAGAAGCGCGTGAGAGGGACACGCGCGCGCACCTGGGTCGTCTCCTCCCCGTCTGCGTCCGTTTCCAGCAACACTTGGTCGTAATCGCTCAGCGCCGCGCAGAATATGATGCTTGGTACACTAAGAAGAGCGCAGTCAGCCCGCTGAACGGTCAAACACAGAAACAAACACACCTCTCAAAACAATGAAGCCATTTCCGTGGTGCCGTCCTGTCCCCACCGACGTCGAATATGTGTATCGACAGATTGCCTGCGTTGAACCGCATCTCGGTCATGCTGGTGCTCTGTGTTCGAGCGCGGAGGACGTCTTCGACGGTGGGTGAGTACCCCGGCTTGGCCAGACGCTGGATGTGGGTTATGAAACTGCGAGGCGATAGCGGGTTAGCTCTGCACAAAAGGAAAGACGGAGTAGGGCGTACTATGGCGCGCTATCCATCAGGTGAAACTCACTCCCATGTTCGTCCAACAGCCTTGACACGACCGGGTCCTGCCATAGCATCTCAATCGCGTCCGCCGTCTCTCCAGTTAACGCCTGCGCAGAGTTTATGACCTCGGGCAAATGTCGATGCTCTTCCGCTAACACGTCCTCCATACCAAATTCCCGTAGAGCCCCAACAACGGCCTGCGCAGAGTCCACCGCGTTCTTGTGGATCGTCGGCCGGAACGCCAGCAGCTCGTCTTTGCTGAAGCCCCCATGGGAGATAATCCTCATCTGCGGCATCTCAGTTAACAGTTCGCGGGATATATACAACAAAAAGCAGAGAAAACGCACCTGCCTCATGATTGTAGACTTTCCTGACTCGGCAGAACCCAGAACGAGGACCTTGCATTCTCTCCGATACCGGTTCAAGTCCTCCTTCAGCTGCCAGTCTATTACGTTGCTGCGGGCTTTGGATACACGGTCCTGCTGCGACGCGCAGACTCCCATGGGAGCGGGGCACAGGCTGGACCCGGTGTTGTGAAGAGTGACGAATGATGTGTGACTCGACTTTCTCCGTACAAATCAATGCGGCGGGTCTGATGTGTAGGTGATGAACTGATGCGCTGCGAGCCAATTAAATTGTACAAAACACCCAAAGCCGAGAAGAATACATGGTGGTAAGAAGGGAAAGCAACGTTCAGCTTCGAAGAACAAGCCTACATGATGAAAAGGTAGACCATACACAAAAAAAGCAGAATTGAAGGAAACATACAAGTCAGTCCGAGAAAAAAAAGGATGAAAGGCATGGAAGAAGGAAACTGAAGCAAAGCACATTAATCAATAAAAACACGTCTCTCCGTCTTCCCAATGACCATTCCCCTCCCCACGATGTACTACGTTTACAACAAGCTTATGTGTACTATCGACGAAGGCATGTACTGTCCAGTCTTTCTGTTTACAGTCCGCCACAACACCGCCACTCTTCGAATCTCTTTTTCTTTCAGATTGTTTCCACATAAATTACTATGAGTAATGTATGCGGCGAATTCAGCGTCAAGCAACTTATTCCCAGATTAAACCTACGCTATTGTTTTCCAATTTTTTCTTCCCTTGAAATCAGATGTGCGCGTCTATCACGCTCTCACGTCTCTCTTCTTCCCATCATGTCCGCTGAGCCCCAGCCGCCGGTGGACGCCCTGTCTGAAGGCTCTTGGACCATACAAGACTTCTGCTCCCATCTGGAAAATGCTCCCAGCAGCCTTGGCGACGCAGTTCTCACCGACATTTCATGGTGGTACCAGACCTCCGGCCTCAAGCACCAATTCATCCTTCTTCGCCTCGTCGACCCCGACTCTCGAGTCTTTGACATCCGACTCGAGCGTGCTGGAAAGACTCTTTTCAATCGGACAGCAGTCGACCAGGCAACGGTTCTCTCTCGAGAACATGCCGTCGATGAGAGCTTCTGCGAGCGCAATCGCCTCTTATGCGCGCTGCTCAGCGCAGAGGATTCGGATATGATCCCGCCCAAAGAGAAAGTTCCTGGACACGGTGTGTCATTTTGACTGTTTAATTCTCAGTTTCCAGCTTTACTTACGCCGTGTTCCTTAGTTTTACCTGCTTTCCAGGACTTTCTGGACCAAAAATGGCGCGGACCTCCCCCTACCGTGCAGGACATCGGGCGATACATCGCCTTCCTCGCTGCACGACAGCCAAATTACAGTCTTGCAGACAGCAACTGTTTCTGGTTCTCGCGGAATCTCTTCCACATCATCGCTCTGCGTCACTATTTCTCCCCCTTCATCGCATTTGGCATTCAGCCCGAGGAGTTTATTCGGCCCTCCAACGACCTGGGCAGTAGATTCGATCCCGACGACGTGAGGGATGGAAAGTGGAAAGGGCATGACCCGTCGTCCATCGGGATGGTTTTCCGCCTGCTGCACTTTGAAGAATGGAGGAATGGAAACTTGATGTACCGCCGCAGCGTAATCATCGCCATGACTTTGGCAGCAATGGCTTTCGTAGGCGGCGGCGCTGTCGTCATCGCACACCTGGAGATCCTGGGGCACCGCTGGCTCCCGAACGTCGGCCTCGGAGTGCTAATAAGCGTCATCCTCCTCACCATTCCAGCCGTTGGGACTGGCTGGAACGTCCATCTCATAATCCTTGTTGCTCTCACTACCATCAGAATTCGAAAGGTCACGGAGAATATGGTTTGCAAACTTGGTGAGGGTTTTGTTTGAACATTATGAAACCCTACTGACGCATTTTGTCTAGAGCAGTCCAAGCCGCCGGAAGCTGCTCGAGGCGATTTCATCCCGCCACCGATTCCGTTTGAACGAAGAACATACCTTTTTCCTAACCGCAAATCGAGAATGCGGAAGACGAGTGTAGTACCGCGCAAATGGCCGGCACCATGGGATAGAGTACCTTTTTCTTTCTCCTATGTTGCATGCAGAGGCTAACTTGAAGTTACATAGGAAGAACAGATCTACGCCCCATGCCGAAATCAGTACGAGCTGGCGTTGCGAAAGCTTCATGGATATGAGGAGGTCCTGCACAATAGCTTCTCTCTCGTCGCGTAGAATGCTAACCAGACATGGCATTTTGAGCGATATCTGCAAGTTAGGAAGGCAGAGTTTGAGCGAGGTCGGCGGCTTATAGGGCAGGGACGTACGATTTTCGGCCGTCTCTGTTGAGATATTTGGAGCGACTCCTCGAGTGCTCCACTTTGTTGTAGAACATTCTAGTACATTTGTATATAGTAATATATAAGGACTCACAGAGCTCGCCCAAGAAAAATTATCTTATCCTCAGTTGTCCTCGCTTTTCATTCGCTTAAAGTCCTTACTCAATTGCAGCGCTATTCAGGCTCCGAATCGTCTCTTCAATAGATCCATCGGGGGGAAAAAAATGTACATATGACAACAAAGGCTCAAACTTGAATAGACGTAACAACAACCAAAACAGCCTCTCAGAGGGTTTCATACCTCTGCTGATGTGTTTGGTGGGCGGCTGGCGCAAGGCAGGCATGTGTTTGCAAGAGTTTGACCATTTGGGACCGAGAATCTACTGAATAAATCAGAAGAATTAAGATCAACCAAGAATCGACGTCTTTTGTGGGTGGTGATCTGGGTCACAGATCATCGTCACACAGCCAAAGAAATTGTGGATAGGCCGTCAAGTGCAGAAGAATACCCAGAGTGTTCAAACATCTTCTTCATACATAGCCTGCAATCTAAAATATTATTCTGACAATCTTTATATATGCGCTACGTGAGGATCGAAGCATCATGTGATGTTATCTTATCTTATCGGTTGGGGGAAAAAAAACTTTTCGACCCTGTGTCCGAAAATACGAAGTTCTTAGCTGACACCCCCTTGCATCCAGCCGTATCTTGGTGTCCAGTCCTACGAATCCTTTCCAGACGGTTTTAAACGTGGCAATCATGGACAGGCGTTCTGGATTCAAGTTCTGGACCTACGCTTCGTTAACCTCTTTCATTTTAATTACCCTACAATGCACGACGCGCCCGGGCAATGCTAGCTTGAATCCACTCTTCCGACTGGCATGGTCATGGTCATTTTCATGGTCTGCTTGTCAGCGGTAGAAGGACTGGATTGTACGCGTCGGCGCCGTCGCACGCACCTCCAACTTGAAATGATTCCTAGTAAAGCATTGCCCAAATCCATTACCAGCCGCACGACGATATTCGAATAGATCGGTTTTAGAACTTGTTTTACCGAAGTCTAATACTATAACGGTCTTCGAAAAAATTTGTGCAGTCGCTCACCAACTATTTCAGATTCTTTGCGGTGATTCGGGGAAGCCTCCAGCCCTCCATGTGCAACGTCCCGACTGCTTTCGTCGCCAACTCCGCCGCGGCATGCCCACGCTCCTCTCGACGGGAAAGGCCTCACCTAGTCTGAAAGCAGAATTACGATAACAATAGTCTATAGCGGAAAAGAGGCCCAGTTTCAATGCCTGCACACACGCGGGGGTCGATACCACGCGACCCACAGCCAAAGCCTCTATATCAGGCTCGTCCTTCCAGGACCATGTGTACCCCGGGGAGAGGTACGCCCTCGCACTTGCAGGTACAGCCGCCAGCGCCAGCCTGCGACTACAATCACAGTATTTGCGCCTGCCCGAGCGCGCCGGGCAAGATGGTCTCCCTGACTTGCCCGAACACTGTGCGGATGTTCTCCGTGTCCGTTGCCTGGGTGAGACTGGGAGGTCAGCAGCGTGGACGAAGAGAAAGTAGTGCGTACTACGGATACACGCTCTGACGCACGCAATTCTGCCGCACCAAGCACCACAGGACGTACTTGGCAGCGTTTCCGCCCGGCGCGAATTCGGGAAAGTACCGCTCAAGGGGTATCTGCCGGTGGAGGATGAGTGGAAGGAAGGAAGGAAAGAGCGGAGGAACGCATGAGAGGAAGGGCGACCTTGGTCAGTTTCTTCTGAAAGACATCGACCTTGTTCAGGAAGAGTATGATGCTCGTCCGGATGAACCAGCGCGAGTTGATGACATTCTCGAAGAGGACGATCGATTCGCGCAGTCGGTTCTGGAGTACGTGTGAAGAGAAGCGCGTGAGAGGGACACGCGCTCGCACCTGGGTCATCTCCTCCCCGTCTGCGTCCGTTCCCGGCAACACTTGGTCGTAATCGCTCAGCGCCGCGCAGAATATGATGATTGGTACACTAAGAAGAGCGCAGTCAGCCCGCTGAACGGTCAAACACAGAAACAAACACACCTCTCAAAACAATGAAGCCATTTCCGTGGTGCCGTCCTGTCCCCACCGACGTCGAACATGTGTATCGATATATTGCCTGCGTTGAACCGCATCTCGGTCATGCTGGTGCTCTGCGTTCGAGCGCGGAGGACGTCTTCGACGGTGGGTGAGTACCCCGGCTTGGCCAGACGCTGGATGTGTGTTATGAAACTGCGAGGCCGACGGCGAGTTAGCTCTGCACAGAAGGAAAGATGGAAAGTAGGGCTTACTATGGCGCGCTATCCATCAAGTAAAACTCACTCCCATGCTCGTCCAACAGCCTTGACACGACCGGGTCTTGCCATAGTCCTTCAATCGCGTCCGCAGTCTCTCCAGTTAACGCCTGCGCAGAGTTTATGACCTCGGGCAAACGTCGATGCTCTTCCGCCAACAGGTCCTCCAAACCCAACTCCCGTAGGGCCCCCACGACGGCCTGCGCAGAGTCCACCGCGTTCTTGTGGATCGTCAGCCGGAACGCCAGCAGCTCGTCCCTGCTGAAGCCCGCTTGGTAGATAATCTTCATCTGCGGCATCTCAGTTAACCGTCGCGGGATATACAGATACAGTCAACCACGCACCTGCCTCATGATTGTAGACTTTCCTGACTCGGCAGAACCCAGAACGAGGACTTGGTAGTGTCTCCGATACCGTTGCGAGTCCTCCTTCAGCTGCCAGTCTATTACGTTGCTGCGGGCTTTGGATACACGGTCTTGCTGCGACGCGCAGACTCCCATGGGAGTGGGCTCAGTATTCAGGTGGACGCGGTTGTCAATGTGAAGAGTGACGAATGACGTGTGACTCGGCTTTCTCCGTACGAATCAATGCGGCGGGTCTGATGCGCAGGTGATGAACTGATGCGTCGCAAGCCAATTAAATTGTGCAAAACACCCAAAGCCGGGAAGAATACATGGTGGTGAGAAGGGAAAGCAACGTCCAGCTTCGAAGAACAAGACTACACTCCAAGGAAGACAAAACGAAAGGTAGGCCAGACAATAATGATACACGGAGGAATTGAAGGAAACATAGACGTCGAGAAAAGGGATGGATGATACAAAATATACGAATGCAACGAGGTTCAAGAGGAAACAAAGCAAGAGCAAAAGAAACCGCCCGTCAATGAATAAAAGCACCTCTCTCCGTCTTTGCCCTCCAAATCCCCAACGCTTTTCTCGAAGGCACATCTGCTGCTGCCCATTCAATGTCCCGGTTCTGCAACGAGTACAGTGCGCCAGCCGACCCGCGCATTCAGTTCGGAAGGGCGAAGACGCGATGCAAGAATCGGCGTGCTGCACTCGCGATACGAAAATGACGACGACCGGTGGTATTGGCGGTGGCGTAAACGCGCAACGCAGACGGCGCAAGCAGCGGGCTGGTGAAAGCAACCGTCCGGATGCGAGTAGCCACGATGGAAGGTGTCGATGCAGGAGTGTAGAAGACGTCGGTCGCACTGGACGTAGACGAGTTCCAGGGTACATCGGGGTGAGATGCAAGTTCGTAAGGGTTGAACTCCACTGGCGTTGAATGTACCGGTTCCGAGCCGGGGGCTGCACGACGTCCGATGAATGGTGAGATGAAACGACGCTGCTCCTGCGATTGTTGGTCCGTGAAGAGAACCATGATGCCGAGGTGACCGTAGTGCGAGCTGGGAGGGTCTTCGGGAAGAAGGTCACAAGCCTCGAATGACTGAGGGAAGTTCAGATATTGGACGTAGACACCAGGTAAATATGTACAAAGGTCGAGTGTGTGTCGTGTTCCAAGGTTCTCGAAGCGGTAGCATGAAGGACGTCCTGGAAGGGGTTAGAATGTATGAGAGGAGACACGGTACGACGACATACGACGATGACAGAAGACTCTCTAGCGGTAGCGGAGGAAGACACCAAGAGCGAAGAACACGGGCCAGCCGCATGCGAAGGATTGGAAAGGTTCGTCTGGGAGGAGGTCAGGAGGCAGCAGCACCAAGCTGAATGAGAGACGTACAGCGGAGAGAGATGGTACGAAGGCTGTTGACTCGGAGAGAGGAGACGGACCGGCCGCCTGGGACGCATACTGGCTCTTCGAAGGCATGATGAGGATTATGTGTGAGGAGAATATGGTAGTGGAGGGAGAAAGAGGAAGTAACGCTTCGGCGGATGTTTCGCGCAAGTGAGACAATTTGAGGAGCAGCGTAAACCAGTTTGGATAAAGTTGCTGGTGGCAGATTTATTAGGATTGTCGCGGACTAGGAGTGAGGAGATTCAGGTTACAGGCAGCGGGACATGGTCGTCGAGAGCAAGGAATGATATTGACAGCACCGGCATCCCGAGACTTCACGTGCGCGTTCCGATTTCGTCCGAGTTTATTTCTCTCTTTCGGCATCGACTCGGAGTCCTATCGTGTACGTCTAATTATTATTCTAGGGTAGTCCGCATGTAATTACGTCTAAAAAAATGACCATTCCCCTCCCCACGATGTAGTACTTTTGAGCTGGCATTTACAACAAGCCGCCAATGCTGCTCCCACCGGGCGCAACGTGTGCGAAACCATCGCTGGGGTGTTTCGGAACGGCGACATTCTTCACGGAGGGTGCATCAGTCCGCAAAAGACGGTCGACGATAGCGGAGAGACGACTGCGCGTCTTGGGTATTTGGGACGCGCGGGATGCGGGCCGCTGTGAAATGATCAGTAAATCGAGCACGTAGACGGAAAGAGTGCGAACCGAAGGCGCAGGCGTTTGTGGCTGAGACGGCGCTGGTAGCTTTGGAGCGGCAGTCTGGAAAGGATGAGGACCGTGACAATTCGCGCAATTCGATACAGAATCGCACTGACCGTGGCAGGGGAGGTGGATGTAGCCTGGCGGAGGGCAAGGGTTTCAAAGTCTTGGGTGAACATGATCGTCAAGAGTTGAGTTGGAATTGGGAGAGGCAGGG
Organism: Mycena amicta; assembly: GCA_029282125.1. Lineage (NCBI taxonomy): Eukaryota > Fungi > Basidiomycota > Agaricomycetes > Agaricales > Mycenaceae > Mycena > Mycena amicta. The sequence continues at coordinate 429,080 of JARIHP010000022.1, forward strand.
AAGATGAGGAGAGCGCAGTCTTGATTAAATACCTGGCGGTCTGCAAGTTCCGGAAATTTTTCGAACCCTCGTTATGTTGACTCCGAGCGGAGCGCTGAGCGCTGCCGACGGTCACGCAAGTGTGCGACTCGGGCTGTGCGGCTAAGCTCCGTCTGACTCGGCGGTATTTTAAGAGTTTGTCCGGGAGCGGGGTTCCGAGTTGCCGGGTACTATCTGATTGCGGGCAAGGGGTACTATCTGATTACGACACAGACAACGAAAGATAAGACAATTATTCTGATTGTAAGACAACTCAGAGTACACACGACGGACAACTATTCCCTTGCTTCCTTCCTGACTGCAATCTTCTCGATCTTGACAATCTCCACCTTAATTTTCAACGCTGTCGACGGTTGAAACACTCGAACATCAAACGCGACCGGAAATGCCCATCGAATCTCGAAGATTATCCATCTCCGGGGAAGTTTGAGAGCGGGAGGGAGTGGACGCGATACCAATATCATACCAGATGGAAGTTGAGGTGAAAGAAGCTTGTGCGTGACAGAATGCGAAAAAGTTTCTTTGTGATCAATCGTTTCTTTCACTCTAAGGATATCTTCATTGAATAGTGCTTTACTTTATCGCCCCCCTTTGATATCTCGTACAATTATTGCTCAAGGGCAGAATGTAACGGTGTAATCAGCGCCCAAGCTCGAGTCGCAGTACCACAACGCCGTCCCGCTGCTCTCGTCGTATGCGTACGCATACGAGTTGGGGCAGGAAGATTTGAAGTAGGAGTAGTCTGCGACGCCGGAAGAAGGGCATGTGGCGGGAACGTTGTGAGACCCCGAGCAGCAGTTGGCGGAGTCGCCTGAGAGGATGTGAATGAGATTCGACGCGGAAAAATGGAGGAGCAGAAACGTACCAGGGTTACCATCGACATTCGCGGCACAGGCGCTCAAGCATCCTGCGATGTTCCCGCTTGCATCGTCGTGTTGCAACTCGGAAGGGCCTAGTGAAAAAATGCGCACTGTCGTAACACGGGTAGTTCAAGAGACGTACAGTTGGGATTCAAGTCGACGGGGCACGAGGGGACGTCGCAGCCGACGTTGTTGGTGACTTCCACAGGGATGTTGAACCCATCGACGAGAGACACATCGTAATTGTCAGTCGTCCCGCCGCCCGCGAGGGTCCACTCGGCGACGGTCGCTGGAGGAACGCCCTAAATTGTGGAATAAGAAATAAAGACGACGGCGTTAGAACTGGAGCTCACCGTGCCTGAATGAGGGTCACAAAGCAGGCCACCATTACAGCCACCAGTCGCGCACGAATTGGGTCCGGGGTTGGTGGAGAAGTCGCATTCTGTGCGGCCCTGGATGGGATTAGTCGCGAACCAAGGGTTGGCAGGAGAACTATGGGTACCCAGATGCGCCCGGCGGTCCAGTTGTCTGGAACGTTGAATGAGACGGAAGAGCCTGGAGCGGCTTCCCATCTAGAGAGTAGTCAGAAACAAACACGACGTGAGAAGTTATCAGACGAACCCAGTGGGCTGATCTGGGAGAGCGCTGCCGGCGTTGAGATCGGTGAAGATTGCGGGCCTGGACAGGGTGAGGAGAGAGAGAGAGAAAACAGGATCACACGTACCAAACGGTATAAGAGCAGCTGTTCTTGACGGTGAATGTGCGGGCAGTGGCAACGGACGCGGCGGCGAGAGAAATGAGCGAGAGGGAGATCATCGCGGTAGATTTGGCGTATGAGTCTGTGGTGGGTGAGGGAGCGAGCGGAATGACGAAGGGGTCTTTCCTCATTTCTTTTTATACCCCCACAGCTCCGCTTGCACGCTCTCGTTACCAAATTCAACCATGCGTGCTGATCAGGGCCGAACTTCGGACCCAGATTTGCACCACTATACGTTTTGCGTTCCAATAGATGAATGAGCCGGTGGTTATGCAGATATGGACCACGTATCCGTTAGTGCTGCCTCAGAAGGTGTCGAAGCAGGCGCAAAATGCGAGGAAACTGCAGCAAGTTCTTCTTGGACATCCTGCTGAACCGCGGGAATGGTAACCAAGGTGGGTTATGTAAATGCTCTTACCTTTGCGACGAGTTTGCAGGCGTCGTTGGGCTGAACGCGTGACGTCGTTGGGGCCCAACGCGTGGGAGTGCAATGTCGGAAGCAGAGGCATCCACGTAGACCAGCCCTGAGCGAGGCGAACAATATCTGGGGCTTGGTGCATATGGATGAGCTCCGCAACTCCTAATCGAAGACCTAGGGTCAACTTGCAGCCAGGTCGTCGCGGTAGTAAAGTCAGGTTGTTCCTTGACGACGTCACACGAGTGGTTTTATCTAGGCTTCGTGCGATGCTTGGCAGCGCCGTAGAATTTGAATCCAAGTGCGCAAGAGGATGACGAAACACAGCGGTTGTCCGAGGGATGAATTCGAACTTGAACAAGACCGCCGGGCAGCTCAAAAGGGACACAAGACGATCGATGGCTGGCCATCGATGGCGGGAATAGTACTCAGCATGTGTGCACGGTTTCTCCACTGAATCCACAGATATGTTGAGCTGCGCTGCGTCTAAGCACGCTGCAGTGGCCCAAGAACAGCATAAATATTTGTCGAGTGAACAATTCCCAGCGCTCCTTGAACGCACCAATTGAGGCGAAGGCTGGTAATATGGATGGACCGTTCCAGTGGGTATATGTGATTCCTGGGGAGCCCAGACGCGACGGGACCATCGAGGACTCAGGAAAGCAGAGAGAGAAGGCTCGTCACGGATCAGTGACTGATATGCTTGGTTGATGCGTGCAAGAGCGACCGAAATCAACAAACGCGCAAACAATGGCCGAAAGAAGAATTCGAAGCAGCTGTGACGCTTCTTAAAATTTACCTCCATGTCCGTCGACGATCAGCTCGATATCTTGCGAACGTCTTTGAATGCATCCGCGCCATACACATGCGGCATCCATACAGTCCAAAAAGAAGACCTTGGACTATATTTCAACACCCACAGTGACGGCCCAAAGAGCGCCAGCGGGTGAGTGTTTTCGCCGAGCAAAGAAACCGGGTCATAACGCCGTTAGATACATCGATTTCGCTTCCCCGACGAATCAAGAGCAAGTGAAACAGCTCGCCGCAGCATGCGAGAAAGCGACGTTCGGGAACGACCACGGCGACGTGCTGGATGAGACGTATCGTAAGGCAGGGAAGCTTGAAGTCGAAACATTTGGGACCCGACTGGATGTTCTCGCCTGTGGGCTCGTCGACCAAATCACACCTGACCTGCTTGTCGGTCAGGACGGCAAGAAGAACAAAGGCGGTCAGATCGTTCGTGCTGAGATTTACAAGTTGAACGTCTACGGTGCGTAACCACTTTATGCGAGCTTTCCAGTTCCAATTTGAACGTCCGAACTAGGTCCTGGTTCGTTTTTCAAGGCTCACAAGGATACCCCGCGCGCGAAGAACATGATTGGCTCGCTCGTTGTTGTACTCCCCACCGAACATCAAGGTGGTGCACTCACGCTGAATAACGGCGAAAAGAAATGGACTTTCGACTCGGGCAGCGAATTGAAACGACACCAGAGCTCTACTGAGAACGCGCCGCCCGCCGTTGCATACATTGCTTTCTTCAGCGACGTGACCCACACCGTCGAACCAGTCGTCTCTGGCTACCGTGTCACTCTTACCTACAGCCTCTTCCTTTCCAAAAACTCGACACGCGCTGACGCTCCGAACACCATACGCCTCACCGATGGTCCCGACCGTGCATGCGAGACGGCGTTCCGTGCGCTGCTCGCCAACCCCGCTTGGTTTCCCGCCGGCGGCCTCCTTGGTTTCGGCCTCCAGAACAAGTACCCCATGTCACGCACCAGCCCGATCGACATCGCGCTCCTCAAAGGCTCCGACGCGCGCTTGAAAAGCTCTGCCATGCGTCTCGCGCTTACCCCATGTATTCGCCTTGTGTACGACCTCAATCACGCCGTAATGCTTCCGGAGAGGTTTAAAGCACTCAAGAGGGTGGTGCTGATGGACAAGGCCCCGTGGATTCGCGATGTCGACCCGGAGGAGGGCGGAGTCGATGCTAAGCTTGAAAGACAGGGCGATGTGTACAAAGTGGTCTGCGAAGATGGGTCTGACAAGATCTCTGCCACCACAGCGAACCCCACGAAAAGCCCCGAAAAGCCCTCGAAGTTCCAGCTGACTGCAAAATTCGGGGCCATCCCAAAAAAATTCTCACAAGTTGGCCACGTCCGGCATATCATGTATCTACTGAGTTCTACTCCAACCAACGTTATATATCACACACTCTCTGTCCATGCCTTCCAACTACATACACCCGTTCATGTTGTGGACCACGCGAGTAAAAATATATCCCCCCCCTTGAGCGCAAGAGGCTCATCCCGATAATCAAGCAGAAGGTCAAACAGAGAATAACTGAGCACATGCTAAACACATGCTCGATGGTTGAGTGGAATGAAGACAAAATTAGAGCAACTACGTGATATGCCAGGCTGGTGCCGACTTGTGAGAAATTTTTATATGGCCCCGAATTTTGCAGTCAGCTGTCAAGTCAGACTCTGACGAGGGATTGGATTACGATGAAGATTCAGACGACGAGGACAACATGTATGGTTTTTACAGACCGCGAACTCCGACGCAAGGGCTTTATTGGGTTACGCCTCAGACGTACCACAATTCCGTGGAAACGAAGTATTTCGGCGGGGACCCCTACGACGACTACGAGGACAGTGTTGACGGCTACGCAGCCCTTTTCGTGCGGATTCCTTCGGCGAGCGCTCCGTCTAGAAGCATATTCAAGGATTAGAGTAGTTGCTTGAGATTATCTTGTGTACATGTACTTACATTCCCCGCTACCTTTGTGTAGATTGAAAGAATTGAACGGTATATCACGTCAACGTGAGTCCAAGAACCCAATATTACAGAAGGAACCCGCCAGCTCGTGGCATTACCTGCGACTGCTCGAGAAATGGGGTTGTGTTGCTGGCTCTTGTTTGAAAGGGCTCGTTTCGGGTTGTTATGCGTCCACCCGAGGAAAGGATTAGAGCGAATGCGTGGCCAAGGACAAAGAGGTAGGGAGGAGAAGGGCTCGTGAATGTAGACCAGGCGAAGCACAGGAAGATATAAGCTCGATTTACAGGGCCAAGGAGAAGGAGAAAGCTGTTAGGTTCTGACCTTGAACATGAAGGAGGTTGTGGTGGAAGGGCACGGCTAGGTTGTAGCCTAAACTCGCGTCAGGCACGATGTTGCAATGATCATGACGCATTGTCTGACGAAGGAGAGTGCAGAGATATGTGGCGGGTGGGGCGGTGGAGCTTTGCGACGTGATATATGCAGAGAAGACGAGAGAACTACGAGAGAAAACAGTCGCAGACGAGAGACCAGGGCTATCTGTCTATCTGTTGGCACGCATTCATGCTAGTCTGCGAAACTTCCCATACCAGGGTTCCGGAACCGATGGTATTGTGGAGCGCGTCAAGGATAAGCCCACCTGGCAGTGTGTGGACTTCGTCCCCGCGGTTCCGAACTTAAATTGAACTTGAATAAAGACCACTGGCAGGTGAAGAAACTCGGGGAGGCGTTTTCGGAGGAGCATCAAGGTAGACCGGATTGCGGAGTCAGAGCATGAATCTAAGCAAGACATCGAAGGGGAGAACTTGAATCTGGGCTTTGAAGATGCGGAAGTCAGGTCGATGGAAACGCGGAGCCGTGCGTTGTTCGAGGCGGGAGGCACAGCTAGGCCAGAATGGTAGAACACCGGCGAGATGGCGTATGTCAAGCGAGACTGGGTTCTATTGTCGGATATGGATGACTTCATGAGGGACGGAGGCAAGACGCGAGCGTGATGTGACTCTTACATATAGGCCGTATTCGGATCAATTGCGTTCCGGCCGATTTTCGGGTCGTTGAATTTGTTCAACTTGTTTTTGAAGACTTGTGGACGACGCTGTTACCAGCCGTGAACGGGCGGCCAGGAGAATGTTTCTCTGGAGTTGAACCAGCACAGATATCAATGACGTGGGGTGACTCCGCGGTTAGCGACGTCAGTTGCGTATTTGAGTTGAGGCCGCTCAAAGTGCGCAGGTGGACAGTTGGCGGTGTAATATCGCGACGCGGGAAGCAGATGGTCAGAGATCATGGGTTGCAGCCCCACTCCACTCAATGCTCGCTGAAGCAGACGCCAGAGTTTGAACTTGAAGAACGGAACCAAAACGGAACACGCGCAATCCAATTAGACGTTAAGTTCCAGCGAATCTGTGGTCGAACTTCAGGAGTGTTCGATGTTGAGACTCTGCATCAAAAGGAAGCATCCTCGGTTCAACCGTTGCTGCAGTGGTTCATCCGAATTTCCAAGAGTCCCAAGACCGGCTTCCCAGCATTGCGTCGTGCATTCCAGCTGTCAACTGCGATTCTATGAAAATAGAGCGAAGATCATTGAACGTACGACATACTCCACTCGAACATCGCATTTTGGTCCCTTCCGAACACTTGCATGGATATGCATGCGAGTTTCGCTTCCGTTTTCGCATTCATTGTTCTGCACGCATGCCTCCGTGTCGGGTTCTGCAATTCAACGAGCGCTCCACTGGCTCCACCTCTCGAGGCGGTTCATGTTCCTGTGCGTATATCTCGTCGTCATCTGCAGCAGATTATCGAGTGAACCAAACACGGAAAGAGGCCCAAGCGAAAGAGTATAAAAGCGAGCCCTCGTTCGTTCTCTAACATCACTCGAACAAACCACCAGTTCAAGTAAAGCCTCTAACAAACATGTTCTCTAAGCTCGCTGCCCTCTTCGCTATTGCTGTAAGCTTTTGCTCTAATCAACTGCTAGTACTCACCGAGAACCCATTTTGCAGACCCTTGCTGCCGCCATGCCTAACGGCTCTCCTCCTCCTCCGGTGACACCCCCGACCTCGGCGCAGTGCTGCGACAGTGTCGTGTCCTCCTCCAGCACCGCTGCCTCCGCCGTCGCGGCGGTCCTTGGCCTCGACCTCACCGGTCTCGACGTCCCTGTCGGTCTCAGCTGCTCGCCCATCACTGTCGGCGGTAACAACTGGTGAGATTTCCTTTTTTCTGGGTGCGCACTCACTAACATCGTTCCAGCGGCAGCACCACCGTCAACTGCGATGCCCCCGAGAAGGAATGGGCTGGGCTTATTGCGATTAACTGCATCCCCATCACCGCTTGAGCGATGTTGAAGATCACGGACACACCCCGGCACCCGCTACCTCGCAACGGACTTTGTCGTCTCTCCTGTTCGCCTTGTAACTGTATGATTGTAACGATTGACCGAGATTGATTCGAATGCCCATTCTGTTATTTCGTGTGTTTGCATTGAGACGAGGTTTGCTGCCATCCAGAGCCAGAGCATATCGAAACTAGTTCGCATATTGGAAAAGACCACACCCGGGGTTCCGGAACTTGAGGTGTATATGCAAGGCCTCGGGAGTGCGAACTTGAACTTCAAGCCTCAGCGCTCAGCGAAGAGAATTTGAATTTTGGAGGGAGCAGCTAGCTGCGGATAGCAAGTAGCGCACGAGTACTTGACTGTTTAAAGGCGGGAAATGGCCAGTCGGGGAAGCTTAAAGATTAATCGTCGTGGACGCGTAGCCAGGCGATTCGTCTCAAGTCCAAGAGTGCAGGGTGAGTGCGCAGCCATGAGAGTTTTCGCAAAGCCATCGAGCGTGTGAGCGATCAGATCATCAACTTTTTTCATGCCCATGTCCAAGCACTCGTCTTTGTCCAATCGTCCAAGCACCGGATGCCACCCACTCATCATGCCCGTTTTCCCCAACGGGTAAGTGCTCGGACTTGGGGCATTGTTTCCTGTCCCGCGCCTCGAGTATAAAAATCGCGCGTTCGGGTGCTTGGTGAGTCTCTACCACTCCATCCCCCCCAAACCAAACCAAAAAGCCATGCCACCTGCACCCAAACCCGCACACCAGCCTAGGCATGCGTCGCCTTACGTTCGTTTCTTCCCCTTTTCCCGTCGCCGGACTCGGATTTTTACCGGCGTTTGTACAGGGTGGCACGGCGAGCAAAGTTCCACCAGAGGAGGACCTACAGTTTCCGTGCCCCGTCGACGGCTGCCCGTGGAGCTTTCCGCGCGACCAGGATCTCAAGCGCCACTCGGTGCAGCATCTCACTGCCGAGGAGCGTGAGGCCAAGTGCGTACTAGGGGTGGTGGTGTCCATGCGATGCTGACCTTACCTTGTGGTTAGGAAGGTCCACTGTCCCTACGCCGAATGTCCCTTCAAAACGTTGCAAGCCTCGAATTTGGCGACCCATATTCGGGCCAAACAGTGAGTCGAGGACTTGGTTGCGTACTAGTACTGAGCTGATTCGATAATGAAGTACCGGAGAAAAGCCTCACCAGTGCAGCGAATGCTCGTACACCGCATCGGACCACTCGTGTCTCAATCGGCACAGAAAGAACCACCATAATTATAACCCTCCGCGATTGCGAAAGTCGCGTGCAAGGTCGGCGGTGAAAATCGAAACACTGGCATCAGACATGCCAGTGTTGTCGTCCCGATCGTCCTCCGTCGCCTCCAGCGCGTATTCCGGGCCTGACCCTGGCTCTTCTTCCCTTCGGAAAGTCGAAAACCGACCACCCTACTCGAGCTCGCACCCAGTGCCCTCCCAGTCTTCCGGTTATACCGTCCATGGCCATGGCGCGCCATCTTCCTACTATGCGAGATCCGGCGCTCCTTCCATGTCCATGTCCTCGCAACAACGCCCCGGACTCGGATACACCAATGCCCTACACATGCTCGCCGACGTGTCCATGTCGATACCCCGGGCTGGTCCCGTCCCCACTCCCACTCCGTTTCCTGCGTTTGAATCCGAATACTGGCATGTAGGCACTGGCAATGTGAATCGTACACCTGGACCGATCGCGAATCAGCTACTGGCCCGTGACTCTGCGACCTCGAGATTCGACGCTGACCTTGACCTTGACCTTGCGATGACGATGAGGGTGCCTCCGCCCACTGTGACGACGGCCTTGCGAACGACGATGCCGCCTATGGATATCCACACGAATCGCGGGGCCAGTTCTGCCTTGACGCGTAATACGCCATCGGTGTCCCTTCCTGACCCGTTCCCCGCTCCCAGCCCGACTGCTGGCGATTGGAGTGCGTACTAGTATATAAGTCTAATTATCAGGGTATGTAATCGGACTACTGGAGCGAAGGTCAATGTCGAGTTCTGAATCCTGCCTGTATTTCTTTCTTTCTTTCTTTCGGTCCATGTACTGGTTTTCGATTTATTTACTTATGTGCACTCATGTACTTGCTGCAATCGAGTATGTAGCTCTTTGTATCATCACGCATATGCATCCTCGATGGATTGTTACAATATTTTTCCAAGCGTTAGCCATCCCGAATACACGTTGTTAAACCAACGACCATCTCCTGCCCCTTCCCTTCCCTCCCTTCCCTTCCCTTCCACACCCACCCAACCACCAACCACCCAACCACCACATACTACCTCCCCGCCCCCACCCCCGCCCCCGAGCGCATACTCCTCCACATATCCGCCCCCTGCCCAAACCCCTCCTCCCCGTCCTCCGTTCTGCTCTTCCCGAGAACGACCGACAGATCCTTGAGGTCCTTTTGTAGTATTTTGGTTAGGTGGACTAGGCCCGCTTGTTGTTCGGAGAGGATCTGTGTGGTGGAGATGGGGTTAGTGTGTGTGTGTGTGGTAAGGGACAGGAGGGGAAGGAGGGGCAAAGGAAGGAAGGGAAGGTAAAGGAAGGAACGCATGCATACCTGGGCAATCCTCGCCAACCCATCCTCATCGACGACCTTCCACTCTCCCTGGCCCGAGTTGGACGACGACGACGACGATGCATCCCTCGCCGCCGTCAACGCCCCAACGAGCGCCCACAGCTCCGCAATCTTGCTGCGTATCCTCCCCGCACTACCCTTTGCCGATCCCGACCCCGCACCGACCTCGGACCTCAACTCCTCCAACCCCCCGCGCATCTCCTCCTCCTCAATCCTTACAGCGCCGCCTCGTACGGCGGGAATGAGCAGATGCAGGTGGGCAGTGAGCAGGAGGACGCGGTGGTACAGCTGGAGGTGGGTCGCTGCGAGCCGTGTGGCGCGCGTGTGGTTGGCGGATTGGTGGGTTGAGAGGTCGGCGATGCGGGATTTGAGTTCCTGTGTGATGGTAGTTCAGCGAGTGAACGAGTCCAGATGGTGGGTGGGGAGGGAAGACGGACATTGAGTTTCGAGACCTGGTCCCCGGCCTGCGCCGTCTGTCCGTCGAGTCGCTGTCGGAGGTCCTCAAAGCCAATAGCGACGCTGGGTACAAGGCTGTAGCACGTAAGTGAGTCGTCTGAGCCAGCCCCGCAAAAAAAAAAACCACACACGCACTTTGTCGGGTCCGGATTGTCCCTCACAGCTTTGGTCCATAACGTCTCGCTCATATTCGGCGGTCGTCCGTATAGGCTAATCTGTTGTGGGTTCACCTGGTTGTAGAAGATGTACTCCAGACGATCTCAGTTTGCTAGCACTAGTGAAAAAGACGCGAGAAAAAAAACGCACTTGGAAGCGACACTGTGGCGACCCTGCATTCCACGCATTCGCGATGCCCTCGATCATCGCATTCAGCCGTGTAAACTAGGTCTGGGCGTCGGCCTGTGTTTGGGCGGGAGCGGGTGTACGCAATGCGCTCGTGGAGAGGGTCGATACGCCGAGTGGGTTTTGAGCTTGTTGTTGTTGTTGCTGGGGCTGCGTCAATTGGCCAAAGAGGGGTTTTGACTGGCCGAAGAGGTTGTTCGTCGACTGCCCAAAGAGCCCACTCCCGCTCGTATTCAGCGCAGGAAGCGTCGGCGTCAACCCCGCTCCTAGTGGTTTCGCTGCGCCAAAACATCCCGCCGCCCGCAGTCGAGCCCCTGTTACACAGTCTACTTAATTGTTCGTCAGACGCCGTTACAGTCTGTCCCAGAGACTAGAGCTTTGCGACGTGATACATGCAGAGAAGACGAGAGCATCGCAGAAAGAGACCAGGGCTATCTGTCTGTCTGTTAGCGCGCATTCCTGCTAGTCTGCGAAACTTCCCATACCACGGTTCCGGAACCGATGGTATTGTGGAGCGCGTCAAGGATAAGCCCACCTGGCAGTGTGTGGACTTCATCCTCAGTTCAATAGTGGTTCATCCGAACTGGCCAAGACCGGCTTCCCACCATTGCGTCCTGCATTCCAGCTGTCAAATGCGATTCTATGAAAATAGAGTGAGGATCATTCAAAATACGACACACTCCACTCGAACATCGCGGGTTGGTCCCTTCCGAACACCGACATGCGAGTTTCGCTTCCGTTTTCGCATTCATTTGTTCTGCACGTATGCCTCTGCGTCGGGTCTACGATTCAACGAGCGCTCCACTCGCTCCACTGTTCAGGTTCCTGGAGCCGTGACTGTAAGATTTAGACTACGAACCCTGGCAATTGCCAGTTGATCAATAGCCTCTCGCACTGGCAACTGCCAGCGCCGATCTCGCATCAAATCCCTGCGCATGGCGTGCTTCGCCTAATTTGTGCCCTTTTGGGCTTGCCTCAGCTTGATGCTGCATTGGGTGTCGGTGTCGGCCTGGACTCTCCGGCGGCCTCTCGGGCGGCCCTCACCTGAAATCCCAGCAAATGGGGATATGGTCATTTGAGAGCCGGCACCGGGCCCGCGACTACCGACGGTCCGGACGTGGTTCTCATCACAGCCGCTATTTGAGGCGGCCCATTGGTGCGCCCATCACGTGGCTAATATTAAATTGACGGCGGTCTTGACGGAAATTTAAGTGCAACAGCCAATATGCTCAGGCGCGGCAAGGACAAGTAACGCGCTCGAACTTGCAGCGTGTGCGCCACATGTGCGGCATTGCTGATCGTCGATCCTCCTCGTCAACCGTTCCAGTCAGCAAGCTTGGCGGCTCAATGAGGAAACGCCGTGTTGATTGACAGCTCTTGCTAAATCTGGTGCGGTTTTGTGCGCGTCGTAGCCTCTCATATGCGCATCTCTGGACGTTCATATTTGGGGGGATGGAAGGAAATTTATCCCAGATGTCCTGGTTCAAATCTCCGCTCTCTACAGCAATCCTGAGAGCCTGGACAGCAGCAGGGCTCTAAAAGTTGTTGCATGAATTCCGAATGCCACATTGCTGCCAGAACCACAATATTTCTAGAGCGTGTTTATGTGCTCCTTCGCCATCTGCATGTCGAGTTTCAGACCGAGGGCTGTCCCCGTTTAATCTGTGGGCAGCTTCTGCTCAATATGCATTCACCTCGTTTTTGCGGGCTAGAAGGGATATTCTGAGTCAGGAAAATGGATTTGGGGAGTGGACGCTACGTCAAATCTAAATACCTACTCAGTTTTGGCGTGTATGCCATGCTTTGTACAGACCATGCTTCATGATAAGTGTAGTGAACTGATGGAGAACATCGAATATCTCCGGAATGGTTGTTCAGAATTTGCTCAAATTTTTCAAGGAGGCTACTCGCGTCTCCACGGACATTCTGAGAGATTTCCATTTTTTCGACCCACAAAAAAATGCGTTAAAAATTCCAAATATGTCTGCGAAGCTTGAGGCCACGGCGACGAGAGTACGGGCCCGGGGCTGACCTCTGTAAATATTTTGGTGATTTTAGGGAATCTTTGTGGAGAGATTTCAGCAATCTCCTGTCCTGAATCAGTGTCGCGAACTGACGCCAATGTGCACGATTTGAGAGGCTTGACAACACCGGTCACAGTACTGATTCTACCTCATACATCCATGTCGTCCAAACCCGTCAGTTTCCGACATCTCCTCCACCTTAAGCCGGGTCCCTTGCACTCGCACATGCCCAGAAAACGCTCCCACCGCCGCCGAATGCCCGCCGAGTACCCGGGAGTAGCGTGAAGGACCAACTCGCGGACCAGCTCAGCTCCGTTCGCTGAGCTGAGCATCCTCAACGGCGCCAGCCTAACCATTCTGGCTGGCGTGAGCGACCCCCTACCTCATGGCGACGCTCTCCTTGTCCACGCCGGACCTCCAGGGTGGAGAGGAACAACGATGGATGGCCGCAGACGGCAGCAACGCAACGTGCAATCCGCTCAGCTCGGGGCATTGCAGGCCAACTCATTCGGGCTGCTTTACGGGCAGCGGTGGCGCTCTCATGCTGGAACTTTCAGCGACGATATCCAGGTGCGTGGCACTAAGCTCATTCTGTTCATTCTGGTCCTCAATTCCAATCCTAGCGTATGCGTACTACGTCGTTGCACTGCGACAGGGAGTCGACGAGGACCTCGTGCCCTTCAGCCTTGTTCTCCGACGCAAGCCTCCGGTCTCCACTGTTGCAGCACCACCACAACTACCTCAGTCATGCTGCCTCAACAGAGCTTCAAAGCCTCGCATTCGTAGGATGAATGGCGGCGTCCGACCGGTGGATTACGGCCGTCGTGCAGGGAGTGAGAGAAGGTCGCTGGGCTGTCTGGTGTGTCGCCTTCAATCTTCTTGGCCTGGTATAATCAGCTCCCTCTCTACATGGAAGACGACGACTACTCCGCTGGAGCTCCACTCGTCCGGCTCACGCGGGCCATGACCGCACCAATGCATCATCGCATCGTCCCATTCTGCGCCATAGGCTGGCTCTACTCCAACCCGACGCTCATCAACGACGCGACGAAGCCTCGACGAAGCCTATACTTACAGCAAGCCACCCGCTGCGGGCAAGGCCGCCAACGCTGCCCGGTCTGTCCCAGCACGACTAGGCCCTCCCTCGCCTTCCAAGTCGTCCTCCCACCCTCCTGGAGCCCTCCTCGTCCCCTCCCTGACCCAGCGAGCTACGAGCGATACGTGGCGACTGCCACGCTGGCAGTCGCTACGCAGTCGGCGGCTACCGGTCCGAATTCACCCGAACATTTGATGCTGTCCGGGTTGGGGACGACTCGCGGGACCGCCGAAGTAAATACATGTTATTTGGCACTAGCCTTGCAATAAAATACACTCAATGGGGCCAGATCCGGAGTATGAGCAGCATTCAGGCCGCGGCGCTGGTGGCTGCGCCGACATGCACATGGTGCCAACCCAATGGGGCAGGAACCGTAGCCTAATACTGTGGCAATTGCGAGCTAAGGCAAGTGCCGTGGAAATAGACTGTCGCTAAACTGGCAATTGCCATGTTCTCAGTCTCTCGGTTACAGCTACGGGTGGTTCCTGTGCGTAGATCTCGTCGTCATCTGCAACAGATTATCGAGTGAACCAAAAACGGAAAGAGGCCCAAGCCCGAGAGTATAAAAGCGAACCCTTGTTCGTTCTCTAACCTCACTCGAACAAACCACCAGTTCAAGTAAAGCCTCTAACAACATGTTCTCCAAGCTCGCTGCCCTCTTTGCCATTGCTGTAAGCCTTCATTATCTAACCAATTGCTAATACTCACGGAGAATGCGTTATGCAGACCCTTGCTGCCGCCATGCCTAACGGTTCTCCTCCTCCCCCGGTGACGCCCCCGACCTCGCCCCAATGCTGTGACAGCGTCGTGTCCTCCACCAGCACAGCTGCTTCCGTCGTTGCAGCGCTCGTTGGCCTCGACCTCACCGGTCTCGACGTCCCAGTCGGTCTCAGCTGCTCGCCCATCACCGTCATCGGTAACAACTGGTTAGCGTCCTTTCTGTGTTCTCTGCACACTCACTAACATCGCTCCAGCGGCAACACCACCGTCAACTGCGACGCCCCCGAGAACGAATGGGCCGGTCTCATCGCCATCAACTGCATCCCGATCACTCTTTGAGCGATAAGATCCAGCTTCTGGGACACGGATACACATCGGCACCCGGTTAACTCGCAACGGATTTTGTCTTTTCTCGTATTTTACCTTGTATGATTGTACGATCGCCCGAGATTGGGAATGTGCATTGCTTTTGTTTGATTCATTTGCGTTGAGATGAGACAAGTTTTCAGAGGGCCTAGCGTAGGATTTATCATCTTAGAGAGCAAGATTATAGACCTGAGGTCTCAATAATTCTTTTCAAAAAAGAAGAAAAAATCAAGGGCGAACCAGAGTAGGAAAGCAGCCCATGAGGCGAGACCGTTTGCAGCCAGATATGAACAAAGTCGGTTGCAGTCGGGGGGACCTGCAGCACTTACTAGTAACGGAACCGCGTAAAGCAGATCATCTTGGTGTATATTCAAAGCAGACTTGACATGGCTGCCGAGTGACAAGACACACTGGCATTTTGCAAAGCGTGAGTTAGCCTATGGGTTAGCCAGCCAGTCTGGGCTGAGGCAGAACCCAAATGAGTTCTACAGGCGCGATTGGTAAGATCCCCAGCCAGCGGGAGAGAGAGCTCACTCTAGCTCTGCAAGTCGAGTCTCGAGACATGCGTGGCATGAGAGTTTCCGTCAGGAGTGATCCCAACTGATAAGCGCCCACATTCCGCATTGATACGATCATGGTCCGAAATTTAACGCTGCCTCGTGTCTTGACTCTTGGCCTCTTACTCCGATGTCGCAAGCGGCAGAACCCAGCGTTGAAACAAGCTGTGCGGCTTGCTCACTGGCAACGCTCACTTTGCATCCATCTACAGGCTCCCGCGCGCAAACGTGCGTCGCGCCAGTGCCAGTGGTAATGCGGTGCCAGGACAGTGCTCACTGACTCGGAGAGGGCCCGCGTCATCGAGCGAGTAAAGACGGTCTTCGATGAGCGTGAGCGCAAGCCGCCGTTTCCCCCGCAGATGAACACTGTCGCCGCCGGCCGGCGTACGACCGCCGCGGCAGAGAACGATGTAGGTAAGTAAGTATACACCTTCCTTGCCGTTGTCCATGTGGAATGATATGTGACTCATTGGATAGAAGACGCAGGCAAACCGCAACACAGTTCTTCGGCGTTCAAGTGCCATTCGAGTCGAGTCTTGCTATACTAGTAATGGTCAAAGCTGGTCTCTGTCTCGATGCCACTGTATGCTCTTCATGCACAAGCTACCTCAAGCCAAGCCGATATGGTCGACGTCCGTGAACACTGGCACTCTATTTGCGACACTGGCACTGCCAAGGGAACCGGAACCTCACTCGCCCACTCCACGGGGCAATTATGTAAATGTAAAGTGATTCCTTCCTTCCGTCAAGGCTCGGTCTCGACGCTCGTCATGTATGGAAACAGCACGGAGTTGAACACAATGCGCTCCACTGACACTGTGCTCCATCCTTCAACTTGTCCGTTCCTGTGCCGGGTGAGGTCTCGTCGTCATTCTAAAGCTAGTCGTCATTCTAAAGGCTATGTAAACGAGGGAGGATAAAAGGCAGCCTTGTTCTATCCACCATCCTCACTCGACCAACCCGTTCAAGTACCCAAACCAACCAACAATGTTCTTCCAACTCGCTACCGTCTGCGCTCTCCTCGTAAGCCTCACCTTGTCCATCCTCCAGCTTGCTCACTATTTTTCATTGACAGACCCTTGCTGCCGCCAGGCCTAACAGCTCTCCTCCTCCCCCGGTGACACCCCCGACCTCGCCCCAGTGCTGCGACAGTGTCGTGTCCTCCACCAGCACAGCTGCTTCCGTCGTTGCGGCGCTCCTTAGCCTGGACCTCACCGGTCTCGCCGTCCCAGTCGGTCTCAGCTGCTCGCCCATCACCGTCATCGGGAACAACTGGTTAGCATCCTTTGTGTGTTCTCTGCGTAGTCGCTAACATCACTCCAGCGGAGGCACCACCGTCAACTGCGACGCCCCCGAGAATGAATGGGGCGGTCTCATCGCCATCAACTGCATCCCGATTACTCTTTGAGCGATGAGATCCAGCTTCTGGGGATACACATCGGCACCCGGTTAACTCGCAACGGATTTTTGTCTTTTCTCGTATTTTACCCTTGTATGATTGTACGATTGCCCGAGATTGGAATGTGCATTGCTATTGTTTCATTCATTTGCGTTGAGATCCTGGCAGGAGACGAGTTTAATAAGCCCTACCGCTTGTGTTTAACCAAACGGCGTCTAGACGCCTGAGCAGGTTCAAACTCTGTTCATGGGCGGGCAGGCCGCACACCAAGGACCGAAGGAGTGTTCAACCTTCGGTCATGAGCAGCATCAGATGATGATCGGAGCTTGAGCAGTGTTTGGGTTGAACTGTGTTCAAGGTTGAACGGTGTTTATCGTTGAACAGTGTTCAAGATGAACAGCTTATGTCGGTAGTATTACTGAGCGAGTTTAAGACCTTAGCGTAGGATTCATCACCTTAGAGTCGGAGAGCAAGATTATTTTAAAAAAGAAAAAATCAAGGGCGAACCCGAGTAGGAAAGCAGCCCATGAGGCGCCGCGAGTATACGAGACCGGCCAGACATGAATGCTACAAAAAAGGTCTGTTGCAGTCGGGGTCGAATCGAATACGGAATACCTCCCTGCAGCACTTACTAGTAACGGAATACATAAAGCAGATCATCTTGGTATTCAAAGCAGCAGCGACAGACGGCGACAACGTTGACATCGCTTTGACTTCGCTGGCCGAGCGATAAAACACATTATGCAAAGGGTGAGTTAGCCGGCCGAGGGAGAACCCAGCTCTAGAGGCGCGATTGGTAAGATCCCCAGCGGGAGAGAGCTCTGCAAGTCGAGACATGCGTGGTCAGCATGAGAGTTTCCGTCACGATGCCAACTGATAAGTAAGCGCCCACATTCCGCATTGATACGATCATGGTCTCGTGTCTTGGCCTCTTACTCCGATGTCGCAAGCGGCAGCACAGAACCCAGCGTTGAAATGAGGTGCGTTCACTGACAACGCATCATCTAGGCAGAGCTCAGGCCAGTGGTAATGCGGTGCCAGGATGCTCACTGAGGGCCCGCGTCATCGAGCACGGTCTTCGATTAGCGTGAGCGTAAGCCGCTGTCGCCGGCGTACGACCGCCGCGGCAGGGTAAGTGTACACCTTCCCGTTGTCCATGTGGAGTGATATGTGACTCATCATGATTGGATAGAAGACGCAGGCAAGCCTTGAAACCGCAACACAGTTCTTCGGCGTTTAAGTGCCATTCGAGTCGAGTCTTGCTATAATGGTCAAAGCTGGGCTCTGTCTCGATGCCACTGTATACTCTTCATGCACAAGCCACCTCAAGCCAAACCGATATGCTCGACGTCTGTCTCATCTCGAGAAGACTCTATTTGCGGCGACACACTGCCAAGGGAACCTCACTCGCCCACTCCACGGGGCAATTAGCCGAATGTAGAGCGGTTCCTTCCTTCCGTCAAGGCTCGGTCTTAATGCTCGTCGTGTATGGAAACAGAGTTCAACAACATTGACACGGAGTTGAACATAATGCGCTCTACTCCACGCTTCAACTTCCGTTCCTGTGCCGGGTGAGGTTCGTCGTCATTCTAAAGCTAGTCGTCATCCTAAAGGCTATGTAAACCAGGGAGGATAAAAGGCAGCGTTGTTCTATCCACCATCCTCACTCGACCAACCCGTTCAAGTACCCAAACCAACCAACAATGTTCTTTAAACTCGCTACCGTCTGCGCTCTCCTCGTAAGCCTCGCCTCGCCTCGTCTGTTATCCAACCTGCTCACTATTTCGCATTTGACAGACCCTTGCTGCCGCCATGCCTACCAACTCGCCTCCTCCCCCAGTGACACCCCCGACCTCACCCCAGTGCTGCGACAGTGTCGTGTCCTCCACCAGCACAGCTGCTTCCGTCGTTGCGGCGCTCCTTAGCCTTGACCTCACCGGACTCAACGTCCCCGTCGGTCTCAGCTGCTCGCCCATCACTGTCGTCGGTAACAACTGGTGAGCATCCTTTCTGCGTTCTCTGCGTAGTCGCTAACATCACTCCAGCGGAGGCACCACCGTCAACTGCGACGCACCCGAGAATGAATGGGGCGGTCTTATTGCGATTAACTGCATTCCCATCACTGCTTGAGCAATGTTGGGATGAAGGGCAAACACCGGCACCTGGTTAACTCGCAACGGACTTTTGAACTCTTAACAAACTTTGTATTTGCCTTGTATCATTGTACGATTGACCGAATTTATTTCGCTGTTGTTTCATTTGTTCGCCTTGAGAATCGAGAGCAAGATATCATTACTATTTTATTGTTATAAATCGTTTGCACTCGAGAAGAACCCTCATATTTGAGTCCAAGAGTCAGATTGCCTAATGCGGAACCGGGCGTTGTTCTATTTACTCTTTTTGACACCGAGTTGCCGGGGTTTATCTGATTATCGCAACGAAAGCAGCGAACGAAAGACAAGAATAATTGGAATCGGAAGATAAATCGCAAAAAAAAATCTAACTCGCTGTATCCTCAATCTTCTCCAGCTCCACCGCAATTCCCATGTCTGCCAACGGTGCAAACACGCTCGTACGAAAATCCGTTGGAACTGCCCAACGAAGGACGAAGGATTTGAATACGCCCGGATGTAACAGGGACCGTCGGCACAGAACGTCCATCCACGAGTCATCGCCTTTGTAAAAAGCCGACACCTTCCTCGTCATCGACCGCCGCTGTTTGGCCGTGGGCGGCCGGGAGAAGAAGGGATCTGAGACCCAGTCTAGCTGGAGTTTCGACAGTGTCGGAAGAAGAGGATCGTCACCAATCAGATCTTCCGCCTCGAACACCGTAGCAACATCGCGAAGATGCTGCTGCGTCATCTGAGGTAGGAAGAGCATGCAAAGCTCCGTAATCTGCGGGAGGTTGAAGTGCTGAGGGTCCCAGGTTTCCTGGACAATGAGCTCCAGCGCGGTCAGTTTCTTTGCCCGCTGCTCGACAAACTCCTTCAAAAAAGCCGCGTTGGGGTTGTCGTCTTGCGCAGGGATGCGGAGACGACGGAGTGCGGGCAGGTCAAGGAGTTGTACGACGGCTATATTCCTCAGCTCGCATGTTTCTAGCAAAGGAAGATTCACCAGCGTGCCATCCTCTGGCGCGATCGGTGGGGAAGAACCGAGGAAGGTGAGATGCCTGAGATTTTGAAACGCACAGAGTGAGTCGGATAGAACGGGGGAGCTCTGTGGGTTGAAGCGCACGTCGTGCATCTGGCTCCATTGGCTGCGGACACGGTCGAAGGGGAAGTGGTCGAGGGAGAGTCGAAGAAGCTCGGGGGCCTTGGTGAAGGAGAATTTGCATGTCCTGAGAAGGTCCAGCTCTTCCGGCGGCACTGTAAGACTCTCCGGGTCGATCGAAACGCGGACCGTCAAAGAACGCAGCTTGGGAAATTCCTTCATCCACGCGGTTGCGAGTGGAAGCAAAGCGCGTGCATTCAAGGTGAGGCTGATATCCTTCCATCGCTCATGATAGGGCATGATAGCCTGCAATAGTCTTTCCCCGGTCTCCGCATGGTGGCACTGAAGGACAAAGGAGAGCGGTAACGTCCTTGCACGGTGCAGCCACGTCGCTGCATACTCCAGTTGAGACGAAGGGTCTTGGGGAGGCTCTTTCGGAGAGTCGTGCAGTCGGATGAATATTGTCGTCCACAGAGATGCGGTATGGACTGCGGCTCGTCGCCACTCGCGACAAATCCCGGTAAGAAGAAGAGGTGCTTGGGTTCGTCGCAGGGGTGTTGGAGAAGGGACGAGGGTGTATTCGAATATCATCGAGCCCAGCTCGAAAGGGAGGTCAGAGAATGACTTGGGTGCCATCGCAGATGGGAGTTGAAGAGAAAGAAGTGAAAGCAAGTCACGGTGGCGTTACCGTGACATTGCACATCAATCAATTGCTGTGAAATCCTGCTCCCATCCC
Organism: Mycena amicta; assembly: GCA_029282125.1. NCBI lineage: Eukaryota > Fungi > Basidiomycota > Agaricomycetes > Agaricales > Mycenaceae > Mycena > Mycena amicta. Next base: position 449,775 of record JARIHP010000022.1, read on the forward strand.
CGATGCAGCTGCTCGACCTGCCGTCCGAACTCATCCTCGCGTGCTTTTGCGATCTCCCATTTGGCGACCTGTTCAACCTTATGAGTGTTGGCAACCAACAGCTCCACACTCTCCTCAACGAGTCCGTCATCATCCGCTACCGCGCCGAGCTCGAAGCTGCAGGTGTCGACGAGAACCTCCATGTTCTCGGTCGGATGGTCATTTCAGATCGCAGAGAAGCCCTCCGTCAGCGTGAGCAACGCTGGCTCCACCTGTCCCCACTCAGTCGACACACTATCCGCCCTGACTTCACGACCGCTTCAATCTACGATGTCATTGGCGACTTCTACATCGTCGGGGATGCTTCGGAAGCTCCGTTGAGACCTCCTACGGCTCTTCGGTACGCCTTCACATCCCCCGACGGACAGAAACCGGCCTGGTCCCGCGTCGCAGCAAATGAATCTATTATCGATTTTGCCGTCTCTTTGCCGGTCTACGATCTCATTTCGATAGTGACATGGTACTTCTTCCTTCCCTCGTATACCGTGCCTCAACCTATTCCAAAAGCATCCCGGACGCAATTGACGCGACAATGCTTTCCATCGACATCCAACTCCTTCAATTTTCGACAGGGACCAGGCATCCGCTAGCACCACCCACCGACTTGCACGTAGCGACAACTCCTATGGATATCGGTCCTCCAAGCGTATCGATAGAGGTTGTGGGCAACGTTCTCGCCATTTCCCTCAAGTATTGGGCTGCGGAAACTGCGGACCACGGGCGTCTTTATGTGTATGACTGGAAGCTTGGGAAGCTCCTGATAGTGCGGTTCTTCTCCTTTGCAATATCTCAGCAGCTCAATGACACTCAGAAACCTCGTCCCAGCTCAAACAACGCGGTTGTATTCCTCACCGCAGACACGCTCATCGTGCCCAACCCACAAAATGGATCACTCGAAGTATTCTCCCTTCCAGAAGCGCCTCCGTCGGACGACGAAGATCTGACAGTGCCCATCATCCACTTCTTCTTGCTCCCGGACCTGGCAGTAGGACACATGTTCCTCTCCTTCCACTGCCGCGGGCATCCCAACCCGCCTCCATCGCCCCAGTGCACGAACTATTCCTACGCGCTTCCAAGCCGCGCCAAGTTCCTCTCCCGCGGCTCCGATTCAATCCTCCTCTTCACCTTCAACACCCTCTCTTTGAACCACCTGCCGCTGGACCATATGTTCGTATTACAGCGCTCGCACTTCATCACCGCCGTGCAAACGTTCACGAACCACCACGACTCTACCGCTAACGGCATCGGCGTGGAAGTGGCCTGGAACCAATGGGGTCCTTTGTGTGCGCGCTTCCTCGACGCCTCGGTCATTTCGCGGCGATTCATCACCATGACGAGCGGTCAGCGACTCGTGTGTATTTCCCCAGGAGCGCAGAACACCCCCGCTCCCCTGAGGGTTCTGTGCTTCAACGAATACGTTGTGCGTGAATATCGAGAGGACTATGGTCTTGCTGGGAAGGCGGACATGGCCGAAGTAGAGCATGAGCACTCGATTGCCAGGCTCATCGAGGCTGATCCGCCCGACGCGAATGAACCAAATCCACTTTATACAGTGTCCAGTGCTGCGTTGGCGACGTTCCAGGACCCGAAGGACCTGATATCACACCTCCCGTACGTCGAGGTGGTCTCCAAGGTCGAGAAGTTTGATTATGGAGCGGTGGTCATTAACGAAGAGAATATTATTGGTGTCAAGGTGTGTCTCTCTTTAGATGTTCCTTCAGAAGCTGAGCGCAGATGACACAGTTCCGTGGTCCTAACTTCAGAGCCCTTGACTCGCTGGAGGTGCTTCATTTCGGATAACAGGCATTGTCGTACATTTCTCTCTATGAATCATCCTTCTATCTTCTCTTCCACAAGTCCTGGAGCCACTAACGCAACCGTGTAATCTGAGCGTCACAATGCCACAACGTCGTCCTGCTGCTCTCATCGCGCTTCAGCTGGAAATAATCGAACGGCAATCGCGTAATCATACTCTTGCACCGACTAAGCTGATTCAACAGAGATATAAAGTTTCGGGAGATATTTACATGGGCATGTGTACCCCGCAGCTCACGCCCTCGTCATCTTATCCACATCCCGCCAATTCCTAACCAGCATCCTCTGCATGCTCCTCAACCCAGGCTCGCAACCCGCGTCAGCTTCCGATTGAGACACATATTCCGCGGCATTCGCCACCAGAGCATCGCCGCTCCGTCTATCCGTCGGCGCAAATGGCTGGTTCCACGCAGAGAACACGTATTCGGTCGGATCTGGTGCGGTATGCGCAGCGATCTCGTGCAGCTCGCGCTGGATGGCGAGGCAGAAGCTGTCAAGATCGAGGTCGTTCAGATCGTAATTGAAAGGATTCTCAACTGTGCGATTTGCCAGCGGTTATGTGACATGGGAGGACACGAGAATAGACTCACTCTCTTGACCGATCTCGAGGAAGCCTAGGAAGAGGAAGGCCGCGAAAGCCGTTCCCGGAATCGTCATGTAGCCTAGCAGACCAACGACCTGGAACGGAAGGAAGAGGAGGTATAGCCTGTTTCTTGTCTCAGCAAGGACGATGAACAAGTGCTCGGGAACACACCAAAGAGACATGCGGAGGTGCGCTTGATACGCAAATGGCAATGGAGTGGATGCTATCCGTTCAAGATTCGCCAAAGTATCTTGGAGGATCGAAATGTTGGTAAAAAATCCGCCAGCGGGTGCGGGGAGGAGCCACGCGTTGCGTAAAAGATCTTATTCAACGTCGAAGAAGGTGAGCTCGAGTCTCAGCTTGATGACAGGACCACTCACAAGCAAGGTAGGAGGACAAATAAATGGTTATCTCGAACGGCACGTTGCTATCTTCCAGAGGACGGACACCCTTAAGCTTTGATTTCTGACGCTTGCCACCGCAGCTGCACGAAAAACAATCGAAGAAGCCGATTTTTGGTGCATTTCGGGCGGGCGCCAGCGGGCGGTGAACTGGTACATGGGCCAGAGCAGCTTCAGGATCGAATGTCTTTGTGCGGCGCGGATGTCGTCCGTGTTTGGCCAACGATGACTCGTACTTTTCATGAGAGCTCGGACTCCTGCATTCAGCGCTCTCCAGGAGGGCAAACCGTTCATCGTCACAGGCGGCCCACAATGGGAGGATATCTGCCGGGGTTTGTGTTCGCTTTTGCATGTCGAGGAAGCGAGGGAGGCATGAAATGAGCGGATAGAGGTCATCGTAGTACGCTCCAGGCTCCTCGCGCAACAGGTGCTATACATCCGGTTGGGCAGGTCCTCACGGAAAGACTATCGTTTCACCTTGGCCGAGACCGAGAAAGCTTGGACCTTGAGGTAAAAATTGTATTGGCCAAGCCCTTAACGCAACACAGAGGGAGGAGGCTCACTAGGTTAAGCATAGTCTTCTTCTCGATGACGCTCTCGACCAGCGTGAGTTTCTTGCCCTCCGATTCTGGTCGCTGCATGGGGACGTGAATCCAAATCTGCTCCTCATCATCAACCTATCTGCCGCCGGAACCCGTAGACGTCTCACAATCTGTGCAATGTTTCTCGAGGCGATGGCAACGTTCGTCCACATCTTCCGACCCTCCTGATACCTTCACAATGAGTTCGGTCAGAAACGCGGAATTGTAGGCACAAAAGTTGAGACGCGCCGTTCGTACGAGCTCGAAGTCCTGAACGATATAACCAGCCCAAGCACCGTCCCCAATACTCCGAAGAGAACGTTATTTATCGATAGATTATGCGTCGTGAGTTTCGTGATACAAGTCACAACTGTGTACAGCGTGAGCACCCACTGGCAGCAAGCCCAGTTTTCACAAAAATAGCACAGAAACGCACCAGTTGAGATTATTGTTAAGAAAAGGACATCTAGCCAGATGTCGTTGACTACCGTAGCATTGAATTTCTTGAGGGTCCAGCCGACGAAGAAGGTGCTCTTGACCATGATAGATGTCGTTGCGGTAGGAGATGGTGGGAGGAGGAAGGCAAGCGTTAAGTAATGTCGGACGTTTACCGGCCCTCGGGAAGCACCTCGTGTATAAAACGTGTACGAGGTACAAGAAAAAACGCCGTGCTTCCCGGATCATTGAAGGTTTGAGCAGTGACGAGACTGCTGAGTCCCAAGTGAATGGAATAGAAAGCGCTGGGACGGAGCTAGTCAGGCCTCAGGCTGGACGATCAGAGCGCTTCGTCGCCGGGAGGACCCACTGGCAGGCTGCCAGGAAGACGGCAGACTACGTGAGCTATGATCAGCTATCAGTTCGGAATGGCAAGAGCAGTCGTTGTAGAGGCCGTAGGGCCGCCGGGGTACAGTGAGTTCTCGTTGCCAGCATAATGCGGTCCGAGTCCAACGCAGCCAGTGATCAGCAGTGTGCGTCACAATCATGATCATCGTGACTTATCGTCTCCCTCAATGCCACTTGTCTCGTTTACAAACCCCGCCGTCGAACACTCCTGCGCACAATGCCACTGCCATTGCCAGTGTCTGCCCCACGCTCCGCTCCTCTTTGCTTTGGAATCACACACAAGCCAGCTCGCACAACTTAATCAGCCCATGTCGCCGTTCCGGCCGACATCTTTGAACGATGAAATCCGAGTTACCCATGGCCAAAACGATCCACTGCTGCTGAGCGCTGCCGTGCGCACGGTCTGTTGGCTATTCAGTACGAGTTCTGACCGCTCCCACAGTCCTTGGCGCTCCACAAGCTGCCTCTGTGCAATATACTAGTAGTATGCTCCAAAACCCAATTCCTCGGTGCCAGCAGCGAAACCTCGCAGACACCGCCGCAGAGCCTCGGTTTACATCCTTCCATTGAATCTTCCCGGACCGGCGTTCATGCAACGTTCATGTCTATCCCCGCATCCAGTAGACTTTCACCGGTCATCCAGATTCCAGAAGCAGAAATTTAGAGGGACTCGGGCTTTTCGGCCTCCGAGTCCGGTGCCAGTGGCATTTACCCAAAAACGATCTGCTGTTTGGTGTCAGGTTCTACTCAACGTGCAATATGGTGCGTTTCTACTTGCTGCGCGATTCATACTGACAAGAACGGACTACTCCCTCGATACCTCAATATGAGGTCGTTCGGGAAGAAAAGTGGAGCATTTAGCAAGTATGTACCCGTATCGGGTTCTCCACGAATTCGACTTCCGAAAGCAAATTTTTGGTGGCAGTTAGCCAATTCCGGAGAAGTGATTTAATTTTTCAGGTTCGCGCCGATGGTGTATATGTAGGTGCGGTACGGCGTGAGAGCCCAAAGGCAGGTGCGTCCAGCTCTTGATCGGGATTATGGATCCACAGTTTGGGCTCTGACTTTTTAGCTCTGCTTCTCTCCCACCAAGACCGGTAAGCGATCCCATGCCTCAAAACTCGGCACGCCGCCATGAGATATTTTCTGCTTCGCTTCTCTACGCCGTGCGGTAGGAGCTCGAGCAGATGAGGGAATACAAGCTGATCCGCTCCGACGAAACACAACGAAGCAAGCGGGGTGCCTCCTTTAGAGCTCCGATTCACCCGCCAGCGTCGCTAAACTCAAATTGTCGATGCTACTGTACGCGTATGCGGAATAGTAACGCCAGCGCAAGGTAGAATACCGGCTGCCTCTGAACCCGACCATGGTCTTGAAGCTCTACTCTGCGCCTGTGCTCGGAATAAGCGGCGGATGCGGCGTCGTCGCGCTCGTTCTCGTCGAGAAACAGATCCCTTTCGACAATATCCCGCTCAACTTGCTCAAGGGAGAACAAAAAAGCCCGGAGCATCTCGGAAGACACCCATTTGGACTTATTCCGGTCATTGTGAGGCGCCAACTTGTATAAATTCACTTCAAAGCACAACCGCTAATGTATCATGCAGGACGACGACGGCTTCGTGCTCTATGAGACCCGGGCGATTTGTCGATATCTGGTGGAGAAATACCCCGAGAATGGACCCAAACTACTCCCGGGACCGAGCGTCCAAGAGCGTGCTCTCTTCGAACAAGCTGCGGCCGTCGAGTCAACCAACTTTCCCAATATTGCGAACATTCTCCGGATGGAGAATGGAAAGAGGATGTGAGTGCTGCCTTTCAAATGACCGCTGCCAGTGGGGACTGAAACGACACAGGCGTAGCGGTCTTCCAATTGGTCCCACGCTGCTAGGGGATGATGTGCTCATTCCTCTCGGAGGGACGCTGGATGGATACGAGCAAATCCTATCAAAGCAGAAGTACCTCGCTGGAAACGTATGCGCCTGAACTCCTTCTTGACGCAACTCAACGCTCGCTAGGAAATAACCATCGTAGACTTGTTCCATTTGGCGGTGTTCAGTAGTCTAGATATCATCATGACGAGCGACAGTCGCCCAAACGTTGCGAAATGGTGGAATGCTATCACGTCTCGCCCCGCATGGGTCAAATTGTGCAAGGAGGGGATTCAGAGTACCGCTTAATGTAAACATCAAAGTCCATTTTTGCTACTTGGACAGAACTGCTAATTCCAATCAGGCCTCTCGCCAGATGCACTTTGCCTCGGAGCCTGCACAAAGCACAGACGGTGAGAAATAAATACTCGAGTACGCTCGATGAAAAGAGGTTGGAGCGGAACATTTCTAAGGAGAAAATCTGACTAAGTCGAGCGAAGGGAAGAAAGATCTCAGGCTGTTGAGAAGAGAGTTTCCGTCCACGCGAACATTGCGGCGATCTCATTTGACTGAGACGTGCCACAATCCGAACTGGCCAGACGCGCTTGTGGCAGCGCCGTTGGACTTGACTAATGCAGACGGGCATCCATGTAGTATGTCTTCGATCTTACTACATGGGCTCGAACTTCCCGGTTTCGTGTAGTCGCGCTAGGGTCCACGACGTTCAAGAGCGAGTTTCAGTCACGTGTGCGTGTCAGATCCCGGGATCATGTTGTCTCCGCTAGCCTTAAGGCGGTACTTATGTGCTCATCGAAATTCCAGTCCAGTGGTCCAATGGTACGACGTCGCCACGCACTTTTGTTCTACAAGTCAAAGGCGGAGATTACGAGTTCGATTCTCGTCAGGGCTATCCGTTTTGACCTTCAATGGAATTCAAGTTGGCCGACTCGTTGCCGAGTTGACTCGGACTCGCGGCAACACTAATTGGCCCGCGCCTGGAGGAAGATTTGCAGACTGCTTGTCTCAGGAACAGACCTTTTATCTGCTCACGTTTCTTAGTCTCGTGGTCTAGTGGTACGACATCAGCAATCCCATGCAAGAGTTCAGCTGAAGATCGCTGGTTCAAATCCGGCCGAGGCGATTCTGGAACTATCTTGCACCTTTTTGATCAGATGCCCTCGACCTCTGAAGGTTTTTGGTGAAATGGATCCTTCCCGGAAACATGCTCACGACAGTCCTTCTACTACTCTGCAACTCCAACATCAGAATGTGAATCGCCCGTAAAATCCTTCCCGACACCAACCTCATCGTCCTCGCGGTCGAGCCCCGTCGCGCTAGCCCACCACCACAACGTGCACCCACCGACACTCGCAAGCGTCGCCAACACGGAGTAGTTCCATACGAGCAGCGGATCTGCGGAGAGCCCTGAGAGGAGCGGCAGTTAGCGGTTAACTGAGAGAAGACGCCGCAGACATACACAACAAGGCCTCGCTGAGAAACGCGCTGAAGGCGTAGGTTCCCAGGAACAACGACATCACGAGCGAGCGCATGTTCGCCGGAGCCTTTGTGAATGCGTATTCTAGGCCGGTGATGGAGGCGAGGATTTCTGAGAGCGCGATCAGTGCGTACCTGTTGAAAACACTCCGAGTTGAGTTTAAAACGCGGGTAGAGAAGAGAAGAAAGGCGCACGCAGGTGACTGCGTCCAGACATTAATCGGTGATACAAGGGAGTGGTCGTCTGAATCTTTGCAAGTTGCGGCGGTGTATCCGCACGGATTGGTCTGTTGGATTGTTAGTGTCAATGGGAAGAAACGGAAGACGGTACGGTACATACAGCGTATATTCTAGATTGTAAAGCGGCGGCCCAAGCCATCGCAGTCGCAGCTATAGAGATTGTTTAGGTTCGATGTTTGACCTCCAAGTTCACACAACGAACCAGTCAAGAAGCCTAGCGTTATCCGCTTCAATGGAGTGAATCTAATCCCTCGGCGATGGAGAGCGGGATATAGCTGAGATAGTGAGAGGGCTGCGCAACGAGGCAGGCTTGGATTCACGCACCAGAAAATCGCAGATCGGGATACAGACAATCAACGCAAGGGGGTCGATATTGGATAGGATATCATTCGGCAGCCCGTTCGTTGTCATCGTCGCCGCTTGGGAAGTGAGGTTGCTGTTCATCTGCCCGGCCGTCAAGGCTAATAACATCGTTAGTATGTACCTCAGGGGCTAACCGATTCTATACTCACAGTACAGAGGAAACCATAAGAAGACGCGACACGCACTGACACCGCGGCGCACCTCCTCGACCCAATCGTCGTCAAAAGACATCCAGTCCGGCCGTTTATCGCGCGGGATTCGACTTGGTTTCGCTGCCTCCCAGAATTCTTCTCCGCTTGAGGCGGAAGTTCGCCAGGCAAAGCGGATGAGATGAACGAATGTGAGGAGGACAGACTGTTCAGGGCGCGGCGTCCGTGCGTATCGCTTTCGGCCGGCGATGAGGATCGCGGGGCAGAGGAGGAATACCACGGTCGGTAGGGAAAAGGCGAGCCAGAAGCCGACATACTGTTGTGGTGTTAATGGAGCGCATGGAGGATGGAAGTCCGCCCACTTTTTCAGAGTAGGTCATTCCGATTTGACCGATGAGCGAGCCGAGGTTTATCATTAGATAGAAGTACTGGACTCCTGCGTTAGCGAGCGTAGGAATGAAGAGGAATAATACACCATATATATCCGGGAGACAGTTAATGTGGGGTCGACGAGGACCTTCTCCCCTCGGTCCGTAACCATAACAAACAGTTTTGTACGTCGGTACTGCTCGGCCACGAGCGGCGAAATGTTAGCCTTGAATAAACCCGTCCCTGCGATCGTCAGACTTGAGTACAGGACGACAGCTAAACACCAACCGAGACCCATGACGACCAAGGCAACCACGAAGAACACCAGAGCGGTATCGCCGTGCTCGATGACACCGGGCAGCGCAGCGACGATGAGGATCGCATGCCCGATCAACGCAATGCCAACTGCGATGCAAACAGTCGTGAAGCGTCCTAGATGGACGTCTGCGATGTATGCGCCGAGGAAAGGTGTGATGTAGCACCTGGTCGCAGGGTCAGTTATTGTAGGGCTTTGTGGATAATCTACCGGACCAGAACTGGTACATCGTAGTAAGCCCTGTTGCAAAACGTTGACCTGCGCGGTTTTGTCACTCAGATAGTCCAAGGGAAGTCCCTTCACACCTTTGCCCAGCGCGCCAGATTGACCATTACGCAAACCGGCGCCGGTGTGCGAGCCGATAGGAAGTGGGTATTGGATGAAGTTGGTCTGTTCGGAGATGTCAAGTACGCGGCAAAAGATAGAGGAGGGGAAGGGCCCACGAAAACAACTCCCGCTCCATAGAACTGGTGAAGCGGTGAGTATATGACTTGCAGTTCGCAGAACGGTAAGAACACACCGAAAAGCGCTCCGCGAGCTCGACTATCGCAATCACTATGCGTTTGTGAGCTTTCCGCCGCAAAGCCAATTCCAGTGCTTTACAATACGCGCTCCAGGGAATGGAGTCGGCTACTCTGCGCAGCGTCGCGCGTTCTTCTTCCGTTGGGCAAACCAGACCATCGTGAATCCCGTCAGGCTCGTGTAGGTTGATGGACGGCCCGTTGTGCTGCAACTCGTATCGTTCTGCCCCCTAAAAACGAGGTTAACGCACGAATAAACGTTTGAGCCCGCAGATCACCTCATCTTCGACGGCGTTCAAAGGCTGATAATTGTATCCGGTGAATGAGTTTCGCATTGGTTGGACTGCTAGACCATGACCTCGAAAGGTGATGGTGGTTGCTGGCAAAGTTTGGACCGATTGCTGTGCTGCTTGATGCAACTGTCTAACACAACAGATGGCTGTTTAGATTAGTTTTAATCGTAATCTTAGTATCGTTGAGCCATGTTTACGTTGCATTTACCCTTCTGCGACCCCCCTGCAAAGTAGTTGAAAGTAAATACGGGCTTTATTTTTGCTCGTTTGAAACCTCACAAACGGAAATGGTTGGAGCTTTACTATCAGTCGACGAGGGGAGCGTTACACGGAGGTTTTTAGTTGGAGCAGGGCATGGAGTTATGAAGTGCAGCCACATCTGTCCGAAATCCGGATTGAACCTGCGACCCGATTATCACGGTAGTCACTGCATTCAGGTCATTTTCTAGCCAATGTCATTTTCTAGCCAAACCCCGCCAAACCCTAGCTAAACGAAGACCATGCCTCATCGAGGTTCAGCGAGCTGTTTGTAGGTACTAGCCAATGCTCGACAGACCTCTAGATGAAGCCAGGCCAGGCTAGAATAACCTCGATAAAGCCTCTCTGAACCTAACCGCACCTTCGGCTAGAAATGGCCTAAATGCAGTGAGTTGCGCCGAGGCGGAGGCGAACAGTGGTTCAATATAATGTTCAATCCCGCTGTCAAATGCCCTCAATTGTGTAAGTACATAGGGGCCTTTTCAGCCTAGTACTTAAACGCAAAACCCAGGCAACGCGTCAATCCCCGCTGCCTTTGACCCATGGTCTTGAAGCTTTACTCTGCGCCTGCACTCGGAACGAGGGGCGGATGCGGTGTCGTCGCGCTGGTGCTCGCCGAGAAGCAAATCCCATTCCAGAATATCCCCGTCGACATCACTGTGATACCCAAGAGGGGGCAGAACAGCCCGGAGCATCGCGCAAGAAATCCGTTTGGACAGATTCCGGTCATTGTGAGGCGTTACAAGTCATTTTGAAAGGACAACCGCTAATGTATCATGCAGGACGACGACGGCTTCGTGCTCTATGAGACGCGCGCAATTTGTCGATATCTGGTCGAGAAATATCCTGAAAACGGACCCAAACTACTCCCGGGACCGACCGCGAGCTTCCAAGAGCGCGCTCTGTTCGAACAAGCCGCGTCCGTCGAATCAACCAACTATCTCAGCATATTTGCGCACATTCTCCGGTGGGAGAATGGGAAGAGAATGTGAGTGCTGCTTTTCACCAGGCCGAATCGACGCTGGGACTGAAAAGGCGCAGGCGCAGAGGTTTTGAGCCTGGTCTGCCGGTGATAGGGGATGATGTGCTCGTTCCGCTCGGACGGATGCTGGATGTATACGAGCAAATTCTATCAAAGCAGAAGTACCTCGTGGGTAGCGTAAGTATGCGCCAACTCTTTGGCTAAGGCAACTTAACGCTCGCTAGGAAATAACGCTCGTAGACCTGTTCCACCTGGCCACGCTGGCTGGTTTTGACATCATCATGACGAGCGGCCGTCGCCCAAACGTTGCGAGATGGTGGAAAGCTATCACGTCGCGCCCAGCATGGGTCAAATTGCGCGAGGAGGGGATTCAGAGCACCGCGTATTATAATGTCCCAAAAAGACAAAGTCGGTTATAGCCGCATGAGACAGCGTACGGTTCTTGAAAGCGCCTATAAGCTGGCTGGATGGTAGTAGGCATACAAAGCGGGGATTCGTGTGATGTTGGGAATGGCGCGGATTATAGAGTACTCAGAACAGCATCGACTCGGAGCCAGGATGAGTGAGTGGGGCCGATGAGTCTAAGAAGAAGAAGACACCTTCCAGTTTGTAACAACTTGTGAGCTCCGAGTTGGATTGTCGCTGCTTATGAACATCGTCAAGCTAATGAGAGGTCAAATGAGAGGGTTATGTGAACGACAACAGCGACTCACGACAGGTGAAGAAGCGAGCTCAGGCTGCATAATGAGCTCGACAGGGCATGCCCATCCACTGGTGGAAGTCGTCCGTGCATGCAGAGACGTAGATGAGACTGGAGATCCGCGAGATGGCGGAGTTAGGCTCGAACCAGCCTGTCTTACTGTCTAGAAGACAGACCAGGTCTGGTCTATGGCGGAGTGGGTGTGGGAGTTCCCGGATCGCCCTCCTGAACGCATTGGAGGCCCAAGAAGGAAGGTGAGAATGGCGATACTATAGAGCACCGTGGATGTGACGGTCCTAGCCCGTGAGTCGTGAGCGCCGCGAGCGTCGCGTTCAGGGCTCGGAGCGCGGTGGCGGGAGAAGTGCATCGTCGGAATCCTGGAGGAACGAGGTGTGAGAGGTGCAGAGGAGAACCCGACTTGGGGCATGCGCAAAACTTAAAAGACCCGTCCGCGCTCAGACCGCACAGGTCTGTGCTCTCCCTCCACACCAGACGAGCCTCGAAAACCAAGGCAATGGCTTCTGTAGTCCACGATCGACCAAATTATAGCTTGTATATCTGCTCTTCGCCGAGCTGCCAGTGGAAGGGTCCGGCGCGAGCTCCTGGGTTTAAAAGACCGTCTGACGCTGCTTCCAGTACTTTGCCTGCTGAGTTCAACGGGAGACCTACCGATGAGCTGCTGTTGGAAAGTCATTGAAGCCCAGTCCCACAGATTTTGCAAATCCTTTCGAGGTTGTGGCGGTCAGAAGCAAACGGCTTGGTCACGTCTTGCACGTGGTCACTGACTTGCATCTGCAAACGGTGAGGGTCCAGCCTGGCACCAGCCACGTCTCGAGTATTATTCTCAGCCTTGAAGTTGCGGAGCGGGAGCCCACTTGTCTCTTCTCGACGACATCTCTACACCAACCCCATGGTCTTGAAGCTCTACTCCGCACCGCGAGTCAGTGGCGGCGGCGGTCTCGTCGCCCTCGTCCTCGCAGAGAAACAGATTCCCTTCCAGCACGTCCCAATCAACATGGCGCGGCAGGAGAACAAAAGTCCTGAGCATCTCGCGAGACAGCCCTTCGGACAGGTACCAGCCATTGTGAGGATTTACTCCCTGTCTTCAATCCTCTTCCTAGTAGAAACCATTGAACGATGTGTAGGACGACGATGGCTTCGTGCTCTACGAATCGCGCGCGATTTGTCGCTACCTCGCGGAGAAATACCCCGAGCACGGACCCCGCCTCGTCCCAGGACCGACCGCGAGCATCCAGGAGCGCGCGTTGTTCGAACAAGCGGCGTCTGTTGAGTTTGCCGACTTCCATTTCTTTGTGGTGAGGCTTGCAGGGGAGACTGTGGGCAAGTTGTGAGTCCGCACCTATAACTATACTGCAAAATACTAAAAGAACGCGTGGGCACGCACGTACAGACGAAGCGGTCTTGACATCGACCTAGCCACACTCTCACCCGTGCTCGCCCAACTGGGCGCGAAGCTCGACGTATATGAGCAGATTCTGTCGAAACAAGAATACATCGCGGGCAACGTACGTTTTTCTTTTCTTTTCTTTTCTCCCGACTCCGCGAACTCATTTTACACGTACACACAGGAACTAACCCTCATCGACCTATTCCACCTCAACACGATGCCGACGGTCATCGAGCACGGCGGGGTGGACATCATGTCGAGCCCCAGCCGCCCGAACGTCGCGCGGTGGTGGGCGGCCCTGATGGCGCGCCCTGCGTGGGTCCGGTTGCGCAGGGAGGGGATTCAGAGCACAGCGCCGGCATAGTGTGTTTTCTATTCTATTCTTGTCAAATGCATACATATGGAACCTCGGAGCTTATCGTCGAGCGAAGAAGGCGAAGCCTCGCGCCAAGAACGCCACACTCGGAGCACCGGTCTCCGTTTCTTTGCGAACCACCGAACCCAGACGAGAGGAGAGGCTCAAGTGCAGCGCGTGCAGCCACTTCATTGCCCAGCCAGACCACACGCTCCACGTCAGCTGGTCGCAGCAGCTCCCACACGGCTACTACTTTATACTAACTCGGAAATCGGGAGCACGCACACAGAGAGGCAACGCAAGAAATCATATTTTAAAGCCGAACGTACACTAAATACCACCACCACCACGCACACAGCTTATATCGCGCAGCACAACAACAACCCAACCCCCCACAGCAATACCACTAACAATTACACAACAAGCAATCACGACTCACGACCAACTCGTCGGGCCAAACGTCTGCCCGTCCGCCAGCGCGATCATGGGCGTCTTGTTCCCGTCGGCGGTCTTCTGCCACACCGTGTTGCCCCACCAGATCTGGATCGAGTTGATGCCGATCGTGCCGTTCTTGGGGTATTGCAGGATGAAGAAGATGAGCACGGCGGAGACGGCCAGGCCAGAGTCGAGGGCCGCGGAGAGGACGTCTGTGTGGGTTTTCGTTCAGTATAAAGGAAGACAGGAGGAATGGAAAGGGAGAAAAGGAAAGCAACGCACAGTTGTACTTTGTCCACCAAGCGAAATGACGGCGACGGATGACATACTGGAAGATGAACCCGACGATGGCCCAGGGGACGTAGTTGTTGCTGTTGGCCGGGGGGATGAGGCCGGTTCCGGAGAAGATGACGGGGAAGTTGAGGTAGCGGAGCCATGAGTTGGGCCACTTGAGCGTGCAGAGCCATGCGATGAGCGGGCAGAGGAAGCCGATGAGGAAGAAGAACGTTAGGGCGTAGTAGACCTGGCCATGCGAGACTGTGTGTGTGGATAGACAGTCAGCATGCTAACTCGACGTGCAAAACGGAAAAAAAAAAAGACAACGCACATTGACGGGCAGGGCCAATGACACCCCAGATGATAGACGCGGTACCAAAGACCTGGGTCGAGGGGCACCAGAAGCCGTCCTTCTGAGTGCGATTGCACATATCCTCGATGTTGGTGAACATCCAGGCCTGAACGCCGAGCTGGACGGTGCCGGCGACGATGGTGGCGACGATCTGGGCGTGGAACATCTGGCGCGGCGGGACCTTCATGTAATGCCCGAGCTTAAAGTCGGACGTGAACGTCAGCGCCTGCGCCATGGTGATGTACCCCCACGTCTTGAACATCATCATCGCGACGGGGCGCCCGGGCAGCGCGTAGCCGATGATGAGCTCCGTGATGACGTTGAGCCCGACCTGCTGGTTGGTGATGGCCTGGATCATGCCGATGGGGATGACATAGACGAAGGAGATGACGAGCGCGAGGATGAAGTATTGCACGGGGAACTTGGTGTCCCAGACCTCGATGGAGACTGGGCAGGGGGACGTTAGCGATGCAGACTGCCAGTCGTAGTGAAGACACTCACTGATGCCAAACACGAACATGGCCAAGAAGATGATGGCGTACCACCACTCGGGGACCTGGGGGTAGACCGCCATGAGACGGGCGTGGATGTCGGGCTGCTCGTGCATGGCGCGGCGGGCTTGCGTCCAGATCTGCTTGCGGAAGAAGAGGAACGCGTGCGTGATGGTCGCGGTGATGGAGGCGAACGACAGGCCGTACGAGATGGCAAAGGTGGTCGAGAGGAAGATGGGCGAGTAGGCCTTGTACCTGGGCGAAGGTTAGCACCAGACAAGGGATGAAGATGCGGGAAAACGCACTTTTCCTCGTCGAACACCTTTTCCGGGGTGAGAATCTGCGAAACGTCGTAGCTCGAGCCAGTGTTGTCGAAAGAACCACCAGACGAAATCGGCATGTACTTGCTGTACCAGGTGTTGGTGAACTGCGGGAGAAGGGCATCAGTCACGGGAGATCGACGGGGCGGGATGTCGAGAGGACTGCGGCCGCAGTAAGAAACCATATGGGGAAGAGGACTCACGTAGAGCGCCGGGGTGAGGATCCAGAAGAAGAACACGAAGCCAACGGCGATGTTCGCCTCGGCCCACCACGGGGTCGCAAGCGGGGATCCGATGTAGGCGATTTGGGCCCAGTCGAAGGTGATGAGACCCATGGCCAAGCCGTAGTTGACACCGAACAGCTGGTTGACGACAATGTTGTCGGGCTGCGATCGTGAGCGGAAGGATGAGCAAGGGGAGACGATGGACGTACGACGATCCAGCAGACCCACGAGAAGTACGAGAGCGCGGTGAAGAGGTAGCCGGGAAGAAGGTACCAGACGGCGGCGCAGGCGAACGCGATGTAGAAGAACTTTTCACGCGAATAACCACCACGGGAGCCGACACCAGCGTACTGCTGCGAGTGGAGGGTGTTGAAAAGCGCGCAGGTGACAAGGTTGTAGGGCCAGACTGGCCGGGGAATAAGTACAAGAGACGAGGAGGATAAGGCCAAGACGCACTCATGGACGGAGGCTGGACCAAGAAGCGACGCGCAATACCACCAATCGAGAAGCCGATGAGCTGAGTGGACATGACAACCATCCACTGGTAGCCGAAGTTGAAGGTTTGGTCATAGAACACGCGTTGGACAGCGACGATGTCGGTCGCGTAGGCGGAACCAGCACCGACACCAGCCATGATCGTAATGATAACGTGTTCCTACAAGCGAATTAGAGCGAAAAAAAAAAGCCAGCGACGACGCACCTTGATCGTGAAAGGGCCTGGATTGAGTGAAATGCCGAAAAGCGAGACGTTAGGCAGGAGACGAGCCCAGGCACGACCAAGAGGGAAGGTCAGCAGCTGGGCGACGATCTACACCCCCAGAAAAATCAGAAAAAATCATAGAAAAAAGGACAGAGGACGCACGCTCGTTACGGTGACCGCAGGGTAGCGGAAGAAGAAGAACTGGTTGAGGCCGGGGATGATGATAGCCCAGATGAGACCCAGGACCCATGCGCGGAGAGTGGATACGGGGATCGTGGGGTCGTCTGTGTTGGCTACGGCCGAACGGACCTCGGGATAGGGTGAGTCGTCCTCGAGAATGCCAGCAATGGCAGCATCCTTGTCGAGATTCGGGTCGTCGAACTCGGGAAGGGCGGCGGCCTCGAGAGCCTCTGCCTCTGCGGCGGTGATGCCCCGCTTCTCGGCGTCGGCATCGTGAATGCTCTCGGCGGAGGGGTGCTTGTCGTCTGCAATGGCCGACATGGGGACAAGCACGAAGCAGCGAAAGGAAAGAGGTGCTTGAAGGACACATTTGATGGCTAGCTGCTTCTTGTATGTCCGGATGCTCACGAACCGCTCGCATGCGGTCCCATATGCTACTTCTGATGGATAAGCCCTTCTATCCCCATACGTACCAGCCCCGCGCCCAGAAGCACCACCTGCTTCCAGGCACAACTTTCCAGCTTTCAGTCTACCCGTCGCAGGCACCCGTCGGTCGACTGTCGTTGTACACACAGCGGTCACAGTAAGAAAAAAACCAGGAATCTCACGGATCAGAGATAACGGACACCCCGAAATGGTAGTCCAGTCTCCACCGACGACGATATGAGCACAATGTTCGGTGGAGTATTATTGTGGAGGTTATCTATGCTCCAACTCACGTCTCCTGACCGCTTTTTCAGTCTAGCCGAATAACGGTCTTTTGGATCCCGCCGCCCAGCCCGACAGCCATCGCCATAGTCCAGCCAAATAACGATCTCATCTTCATCTCTCGATACGCAGATGTAATTGGTAATTGGCAGCACACAACTTTGATACACGTCGCGCCGCTATTTGACAGGAACCACTCTTCCTCGGAAATGATCTCGCTGGGTCTCTGCGTCCGTATCTCTGTCTGGTGTCGAGTCTGCTATGTCCTACATATCATGCCCGCCAACTTCCCCGCCAGACATGTACAACTGGCGGACTTGCCTAGAGCCCCCGAATCAATTTCAAGCACCACCACCACCACGGTCCGCACTGACAGATAACGAGTGGAGCTTCTCTGTCCAGGAACAGGAACCGAAATCATCATTATATTATTAAGTAACGTCGAGGATGATCAGCAGGAATATCAGATTCAGAAGAACGCCTTGACATTGCAAGAAGTTTAACTTTGAACGGGCACGCGCACGCAGACGGCGACTCTACTCTATTAGTCTGAGGCCAGCCCTCAGTAATAAAAAGCAAGTAAGCATCGACGAGGGGGGGTTCTTCGGACGCACACAACACATTTAATTTTAGCTAGAGCCTAGCGCAACATCTTTCCCCGCTGGAGCAGATCAGCATCCCCAGCTCGTCTGTTCCTGAGCGAGTCGGCGCGATAAGCAAGATAAAGGCCGTTTTGCCAATTGCAATAATGCATGCGCCTATCTTCGTTTGGGATCAACCCCGCCACAGGTTGAAACACAAGTTAAGCTTGGCCGAGCGCTAGCGCCCAGCCCCGTCGGACGCCCAGAATGCCCAACGGATTCAATTGTCGATTGTTCGATATCCACGCGGCACCCTCATTCAAATTCGCTATATATATTGGCCCGGGACTGGCCGTGTTATCGGCGCACGCTGCGAGGGACGCGTGAAGGGAGGTATGTACCTCGGCGTCCTCGACCGTTGAACCGCAGTGCCATTTATTGACCCGCTCGACTTTTGAACCGCAGTCCGCAGTCGCGCACACAATGGCCGGTGTGTGCAAATCATACCGGCATCCCCGCCTCCCCGCCGAAGCCGAGCTCGAGGCTAGCCAATATTCCAGTCGAGTCTCTACTTTCATATATAAACCTCCACTCAAGTCTCAAGCCTGCAGCTGAGAGCCGCCACTGTCCTCCACGCGCACATGCATGCAACCTGCAACCTGCAAACCCGACGTCTCGACTGAGGACTCTTGGCGGTTGCCAAGATAGCCGATGGGCATGCCAAGGCGCTGGCGCCGTCGGGTGGTGGTGCCCTTGTGGTGCCCGGTCATCGCGGACAACGTACGGTATTTTATTCATGCGTTCTTCATCTTCATCGTCTAGCCCGCCTTTATGATAAATTCCCCGAGTTCCGTCCGAGCGAGCGTTCTGTTCCATTATGATTTTCAGTTGCCGGCTTATCACTTAAGCTTCCCCAGACCCCCCAGTCAATAAATTGAATAATCAATAAAGCAACGTTGTCGTGTTGTCGTTGTCGTTTGGCGGTGGCGGATGATCATGAGATTGGTATCCCAACGTAGCGTCGCACCGTAGAGAGGCTGAAAATATCTTTTGGCGGCGTGCCGAGTGCGGCGTTGGTGGGAGAGACTGAACGCCAGACTGCGGAATCAAGTCATAATCCCGACGGTTGGCATACATACATACATACGGGACCTCGATGGTATGCCGACGGCCTGTCGAGCCCAGGAAGAATTGTGTGATTGTATTATCTTCTCTGCTAGCGGTGAACAAATGTCAAGTCGGCGGGAGAATGGAATGCGTGATGATAATCATGAAATATCTCCAACCTGCCAGGTTGGATCCGCACGACCAAGACGTTGTAGACGGCGGGCGCTCAAACTGACCAGTCAGAAGAAGATGGCCAGTGCGATAGGCATCTGCGACTGGGCATTGTTATTGTTATTTGTTCGCAGCTAGAGATGAGTGAATTCGAAGCGTAAGATACAACAATTACCTGTTGAACATGTGAATACTATTATTATTATTACTATTAGTAGTAGGCGGAACGAGAACAAACCATCTGACCCGGGTCCCGTGTCCCGAGCCCCGAGTGTAGTAGCACCCACGCGCGTCCAAGAAGTCGAAGGCTATAGGCTATTCCCCGACGCAGACTTCAGATTTCGCCGGGCCTGCGAATTCGAATTCAGAAGTGATCATGATGTCGAGGGATGGATGTGTGGCTTGATACGCTAGCAGGCGGGCTCCGACGCCGACTCCGTGTCCGGAAAGGCTAAGAATAATGTTGCCTGAGGCGCGAAGAGCAAAGAGTGTAGAGAATGGAGGTTGTTTCCGCCTGGTGAATTCGCGTTAGCAGCCACTGGCACTGCGAGAGAAGATGGAACAACTTTAACTTGAAACATTAACGGCGGAATCGCCCGTCCCGGCTCCAGATCGG
This sequence comes from Mycena amicta, assembly GCA_029282125.1. NCBI lineage: Eukaryota > Fungi > Basidiomycota > Agaricomycetes > Agaricales > Mycenaceae > Mycena > Mycena amicta. The sequence continues at coordinate 469,514 of JARIHP010000022.1, forward strand.
ACTTTACAGTAAGCACCCAAGGCAGCGGCGACTGCCCAGAGAATCGACCTCCTCGGACTGCCACTGGCAAGGTGAGACGTGGACGATTCGAAGACGTCTTTCATGATCTGCGGAGGAAACACGGAAACACGGCCGTGAGGATTGCGCGCAACCAGCGGAGGACGGCGACGCAGAATTGGCAAAGGCGGGATGAGATCCGAGAGTTGGCAGACCTGTGTATCAGCTCTTTATTTGCTCAATTTATTGCGCAGCAGCACCAGCATGGCACACTCACAAAACTAGTCCCGTCGCGGGAATTCCCCCGCCGCCCCTTTCCCGCGCACACGCGTGCTTTTAATGCTATCTCGGGCCGTTTTTCATACGGGGTAAGTTTGGTGTACCGGCACTGTGGGTCGTGGGTCGTTGTGCGGGGATGAGTTTAGCCTGTAGGTGGACGAAGATTGAATGAGGCTTATAAGCGGGATGGCGAAAGAATGATGAGGGACGACGAACGGGAGAAGAGCATCGGCGTCGATTGCGCGATCACCTTCAGCTTACCATGGACGGCTGGGTCCATCGGAGGTGAGCAGCGCCGGACGAGCTGTTGATATTTTCAGAATATATAGCAAGAAGGAACAACGAATGTCTCGCCGAAGAACATTGCACCTCCGGCACAAGATCCAACGTGAAGCTGGCCACCTGTATCATTGAGTTCGGATTCAAACAAAGGTCCCATACCGTGTAACTGCCACGAGCCAGTAGTCGAATCTCGTGCCCGCTGGCGCGAAAAGGTAGAGTAAAAGATCTAGAAGACGAAGAGGAAGCAAACGACCGAGTACTGGCAGTACGCGAGGCTGGGGCAAAAAAGGTAAAATCCACAAAGACGAAGAGAAGGCGGGAAACTCAACGCGATCGCGCTTCGTCCTTCGCCTCGACTCCCCTCATCTTTGCCTTCAGGCTTGCTTTGGCTCGGGACGAGATGCACCCTGTACATCTCAGAACGCGGAAACTCTGCCGGCTCCGGGTTCTAGCGGCGTAAATGGCCCGAAGAGGAATGAGCAGGAATCGAGCTCGAGACCGAGACCGAAGAGAAGACCCGGGTGAGCGAGGCCGACGGACGAGGATTTCTACCGTAGTTGTTTGCATATCTTGGCGTTCGGGACCTCGGAGTGAAGGAGGTATGATGTCGACATCTGGTTGAGGATCGATGATGGAAGCTCTGCGCAGAGAAGATAAACAGACACATTGGAGGCGGAAAGGCTCGTTTCCGCGCATCCATAGGTGGACCAGTCCTCGTGCCGGACAACGAGGAGGTGCTTCTGTCTCGAGGTCAGAAGAGTCGGTTTGGCACCAGTGCGTAACAGAATGTTCGTGCGATGGTCGATGTCGCAGACGAAGCTGTTGTGCTTACTCATGTTTGACTCTGATCCCATCATGATCACTTCTCTTTTGCTTCCAACCACAACAACGATGTATACACTTTCGCAGGATGCCGATGAAATCCGGGCACCAAGGCGCTTCTTCCTCGAAATGAAGGCACCATGCGGTTTCTCTCCTCAAAATGAACTCGTCAAGGTTGTCCTCCGATCTCGGACCGGTAACTCCATCTCCGGGCACGCTGCACCCACACGAACCGGCCACCTTCTGCGCCCACACCAACGAACGACTCTGGTATGTGTCGCACTCCACAAAGCTCCGAATCAGAGACCGGGAGATGAACAATTTGGTACGTAAAGAACCAAGTGGGTATTTTGAGCATCCGCAGTGGAGTAACACGGCAAAGAATGCCGAAAGGCAAGAGGTTCCCATTCATATAAAGAGGGGGTTCCCAACGGCCTTCCCCCCCGCATCAACTCCCGCTCCAAGCCTCTCTTGCTGCTTCCCGTTTCCCCAACCACTGGCACAGAGTTTCCGCTTGGTACGCGATGTCCACCACACACGCAGTCGAAAGGCCTCCAAGCCTGACCCCGAGCGTCGATGGGGACGAGAAGGAAAAACTGGCGAGTAGTGGCGACACAGAGAAGGGTGCCGTGGCCGACATCGAGGCTCTCGAAGCAGCTGCCCTTCCCGAGTTCGACGACCCGAACCTGGACAAGGACGCCGCCATCGCCGGGATCATCGAGGACGATTCGCCGTACCCCGAAGTGCGCTCTGCCGTCGCCAACACGGACGACCCCTCTATTCCTGTGGCAACTCTGCGCGCATGGGTGTTGGGTCTCATCTGGGCCATCATTATCCCAGGCCTCAACCAATTCTTCTTCTTCCGTTATCCCGCTGTGACCGTTTCCAGTGTGCGTTGATTTCTATAGGCTACTCGGGTTCTTACCTATTGTCGAGATGCTAGATTGTCGCACAACTTCTCACCTTCCCGCTCGGTCGCGCTTGGGCCCGTTTCCTTCCCAACGTCTCTGTGTTCGGGATCGAACTTAACCCCGGTCCTTTCACGATCAAGGTGCGTCTCTGTCGGCCTTTGTTCGACTTGGTTTCTTATGTTCCCTTGTAGGAACATGTCCTCATCACGATCATGGCGGGCGTTGGTGGTCCTTCTGCGTATGCGACGGACATCGTTGCGGTCCAACGGGTGTACTATGGCCAAACGTTCAACTTTGGGTACCAGTGGATGGTCGTGATGAGCACGCAGCTCATTGGTTTCTCGATCGGTGGCATAGCTCGCCGGTTCCTCGTACAGCCCCCTTCTATGAGTGCGTCTCTGCGTTGTTTCTGGCGGGTCTGTACTTACGCGTTCGTCCCGCAGTCTGGCCCTACAACCTCGTCACCTGCGCGCTCTTCAACACCCTCCACTCGCAGCAGTACGCCGGTGTCGGGTCTCGCGGCGGCTTCTCCCGCGAACGCTTCTTCTACATCGCATTCGCTGGCTCATTCTGCTGGTACTTCTTCCCGGGGTACATATTCACCGCGCTCTCGTACTTTTCATGGGTCTGCTGGATCAAGGTGCGTGCTGCCATTCAACTCCTCGTACCATCTGACAATCTCTGTAGCCGCACAACCTCGTCGTCAACCAGCTCTTCGGCGTCAACTTTGGATTAGCCATGGGTATGGTCACGTTCGATTGGGCACAAATCGCATATATTGGGTCTCCGCTGGCGACGCCCTGGTGGGCTGAGGCGAACGTCGCTGCCGGCTTTGTTGCGTTCTTCTGGATCCTCACACCGGCGATCTACGTACGTCGTCTTTTTGTCGCTTTATCGTTAGCTCACTTATATCGCCTTGCAGTTCTCCAACACCTTCTACAGCAAGTACATGCCCATCTCATCCGGCGGTTCATTCGACAACACCGGTAAGGCCTACGACGTTTCGCAGATTCTCACCGCGGATAATTTGTTCGACGAGGCAAAGTGCGCGTTTTCTTTGCTCGGTATCTGACCGCGGTTGTTTATCACTCGAGTCAGATACAAAGCTTATTCGCCGCTCTTCCTCTCGACGACGTTTGCGATTTCGTACGGCCTCTCGTTCGCCTCTATCACGGCGACCATCACGCACGCGTTCCTCTTCTTCCGCAAGCAGATCTGGACTCAAGCCCGGCGGGCGATGCACGAGCAGCCCGACATCCACGCCCGTCTCATGGCCGTCTACCCCCAGGTCCCCGAGTGGTGGTACGCCATCATCTTCTTGGCCATGTTCGTCTTCGGCGTCAGTGAGTGTATTCACTACGACGGGCAGTCTCTCCACTGCTAACCTGCCTGTGTCCGCAGTCTCCATCGAGGTGTGGAACACCCAGTTCCCTGTGCAGTACTTCATCCTCGCGCTCGTAATCTCTTTCGTCTATGTTATTCCCATCGGCATGATTCAGGCGATTACGAACCAGCAGGTCGGGTTGAATGTCATCACGGAGTTGATCATTGGGTGCGTACAAGGTGAAGCTCACGAGTCGAGGTTAGACTAATGTCTCGGTAGGTACGCGCTGCCAGGACATCCTGTTGCGATGATGATGTTCAAGACCTGGGGGTACATCACCATGGCCCAGGCTCTCACCTTCACGAGCGACTTCAAGCTTGGACATTATATGAAAGTTCCGCCGAGACAAATGTTTTTGTCCCAGGTGGTTGCGACGGTAATTGGGGGAACGGTCCAGCTTGGTGTCCAGGTACGTGTTTGGTTTGGGCTTGTTTCTTTTGCAGGCGTTGACGGTTGTCAAAAAAGGCGTGGATGTTCACGAATGTGAAGGGTATGTGTGACTTGGACCAACCCGATGGCTTTTGGTGTCCGAGTACACAGGTATTCGGTACTGCTTCTATCGTCTGGGGCGTTATCGGCCCTCAAAGACAGTGTATGTGTCCCTCCCGCTCGAATACCTCAATGCTGATTGACCACAGTCTCGCACGGCCAAATCTACTACGCCCTAACGTTCTTCTTCCTCATCGGCTTCCTCTGCCCGCTCATCGCATGGCTCTGCACCCTTCGCTGGCCCAACTCGTTCATCCGCTACGTCAACTTCCCGGTCATCTTCTCGGGCACCGGCCTCATCCCGCCCGCGAATAGCAACAACTACGTTCCATGGGCGATTGTTGGCTTCATCTTCCAATATGTTATCCGTCGCCGTCATTTCGCCTGGTGGACAAAGTACAACTGTGCGTCCTTCTTGGCCTCTTCCCTTATTTTCCCTTTTCGGCACATACTGAGAAACCTACAGACGTCCTGTCCGCTGCACTCGACTCGGGCGTTGCCGTTTCCGCCGTCGTCATCTTCTTCTGCTTGCAGTATCCCAGGAACGGGACGATTGGGCAGAACTCGTTACTGACGTGGTGGGGGAACACGGTGTGGCAGAAGACCGCGGATGGGAAGAAGACACCCTTGATCAGTCTTGCGCAAGGAGAGAAGTTTGGCCCGACGAGCTGGTAGTTTTTGTGTGTGTGGGCGCACGCGCGTTGTGTACGATATCTTATTGGGGGAGGTTTGAATCTGACTGTGTATTTCTTGATACATGCCCGTGAATCCTCGAGTTCCAGTCATGTAGTTACGGATGTACGCTGGCGCATCACTGAGGCGAGCGCGGGGGGAGAGTATTACAATTGAGCGGAGGGAGAGTGTGTCTTCCAAGAACCTTCGCTGCATTATTGAAGTCAGCAATGTCCGAGTCGTCTGTAGTAGGTGGATTATTACGCGGTGCTCTGAATGCCCTCCCGGCACAGTTTGACCCATGCTGGGCGAGACGTGACAGCGTTCCACCATCTTGCAACGTTGGGACGGCTGTGACTCTTCATGATGTCAACCCTAGTGAGTGTGGCGAGGTGGAACAGGTCTACGAGCGTTATTTCCTAACGAGCGTTGAATCGCGTTAAGCAAAGACTCGGAGTTTAGATGCATACGTTTCCCGCGAGGTAATCCTGCTTCGAAAGAATGTTCTCGTATACATCCAGCCTCTCTCCGAGCTGAGCAAGCATACTCTCCACCGTTTGGTCGGCCGGAAGAAGCGTCCGTCTGGGCTTTTCAGTCCATTGTGCCTCGCGAAGAGCAGCACTTACAACTTGATCACAATCTCCTGTTGAAGAATCCTCCCGATAGGATAAAAGTTGGCGAATTCCACCGACGCGGCTTGTTCGAACAGAGCGCGCTCTTGGAGGCTCGGTCCCGGGAGTAGTTTGGGTCCCTTCTGTGGATATTTCTCGACCAGATATCGACAAATCGCCCGCATCTCATAGAGGACGAAGCCGTCGTCGTCCTACATGATACGTTAGCAGTAGTCCGTTGTATAAGTAACGCCTCACAATGACCGGAAGCTGTCCAAACGGTTGTTTTGCGCGATACTCCGGGCTTTTGTGTTCCCCCTTGGGCATGTTGACGGGGATATTCTGGAATGGGATCTGTTTTTTCGGCGAGCACCAGCGCTACGACACCGCCTCCGCCCATCGTTCCGAGTGCAGGCGCAGAGTAAAGCTTCAAGACCATGGTACAGGGAAGCGGGGATTCTGGCGTTTCGCCTTTATACTCGGGTTTAGATAAGCCGAAAAGGCCCCTAATAAGTCTATTTTTTTTTTGCTTCTAGACCCGTCGAAGCAGCGCGGCGCACGCGCGTTGTGATCGCGCACGTCTTGCTTCTGACCAAAGTCATCGCCTGGCTAGCGACAACTCATCAAATCTACACTGGCAACTCTGGGTGCTCCTGGATTAATTCACCTTGGACTTCCTTGTCACGGAGTTTTGGTAGGCGAGCCTCGCGCGGGTCATTTACTAGCACCTTGCATGAACATTCCTCGGCACCAATGCGACATATGCAATTGAGGACATTTGACAGTGGGATGGAACGGTAACCACTTGTTCGCCACCGACAAGAGTCTACCTGCCGTCATTGCAGGTTGAACGTTGAACGTTGAACCCGGAGTTCGGACACATCTAGGACACACCGTGACAAAAGAAGCATGAGGAGTCAACTTGAACTTCAAATTCTCAACCTATCAGCGCCCACCCATCCAGCGGAGGAAAACGGATATCCTGCCGAGAATCAAACCCGTAATCTCCGCCTTTGACTGGAGAAGAAAGTGGCTGGTGGGGTCGTACCCTTGAACCACCGGACTTGAAGCTACCACATAAGGGCTGGCGGAGACAACACATGTACAGCTGTTGGACGTGTTGCGAAATAGGCTGAGAAATATTGCCTGACCCAGCTCTCTCCTAGTCCACGAGCATGCACAGTTTCGAGTTCGGCTAGGATCTGACACGCACACGTGACTGAAACACAATCATGAACACCGCGGTCCATGGCGCGACTCGGAGCGAGACATGAAACCCGGGAAGTTCGAGCCCATCGTACGTGTTACTGGTACACGGGGATCGAGGACATACAGACGCCCCTCCATTAAACAAGTCCAACGGCGCCACTGCATCAAGTGGCCAGTTCGGATTGTGGCACGTCTCAGTCAAATGAGATCGCCGCGTGGACATTTTTTTGTAAGTAGCAGATCTTCTTCGCCTCACTGTCTGTGATTTTGTGCAAGCTGCGAGCTAAAGTTACGAGAGGCTTGCTTCGCTCGTTGAGGGGTCATTGTATTGGCAGTTCTGCCTGAGGCCTGAGAAGTCGATTGGAATGTGTATACTACGCAGTGCTCTGGATCCCCTCCTCGCGCAATTTGACCCATGTTGGGCGAGACGTGATATCCTTCCACCATCTCGCAACGTTTGGGCGACTGTCGCTCGTCATGATGATATCTAGACTACTGAGCGAAGAATGAAACAAGTCTACGAGGGTTATTTCCTAGCGAGCGTTGAGTTGCGTCAAGTAAGGAGTTCACGCGCATACGTTGCCTGCGAGGTATTTCTGCTTTGATAGAATTTGCTCATATTCATCCAGCATCCGTGCGAGCGGGACGAGCACATTTTCCCCTATCGTCGGCAGACCAGGTGGAAGACCGCTGCGCCTGTGTCGTTTCAGTCCCACTGGCAGCGTTCATTTGAAAGGCAGCACTCACATCCTCTTTCCAATCTCCGCCCGGAGAATGTTCACAATACTGGGAAAGTTGGTTGACTCGACGGACGCGGCTTGTTCAAACAGAGCGCGCTCTTGGAAGCTCGCGGTCGGTCCCGGGAGTAGTTTGGGTCCGTTTTCAGGATATTTCTCGACCAGATATCGACAAATTGCGCGCGTCTCATAGAGCACGAAGCCGTCGTCGTCCTGCATGATACATTAGCGGTTGTCCTTGCAAAATGACTTGTAACGCCTCACAATGACCGGAATCTCTCCAAACGGGTGTCTTGCGCGATGCTCCGGGCTTTTCTGCTCCCTCTTGAACATGTCGACGGGGATATTCTGGAATGGGATCTGCTTCTCGGCGAGCACCAGCGCGACGACACCGCATCCGCCCCTCGTTCCCAGTGCAGGCGCAGAGTAAAGCTTCAAGACCATGATACAGGGAAGCGGGGATGAAGGCGTTGCGCCTTTATATTCGGTTTAGGTATGCCGCAAAGGCCCCTAAGTCTATTTTTTTTTTTTGCTTCTAGATCCAGTCCAAGGCTCTCTCTGTGCGTCGGGTATCAAATTCTACGTCGGGGCCTTCAACTCAAGCTCAACTCAGGGTGCTCCTAGATTAGTTCGCACCTTGCATTTGACTTCCTTGTCGCGGAGTTTTGGTCGGTGAGCCGCGCGCTGGTTCATTTACTTAAATCGACATTCCTCGGCACCACCGCGACATATACAATTGAGAGCACATTCGACAGTCGGATTGAATCGCTGTTCGCCACCGCCTAGGCGCGACTACCGTCATAATTGGGTAGTAAGTTGGATCCGGAGCACAGACGAGTGTAGGCGCACCTCGGACGTGGCACTATGTCGGTCCAGATTTAGGACAAAAGAAGCATGTGAGTCAACTTGAACTTGAACTTCTCACCCTGTCAACGCTCAGGATCAGCGCTCAGCGAGTCATGTAGCTTGCCAAAACGCTTTGACAGATAGCCCTGACGAGACTCGAACTCGTATCCTCCGCCTCCCTGCTTCAGAAAAAGCATGGCGGTGTCGTACCCTTTAGACCACAGGACTCGATGAAGGAGAATTGAACGGCGGCAAACTCGTATCGGCGGGATGATGAGCTCTGGCTGATCATAACATTCCAGCTGCAGGGCGCGCGCAAATTAAGGTGAAAGTGTAGCGCAAGTACATATCGCTCGATTCTCTGCGACAAGAGTTTCCGTTGAAAGTCCCAACACGATGACGGATCATATAGGAACTGACGGGATCTTATCGGACCTCTTTGACACCGCTTCCAGCTTCGGTAGCGACCACGAGTTAATTGGAGTCTCAATTTCCCTTGGAGAAGAATACAGTGCCTGGTGTCGAAACAAGCAATCATTTAAACCGATCTAATTGAACTTGTTTCCTGACTCAAGTTGGCGCTAAAGGCACAAATTAAAAGCACTCGACTCCCGGGCATTTTCTTGGACCGAATTCTGCGCTACATTTGTTTCCAATACTGAAGTGGAAAACGAGGTAATCTTCGCGGCTCCGCACCCAGAGCGTCGCAGGATGACTTCGGAGATTTTCTTGTCCGACCCGGCCCGTCCCGCTCTCCGGTGTTTTCGCCGTGACTGTCACTCTGGTGATTGCGACCAACGAGCTTTCCCTAGCAACGCTCTATGGCTCACGCTCGGCTCCTTCAATGCTATGCTAACAGTGAACCCAATGTGCCCACTTGACCCATTGCACACGGCCATGCATTGAGCACGATCCATGTCGACTTCAAACGGCGCAATCAGCAATAGCGGGCAGGTCCTACCGCAAACCACCTCAAGTCAAAACCTCGGAGACCGTCCTCCGTTCCTCAACTCCACTCTCCGCATGTTCATAGAGGAATGGAGCAAGTCTTTGCTTTCTTCGATGTTGAACGCCGCGTAAACTGTTGTTTCCGGTACGCCATCGGTTTGCGGCTGCTGTACCTGGGAGGGAGGAGCCGCGGATAGGACTTTGTTCGCCGCGAACGTCGAGATACAAAATGGCTTCGAGTCGACTAGACGAGTCCCACTCATGGCTGAACACAGCGGACACAACATTCATCGCGGTGGAGCGTGCTCGAACTGCAGGTGTGTCTGTTGTTTCGCCATCTTTTTCTCCAGCTTACTCGTGAACCAGACGCAGAAAGATTGTATGCGACCTTCGATTTTGCTGATGCAGTCTTTGTCTAACACCCTGCTCAGAGATGCGATGGCGCTCGACCGCTCTGCGGGCAATGCCACAATCGACCACCGCGCTCTGGACATCCGTGTCAATACGAACAGGAGACGCATCCGACGCATCAGACCTCCGCGGAGATGCAGAGAACTATCGGCCGCTTGCGAACAAGAATAGAAGAGCTGGAGCGATCGACTGGACCTTCGTCCCAAGACATACTATTGCATCAGCCTTATGGATCTTCTGCGGGACCCGTTCCTTCCGTACCTGTTCGTCCTTGACCTTTGTGCCCAGATGGGTGGAGGCTTACATGCGATTCAGGAACCACCGCCGAATATCCGAAACTCACTGTATGTCCGTTGAAAACTGACTCGATCTACCACTTTAAACTTTTGCAGAATCACGACTTTCCTCAATAAATTCGCCAGCAGCGCCTATTTCTTCCTGGACGCACATCACTTCTCCCAAGGGGCGCATCATCCTCCCGGCCACCCACAACGCCCATCGGGTACACTTCTTAGCAGTGCCTATCTCTGGGCATCGGTGCTGACCACGACAGACGGCGCGGACACAGACACCTTCCTCCTCGCGACCTTGGAACAGCTTCCAGCAGCCATCAACCGCCTATCTTCGACTTCCCCAGGCTCCCAATCGCGCCTGCTCCTCGAAACGATTCAAGCCGAGGTACTCCTCTCGTTTTACTATCTCCACGAAGGGCTTCCGGTGCAAGGCCGGTATCACGCCGGTGCGGCAGCCTCGTTGGCAATCGGGGCTGGTTTCAATCGACTCGGTGCTGCTCATCCTCATCAACCCGCTGCCGGCCCACCTTTCATTTTCGCATCTGGGCCGGATCCACACCATGAGGGCGCGAGCATCGCAGCCTTCTGGGCGACAGTCATCATCAACAATGTTTGGGCTGCCGCGCAAGGGGGACCTGCCCCGATTTCGTCTTATGGCACGGATGTGGATGCACCGTGGCCTGGCGGTCAAAGGGTGCGTCATTTATCTGCATTTTTCATCGTCAGTTAACGAGGAGAAACAGACTGGGTCTACGATAAAGCGATTCCTCAATGGTCAGGACGTCGATGGGTATACGCCCATTGCGCTACTTGCGAAAGCGTCGACGTTGGTCGAGCGCATTGCAGCGCTCACTAGTGCGGGTGGTATGGACTTTTGATTGCTCAGGCTTATAGTTCCTGCTCATCGCTCAACAGGCCAACTCGACATTCCTACGTACAACACGCTCGACCAGCGCCTGCATACTTTCCAAGCGCTGCTTCCCCACCCCCAGGGATCCGAAGAGAATATCCGCCTCGCACATCTGCTCACGGACCTCGCAATCATTCGGCTTCACCTGCCTCAACGTGGGGCCCGGCAAAAGGTGCTCGCAGCGGCGGATCGGATCGTTTTGCTCGTGAGGGAGATTCGGGAGACGACCGTGGACCCTGTCCTTGGGGTGAGTTTACTGGTTTCAGACTTTCAGTGCGATGCGTACTGACACCAATTTGAATCACAAGTCCGTCTGCTCTGCAGCCCACTCGGCATATGTTTCCGAAATGGGCTCCCTGCGAGCCGGTCCACCGACATTGGCTCAGCAGTACCGTGCTATCGAGCAGCGTTTGGATGGTCTGGTTCATGCGATGACGCGGCTGGCGGACGGGAGTCCTGTTATGCGTGTGTTCCTTTTGCTTTGTCGGCGACGTCCGAGTCTGACGCCCGACTAGGTCAATGTCTCGCCTCGATTGTGTCGCAAGGTCCCCCAGGAGGCTCTGCTGGACGTGGAGGGTATCGCTGATTGTTCTTTCCGTTCTATACATGAATTCCGTCCAGATGCATACATACACTACTCAGGATACATACACTACTCAGTGCTCACACCATACACTACGCAGGATACACATGTACTACTCAGCGCTCACACTAATACACGTCGTCATTAACTAACCATTCGTGAGAGTAGACTTATCGTCTGCCTCTGCCTCTGCCTCTGCCTCGTATACCCAGCCCTCGTTCACTGTTTGTCGTTGACACGGAAGCCGCAGCCGCAGCGCTCCTCGTTACGACTCCAATGACATCTTCGAAGTCACTGCGACGCCCAGCTCCGTCTTTACCGCTCGTCCAAGTAGGCACGGTGAATCCGCGCATTGCCGACGCACGGGAAGAGTTGGCTCTGACCCTCGCACGGAGCGAATCGAGGTCGACAGTTGGTGAGGTCACGGGCGAAGAGCCGGATTCGGAGCGGGAGTCTTCATCTTCGTCCCATTCGTCTACTTCTCCAGCCGTCTCGACCACTTCGCTGATCGGGGGGTACGCAGATTCAGAGCGACCCGCTCGTTGTGGGGAAGATGTGGGGGTCGAATATGCCTGCTTCCGTCGCCTCGGCGTGGATACAGCAATCGGCTGCACAGACGGCGCAGAGCCCCTTCGCAAATCTCTTTCCTGTTCTTCCTCCGAGTCGTCGCTTTCGTCCTGGAAGCGTGGACGTTTGGTTCCTCGGGGACTCGAGCTTGTTCGCGGGGACGACTGCGCGAATGCTGAAAGTGGGGAAGTTGGGCATATCACAGTGGGTGATGTGGGTGGAGGTCCAGGAGGCGGAGGCCTCAGAGATGTGGATGGACGTTCTGGGGATGGGGAGGTTGCCTGGGAGGCGGTATGCCAATCCCAGCGCTGTTGCCAGGGACCCTGAGAGATGGGGACAGGTGTCTGTGGAGGGACCGTGGGCGACGGTGTGACGGTGGAAGTGCTCGTGCTGAGCAACGGTGGGGCTGCGGGCGACGAAGAGGAATTGAAGATCTCAGGGTTCGACGCCGCTAGGTCCTCTTGACGTACGTCGTCTTGCCTTTCCTCGATGGGACGATATCCAATGTGAAGATGGCGAGGGTTGGATGAGCCAGAACGGGCGCGCAGTAGGATGATAGGAGGACTAGTCGCTGAAGTCCGTCGCTGCGGGACTGGATTCACGGGGGCCTCAGCATCGACGGCTTCTTCGTCTTCCTTGCCCAGTCTCTTGACAGGAAGGAGCGGAACCGATTGACGACGTGGTGGACGTTCCGGTCTTGTATTAACCTGAAGGTTCTCCAATATTGCTCGTCTGTGAACGCGAACGCGTCAGTTCAACGAAGGCAGTGTGGCAACGACGACCCACCTCGACTGCTCAACCTCTTTCGACCCGGTGGGTAGATGCTGCACCACATCCTGAAGGAACAATGTTACATTGGTCTGATGGCCTTTCTTTGCGGCGTTGGCGATGTGCCGCTTCGCGCGTGTACCGAGAGTGAGCATCCAGTCCAGCAGGAGACACTCTTCGACGTGGCCGGGGTCGACATTAGGGAAGAGTGCTGGGAGCGTCGAGGATGGATTCATGAGATGAGGGAAGCAAGCAAGCACAAGGCGAGCGTGCCACTCACCAACCCCATCCAAATCCCATTGTTTCCTCGTCCAAGGTAAGATGCGTCACAGTGTGACTATGACTCGGATTCAGGCGGAAAGGCCTCCATGCTAAAGAGCCAAGATCCCATGTACACTGTAACCCTGTATGTTCTGCAACACCACACAAACATCCTCCGCCAAAACTACTACCAATACGCATCATTCTCCTCATCGAAAAAAGCGCCTTCCCACATCTGCTTGAGCCTCTCTGATGGGTACGCATTGTACCACGGCAGCGGCGGGTATATGAACGAAATATCCAGCTGTTGCGCTTCTATCAACGGACCGACGATTGGGTGGTCGAATAAACCAGACGAATCGGAAGAACGCGGGCGTAAAAACTCGAAATGTGCCTTCTTGAAGACTGGCTGGTGCGAGGATGAGACGGTGCGTGCGAGTACGAATCGGTGTATGGCGTCGTCCGTAAGCGTTTGCACATTGGCTATGGACAGCTCCTCTAGCTCCGGGACAACGTCGTCTGCGGCGTCAACAAGCAGTTGCAGAACCTCGTCGTCGAAATTCTGCCGCCGGCCGGGGTCGTGCATATGTGTCGACAAGATCCCGATCCGCTTGAGACTCCTCGGCAAAGAACGCACCAGCGTCTGTAGTGCCTCCTTCGAGAGCGAGTCGGCGTCGAAGCAGATGCTACGCAGCTTCGCGGATGTCGTGAAGAACCGCTCAATGGCAGGTAGACTCAACTTGTCCTGTACCGAGGGTTGCTGGACGCAGAACACACGTAGATAGAGCAGTTGTGGGAGGGAAAGGTACGCGAGCGCCCGCAGTGGGGAAGTAGGGGTGTTGTGCACGTAGAGAGTCAGGCTTTGCAGTGCGGGCGCTTCTAGAAGGTGGTCCGGCGCGGAATCACTGCCGAATTCGTACAGGGACAGCATGAAGCGGAGGAGGCAGGGGCATGTGGGGATGACGAACGCGAGGAGTTTTTCAGGGGTGAATTCGAGCTGCCAAGTGGGTTCGTGGATGCTGAGATCGGTAATGGTAGCCCAGTGGACCGGAAGTGAGATTAGGGAGACGAGGGTCGAGGTCTGGAAGTGAATAGAGCGGAGGGTCTTGGAGGTGAGCAAGGGAGCTTGGCCCCATAGCGCCTGGTGATCTGGAATCGACACAAGCGGGGACATGGCGAGACGTCGAAGGTGAGGGACGTCCGCAGGTGTGAGCGCGAGGAAGGTCGGGGCATCGAGCATTTGTTCGGGGATCTCCAGTGCGATATCTTCCCACTGCGGTGCCGCATCGATGAGGGCAGCGAAGAATGGAAACATCGGCCAGTCCTTCAAGGGGGCCTCAGTGTCCAATGGGATGTTTATGAGAAGGGATATAGAGAGCGGGAGGCGTTTTGAACGCGCTATCCACAACTTCATCGTGTCGAGCCGCCATTCGAATGTACGCTGTGTCATCTCCGCATGGAAGTCGTTCTGTTGTGGGTAGGCAGCGTCGACATGGAAGCGTGTGTAGAGGCGCGGAGTCGACAGCCCAACCTGTCGCCAACTGGTACAGATCCGCGTGAGCAAAATGGGTGCATCCTCGGCGACCATTGCAGCGTGTCGTTCCGCGGGCAAACAGGCAACAAATATCGCCTGCAGAACCTCCATGGGTAACCGGCGGATGGGTGCAAGGAGGGCCTTGTGTTCTGAGACGAACGAGGCGACCTCGCCGCGCTGGGCAATCAAGGAATCGATCGACTTTTGGAGTTGTGCGATTTTGGCGTCGAACTCGAGTAGCTGGGCGGAAGGCGCCACGAGAAGCGCGTTGATTTCATGGATTTCGTCGTCCGTAGGGGAGTAGTTAGTCCCGAATCTGGACGCAAAGGAAGACATAGTGGTTGCTTGCAACGTCACACCCTGTGACCGTGACCTCTGCTCGTGGTCCTGGTTCGCTGGATGTCGTCCGGCAATTCAAGCTGGCTTCAGCTCGATGCTTTCCTCGGCGAGGCCTACCGATTACAAAGCTCTACTAGTAGTTCACCTCCTCGGCGGTCTTGAAACGGAATACATCACCTCAAAGGCCTAGAGATCAACGGCCTAGAGAACCTCCAGTGCCATTCCGGACGTATCGAGTATACTCGGTTCACCATGCCAACTGCGCACCCATCTACTTGGACGAGCTGACCTTCCCTTCCTCAAGCAGCAACGTGTTCTTCGCGTATTTCGAGGCACAATACGAGTTGCTGCGGCTGTAACTCGACCCTTCGGAGACTCGATGGCGCGCGCGAGTGGGCAGGCCAGGACCAGGGCAGCATATGCGTTTGCCAGTGGATGTCATGTCATGTCTCTCGATGCCGGCGGTGACAACTCATTCGATACTGCCTATCCTTCCGACTCTGACCTTGCACGTAACTTTTTGTCCGCAGCCAATCTTACGAGCAAGTGAACTGAATTGCTAGAATCTCACAACGGCTGTTTGTAGCCGGAGAACTTGAATACAGACTATGGTCGGCGCCCATCCCGGCCTTGCTTGTTCTGTGCTGCGGAAAGGAAGATCATCAACGCGTTCACCTACTTAAACCCTCAGCGTTGAGCACCACCGTCTCCTCGGTTAACCCTCCTCGACGATGCTCCTCTCACGCGCCATCGCTCTCATCCTCTTCGCTAAAACCGCTCTCGCACTAGCGCCAGTCGGCCACACTGCGTCCGGTGCACCCATCTTTGTTGGGCCAAGCGGGTCACTCGTGAAGCAGTCCGGCTCCAACCTCGAGGTGTTTGCACCCAACGGGACTCTTATCCATCTTTTCCAGGACGTCATCCACAATTCTAAATCCAAGCGTACATCGCAACCGTCTCTCGCTCGGCGCCAGGATTTGAGCCGCACCGAGGCCTACGCTCAGGTTGGCCCAACGGATGTGATACAATCGTTCAACGCTACTTTCATCGTCCCTCCTGCACCGACGTCGTTCGAGAGCCAGATCATGTACTTCAGCGCGAACCTTCAATTCTTCGACGACACCGGTGTTCTCTTCGCCAATCTTCGCCCTGTCCTCCAGGTCTGTGCAAGACTCTAAACTTCGTCTGGAAATCTCATTGAACCCCTTTAGTACGGAGGCAGCTTCTCACAGGGCGGCCCTTTCTGGACATACGCACTCCAACTCGAGCTTCTTCCCAACCTCGGATTCTTCGAGATTTCGGCCATCGGGGCTAACTCCACCCTCGAAGTCGGGCAACGTCTTGACAGCGTAATAACGCAGGATACCGAAGACTCCGACCCGGGCTTCTTTTTCTACTCCCCATCATTCCCAAATTTGCCAAACCCCATCCAGCTCGGCGTCGGCTTGCAGTCCCTCCCGCAAATCGTGGCACTCCAGGTGGAGGAGGAAGGCGTCGAACAGAACAGCGACTACCCGCAGGGCTCTCTCGTCTTTGAATCGGTGAATCTCAACTTAACGAGTGGCCCTCCTACGCTGTCTTGGAATACGAGCGTTGACCCCAGCACGAATGTGGAGGTCAAGGTGGATGTCGATGGGTCGCAGAATGCTCAGATTTCGATCGTCTTCCCCAATAGCTAGAGGACGAGGACACGCTCCTTCGCATCGCATATCGCGTGTGCCCCCTTAAAAGAAAGAGTCCAGTTGCAATTTTCGAGTTCAAATTGTATTCAAATTACAACGGGTTGTATGTACCGACTACTGAAGCAGAAGAAAAAGACGATGCGAATCTACAAAGAATGATGAGCCAATGAGCGGAAAAGCTGAGACGAAGAAACGTACGAGAGGCATAAATTTCAAGCAGCCACCCGAGCACGTTTGTGAGGACGTTCAAAGGTCTCGGGCGAACGACCGCGAGCACATTGGGTCGCATGGGTCGCGTACAATTGACCCCCAACACATCGGTCACCACAAAGCTTACACTGGAGGCACGAACGAGCACGAGCGGGCTCGATGCGATGCGAGCGATGCAAATGTCCGGCGAACTCCAGCGCCGTGTACTCCGAATCGCAATCGCGACATCCAGGCACAGGGCAAGGAAGACGACCATCCGAATTCGCAGGAGCATGGAACTGCTTGACGTGGGTCTGCGCCGCGTGCAGAGTGGGAAGGATGTTGTCCTCGCAGCTCGGGAGAGGACACGCATATGGGTAGTTGCCGACCCAGACCGCCTCGGATGGGACTTGCTCGACGGGGGTGAGCATGTCTGGGCGGATTTGCGGGTATTCGAGCGCGAGCTGACGGACGAGGGCTTGTGTCGCCGGCGGGGCTTGGGCATACGAGTGCGGGTCAGGAGCGCTGAAGATGATGTGAGCAGCGAAGATGGAGAATCGGGATAAACGCACCAAGAACGATCAAGGATCGCGCGATGGAGATCGTAAGGACCAAACGAATCGTATTGGTAGTCGACGAGGGTCGGTCTAGCAACAGATTGTAAGCAAAGGACAGTAGCCAGCGACAATCCCACTCACTCGAAGAAGGACTCGTCAGAAGGACGTTCGCTGGAAATGAGTCTCAGCAAAAGCAAGAACCGGTGCATAAAAAAAAGACATACTGTACAAGACCTTGATGAACAGCCGCCATTGTCGGAACGGGCACAAAAACTACGGAAACGCGGCCAATGCGTTTGGCGGCCTCGGCGACAGAGGGGAAAGCCGGCGCGCCGTAGCTATATAACAAAACGTTAGTCGGCTGGTCAGTGACAAGAAATAGCCAACGTACGGGGCAACAAATGTGAACGTGAAGCTCATCGGCGCCTCGTAGGCATCTTGCGTGGCCGTTGCGAGATAGTCGGTGAGGCGACTGTTCCAGAAGTTGTCCGCGTCAGCTTGATACGCTGCCTCTTCCGCGGCCCGCACCGCATCGGGAGGAAAACTACCGATATAAGGCTCTTGTTCCTCTTCGTAGTCGCTTTCGTAGCTTCCGGCCTCGTACTCGTAGAACTCGCCGGACTCGACAAACGCTTCGTCGTCAGAGTCGTCCTCGTTGCAAAGTGGGGGAAGGGTTTGTGGAGACACCTCGGGGCTCGATGCAGGACGCTCGAACAATCGGTCCCCCAAACCGTTGTCTTCGGATAGATAACGGTCACCTGCCAGGTGGCTGAACACTGAGTCGGTCGGAGACGATCCTTGGACTGCAGAGGTTGGCGTGATGGGGGCCGAGAGGACCGGCGCGGACCCGGACGGAGACGTGGGGGATACGACGAAGCTAGCTTGAGCAGGAGCCGACTCCGGCTGCTGTTCTTGAGTGAGCAGGTCAGCAAGGCGTTTGCGGCCTTGGCGGGAGGCCTTGACGGGTCTAATACCGGTTCATGTCAGGGTGGCACAAAGAACAGAGTGGGTGGCACATACGCCGGACTGCCCAAGATGTAGCTGAGAGATGCTTTCGAGGGAGGGAGCGTGGTCAGCCCGCCAGCGGGCTCAGAGCTACACCAGGCTTGGTTAGCGGCGTCTAATGGCGAAAGTGACAGAACTCACTGGGAGGACATAGGGGACTGGGTGGGCATAGAGGGCATGGAGGGTCGAGTGCGCAGCAGTCGCTGAGGCAGAGTTGAAAGTGGGAGACGAAAGGAAAGAAGTGTTAGAGAAGGCAGCGAATCGCTGGGGGTGGAAAGGTGGAAGCGGTGCTGTCCCGTCGAGTGGCCCTTTTTATACGATGGCCTGGGGATTCCTCATTGTTGAATCAGTTCAAAGCACAGTGTGCTTGGATGAAAGAAAGTCGTAGAACATTTTGCAAGCGGGGGTGTGACTCTTGAAAGAGAGCTCCAGCATTTGACGAGTTGGCGTTGGCAAAGAGTCGGCGAGTATAGAAAACATGGGTAAGCAGGGCCGTACATCGGGTTTGAGGGTTATGCTCTTGGGGAAAGTGCTCGACGAGGCTGGAATTCAAATTGGTCGTGGCGGTTGTACGCAAGCGTTTGTCGTTGTGACGATCGCACTCTGGCCAATTCTACAACCACGCCGTCGGTTCATTTGAAGACGTCGTCCGTGAAGATATTCGGAGGGCTTCGAGGTCTATGGACCACATCCCTCGCTATTGGACAAAGGATTGAGCGAAGGATTTGTGTCCAGAGGAGGTCTGTGTACCTCGTCTTGGGCTCAGAACAACATTCTCAAGCAATTCAGGCCGGCATGACCCTCGACGACTTGACTACTTAGTTTGAAGCGTTCCTAGACGAAGCCGACCTCTATTCGCCAGTCCGCCTCCTCGTCGGTCTCAAAAAGGAATACATCACCTCGAAGGCGTAGAGAGGCTCCTCCAGCGCCATCCAGCACGTATCGAGCACATCGTCGGCTCGGTTCACCGGAACACCGTCGACTTTGACGAGGCGAACATTTTGCAAGGCTGAATCGAACGCCGGGTCGACGAATTCGAACGGGTTCCTCGCGTATTTCGGGGCGCAATGTAGCGACTGCATTCCGAGGACATCGCCTCTACACCCGATCTGCGCTTCGCCGACTTCCCCGACGCATTCGCGCAGGCGCAATATCCTGTATGCCATTCAATATAGCGCATCATTCGAGGTCAACGCCGCAGCATTGGGGAAGAACTGGGAGACGCCGCATCCCTGACTGGGTATCCTCGAGGTACGCACTGTTTTTGCCCTCTTCATTACCTCTCTGACCTCACCAGCTTATACTCGCACACGGCAGGCGTCTAGCGCTCTCGGACGACGGTCACGGACCGCTGCAGTATGCCCGAATACCGGCGTGCGGGAGCCGTGGACCCTCGAGTACACCGCTGTGTCCAATGCAGTTGATGGTCAGACGAAAGCGGACGGCTAGTTGGCAGCGCGTGCGTTTGGATACAGTTTCGCTATGATGGAGTCTTTTAAGCGCCCAGCTATTTGCGAGTGTAGCCCTCGGACAAGTATGTACTATAAAGCCCGAATTGACATCTAATCCAGTCACGTTGATCACAGGCCTTGTCCTCTTCCATCATGTCTTCCTTTGCATCCAAACTCGGGACCAACTACTGCCCCACGGACGACGAAATCCATGAAATCAATGCGCTTCTCGAGGCGCCTTCCGCTCAGCTACTCGAGTTCGACGCCAAAATCGCAGAACTCCAGAAATCCATGGATTCTTTGATTGCCCAGCGCAGCGAGGTCGCCTCGTTCGTCGCGGAACACAAGGCCCTCCTCGCACCCATTCGCCGGTTACCCATGGAGGTTCTGCAAGCGATATTTGTTGCCTGTCTACCCGAGGAACGACACCCTGCAATGGTCGCCGAGGATGCACCCATTTTGCTCACGCGGATCTGCACCACCTGGCGACAGGTTGCACTGGCGACTCCGCGCCTCTACACACGCTTCCATGTCGACTCTGCCTTCCCACAACAGAACGACTACTATCCCGAGATGACAGTGCATCTATTCCAATGGCGGCTCGACACGATGAAGTTGTGGATAGCGCGTTCAAAACGCCTCCCGCTCTCTATATCCCTTCTCATGAACACCCCATCGGATATCGAGGCCCCCGTGAAGGGCTGGCCGATGTTTCCGTTCTTCGCCGCCCTCATCGATGCGGCACCGCAGTGGGAAGATATCGCACTGGAGATCCCAGAGCAAATTTTCGATGCCCCAGCCTTCCTCGCGCTCACACCTGCGGACGTCCCTCACCTTCGACGTCTCGCCATGTCCCCGCTTGTGTCGATCCCAGATCACCAGGCGCTATGGGGCCAAGCTCCCTCGCTCACCTCCAAGACCCTCCGCTCTATTCACTTCCAGACCTCGACCCTCGTCTCCCCAATCTCACTTCCGGTCCACTGGGCTACCATTACCGATCTCAGCATCCACGAGCTCAGTTGGCAGCTCGAATTCATCCTTGAAAAACTCCTCGCGTTTGTCATTCTTGCATGCCCCTCCCTCCTCCGCTTCATGCTGTCCCTGTACGAAGCCGAAGGTGATGCAGCACCGGACCACCTGCTAGACATCCGCGAAGCTGCGTAGCATCTGCTTCGACGCCGACTCGCTCTCAAAGGAGGCACTGCAGACGCTAGTGCGTTCTTTGCCGAGGACCCAAGCGACTCGGGATGTTGTCGACACATATGCACGACCCCAGCCAGCGGCAGAACTTCGACGACGAGGTTCTACAGCTACTTAACCCCGCAGACGACGTCGTCCCGGAGTTAGAGGAGCTATCCATGGCCAACGTGCAAACACTTACGGAAGACGCCATACATCCGGGATTCGTACTCGCACGCGTCTCTTCGCACCAGCCAGTCTTAAAGAAGGCACATTTTGACTTGATACGCCC
Source organism: Mycena amicta (assembly GCA_029282125.1). NCBI lineage: Eukaryota > Fungi > Basidiomycota > Agaricomycetes > Agaricales > Mycenaceae > Mycena > Mycena amicta. The sequence goes on from JARIHP010000022.1 coordinate 490,722, forward strand.
GCGTTCTTCCGACCAATCCGATCTCAACCACCCAATCGTCGGCCCGTTGATAGAAAGACACCAGCTGGATATCTCATTGACATACCCGCCGTTGCCCTGGTACAATGCGCACCCAGAGAGGATCAAGCAGGTGCTTTTTTAATGAAGAGAATGAGGTGTGAGGATGTGTGTCGCAGAGAGTTGTAATGTGCTTACAGCGTCCAAGAAGTATATGATAAAGGACGACTCCTGCCGACCTTGCTTTGCGGCCAGTCTAGCATCGTATTCTACACTAGAAGAACCATTTTCAGTCGTCTCAGCAGTCAATCTATCGAGCCTTTCAGCAGCTTGTGGTGCGAACAGCTTCGCCGCTCTCGGCCATTGAACGCTATTTTATGGCCTACCGAAGCCTGCGGAAGCCTTACAATTCGAAGTCGAGTAATTATTCCACCTCTGCTTGCTTCAATTTATCCCTCAACGCTTGTGCTACAAAATTCCCTTTTTGCAGTAAGTAGTGATGTGATCTCGCGACGTGACCCCCGTTACGCCCCTCTTTTCTTTGATCCATTATGGAGGATATTCTTCGACGCCTCCAGGCCGCCGACATCGCAGCGACAAGGCCTCCCACTTTCGTAAAACTTGCCCCAAGCGACAACGGCGCAGAATTGCCCGCTGTGTTTTTTGAACGTGAGGCTGGCGCATTTGTGGCTTTTTACAAACATCCCACCTTCCAGGCAGATCCCGACACGTACTACAAACACGTTGGGCCCGATGGTAGAACCAGGTCCTGGGGCTTCTATCCTGTATGTTCCGTCCTCCGTCTATGAATCGTTTTCATCTAGTGATCAGTATATCCCCAGCGGCCAACGAGGCGAAGGATTCGAAGATATTGCTTATCCCATGATGAGAAAAGTTAGAGCTCTTTCTACCTTTCTTTCTTTCTTTCTCGTCTTGTATTTTTCTCTGTGCCACAAGTACATTAACGATGTTTTCTGCGCAGATGAAGCACCAAATGACCTATGCCCCGCTCAACCGATCGACTCAACTTCTACGCCCAGAGGATCAATTCATGAATGCTCTTCTGGCGCGAAGGGTGCGGGCCCGTCTGCTTTACAAAGACCGAACGCTAACTGTATTATTTTAGAAACGCGAGCTGAAGCAAGTCGATCTGGGCGATTTGACGCGTCGAGATTACGTCCTCCGGATTCACATGCCGTGAGTCCGGTTTATTTGTCGATACTTAACACATCAATCGACAGGGAGGTACAAACGGCCACCGGCGAGGATCGCATCTGGAGACGGTTCATTGTCAGCGGAGGAATGTCCCTGGGTGTGTTCCAGGACAAAGTTTTAGCGCCGCTTATGGGATGGTGCGCATTTCCCTTACACTACTTTGGCATTTCGCTTCACCACTTCTCCCAGGGTTCGAAACTTCCATGCACACATCCTGACTGATTACCGCGACGGCACGCAATACGGTCCCAAGGTTGTATCAGCCACGTCATTTTGCGTGCAATCTCTCATTCTCTTTCAGAAAAGCAGCGCGATTGACATGATGCATGTCGACGCTGTAAGTTGTTTGTCTACTGCAAGCGGCTTGCCTCACACACCCTCCCACTCAGTCCGGTTATGATTTCCTCAACGAGAACGATTATTGCGTGGCCCATGTCATGGCCGAAGTCGGGGACGTGTGCCAGTATGAATACGACCTGGGAGATCACTTCCGTCACGATATCATCGTTAGTGCCATGCCTTTTCCCCTCCAAATTCCCAGTCAATAATCCTGATTTCAGGTGGAGAAAATCGTGCCGCTTGAAGAGAGCTACGGCCGCGTTCAAGTCCTCGGCGGCTCTGGAATCTGCCCAATGGAAAACGGCAAGGGGAACGCTACCTGGGCCGAACACATCGAAACCCTCACCAAATCCGGGACTCCCGCTGAGCGGCGTGAACTACTCTCCGAGATCTATTCCATGCCCAACTACACCGATCGCGGCTGGAATAAGCGGCCCAAGTTCGACCCGGACTACTTCGATCTCGCAGAGACGACGCAGGCTGTCATGACCGCGCTGGGAACCAAGCTGTCGTACGCACCCGGCGCGAAGACGTTCAAAATGCCTCTTGCGCCGGAGGCGCTGCTTGGGCCTATGATGCCGAGTAAGCGCAAAACGACGCGCGAGGTCACGATGTCCCCCGGTGAATCGTATGGATTTTTCGAGGAGCTGAAGAAGGACGGGAGGGATAGTCGGCGGGCGACCGCGTGTGCTGCCTGTGGGAAGCCGAACGATCTGAAAGCGTGCTCCGGTTGCGGACAAAGATTTTATTGTGGGCAGGCATGTCAGAAGGTGGGCCTTTACAGTCGGCTGGAACATGGGCTGACGCTTGCTAGGCTCATTGGAAATCTACTCACAAGCGGGAATGTGCGGCGGAAAAGAAGAAGCACGCATCGGGTTGATCTTTTTCTCAGTAATATGTACATCGACCGTTATTAGGTCGTCTCTGTGTACCCAACGTATGCTACTGCATTTTAATCTTGAGACGCACAGTCGATTCCAGATGAAGAATGACTTGTCGAGTTGAAGGCCAGACCGTACAATCGTAAAGCGGACTGTACACAACGAGCTCAAGTAAACTGCTTCCAAAACGCATGCGCTGCCCACTCGCCATCGAGTCTCGCAGGCCTGACCATCCGCCCAGCTACATTAGAGACATCGGTGTACTCCAGGGTCCACAGCTCCTGCACGCCTGCACGATGTAGATAGTCCGGGATTCGGGCATAATTGAGCCCTACTGCATGCGGTCCATGACTGTCGTCCGAGAGCGCTAGACGCCCGCCGTGTGCGAGTATTACCTAGTAAGGGTCAGAGGGGTAGTGAAGAGGGTGAAACAGCGCGTACCTCGAGGATATCCAGCCCGGGATACGGCGTCTCCCAGTTCTTCCGCAACGCTGCGGCGTTGACCTCGAATATTGCGCCATATTGGATGGCATACAGGATATTGCGCTTTGCGAGCGCGAATGCGTCAGGGAAGTCTGCGAATCGCAGACCGGGAGTGTAGAGGCGACACAGGTCGAAGTGCCCAACGACCTCTGGATGTAACCGCCGCAGCATCTCATACTGTCCCTCGAAATACGCGACGAGGAAAGCGTTCGTCGACCCTGCCTCCGCTTCAGCCTGGCGGAATGTCGCTTCGTCAAAGTCGATGGGCGTGCCGTTGACGTGGTGAACCGAGCCGACGATGTACTCGATGCGTCCTGGATGACGCTGGAGTAGCTTTTCTACGCCGTCGAGGTCAATTGGGGTGATGTATTCCGTTTCGAGACCGACAAGGAGGCGAATTTGAGGTGAATAGAGCCTTTTTAGTCGGTGGGCTTCGTCGAGGAAAGCATCGAACTGAGAACTCAAGTCGTCGAGTGTCATACCAGCCTGAATTGCTTGAGAATGTTGTTTTGAGGCCAAGCCGACGCACAGACCTCTTCGGGATACAAGTCCTCTGTGCGATAGCGGGGAACATGTTCTGTCAATCCATACACCGCGAAGCCCTTCCTGATAGCTTCACGGACGACATCTTCCAGCGAACCGACTGCGTGCTTGCAGAATTGGCCAGAGTGCGAGTGATGGCTGTGAGGCATCGTCACAGCACTTGCGAGCAACGATCATGACTGGAGAACGTGGAGACTCACCTTGGCCTCTTCCATCATGTCTTCCTTTGCATCCAGATTCGGGACCAACTACTGCCCTGCGGACGACGAAATCCATGAAATCAACGCGCTTCTCGAAGGGCCTTCCGCTCAGCTACTCGAGTTCGACACCAAAATCGCACAACTCCAAAAATCCATAGATTCTTTGATTGCCCAGCGCAGCGAGGTCGCCTCGTTCGTCGCGGAACACAAGGCCCTCCTCGCACCCATCCGTCGGTTACCCATGGAGGTTCTGCAAGCGATATTTGTTGCTTGTTTGCCCACCGAACGACACGCTGCAATGGTCGCCGAGGACGCACCCATCTTGCTCATGCAGATCTGTAACAGCTGGCGACAGGTTGCGCTATCGACTCCACGCCTCTATACACGCTTCCATGTCGACGCTGTCTACACGGAAAATCCCGACTACTATCCCGAGATGATAGCGCACCTATTCCAATGGCGGTTGTCCACGATGAAGCTGTGGATATCGCGTTCACGGTCCCTCCCGCTTTCTATATCCCTCTCGGGATACACGCCGACGGATACCGACGCCACCTCCATCGAGGATTGGCGAATATTCCCGTTCTTCGCTGCCCTACTCGATGCCGCATCGCAGTGGGGAGACATCGTACTTGATATTCCCGAACAAATGCTCGATGCGCCGGGCTTCCTCGCGCTCACACCCAAACATGTCCCTCACCTTCGGCGTCTGGAACTGTCCCCTCGCATATACAGTCCAGACCACAAAGCGCGGTGGGGCAATGCTCCTTTCTTCGCATCTCGGACCCTGCGCTCTGTCCACTTCGACAGTCCGAGTCTCGTCTCCCCAATCTCACTTCCGCTCCAATGGGCTACCATTACGGACCTCACCATCCGCGGGCCCAGTTGGCAGCTCGCATTCACCCTTGAAAGCCTCCTCACGTTTCTCTTCCCCGCATGCTCCTCCCTCGTCTACTTCACGCTGTCCATGTCCGAATACGGTAGAGTGCTTCCAGTCATGGGCCAAATCGAAGCCCCCGCACTGCAAACTCTCACTCTCTATGTTCACACCAACATGTCTAGCCCTTCGCTGCGAGCGCTCGCGTACCTCTCTCTACCACAACTCCGCCACTTACGTGTGTTTGGCGCCCAAACCAGGGGGGCACAGGAGACGTTGAGTCGGCTTGCCATCGAGCGTTTCTTCGCGACATGCTCGAAGCTACGAACCATCTGCTTCAACCCGGATGCTCTTATGAAGCATGAGCTTCAGACCCTATTGCGTGCTTTACCGAGGACTGTCAAGCGGCTGGGGCTCCTGCAGATGGAGATATATGAACCCGACGAGCAACAGACTCTCGACGACGAGGTTCTGCGACTGCTGGTCGACCCGACTGATGTCGTCCCGGAGCTAGAGGAGCTATCGATATCCAACGTGCAAAGGGTTACGGACAACGCCATACACCGATTTGTACTTGGCCGGGTCGCTTCCCAGCAGCCAGTCTTGAAGAAGGCACAATTCGAGTTCTTACGCCCGCCTTCTTCCGACTCGAGCGTTCCGTATGGTTTCCTCGGCCACCCAATCGTCGGCCCGTTGATAGAAGCGCGCAAGCTGGATCTCTCATTTACATACCCGCCGCTGCCACGGTACAATGGGCACCCTCCCGAGAAAGTAAAGCATATGTGGGAAGGCGCGACGTTTTTCGAGGACGAGAATGAGGCGGAGTAGTTTTGCGTAGGACGGAATGACGGGATGAGGATGTGTGAAGTCGCAGAGAGCAAATACACAGTTGTAATGTACAGTGTCCAAATGAGAGTCCGCAGCTCTATACTCTGACAGTCCAGACACGAGGAGGACACCAGCAAGGCCGCTTATGACAGCGGCTCCGCCTAGCAACCTCAGCGCTGGTATTGGTACGTGTCCACGGGCAACGGAATTTGGTGTAGAGGATGCTTGCAGAATTGGCCCGCCGGCGGAGTGATGGCTGTGACTCGGAGGCATCGTCACAGCACTTGCGAGCAACCACCACGACCAAGAGACACTGCACCAATTTCGTTGAAAACTGCTAGAACTCATCCATGAGCTGACATGCCTGGCTCGATTACTTGCGCAATCTGCGCTCCGACAGCTTCAACTCATCCGGTCCGTGCCATTTCGAGTGCATCTCCCACTGCTGACAATCTGCGTGCTCAGTGCTCTTGCCTCCGAGTCACTGTCGGATTCAGGCGTTCTCCGCCGTTCAATCTCGTGCCTCGGTAGTGCGGTTTGTGATCAATATACTGGAGTCAAGCCGTAGGATGTACGTTGCATCCCCTCACAGTTGAGCGTATCTCATCTTGCTCAGCAGGCTCAAGAAGGCTCAAGATCCATCAACATTTCACGCCCGTGTTCTGTCCGCGACTGCTGGGCTGAACGAATGCGGGAGAATCAGCTTTCCGGAGGTGCGTTTCGTCGTGAAACTCGGGATTGAATGAGAGCTCAACCAGTTCATGTAGCTGGCTGTCCCGCAACCCTTTCAAATTACATTCAAATGTACCTCGACAATCTACAATGCATACACGACGGTGTCCTGCGGAGAAACGCCATCGTCTGTCTTCGCCGCCATGGCCTACTCAGTCCTCGGACTACCTGCTTCGGGCACAAATCCTGAGAAAGAGTGAATTCGCTGGCGGGCCTTTCCTCGACGACGGATGGTCGATAGCCCGAATGCGGGCAGTACTGGAACTGGGGGACGGTGTATGTCGCGCTGGGAACGTCGATGGCTCCTTGTGCGCAAGCGAGAGGACTTGGTGGATGTGATGCTGAGCGCCTGCTGCCGCTTCGATACTGTCAACGCTCCAGCAGCCAGCGGACTGTTTTCGTCGGCGGCAGCGACCCGCATTTGGACAGAGGTGGGGGAGGGGGGGATCTTGGGACGCTGGAATATCCCGGAAACGACTCTGCGAAGGGACTTCCAGCCCCTCGTCATCTTTGTCTTTCCGCTTGCCACTGGCTTCTTGTCCAAGTGGGCGGGTTGGACGGCCTGCGAAAACGGGAGGGCTCCAGTACTACGCGCCTTCTTCAGCTGGCTCTCTTCCCAAGCGGCGATAACACGAGGCGGTGGATCGTGAGCCGGTGGCGGAGGCCAGTGGAAGTCGAAAGCGCTGGCCAGAGGGGACGCGACATCCGCAGATCTTTCTGGCGCATTGCAGTCGGAGTCAATGACCTCGCCGGTATTGGGCATTGTGTTGTGGATGAGATGGAGGAAGGCGGGTGGCGCAATGAGAGGCTCGGGCAGAGGATGGTCGGGGGACATTTTGCGACAACTGGCGTGCGGCTGGAGTGGCCGTCATCGCCTTTATAGGCTCGTTGGCAGCTATGGCTTTGTCCATTCAAAGCACTGTTAGTACCCATGTCACGCAATTTGGTATCTTCTGCCAGGTCTATGTCTGTACCTTATTACTTACCGAGCGGTCTCACTGAAGCGTTTCCCTCTGTGAAGAACCTCATTGGCGACCCCAAGAAGTACTCGACGCGCATGTCTAGAGACTTGAGGTGCACAGTATTCAAAAAAGTAAGCGACCATGATGGGAGTCGAACCCACAATCTTTGCCTAGCATAGGCCGGAAAGCAACGCGGTAACCATTTCGCCACACGGCCGACAATTTTGACGTTCTGGTCGTCTCCTGAAGACACGTGGACTGTAAATTACCGTGAGCGACGTCCTGACCGCATCAAAGGCGCCTCCTACCCCACGCCACGATGTCGCTGTGCAGCAAGTGCGGTACTCTCGTTCCCGAAGAGGTCTTCACCAAGGACGCTCTTCGCAGCCGTCTGTATGAAATAGAACTCCTCATAGACGCTCTTGTCGCCGAGCGCGAACATCTGCTCGCTCAATCCAAAGCCATAACTTACCCCGTCCTCTCTCTCCCCACAGAAATCACCGCCCACATCTTCCTTCACTGCGTCGGCGCGGCGAGGAACGTCGGTGGAAAACCAGAACCACGACCCTCTGAAGCTCCGCTGCTTCTCCTTCGGATATGTCGCGAATGGCGTACAATCGTGCTGGGAACACCTGCACTCTGGGCGAACGTTAGCGTGGGCAATGAGCTCCCTGCGAACGTTCATGACCTGTGGTTGGGGCACGCAAAGCTATACCCGCTGGATTTATACGTCCACCTCAACAACCCCACGCTGGCGACCCGTCTTGTGGCTGTTTGTCTCAAATACGCCGCGAACTGGCGAGACGTCTCGCTAGGCATCCCGTTAATTGCCTATGAGCAGCTCATCGCTGCAATTGCTCAATCCGACTTTGTCCTCCCTATCCTTCGCGATGCCGCGTTCCGGATTCACCACCCATCCAACCAAGGCGTCGACGGGGTCGTCACCATCCGCGATGCTCCTGCGTTGCGCAAGTTGGCCATAGTTACCCTTCCATACCTCCAAATTTCTGCTCCTTGGGGGCAGCTCACCTTTCTGGAGCTGCGTTCCCGGCTGCTCCTCGGAGCATGTCTCGGGATACTGGCTCAGTGTACCTCACTCGAGGAGCTCGAGGTCGAAATGAGCCTTGAGCCCGATCCCAATCCCATCGTAGCTGCCTCCGCCACCAAGCCCCTCGTCCTTCCCAGGGTCAAGACGCTCACATGCAATCTTTACAACGCTCAGTTCCTTCTGCCATACGTCACGCTTCCGTTCCTCACCCAGCTCACCACGAGGGACAACACCTCGGAAAGGACGGTTCATGTCCTCCCGGCATTCATTGCGCGTTCAGGTCCGCCTCCTCTGCGTAAAATTTCCATCTCCATCACTGCTTTTCCCCGTGACGCTCTGCTCTGCACACTCGAAGCCATCCCAGACTCGGTTGACGACGCCGAGTTCACAGTTAAGAGTCAGGAAACATTCCAGCTACTCTTCGACATCCTCCTCCTCGAATGCCCCTTCCCCAGAGGTCGCTTTCAGGTACTCCCTCAGCTGACGACATTGCGTCTGCAGACCCAGTACATCGACCACTCAGTATACTTCGCACTGCTGGCCATGCTACAGGCTCGCTCGCAGATCACTGAGTTGGTTGTGCTGCAGCGGGCATACACCTCTGTCGGCGTTGACCCGTCTAATGAGGTGATTCAAGGCTTGCGTGCGCTGCGCGCGAGTCGAGGGTTACGTGTTAAGCTAACCATGGTGGAAAGGAGACCGACTCGGAGACTGTGGACTGAGTCCAGGGTTGTGGAGATTTAATTCACGTATTGTGGATTGTATCTGTGGAACGACAGCAGTCTGTCTGTTCGCCGCCAGGACCATCTCCACACCCTTCTGTGCACTCCGTCTCCGAGTCTCCTCCCGCCGATGCAACTCGCCCAGGTTGTAGTCTCTCAAATTGGCGCTAGTACATACGATTACGGCCTCTGGACCAAGCTATATATATAGCTCGCGATTTCTCTCGCAGAAGTTGTTTATATGTTCGCCTGATGCTTGCGCTCTATATCAGCCACGATACACGGACACACTCGGACACAGTTGCGCCTTTGCCGTACAAACCCTTCGTAATTCGCGGGCGATTCCGCTCTGGGCTCGTTCAAATTCATGTCGCGTGTCAACTCCTTATCTCTTTATCCAGCGAAGGGTCATGAGCGTCCCGAATGGGAAGCCTCAACAAAATAAGTAGGTGAGTTTTGTTCTGATCTCCCGCCCTATACAACTAAGCCCTGCGGAGAAACCTTGGAAAGAGAGGCGATAAATATTGCATCCGTCTTGTGGCCATCTCGGGCCAGCATTACGCGCCAGTGCGGGCAAGGGCCGGTTAACGGCAACTCTATTCACGTCTTATGAAGATGTGTAACCTGTCGAGCGGTCGCGAAGCTCAAGAAAGAAAAACCCTGAGACCGGTCGTTCATCAAGTCAACGTACCACGCTGGGAGGCTTCGAAACTTCGAGTAGAACTTCATCTTACAGTTCAACCAATGAGCTGGAACTAGGAGATCCAAGTCTGTTCACGCGCACGCGCCCACAAACGCGATGATCGATACCGTCCGAACGCCGCCTTGGGGCCCATGTTGAACTGTTGAGATGTTCCAACTCTAAACTGATTGCGTTCCTGTGGCTTGCGCAGAAATTGTAGTGCTTTGAAATGTCGTTTTTTTTCGGACTCAGCTCTCGCCTCGCGTTGCAATTTATCCAAAATGGGCTTTTACTTTCGGAGATTCGCTTGGCTGAAGAAGTTTGCTCCGCCTTCTTCAAAAGTTCAGGTCCTTCTCCATCTCCGTACCCCGTTTGGGGCACCCCCTGTACTTGATCGTGCGGTCGCCGCGGCATCGCTGTTTCAGTGTCCCCGCCTCAGGCTGGACTCTAACGCCGCATCCAACGAATATACTTAGGACGGAACTCTCCGACAGCCTCACATTCGCTTATATTTAGCGACACGATTGGCCCTTACGCCCGTTGATGCGGTGGGCACACTCATAAGCGTTGAACGTTATGCCATTTATCCAAAAGGCGTACGGTGACCCTGCTGTAGCCAGGTACTACTTACGATAGTTGTCTTCGACGAACGTTGCAGAAATGCACCGTTTTTTTTTCTAGGCCTTTGATAGATGACGTCGCCCGAAGATCGGCACTCGACTAGTACTGTTCAAGTGCTAGCGGGAAGCCTAGATGCAGACCGAGAGCCAGACGGAAATGCGACGGAATGGGCGCAAAAAGCCACCAGTCTGATATCAATATCTGACTCGCGAATCGTCAGAACCCGACAGTCAGCGCACGAGCTAGAAGCCTTGCTCGTGACGCATTCGGTGTCCGGTCTCCGCGTGGGTCTCGGAGAGCACTGCAGGGATAGGAAAGGGCTCGCGCCATCGTGCTGGTTAGTGCACCGATATGCGGATAACTTCCTCCAGATGGAGGCAGACGACGAGGTGATAAACATAAATCTATAAGCGTCGTTCATGACCGCAAAAGTCCAAAATCATGGAAAACGCGCGTGCAGAACTCGTTTGAGCGTGCTTCCGTCCATTGCAACTGTCGACGTCTCTTGCAACCAAGCAACGGAGTGAAGTTGAGAATTGACGGTTAATGGGGCAAGGAGTCAGAAGCGTGTTTGTTGCTGGAACTGAGATGGGCGGGAGCGGAGGGAAAACAGTCTTTCATGAATAAAATGATGGCTACACAAGTGTACCGCCAACGACCAGTGCAAGAAGTGCTCCCAGTGTCATTTTGTGGGGAGGAATTCGGTCCGATGCCGATGAAGAGCCCGTGCTATTCGTGGTGGGTGACGCGAGGGAGTCCGATAGGGCACCGCCGGTCACGGTACCAACGCTGGATCCAGATGTGAACGCTGCAGAGTTGCCGGAAGTATCTGAAGACACCGAACATGGGCCGAGTCCAACGGAAATGAACCCTGAGGCGCCCACACCGCCTAAGCCACTCGATGCAACCATCGATTGTACGGTGGTAGGACACAGACTTGCCGTTGTCGAAGAGATGGGCGCCTGAATTGTTTGGGTAATGCCGATGTCCCCAGAACCGGATATGCTGACTAGAAATGTCCCCTCGCTGTTAGAGATCGCTTAATATCGGGAATGAGCAAACGTACATGTATTGCAACCATCCGGAGTACACGATGCGCAGACTTGCTGGACGTTGCCCAGCGTTTCTTGGACAGTTGAGTTGTCGAGGGAACAAGTCGTTGACAAGCATGATGCGAAGGATTGCATCATGGCCGGGAATACGCAGATGCAAGCATACTGTCCGGCAAGGCTATGTGAAGTCAGCCAAGCACTGCGGGATCCACGGGAGGACATGCCCTGGGCAGCCGCCCTGAGTTCCACCACCGGTGGCGTTGTTGAAACATGCATCAATGCAAGCAAATGGTGTGCTTGTTTGCGTTTTCGTCGGGAGAATGGTCACAGTCGAGGTGGGGTTCTCCAAAGGTGTAAATTCAAGTGTCGTAACCGCAGAAACGTGGCCCAGGGATAGCGGGAGGATCAGGATCCAAGGGTGAAAAAATGTCGTGATCATGGACGGAACCAGGCGGCGGATGGTTCTGGTAAACACGACCACATACATCGGCTAGTGTCTATCTCCATATGGCTGGTCCCCTATTTGGCTTCGCAGTGATGCCATCACCGCGCTGTGGTCCATAAAGGTTGGTTCCCGTCCTTCCAATGCCCTGTACCACCCGCTAACCCATTCCAACCCATGGCAGACCTCCCGCTCTCGAATCGCGCTATTAAACGCCTCGGCCTCCCACCCCCACACGCCTAGTGAGTGTCGCGTCCACTATAGGCTTTCTCTCCTCCATCGTCGCTGCATGCGGTCGCTCGGACCGTCCTTTCCGCTGTCGCAATGGTCCTAGTTTCTTTAGCTCACACGACCACCACAGCATTCCGCCTCCGGGCCCATTCTATGACGCGGAATTGTACCCCAATGGGATAATCAACCTCTCAATTGCCGAAAACTCTCTCCTCAGCGAACGCCTGATTGAGGTGCGACTTATCACAAACTCTATCTTCCCCTCCTACTTACTTCTGGAAAAAGCACCTGTCCCGACCGTTGACCGCCCTACGAGCGCAACATCTTCGGTATCGCGCAACGCTCATCAAGACTGACCTTCCAACGGTGGAGGATTTACTCCCCGAGTATGTCAACGACCACTTTAACCCCCGCGTACGAATCACGCGTGCGTAACTCGTGTCGTATGGAACCTTGGATTGAATGTTCTGACTGCGCTGATAGGCGAAAACTCGGTCGCTGGTCCGGGGATTGGCGCCTGTCTTGCCCAGCTGGTGTGGGCTCTGGCGGGCGAGGGAGACGGCGTTTTGATGAGTGTCGTGAGTAGCGTCTCTCCAAGTATGCTTTCTTTCTCAGTCAACTTTGTTTTCAGCCCTTTTATGGTTTGTACTTGGGAGCTCCCTGCTGTTGGTTGCTCACGTCGAATGGCAGATGACTACGTGCGGGATATCACGCATCCCTCCGGCGCGACGCTCGTCATGGCCGACGTACCAGCTACTGTCAACTCCCTCTCGCCAGATGTTCTCCCCATCCTCGATGCCAGGCTGCACGCCAGCTCCCAAGGAATTGGTATCAAAATCAACGCGCTGCTTATTCCCAACCCGCACAATCCCCTACCTCAGATCGTCCAGCGGGAGGTCATCGAAGGCTATGCGCGTCTAGCCCAGAAGGTGAGCTAAACGCTCGGGGAATTTGACACGCTGCTGAAGGTTTGACCAGTACAACATCCACCTAATCGTAGATGAGGTCTACGCACTCTCGACGTACTCTTCGGCCTACCCACCTGCTATCGACGCGCCGTTTGAAAGTATCCTTACATACGACCTTCCGGCGCTCGGCGTCGACCCTTCCCGAGTACATGTCCTGGCAGGTCCAACGAAGGACTTTGGTGCAAGTGGACTCAAACGTTCGTTCGTTATTGCTCCCTGCTCTCTCAAGCTAACCAAGCTCTGTCCAGTCGGTCTCATAATATCCCCCTCGAACCTCCCTCTACTCAACCTCATCCGCCCGCTCTTCAACGCAACACCGATCTCCTCACTGAGCGATATCGCGTTCGCGCGCGTTTTGCAAGATAAACCGTTCGTCGAAAAATTCCTCGCAGACAATCGCGTCCTCCTGCGCGAATCGTACGAGCTTACCGCAGAGTGGTTGATATGGCACGGACTTGAGTATGTGCATTCTCTGTCTGAGCCTGTTCTAGATCTGATTTTCCTTCCAGATTTACTCGGGCCAATGCAGCGGTGTATGTCGTTGTGAATTTTGCGCCGTTCCTCGACCGCATCGCTCCGCCTAATGCAGACGCGATCGAGAAGCTGGATGCAGGCGTGTCTGCGCTCATTCGCGAACGGGTGTTCATGGTGCGTCGTATGGTTTCTTTGTAAAGGTCAGATGCTGACATGGATTTTCAGAAACCGACCAACCTTATGGCCGACCCCGTTCCGACCCGTTTTAGATTGATATTCAGTCAACCAAGGGAGATTTTACTCGTTCGTTTCAGTTCCAAAGTTCAGAACGAACGCGCTGAATGTTTACGCAGCTCGCGCTCCGTCGCATCGAGAAAGCCTTCGGCGCGCCGGAAGCCCCGCTTCCCACCTCTTCGTCAGCGTCAATCTACACGAAGCTGCACCAAAATGGCCACAACGCCGCGGCGAACGGCTATGTAAATGGCAACGGACGGAATGGGCACGGGGATGCGTTCACGGGTTTCAGTAACGGCCATGCATATAGTTATCTCGAGGACTCTGACTAGAGTCCGTGAGGAAATCTGGAGATACACGAGGGAAATTCTTAGGCTATAAAAATTTAATTGGATTTGTATTTGCATGGCTATCACATGATCGCGTTTTACCTGACGTCATCAACTGCACCTCTCTTCGTACCACCATGTCGACCTCATCCGAGTCAGAATCCCGACTTTTGCGCGTCGGCCGTGGGCTGATATACAGTGCCATATCGACCTTTCACACCCTGAACGATGCAGAAGCGCTCTACACCCCCAACTCACCATATTCCACCATCCGCCACACGCGTGCATGGGTCTACTACCAGGGTATCAAAACCACCGTTCCGATATCCATTCTCGGGAAATCACCTCTTCCTGCGAAAACCGAAATCACACTCCAGCGCCGTGGCTGGCGTACGGGGCTCTTTGGCTGGACAGTCGGGGGTTGGTTGGGCGGGACAGTCGGCAAGGAGGTCATTGTGACCCCAGAGGCGGTCGGAAGGTGGGATGCGGGCGACAACGGCGATTTAGATAGCAAGAAACGCGCCCGATACGACAAGGAGATTCTCGAGTTCCAGAAGCACGCCGTTATTCCTCGCGAGCACCGTGTTCTCGCGACGGCCCTCGTTCACATCCCGGTTGCTGCAGGGGACGGATACTTCCGGCTGCTGGTTAAATCTCAACACCACAACATCGCATCGACACCCGTTTTCCGCGTCGGCTCTCTCAGCCTCAGTTCTGCCCATCCACGCGGCTCGTCGCCGATAACTCTCGTCCCAGAACTCGTCTTCAAGAGCGCCTCGGTGACACTCACCACGGCGGCCTACGCAGGAATATTCGTGGCCTTTCCGTTTCTCAAAGTCGCTTCGATTATCCCCGGGACGAGCTATTGGGCGAATTGGGCGTTGAGGCGCGCGTATGTCTATGTCGGCGCGGACGAGAAAGTGGGCGAGCTGAGGGAGCGGTATCGCGTTGACGAGCGGAGGGCCAAGGCGGAGCAGACGATGTATCGCACGGTGCCGTTTGGATCGATGGGAGTGAGGACGTTGTATGATTTGGAGCAGGATTCGCGGATTGGGAGGGGTGGAATGTTCTTCAAACGGTCTTGAACTGTTTACTCATAAATGTGTATTTGTGCTGGATACACGCATAGGCTATCAAGGACATCAGAGCCATCCGAAGAGCGTTGAGAGGATATCGCGTGCGGTGTGGGACATGCAAATGGAAAGTTTCCCAACGGGAAGAGAACGTTGCGACAGGGATATTTCGCCCGGGCCTGCGTGGAGAGGTGAGCCTAAGCGTGCTGGGATCGCGCGAATGGACAGCGTCAACGGAGAAGAGTTCGATCCTGAGTTTGAGCGTTCCAAGCAGGTTCTCACGAAGATGTGCTTGGGAAGGGAGGGGGGATTGTAGGTACACTATCTGAGAGAGTGCGGCTATATTCTGTGGGATGTGAATGCGCGGACGCAAGCCTTGAATGCCGCCAGTGACCAGGACCCACCTTGACAGCTGGCTTGGAGCATGGTGGAGGAGGGCAGGTGAGTGTTGGCTGAGTCCGAATTTGGAAGCCAAGTCACACGCTCCATCCACAGCACCCACGGCGACTAGGTTCTCCGCAACAAGGCTAAAATATTTTCCCATCCTGTGCGAAAAGTTGCCTGACAAGGACCCCGAGGGCGGGACTCCGCGGGACCAAAAGGGACACTCTCCAGCTTCCACTCGCACAACACGCAAAAGAACCGAGCTTCGCACTGCGCTCTATCAACTCGCTTGAGAATAAGTGGCTCGATTCCGTTTGTTAGACGCGAAGAAGCTTCCCACTGGATGACATTTGTTTGCCGTTAGCACCATGTCAGTCCCGAGGGAAAAACTCGCCTCGCTCACGGCCTTTGCCCTTGCCCACCATGTCCTCCCGCCCAGCTGAGGAAAGCGTCAAGAACGCCGCAGCCGACACGGCCCACGACAACGAGAAGCATAGCACAGATGGGAGCATGAAGAGCGAAGACCATTCGGAGATGGACTTGTACTCCTTCCACGAGCAGGCGGCTGGGCGGCTCGTCATTGACCCCAAGTTCGCATTCCCTACTCTCCTGAATGCCCAATCTAATTCTCTTTCGCAGAGAAGCCGCTATTGAGTTTGGTGAATCCGTCGCGTCGCGCCTCAAGCTTTCAGCGGACGGCACCAAGGTTCTCTGGCCGCAGGTTTGCCGTTTTGCCTACGACGCTCATTCCAGTGGCCAACGCTCTAATAGCCCACCGATTCTCCAGAGGACCCACAGAATTGGTCTAACCGCCGCAAGTCCTTGCTGCTGATCATCATTACTTTGGTGCGCGCGGTCTCCTCTCACGTCGCCGACTAATTCATCCGAAGGCCGCCATCGTTCCGGACTTTGACTCGGGTATAGGTGCGATTGAAATCGAAGTGCCTGAAGCTACAACTAACGAAAATAATCCGTAGGTATTGCTGGGATCTTCAAGCTCGCAGAGCAGTACGGCACAACCCCCAACCATATCAACAACTTGACTTCCAAGTTTGTCTCTCCATCTGTGTTAGAGCCAACGATTCGCTAATAGGATCTTTCCAAAGCTGGTCTATTTTCCTCCTTGGTAAATTGCTATATTTAGTCGGGGCTTTGTGAACTGACGCTTTGTCGTGTAGGCTGGGGAGGGATAACCGCTGTGTGCGTTCTTGTCCTTCACATGTGGAAGATTTATTAAACACCCGCGGAAAGCATGGCCATTCGCCGTCTCGGTCGTCTTCCCGTTTTGTTCTGGTCCCAGCTATTGTCTTTGGGCTTCCTCGTTGGTTGCACCTTTGCCCCGACTCTGAAGACATTCACCGCTATGCGCTGTTTGACGGCGTTTTTCGGGTGCGTTCATGTGCCTTCCTCGATAATTGTCGCTAACCTATCCTGGTAGCACTGCACCTCAAGTTACTGTAAGTGCAGCCGCTTGCTAAGCTGTCCGTTACTAAACTCGGCAGGGTCTCTACATCGTCACGGACCTCTACCCTTTCCACCTCCAGGCTCGCATGGTGGGTGGTCTTCTTGATCACCTCCATAATATCATCCTCAATGAAACGACAGCTCAACTTCTGGACAATGGGCTTTATCATTTCGCCCTTCCTCTCGCCCTTCCTCTTTGGCTTCCTCGTCGCGCGCACGACGTGGCGCTGGGCGTACGGTATCGGCTCGATGTATGGTGCGATTGTTGTGTTGTTGATTGTCTTCTTCATGGAAGAGACGTGAGTCGGCGTCGAATCTCTTGCCCGGCAACTAACCACCTGTCTCCAGGATGTACGACCGCACCGTGAAACCCATCCCGCCGCGTCCGACCACCGGCCTGCGCTATCGGATCGAGACGCTCGTGGGTTTGACGGGCCTCAAGATGCAGAAGTATCGGATGTCGTGGACGAAGGCGATCTTATCTCCGTTGGATGGTGGGTTTTCCATTGAGGAAGCTTGGGCCCAAATAAAACTGACCTGCTCGCGGAAAAGTGGTTTGGCGCCCACACATCCTGGCTATTCTCGTGTTCGAGGCCATGTTGTTTGGGTTTAGTATTGGGATCAATGTATGTGTATCTGTCACTTGTCCTTTCCTGTCTTTGACGAGGCAAAGGTTACAAACGCAGTGTTCCTTGGGAGTCCTCCGCCCCTAGGGTGAGCACCGTCTCATGGTCCCACAGGACTTGACATTGATATTGTACAGATTCGCGTGGTCGCAGTTTGCCATTGCAGGAGGCTACGGGACGCCCATCGTACGGTTTTTCTGTTCGCCTGAAAGTCGTCTTCCTATCTCCACAAACAGGTCTCGGTCATCATAGGCGAGCTTATCGGCCGGTTCATGAACGACTGGATCCAGAACTTTAGTATTCGGCGGAACAATGGGGTGTTTGAGGCAGAGAGTCGGCTTTGGTTTGTCGCTGTCCTCATCAACTGTTCAACGCTCAACGCTCAATTAGGGCCTGCTACGTCGCCATCCCGCTGTACATCGTCGGGTTCGTCACCCTCGGCGCGTCCTTCCAGAAGCATCTCAGTCCGGGTGCCATCGTCATGGGCTGGGGAATCGCGGAGACGAGTGTCATGATCAATACTGTTGCCGTTTGTAAGTTGGATTCAATTTCTGTCTCGAGGTCCAACGCAAACCTAATCTAGATGCATACTGTAACGACGCGTTCCCCAAGCACCAGGTCGGTTGTTTTTCATTTGTGCATAAATGGGACCGGCGCGATAATAATGACTATACGATAGGGCGAAGTCAGTGCACTCATCAACCTGGCGCGTACGCTCGGCGGGTTCGCGGTGGCGTATTTCCAGGTCCCGTGGGCGCTCAAGCACGGGGCGATGCAGGTGTTTGGCGTCGAAGCTGCGTGCGTCTTTGCTTGTCTTTTTTTGCTGCTTTATAAATGCTTTGACGATTCGCGTACCGTAGGATCGTCGTTGGTCTCTTTGTACTTATTGTGCCCGCTGTTCAGATCAAAGGCCGCGAGTTGCGGGTGAGTGTGCATTCCATTCTGTCTGTTTGGTTGGCTAAACAGATTGTGTAGAAACGCTTCTCACTCCATTGATTGTTTCTCTGTATGCCAATGTTTTTATGTCGGAACGAAAATATATGGTTAATTCTGAATGTGAGTTAAGCTCTGCCGCTGGGTTCCCTAGCTAGCCCGAAGCTAGCCCAGGATAGAATACTTCAAGCTCTATCGCAGTTGAGCCAGCTGGTAGAGGGGGTCAACTGTAAGATCGTTGCAAAGCGACGCGCGATTGGCGGAGTACATTGTTGGCTTTTGTGGATCCAATGCGGTATCCCTGATATTTGAATCTTTGATACGCTTTGCCGCAGTGTTGAAGTTACAACGAGATACACCTTGGCTGCGCCAAGATTGGACGCCATACGAAAGCCCAAGGGTGGTAAGTGACTTGGACGGCGGTTATCAATTCGGTTGAGCCTGAGCGGGCCTAGGTCTCGAGGTTTCTCGTGGTTAATGACTCAAAGTTCATATTCATCCTGCGCCAACGTCGATCCGTCTACAGTCGTACCAACCCTGAGATCGTCGCTGGGCTACTAGTATCTTATGTCAAGTTATCAAGGCTGGCATTGGTCCCACAAGGAGCGACGTGTGGGGTCGGTATGCTCAATTTCAGATGCAGAAGAAATCTACCCACGAGCCGCTGCAGCCGCCGCGGGCAATCCGCACTGCACTGGCAAAGATCCACGCGACAATCAAGTGGGGAACCCAATCAAGGGATGATGCCGACAAACGTACAAGTCACTCTCCTTCTCCCCACATCGTCGGCGTCTCTCTTCCTTTCGCCATGGCCGACGCGGCTGCCCCCAGCGGGCCGCCCAGCTTCGAGCTTATGTGCGTCTACTTCGTGTTGCTCCGTCGAGCGCTGGTGCTGACGAGGCTTTCAGGTTTGCGCCTCTTCTACTTGGCGTCATCTTAAATGCCATGCTATTTGGCGTCTTCGTCGTCCAGGTGCGTCTGCCTTACGAGAAGCCGCTGCTCTTGTCTGACTGAGAACAGGTTCACTCATACTTTCACCTGTACAAGTCGTGCGTCGCTACGCATGTGTTTGAAGTTACGAGCTGACCTTTTTCTCGTAGCGACTATGCATGGATACGATACCTTGTGCGCCAACCCGGCCTGTCCACTCCACGTCCTCGCTTACAACGCAGTAGATTTATTATCTCATCGTGCTCGAGTCCGTCAACACCGCATGCAACATTGGCCTCATCTATGAGCCGCTCATTACGCTACACAGTACGCGCGAGTTTTGCTCCCATGAATTCAACATAGTTCACGATCCTCCAGACTCTCCACTCGTTCAGGTCAATTCGCCCAAGAGTGAGCACTGTCGTCTCTTCTCTCGCACGGCAACTGATTTCTATCCTTAGTGCTCGCCGCAGGTGCGCTCGCTCCCCGCAAGCAAAAGTCCACTGACATGACACCGCATGCTCAGATCCTATCGTCACCGTCCGTTCCTGCGCTTTCTTGTCTGTTTTACGAAACTTATGCTTGCCCAACAAACAGGTACTCATATCAACGCCCGTCCAGCTCTTCATGGCCTGGCGCATCCGCCTTGTAACCAAATCCAACCGGCTCGCAGCGCTCGTCGCTCTGCTTGCGTTTACTTCTCTTGGTGGGCGGTCCGCTCTAGCATGGTGCTTTGCTTTTCTGACACACAAACTTTAGTCGGCGGCGTAGCTGCAACAGTCCTTGTCGCTATGAATCCCCGCTTCGACCACTTCAAGGCCGACGAAGTTCCGCTCGCAGTCTGGCTAACCTCGACGGCATTCACGGATCTATTCATCACCGCCTTCCTCGTAAATTTCCTCGTGCGTGCCATTTGCCTTCGCTCTTGCTATCCCGGAGCTCACCTTATGTCAGTGGGTTAACAAAACCGGATTCAAAACCCAAACCGACTCGGTGGCGGACAAGATCATCTTTTTCACTGTCCAGACCGGCATGCTCACGTCGTTTGCTGCGATTGCCGACGTTACGCTGTTTTTGGTCCTCCCGGTGCGTTGTCTTCATGTTGACAGTCGTTGGTTGGCACTGACAAGAGGCAGCACACGACCGTCATGTTCATCTGGGACTTCTCCCTGTCCAAACTCTACTCCATCTGCCTCATCGCGACACTCAACGCGCGCCAAGACTGGAACGCCGTCCTCAACTCGCCCTTCCCCCTCCCCAGCGACCCCAGCGACTCAAGCCAACACCGCAAAGGGTCCGCAGGGTCCGACGCGATAATAAAAATCCGGCGCGCGACGGAGATCGAGGGCTTGCAGCTGTACATTCCGTCGCAGTTCGAAATGTCCAGTCAGAGCCCCAGGAGGAGGACACCGATAAGATCGCCGTTGGCGCTTTGGAGGAGTGCAACGGGTGCGGGAAATGGGAGGGGAGGAGATGTAGTGCATGTAGCTCTCCCAGCCCTTGCTGCTCACGGCAAAGGGACGTTCAAGAGATCGGAGACGGAGACCGAGAGCGCGAAGCGGACGGCGGAGTGGGCTCAGCGGACAGGGAGGTAACCTGCCGTTCGGGTGGTCAACTGGCGGATGGGATGTGGACGACTGGCGACGGCGACTGGCACGGTTTCCCAGCTTCCCAAACTCCCACTATGCCCTCGAATCTGAATCTGCTTGCCGACGTCGCCTTGCCGCCAATCACTCCCTCGCGAGCTCTCCGTTTCCGGGCGGAGTCCGGACATCTTTGCCCGTTCCTCACTCATCCCGATTCCCGAGGCCATGGCCATTTATCGGCACCGACACACGCGGATGCGAGAGCCACCCCGGCCCACCCGGCCAAAACCAACGAAACGTCCACTTCCCCCGAAACGTTACACCCCTCGCGGATATCAGTCTCAAGAGCCCCTACGGCGGCGTCTCATCTCGGTTCCAGTTCCGCATGGCTTTTTCGGACACCTACCTCGGACCTATGCATATTTATCGGTAACTTAAGGAACCTTCTGGCGCGCGAGATGTGTGTACTGTACTGTAACTTACTTTATGAGCGGTGATAATAATACTAATGTTGACAAGATGGTGGTAGTCTGGAAACCTCCAGTTTCAAAGGCTGCAGTACAAACACATGAGAGTACAGTACACATTATTAGCTTTCGCGAATAGCGAGCGTCCAATAGCGTAGAATCGATATCAATACCCCACACAAGCCGAATCCCTCGAGCGCGACAGAATTACGGGTTGCCTCTCGTCGGGACACACAGATGCTGCAACGGGTCAATGTCCATAATCAAAGAGAAAGAGAAAAACGCACATTCAGCTTCTGCGCATGCGCCATAACGTGCGTCTGCGTATTACAGTTGTACCCATACCAGCAGTCGTCCCCGGGGGGTGTGTAGCCGCCTGTGCACAGTCAAACAATCAGCGTTCGGGTGTAGGATGAAAGGAAAGGAACAACAACGCACTCTTGCGCCACTCATCAGCCCACCATCTCCAAACATGGTCTTCCAAAAACGCCGTCAGACACGGTGCGCAGTAGGACATGTCGACGTCCCAGCCTGTCCAGTCGCGAGTGTATTTGTTGATCATACGCGGGGCGGGTGGTGTGACTGGGACTGGGGGAATTGGGGCGGCGCTGGTACTGGTGTTGGGGTTGGGGTCACCGTCGTCGTCGTCCGCATCCGCATCCGCATCGGCGTCAGACGTCGTCGTCGGTGGGGGCGGCGCAGGTACAGCAACAGCAGATGTCCCCCCAGAGCCAGACCCAGAGCCAACAGGCTGCACCGGCCCACTCTGGCTCGGGCTCTTGTACGCCCACATCCCCGCAATCCACTCGCGCATCGCCTCATTCCCAATTGCAAAGACGTTCGCCGTCGCCTGGTTGTACGGCTGGCGCATAATTGGGTTGCCCTTGAGCTTGCTCCGGAGGAGGGTGAAGGGGAAGAGCTGTGGGCGGTCCCAGTCTGTTTTTGTTGTGTGAGGAAGGGAGGA
This sequence comes from Mycena amicta, assembly GCA_029282125.1. Classification (NCBI taxonomy): domain Eukaryota; kingdom Fungi; phylum Basidiomycota; class Agaricomycetes; order Agaricales; family Mycenaceae; genus Mycena; species Mycena amicta. The sequence goes on from JARIHP010000022.1 coordinate 513,009, forward strand.
AAAGAGGGAAAGTATAGAGGAACGGATACGCACTGGCTCGGGTGAGAAGCTTGAGGCCACCTGGGGTCGGACATTGCGAACCTGCAGAGTTGTTAGAACGAAAAAAGACCAAGAACGCGACGGCAAAGGTAAACGCACAAGTATCATTAGCACCAAACACCTCATCCAACACATACATCGACGCAGGGTCCTCGTTCTTGGGCGGCTTTACGCCGCGGCGCGTCCACACATTCTCCATCGGCAGCGAAAAGTAGTTTTCAAAGACCGGGTACGGCTGGCCCCAGTCGATGATCAAGTCTCCGCTATGGTCGCGGACGTAGTCGAAGTTGCGCTGTTCCCAGGTCTCGACGACGCCTTCGGGGCCGCAGGCGAGGAGGGGGCCGAGGGCGTTGACTACAACTGTGGGCGTCATAGGACCCAGAAGGAAAAGGAGAGGGCAGGCGCAACGCACTTGAATCCCCATTGTACTCCGCCACCGCCTGATACGTCTCCTTCATGAACTTGAGCACGGAATACATCTCGCGGAGCTCCTCCGAGTCGTATACATTCAGCATCTCGGTGCGTTGCTTGTGGATGTTCTTGATAATGTCGGCAAGATCATCCGAGGCGAGCTGCATATCGTCCTCCATGTCCGAATCGCCGTAGTTGGTCGAGAAGAGGTTGCAGAAGAGCATGATCCTGTAGGCTGCCTGCCGGAAGATGAAGGACTCGTCGACGGTGAGGACGCTCGTTTTGGATGTGCGGTCTTTGTTGCTGCGGATTTCGTTCAGTATCGTCTCGACGAGAGAGGAGAGAGGTACGTACGTCAGGCTATAGATATCCTCGAACTTTTGCAGCATCTCGGCGTGTTGGTTGAGCACCAGCTTCTCCTGCACGGTCAGCACGCTCGGACCGTGTTCCTCGGGACATGCGTTGGCCAACTCAAACGGGTCGAGCGCAGCCAGCTTCCGAAACTTTGCTACGATGTTGCTGCCGCCGTCGTCATCGTCATCGTCCCCGCCATCGTCATTGTCGTCGTCGCGGTCGAAGTTGGGGTAGGGGTACCGAATGACACGCAAGGCAGCAGGCAGCGCTGGACCGACGACGTTGTATGCCACCGAGCGCGTGATTGACTGTGTTGTGTTCCGTTCAAATCGCGCTCAGCGCTCAAGAGGTAGAACACGCACCCTCGGATGAGTTTCGAATATCCCGTAAAAGTGCTTCGAGACGAGGATAGCCGACTGGAGTGTGGCGAATGAGGGGCAGAAGGTGAGTATCCGGTCCACGACATCGTCGTCCAACGGAAGCCCGCTCAGAGCACGCATAGTCATGAAGGGGTGAGACAACCAGTCACGCTTCGGCCGTGGGGAATACACGGTCAGGTGGTGCTGCGTGTCGGCCGAAGGAACGCGTCGAGTCGGTGGTGGAATAGTGTAGCGTTGGCAGATCCATGTAATGACCCAGGTTACCACCACCCAGAGGCGCTCCGCGGGAAACACCCCCAAGGCACGGCGCACTCGGCTGAGTCGGCTCGTCCCTCGCCTCGTGCCCCCTGAAGAACAAACTCGCCTCGTCCTCGCCTCGTACCGCGTCCCGCGGGATACACTTGGGCAGATCACCTGAACGACCCAGGTTACCACTACCCCACCAAACCCAACTCTCACTCAATTTTTTTTTTTTTTTTTTTTTTTTTTTTCAAAAACCCCGACTCACAGAGTTCGAATTAAATTCATCTACTTTGGACCACCACTGGCAGCTACGGTAGGCGGTAGCGATACGCTATAAAGAGCTGATCAAGTCGGAGTCGTTCATGCGGCGATCCAGTCGACAGCGTTGACGTCGACTCGCAGCTGGCATGTAGTTGAAGACTGGTCTTCCTAGATATCCGCAGCTGGTTTAGACTCGACAAGTCAGGATGAAAGCAATGTACTGAAATTTCTAGCTCTAGCTCTAGATTCTTTATAATTGTCTAGCCGTCGTGGACCTCGCATCTATGGTGATTCTAGACTCCGGCACTTTCACATCTAGGCTCGGCTACAGCCTACTCGACACGCGGGCGCTTAGCAGGGACGGTGCCGTTGCCGTTGGTGTGGCCGTTGGTGCTCTTCTGTAAAAGCAAGATGAGCGAGGGCTTGCGACAAGGCAGAAGTGCACAAGTACCTCCCCAGTCGTGCTGAAATACTCCAAGGACGCCTTCGGGTCGGCTTTGATCGTCTTGTCTCCCTCCTTCCAGTTGGCGGGACACACCTCGCCGTATTGGTCCTGTATGTTGTGTATTCGGAGCTCAAGCCGAGCATAACTCAAACCAACGAACGCACCGTGAACTGGAATGCTTTGATGAGGCGCACAGTCTCGTCGACAGACCGCCCAACGGGGAGGTCGTTGACGGTGATTTGCCTATGTAAAGACACCGTCAGAAGCGCTAGCAGCAAACGACTCGTCGACGCACCGCAAGATACCCTTGGGATCAATAAGGAACAGCCCACGCAGCGCGATTCCCTCGTCCTCGAGAAGCACGCCATAGTCGCGCGAGATCTTCATGTTCCGGTCGGCCACGAGCGGGAGCTTGAGGTCGGGCCCGATTCCGCCCTGCTTGCGTGGCTGGGAGGCCCATGCGAGGTGCGAGTATTGTGAGTCGGTGGAGATTCCTGCCAGTATGCAATACATCTCAATGTCCATGACGGTTTGACAAAGGAAGCACGCACCGAGGACGACGGTGTTAATGTCCTTGAGCGCAGGGATGGCGTCGTTGAACGCCAGGATTTCCTAGAGGTCGGTTTGTGTCGGTGGTCCATTGAAGACCGCGAGCGAGCGACGTACGGTCGGGCAGACAAAGGTAAAGTCCCTGGGATGCTTCGATACACGTACTTGAAAGCAGGAGGAATGAACGCACATTGGGTAGAAGAGCAGAACCACCCTGCAAGTCGTCTCAGCGCTCGGATTCATTCACGACCAAACGACCAACGCACCATTTGCCTAGGAAGTCGGACAATGAAACGTCCTCGAATAACCCGTCGACTACGGTGGGAGCCTTGAACCCAGGCGCGGGACGCTGAACGAGGGCGACCATAGGTGATGCGGAGAGGCTCGGGGCTGCAAAAATTTGCGTCTGAAGTGACAAGTCTTGTGATATTCACGTGAGTTTTTGATCTGGTCGGCGCCTAAATTGGCGTTTCCGCCTTTTGACTCATGGCCACCGTTTGCTCCGTTGCTACAACATTTTGCTTGCCGAGGATGACCATACCAACAATTCAACTCTGACTGGCCCTATCTCAGTATCATGGCTCGCACTATGACTCCTGCATTCAAGTTCTGGCATTTCTAGTACTTCTAGCACTTCTAGCAGTGTTCTGCCACGACTGGGGGTATTCTCGATATTCTTCCACTGGTGACTCAAGCAACATTCTCCTCGCCACTGCTTCATCGCCCTCTGACCGTTTCTAAATGCCAGTGGCTCCGTTTAAATTCCATCCCAACAACGCCGCTGCTCACCTGGGAATGATCTCTACTTCGCATGTGTCGAAAATACGTTAACGTTCACAACTAGGCGCCTGTTAACGATACCTTACCTCACTGATGACTCTCGTCAGATTGATTCCGTTCGGCAACCTTCTACCCTCTCTCTCAAAAAAAGACTCGGTGAGTGCCGAGCCACTGTATCCGCACATCGGTACAACGGAATTCCGCAGCAACTCTTCTCTGGATAGAAGCACGCACGCCCAGGAACTCGGCCTTGGGCTCACATGGGTAGAGATTAGGACCGGGTATTGCGACATCTCTTCAGTCCCGAGATATTGTCCTTGTCCTGCGTGGCCTCGTCGTCTACGATCCCGATAACCTCGACTCCCTGCGATCACCAGGGTACTTATCGTCATATGGCCACCGTCCTCTGGGAATTTTCTGATGAGATATTCCCTCAATTCACTTGCAATTTGACCGAGCGACGGCGGGCCTATGGATCAGATTCGCTTAGGCGCGGGGAAAGAAATACATGTGCAACCATAGGATTCTCAAATTCGATTTCCTGGCCAATTATTTGGACGCCGAGACTGGTAAAGTGCCAGTGATCAGAGCCGCCCAACGAAACACTACACTCCTTATTCCGATGTCAACGAACACGCCATACCAGTGTTACCCTGGACCAGAGTAAGCCACAGGTCGTATTCAGCCCCCCCGAACGCCTCAAACAAAACTGATGCATTTCAGAGAAATTGAAAGCACGCATGATCTGCATTGGTTCTACGCCACCAAGAACCTGTCTTGCGTGAAAGACCCGGCGGTTGTTGAGCGGAAAGCCCTGACTGCGTGGCAAAATTAATCAGTATGCCTCTGTTTTGTTCCTCGCGCGGTATTGACTTTCTCCTGTCGGTGAAGCCCTATGCTGAACATTGCTACCCCGAGTAAACTTGAAAATCGAAACAAAGGGTCACATACGCCCACACGGCTCGGCGCCCTGGAAGTTCCATCCAGGGCTGCTGCCATATGCCGGACTATCGGCGTTCTGCATGTCACAACACATTCACAACTGACACAGTCATGCCGCGCTCCTTCAAGGAGATTCGGGATTCATTCGGTCACCGGTCACCCCACTCAGCCCCGATCATCGTCAGAACTGCATTCGGACCGCCCTGCCTTCTAATTTGGCGTACATAATATCTGGTCCGCACGGCTGCAAAAACAGTAAATTCTGTCCCCCCCGCCACCGCTCTTGCTTTCGACCATCATCATGACGGCCACACATGAAACGTTCCAACTCGGCGAATTCACCGTCCCGCGTCTCTGGGTGGGTCTCTGGCAACTCTCCAGCAACGCCTGGGGTACGACTTCGGTTCCAAAAATCCGTCAGGCGATGGGTCGCCACGTCGATGCCGGGTACACGGCGTTTGGTAAGCTCTCAATGCCCCTTATCGAGCCCCATCGCCGGCAGCTGAGATTTCGTGTCTTTTACAGATATGGTAGGCCGCGGCATCGATGCCATTTTGCTGCTCTGCTGACGGACTTGCTCCACCATCCTTGGGTGGTGTAGGGTACGCCAAAAACGTCTCACGTCGTTTTTGCATTACAATTACTTACGCAAGCGCAGCCGACCATTATGGTAGCTCTGAACTTTTATTCGTAAGTAATCAGTCCATCGCCGCCCTTGACCGCCTTCCCCCTCATTCTCGTCAGGGCCAATTCCGCTCGTCCCTCGAGCACCCCGAGTCGGTTATTGGCGCGACGAAATGGTGTGTCTTCAAATCGCCCACGGGGCCCATCACGCGCGCTGCAGTCGAGGCAGCCGTTCGCGAGCGCATCCAGCGCATGGATACCACCCGCGTAGACCTTCTTCAAGTGTGTTCTGGCACTACCACCTCGTCCTCTAGAAGCTAACCGCTCCTGCTGCTTCTAGTTCCACTGGCAGGACTATGCGAACCACGAGTATATTCCGACGCTGCAGATCCTGTCCGAGCTCCGCGAGGAATCACTCATCGCAAACATTGGACTGTGTAACTTCGACGCACAGAGGACGGAGGAGATATGTTCGCGCTTTCCTGGCTTGATTGTCTCGAATCAGGTCCCGGTCGGTGCCTCCTCCGCGTGCTTCCTTGCGACTAATATATGCTCTTCAGTTCTCATTAATCGATACACGGGTCCTGTCTGCCCTCGATGGCGTATGCACGAAGCATGGAGTCAAGCTGCTAACTTATGGGACTCTGGTATGTGTATCTACCCTTCAGCGAGCACTAACACTCAACATCTTTCAAGTGCGGTGGCTTTCTCGCAGAGAAATGGATTGGCGTTGCTGAGCCAGATCCCTACGCAAGCTCGCTCAACCCTTCCCAGCGCAAGGTTCGCGTTCATGCTTTGGTTGTGCGGCCCGACTCATCCTGCGCAAGTACCTCGACATGATCACCAAAGCCTGGGGTAGCTGGTCGCTCTTCCAGGATCTCCTCCTGGTCCTCCAAACCATTTCTCGGCGACACAACGGTGCTAGCGTTACGAATATCGCTACTCGCTGGGTGCTCGACCACCCTGTCGTAGGCGCCGTCATCGTTGGTACGTGGTCGTCCTCCTCCTGCACGAACCTACGCTGAGGACCGCAGGCGCGCGGTTGGGCTGCTCAGAGTACCCATCGGACAATCTCAATGTTTATGGCTTGGTACTCAGCGATGAAGACCGTGCAGAGATTGACAAAGTGCTCGCCCGGAGTGCTGGGAGGCGCCTTTTCGAAACGATTGGGGATTGTGGGGCAGAGTATCGTTGACTTGTTGCATCTTACGAATTCGCGCCACCCATTGGCACGCTGGCATTACATCACTTTCGGAGACCACCGACACCGAGTGCTTCGATGAGGTCCGAGCTCAGTTGCGCTTTACATAGAGCAGACTGCACGCGAATAATGGCTTCCGGTCGAGCTGGGATTCTATCGAACGCTCTATCGTGTCATCTTCAAAGCCGAGCCGGCGTCAATTTGAGTGCCCGGACCCCGCCTTGATTAGGACGCCATCCGTGAGACTGGCTGTCTACCACTGTCTATCACTGGGTCGGCGTGTGGATCCACAATCGGTGAGGATTGATGAAAGATGCTGGAATGGAAACGCTTTGCCGACCGGTGTTCTTTTATTTCTGCACGGAACTTGCTCGGAAGGTCAACATCTCGCATTGGCAGGGAAAATGCGCGTTAAGCGTCAGTAGTACCTGATTGGTGCGGATGAGGCGTTGCGCCGCATTCCCATTATGGGCGCTTGCTTCTTCATTAGCAGATTGACACTACTGCCTGAACGCCGTTGAACATGATAATAATCTGCCAGCACTTTGGGCATCTTGGGGAGTAAAGAAATCAACGGATGTTGTAAGTCTTCTTTCGAGTGACGGAGCCGAAGTTGGGAACTTCGGGGACGGATAAACGGCTAGCTTCATCCCGCTCAGCTGTGGTTGGTGCTTAACGGACGCTCAGGAAGCGGTCGGATGCCCGACGTCGGCGCCGAATCATTCCCAGCCGTTCCCAGGGTCTCCGGACATTTCGACGTCGTCTTGCATGGCGCTGGCCAAGATGCCCGGTAATCAAACGCTCCATCGGCCTCCGTGTGCCTCAATTTCAGCTTCCGGTGTTCAGATCACTCGCCGCGGTTCCCCATCAAGACTCGATGATGCCCAATCCCGCGCGCAAGATGCATAAAAGGGCAAGAAGCACGCATCCCACCATGGTCCGCACCGAATTTCCCCCCACCATGGCTCATGGGCATGTGTACGTCCATCGCCCCCCTGCTGGCCGGTCGATGTTCACCGCTTAGCAGTAACATGATGGCCGATACTGTGCTGGTCAACGCGAGTCCGGAAGAGTAAGTCGTCCACCTTGGTTATGATAATATTCATTGATTATATTCTCGCAGTCTCCGCGCTATTCTGCGGAACATGCTCGCGTCAAAGACCCCTGGACTCGTTGCGACTTTCATGAGCTCCACACATGCTCGTCTGCGTGCGCAACATAAAATCAGCTCCGTGGACGCCGATATAAACCTTCTTGTCGAGATCGACACTCCATCCCGGCAACTACTTGAGAAACTCAAATGTGCCCGTATGCTCTTCGGGAGCGGGCTGGGCTTCTCAAGCCTCAATCCACTCACGGCTGTCGTCCGATCGACAATAAACCAGCGCTGGATTGACAACGGAGAAGTCGCCGCGACTCTGGCAATGGCTGATGCCGATATTGCGCAAGCAATCCAAGTGAGATTTGGTCATCGTTCTGTTTGTTCGCTTCTGAAACTTTCACCAGAGCTGTAAAGATCAGTTGTCGGACCTCTGTCAGCTCGTGGATCTTGCTGCAGCGCGGGCAGCGCGCGCTGAACTTCTCGCCGCCTTGCGGGAAAGCCAATCGGATGCAGAGCGATGGGGTGGGGAGTTTGCGTTTGAGCGGGGATTGTACAGTGCTTTGGACTTGAAGCTGTAGTTTCTTTCCTCTCCCTGGTATTTCTGTGTAAATGTACAATCTTTAAGATGCGATTTCACGAGATGGGTTTAGTCTTGATGGGGGTCTTCTCCGATCTCTGACCTGACCACTAAGTCAGCGACTCTGCTCCTCCCACGGGTAATATTACATCCAGCTCTAGTCCGTATAAGTAGATAGTTTGTATAAGTAGAATCCCGACTAGATAAGAAACAAAAGGACTTGTTCAATGATTTGATCGCGTCGTGTCGCGGTCACCTGACCGCGTCTGAGACATAGGCTGAGATATTTGAGACTGTACGGAGGCGTCCGAGGCAAGACCAAGTGATGGATGCGGGAAAACGGAGAGAACAAAAAAGACGAAAAACACACGAGAAAAAAACGACATCTGGATGAAAAGATTGATGCTTTGGGAGGGAATCGAACCCCCGGCGGGTCGAATTTTAGATCGCTGTACGACCTGGCAACGACCCAGGTTACCACTACCCCACCAAAGCTTTAAAGTAGACTCTAATAATGCAGTAATATCATGATATTTCATCACTTTTACCATTTTTGTAGAGAGGAGAATGTATTTGATGCTCAAACGCGGTGGACGAGCATAAAGATCACATAAAGATACACTTGGGCAGATCACCATAACGACCCAGGTTACCACTACCCCACCAAAGCTTGAAAGTGGGCTCTAATAATACGGTAATCTCATGATATTTCATCACTTTTACCATTTTTGTAGAGAGGAGAATGTATTCAATGCTCAAACGCGGTGGACGAGCATAAAGATCACGGCAAGAATGTCTCTGGTTACCACTAGCCTACCAAAGCTTGAGAATCATTTGAAGGGCTATCGACCGAATACCATCAAACCCGTGGGACACTCGTGCGGAGCTTTACTTGAGATTATGGCTTAATATCTACCAGAAGCTCATGATATTTCATGGCTTTAATTACCGCTTTTTCGACGATTGTTGTGGAGATCTAGAGGAGAATGGGTGACTTCCCGTAAGGAAATTTTAATTAAGGGGAATTTCTGAGCGGTCCCAGTGATGTCGGCTAGATAATATCTGCATTCTTTTATTCATCGAGGTTTCCCGTAAGGGTTTTGTTTTTATAAAGACTTCCTGAGCATTTTGGGAGTTTTGTTGTGGCAATCGAGGACTGCTTGCCATCACCTTCCGATGCAAACAACGCGTCTTTGCATCAATTCGACCACCACCATGCCCCAGACCCTCCTCCTTCTCCATTTGCTGAAGCAAATGGACGATGACGACGACACCGATGATCTGGAGCTCACGGCAGCTGCCGGCGGGCTATATATGCTCGGGCTTCTCGAGGCGCGTCGACTACGAGCCGAACGACGCAAGCCGAGCCGGCTCTACCTCTGCCGCCCCCAGCTACTGCCGGACCCACACAGAGACACACCATGGCACGCACTCTACAACAGTGGTGACGACCGGGCCTTCATAACGACGATGGGCTTCGATACAGCCACATTCAATTACATCCTTCGTTCTGGATTTGACAGCGCCTGGTACGCGATGCCTGTCCCTCGTGGGGACGTTTCTACTACTGGAAGATCACGTCCTGGCGCGAGATCCCTCGATGCTGCTGGCGCGTTGGGTCTGGTCCTCCACTACCTCAATTCCACCATGCGCGAGATCAGCCTGCAACAGATCTTTGCCCTCATACCCACGACAGTCTCGCGATACCTTCGGTTCGCCTTGAAGATCCTCCTTGGCGTCTTACAACAGGTCCCGGAGGCCCAGATACGATGGCCAAGAGATGACGAGTTCCAAGAACTGAATGCTCTGATTGTCGAGCGACATCCACGGCTTACTGGTGCCTTTGCAGCCATTGACGGCCTCAATCTCCCTCTCCAAACATCTGGAGATGTCGAAATTGAAAATGCAACGTACAACGGCTGGCTGTGCGAGCATTTCATTAGCTCTGTCTTCGTTTTTTCTCCTCGCGGTAAGCCTTTCACTGTGTGACACCACTCTTGACTGATAATCGGCAGGTGCTATCATCGCTGCGTCTATTAACAAGCCGGGCAGCTGGCACGATGCCCGTATCGCTCGTCCCATTTACGACAAGCTTCTCGATGCTACACCCGACGGGTTCTACCTCTGTGCGGATACAGCCTTCCCTCGCGGGACTGCCCAGATCGCAGGGAAGATACGTGCGCCTATCAAAACCGGCCAAGCGCTTCATGGAACAACAGCTCAAATTGCGGAGAAGGTGGCCTTCAGTCGAGACCTGCTCTCGTATCGCCAGACTGCCGAATGGGGAATGCGTGCATTTCAGGGCGCCTTCGGACGGCTGCGCATTCCATTAGACGTGAACGACAATACTGCACGCGGGGATCTCATGGAAATATGTGTTCGGCTCCATAATCGCCGTGCAGAGAACGTTGGACACAACCAGATCAAGTCTGTTTACGTGCCAATCTGGCGCGAGACACAAGCAGACGATGATGTTTGGCTTCATTTTGAGCAGATGGCCTTCTTGGAGCAGCGACGGAACGATCGCGTTGCACGTTTCCACAATTTCATCTTTGAATAGAGCCACAGATTGTATATCAGTAGTCTACCCAAATACAAGCAGTGATTCTACTCCGCCAGTGGGTTGCTCGGCGAATGAAACGGGAGGCCCGCGGCGGGGAGTAACCGTAAGCTCAACAGCGGTACCAAGAACATGAGGATAAGTGGAAGCTGGATAAGTGGGAATGTTTTCCTTCTCTGCTGGCGACATATGCGACGGGCTGGGAGTGGGAGTGTGACGACGGCTAAGCGGACGACGTTGATGCGTGGGAACAGGATCTGGTGCTATGTAGGATGGTTCCCGACGCCGTTGGGCGGGCAGATAGCCGGGCGGAGACTTGTTGCGATAGTCGAAGTCGGTTCCCTCGGTGTCTGTCTGCCACCAAGTCTTCTCCCCACCGTCGCGGTATTTCTCCACCATACGGAACTTTCCGCCGACACGTTGCAATCCCCGAAGATCTCGCTGCACATAATGAGGCAGCCGCGGAGAACGCGATCGTCCACGTTGCAAAGAGAGCGAGCGGCGACGGGCATCAAAAGGTGAATGGGCGCGATGACGAGAGCGCGAGACAGACCCGCGTCGATAGGACCTCCGGGGCAATGCAGAGCGGTCATCCCGACGATAATGTGAATCGCGATGATGAGAATACGAACGACGCGAGGGACGAGGACTCCGCGACCCCATGCGCCTTCGGAACTCATCAAGTGCCTGTTCCGCCCGTTCCGCCCTGGTGTTCGCAGCCTCGATTTGCTGTGTGACCAGAAGCAGCTGCATGGTCGCAGCGGATTGGTTGGCGTGTTGGTCCCGCTCGCATCGCGCATCGGGCCCAATGATGCCATTGAGGTTTGTGATGAGGTCGGCTGCAGCCTTTCGTGGACGCGCTGAGTTGCGGGAAGGAAGGGGAGGCGAGGGCGCTTTCCGTGCAACGGCAGTAACGACGGGATCGTTGTCGGAGTCGTCATCATCCGAGTTGTCGACAGAGAGGACATCAGAGTCATTGAGCTCACGAGCTCCCATGCGTGCGTGGATGTTCTTCTCGATGGCCTTGGCGCAGAGAACGTTGGGCGGGCATTCTCCAGTACCGGTGGGTTTTTTGGTGGTGACGAGCTGATAGAGCGTTAGAAAGACATAACAAACAGAAGAGCCGGCCGCATCACCTTGTCGAACTTCTTCTTCAGAAACTCCTGCGCACGCTCGGGATGCTCTTGCTTCTTCGACATCTCGTTGAACCTCTTTGCTACCTTTTGCCATGATTTGCTGCCCAAAGGTTTGACGGCGCTAACCACGTCAAGAAGTGTGGACTCGTCGACAGAGTTAAAGTTCTTCTTGCCGGGTGGGCGGCCACGCTGCTTGGGGGGTACAGCACCGGTGTCGTCTTCAGTTTCGGAGTCGCGTGCGGGCCGCTTGGTCTTCACCTTCTTGGTGTGTTTCGGAGAGGGCGGACATGCGTCGCTGTCCTCCGAGTCAGAGGACACGGCCTTCTTCTTGCCCTTTGACGAGCGGCGGCATTTTTTGGTCGGCGGGTCCATAGCTGAGAGATCGAGATGAGGAGGTTGGTTTGCGCGAGCCACTTCCTCAGCAAGGAGGATGGGGTCGATGGGAATGGGATGCGGCGCCGTGTGAGCCAGAGACTGGGGAGCGGGACGAAGGGAGAACTGTTAATCATTGTTAGACACTAGAAATGGTGCAGGGATTACGAAGCGCACCTGGTATCCTTGCTGAGCAACATCTACTGGTCCCTGCGGACCTCCTGGATAGTGGAGCACTTGAGGATTGGCGCTGGGAGTCTGTGGAGCTGATGAGCGGGTAGAAACACGACAAAAGCACCAGAACATACCTGGTGCTGGCCCTGGAACGGGGTCTGCGGTCCATCAACGACAACGTCGCGGTAGCTTCGGGCTTGTGGCAAGTAGAAGGGAGTAGAGCTACAGTATTACACGGGTCAATGGGATATGATGGCCCAATGGGACAAACCATTATTGTGAGATGAGTACTTATCCCCTGGCCTTGAAACTTTGCAGGCATGTCCATGGACATGTTTTCTTTGAGTAGGCAAGTTTCTGAAACAAGAGTGCCAGTACCACCAGATACCCGAGGTCATCAATGCTGAAACCACAGGAAATCAGAATTTTGAACTTGAATATCTTGCTCGCAAGCTGCCCAAAATTCTTGAAGAAAATCATAGAAGGAGGAAATACCATTATCTCAAAAAGCCTCAACTCAGACTCTGTATAACATGGCCCCAACTCGTTTGCCTGAGCCAAAAGCAGGTATGTGACATGTGTGACATGCTCGTCCTGCGAACCTCGTTTTCACGATTGCATTCTACCTAAAGGCATATAATTCTTGGTAGGTGTTCTATAGTCGAGTCCAAGGAGATTCCAAAAGGAATTGGGCAAAAATAATGAAGATTGAGGACGTGCTGGGTGGGCATCCCATTGAGCCATCTATGGGATGATAAGGGAATTTGAGACAGATAAGTCCTGATCTCAACCACTTCGCAACAGATTCGCATGAATTTTCGTACATAAATACTTTTGACCTCAAAGATGGCTTTGGGTGGCTCAGTTTATCGACAAATCAATAGAAAAATGTGTTCTTAGCCAAATCAAATTTGATCATCCCATTGACCTGTGTAATACTGTATCTGGATAGGCCATTTTAGTTAGAGACGTGTTTGCGAGGAAAGACGATGCGACACACACCTTTTTCACTTGTCTTTTTGTACCTTGTCCTCCGTAGCTTCGCGGTATGTGAGCAGATCATCATGCTGGCAAGATTTAACGTTGTCCTATGGGATTGCGTAGAGAAAGACCGTGTGAGTACACACACATGGATTCGAGGGGAGGTCGTACGAGTTTGAGGGACTTTCAGTCGGTAGATCCGTCGGTGTGGTCGGTGGACCAGTAGCGTATCGAGCGCGCCGTCGGAGGGCGATATGGTGCGAGACGACGGCATGGAGGGCGAAGGCGACAAGCGTTACGACGGCGTTTTTAAGTCGACTCTGACGTGTCACACGCCCAAACGGGCACTTTTGAGTGATGGTGAGCGAAAAGGTGGTTTATGCATGGGTCTGAACGAGATCTGTGAGATTCGGGGTCCTGATGGGCGTCCCGGCATCTCTGCCGAATATAACTTTTGACAACTTTTATTCCAAAACAATTTATTTTGGCTTACGGGAAGTCACCCAATATATTCAATTCTAAAACATGGTGGTGGTGAATGCAGAAATCTCGAAGATGTAAGCCAAACAAATGAGCAAGGGCTTGCAGCAAGATCACCATCAGCAAAGGCCCAAAATGTTCTACAGCGGGTCGGATGTAGAAAGCAAAGTTGAAGACAAACTCTAAAAATAAGTGGGGCTCCGTATTCAAGGACAAACACGCCTTGAATAGCTTTACATAGTCGATCACGTGACCGTGAACGCACCAACAGGAACTCAGGAGCCGTGCCGGCTTTTCTGACTCTCCAATGTTTCTCCGTGATGGCGCTGCTTATCCAGATCAAGCTGCTCAATACCAGTGCTGATTGTATTCCGAGTGAAAAATCACCTGAAACATTGTCCGAAAACAAAGGATTCACAAGGCTTGCCATCAGCTATTGTTCACTGTGACCACTGCCAGACAGTGCCAGATGGCAGCGTGATTGGAGTGGTCAGTGGCCGTCAAACGGACGCCGCCTCAGGCCGCCTCGGTATCCAAACTCCTATAATCCACGTTCCGCCTATCTGTAAATGCCTCCGCGGATCTTTCTCAGCAAGTTCTGTCCGAGATTCCGAGTCCGAGCCTGCCAGTCGCCGCGGTAGAAGCTGCGCATGCGGCGTCGCGGTTGCAGACCGGTTTACTTTGTACACGGTTTGAGGTCTCGATGTGGTTCGAGGAGAGGTTCTCCGAGGAGTTAAACGAGACGATCAAGAAAGTTCTATTCCGAGTCGGATCCAGGTTTGAGTAGGAATTGCAATTTGTAGGCATCACAAAGGGTCTTTCGTCCTTGTTCCGAGTCGGTGCATCGTCAGAGACATGGCAAGAACACAGCACCCACTGGTTGGTCGTAAACTGCACCCTTTATGTTCGAAAACCTTGCCGAAATGAACCGCCGCATATCCAAGCGGCGTCAGACATTTCCTAATCCTCCCCATATTCATCACTGAGAACCCGATCGAAGCCACACTTGCATGTCCGGCAACTCTGACCGAAGCCAGTGACCAGAGCCGCGGACATCACTATTGTCGGGGAACATATCCGTGTAATTATAAAAGAGACAGCGCGGTGAGACTATCATGGCGTCTAATTCTTTCTTTCTGCTACGCAGTCATTCGTTTGGCGTAGATGAATGCCGCCGCCTGTTCGCCTCGTCGACGACACTATTCGCATTATTCTCGAGATGGGCGCCCAAGATGACCGACGGACTGCACTTCAACTTGTCTTGGTATCCCGTACAGTCCGAAACTGGTGAGTTTCGGTCTCGGATGTGTTTTCGAAAGGCTCATTGGCCTCGGTAGGATTGACCTCGTCTTGTACGAGACTATACACCTCCGCCGTCAACGCACGACCGACAACTTTCTGCGCACCATCGAGACATCACGAACGAAACCGCGCTCATTCTTCGCGACCCAAGTCAAATCCCTGTCGATTCTATTCGACATGCGCCCCGAAGACGTCGTCCGTGTCGGTGCCGTCTGCACCGGGATACAAAACATCACATCGTGGTTCCTCCCTGCACAACCAGGTCCAGGCATGCGTCTACCTGCACGCCGGCCTGCTCCCCTCTCATGCTTGATGTTCTCCCTCCGCCCTCGCCGAATATCGTCCTGGCACGGAATCCTGTGCTCTCCAGACCCACACTTCTCCCTGCCCTTCTTCAGCGCCGTAACCCACCTCACCATCGTCAACATCTGGGAAGACTGGGCGTCCTGGCCATGGCCGCCCTGTGCGCTCCCGTCCCTCACGCACCTGTCTCTCGACTATACCTTTGGCACACGCATCCTGTCCGGTTTGGAGATTACACGCATCGGCGACACCGTCTCGGAGCTCCTCCGCTCATGTTGTCCCGCCCTGCGTGTCTGTGGCCTGCGCATCGACCAACTGGAGAGTTCTCTAAGCGTACTGGCGTTGGCGGAGTACTTCCAGTTGCAACGCGAACCACGGGTGGTGTTGTATCGACATCGTGAGCCGTTCCAGATCCGAGAAGCACATTCGCCGTCGGAGAGTCGAATGTGGGCAGCGTTGGAGACAGCGGTACAGCAGCTCGTCGTGGGAGCGCCAGATGGTCAGTCAATCTTCTCCTTCTTTCCGTCGGCTGCAATGCACATCGTTTTCAGCGTGTCGTATCATAACAGTCAATCCTGCATCGACGCCGCGATTTTCGGTTCCTTGGATATAGTTGTTGCGACCTCCACCTCATAGTGCCGTGGACACGGAATACGAAGACCCGCATGCGTTCCGCTGGGGGGTCCAAGCGCGCTTGCTCGGCAATTAATCAGTTGGTGGCGCAGTGTGGAAGAATCAGCGATTCGCTCACCCGATTTCGTTGCGCCGCGGAAGCAGCCCCGATGATCGAGGAGACGGTGGATGTTCTGCGGTAGGGAATTTGGTAAATACCTGTAGTACCTTGAATAATTCGACGGATCCTGGGAGAATTAGAATATGATGCCGGGGATTGCCGTCGTGTTGAAAGAATAGCTTACCGTGTGTGTGACAGCACAACACGCGTTCACCATGCGACGCGGTCGCGGTCTGCCCCTTCATATCCGCCAGAAGAAAATTAAGCACGATGAACTTGCCGAGACAAGCCGACCACTCGCAGTGCCTTTCGAAAAAAAAGTTCCAACTGGCGACAATAGTTGGTTTATTTCTGCGGGAGTATAAGTTGAACACGCTCGCGATCTTGGGCGCTCCATGGCCACCGGCAAAACGCACGTTTGGGATCCTATGGCGCTTAGATCGTAGTGGGGCCTTTTAAAGCTTCGCGTGAAGCACGGACTGCGCTTGGTCCTGCACCTCATCCTCGCACCCTCCACGACATCGCCATCGACTGTTGCACCCACATTTACAATGCCCAGCGCAACTTCAACAGCAACACACCACGTTAATGACCCCGCTCGCAGAAGGCACAACTCGAAAACGCACTCGAATGCCACCGTACCCATAACCTACATCCGTCGCACAACCCCGCCGTCGCCGCCACTCTCCATGTGCGTGAAGCTCAACGCCGACGTCCGTGCCAACCCAGTCCTCGACGCCCCGTATTTCGACCTGGCAGGGCACATCGACAGTCGCGCGTACTGCATCTCCGACGTATTTTATGCAGACGGTGGCAACGACCATACCGCGGCTCTCCTCGACGTCGGCGTTCAGAAGCTTCTCCCTTCGCCGCCCATGGCACCGCCCAAGGCAACACCCCCATCGAGTTGTTCATCAGCGTTTCTCGTGCAGAGAACTGGCTTTGGTACCCGAGCCATGTTCGCAGCGGAGCCCCTCCCCGCTGGCTTTACGATCCTCGTCGAACGACCAGCGATTATCGCGCCATATATTATCGGAACGGCTTTGAACGAGCAAATCGAGGCGGAGCTCTTCCACGCGCTGTTGAAGCAATTACCACCTGAAACACAAGCGCGAGTTCTCACTCTGGCAAGTTGCAAGTCAGTCCAAGAGTGTGACGTTTTGGTGGGCATCGTTCGTACCAACGCGCTTCCTGTGTCCCTTTCTGTTCCCATGGACGTCCCTCATCCAGAACTGCCCACCCATCGCGCACTTTTCGTGGATACGAGCCGTTGTAACCATAGGTGCGTTCGCTCGTTCGCTGAAACCCGGTTAGTGACTGAATCGATTTAGCTGCTCCCCAAACGCACGATGGCATTGGGATCCTGCAACGTTTTCGCTCACTTTGGTTTCTGTTCGGCCCATCGGATTCGGCGAGGAGATCACAATTTCCTACCTCCCAGGAATACAGTTATTGCTTCCCCGCACCGCACGCCAGTCGCTGCTCCAGTCGGCGTACAATTTCTCGTGTTGCTGCTCAGCATGTGTCCATTTCAAGGAGGTAGATAGCGACACTGCCCGCTTTGAGCTCGGCCGAGTTGCTTGGGACATTCCGACTTTCGAAGACTGGGTCTCCGACAAAAGTCAAACATTCCCCGATGCGCTCCTTGTCGATGCACACACACGCCGGATACGTATGATGGAGGCAGAGAGACTGGAGAGTATTTGCGACAGCTCCAAGCCCGGCTCCAGCGGCGATTCGTTTCCAGTTGGGAGGACCTGCAGTACGCTGCCCTTGACGCAGTACACGAAGCACCTTGACGCCCTCGCAATGGCGTACGGAGCCCTTGGAGACGTTCGTAACTTCAGGGAATGGACCTGGCGGGCGCGCGAGTCGCGTCCCATGTCGGATTCCGGAGCTGCAAAGGTATTACAGGGCTGGATCACGGATGTAGCGTCGTTTCCTGTGTGGGCATGGAGGGCAAAGGCGCGGAGAGCTTGAGTACTTCTGTTAAAGAATCAGTCGTGTTCTTTTCATGTACATACTTGTGGGCTGGTACCATGACTGGTTTTTCCGTGCTTCACCGTTTTCGCTGAAGCTTTCAACGAGAACTCGAAGAATCGCTGAGATCTGGAGTAAGTATGAGCTTCATCGGCGCCGGGTAATACATTTCGTTTTACTAGGGCAGATTTCCTCGATGTTTCGGGTTCGTCGACGTGGTTGTGGCCAAAACAAACGGTCACATTCGAAGAACGGCCCGGAAGCCGCTGTGATGGGTGACAACACGCGACCTCAGCTCAGCGGCCTTTCCTCGCCGCAGTCAAGTTGATTCGCTCTCCAGTACATTGCTCAACTTGAACGCCGCCCCTCATTCACAGGCGGGCTGCGACTCCCGACCACCGTCCAGCAACGCTAGCGATGCCTCGTCCTCCCTGCTCACTCATCCTCCTCAACATACTCCTCCTCACGACCCTACTAACGCCCATCGCTGCCCAACTCCGTCTGTCCCGCCATTGTCTTTCTCTATGCTCATTGACCAAGCCCGTAGGCGTTGGCAACCTCACACACGTCCTCCCGCAATGCCAAGACGTCTGCGAGACGTATGATGTTATGAACACCGTGCGTCTGTCCGTCTCTTTCTGTAGCCATTTCTTACTTGACCAGCAATGCAATGCCGTCGGTGTCTTCGAAATCACGTTCATCTACTGCGAATGCACCCCTCGAAACCTCCAGATTGTCTTGGACTGTTTCGACTGCCAGTCGGTAAACGCGACGCAGCAGGCGCTCATGCAGGATTTGCTTGACGGTGCGTTTCTGTCAGACTCACTCTCTCACTCTTGCTGGTTACTGACTCGAGGATACACAGACGTTGTCAATACATGCAACGACCGTAACGGCGCGCCCGACTCGACACTGTCCGTCTCCTCCATGCAGATCGTCCCCAGCTCCAGTGCTTCCTCTACGCCAAACTCCGTTGCCCGTGGACACGTACCAATACCAGCGCTGAGGTTGCTAGGCGGAGCCGCTGTCATAAGCGGCCTCGCTGGTGTCCTCCTCGTGTCTGGACTGTCATAGACTATAGAGCTGAGGACTCTCATTTGGACGCTGTACATTACAACTTTGTATTTGCTCTCTGCGACACCTTCACACATCCTCATCCCGTAATTCCGTCCTACGCAAAACTACTCCGCCTCATTTTCGTCCTCGAAAAAAGAGGCGCCTTCCCACAAATGCTTTATTTTCTCGGGTGGGTGCGCATTGTACCGTGGCAGCGGCGGGTATGTAAATGAGAGATCCAGATTGCGCGCTTCTATCAACGGGCCGACGACTGGGTGGCCGAGGAAACCAGACGGATCGGATTGGGAGACGCTCGAGTCGGAAGAAGGCGCGCGTAAGAACTCGAATTGTGCCTTCTTCAACAATGGCTGCTGCGAAGCGACCCGGCCAAGTACAAATCGGTGTATCGCGTTGTCCGAAACCGTTTGCACGTTGGATATCGATAGCTCCTCTAGCTCCGGGACGACGTGAGTCGGGTCGACCAGCAGTCGCAGAACCTCGTCGTCGAGAGTCTGTTGCTCGTCGGGTTCATATATCTCTGTCTGCAAGAGCCCCAGCCGCTTGACAGTCCTCGGCAAAGCACGCAATAGGGTCTGTAGCTCACGCTTCATAAGGGCATCCGGGTTGAAGCAAATGGTTCGTAGCTTCGAGGATGTCGCGAAGAAACGCTCGATGGCAAGCCGACTCAACGTCTCCTGTGCCCCCCTGGTTTGGCCGCCAAACACACGTAAATGGCGGAGTTGTGGTAGGGCGAGATACGCGAGCGCTCGCAGCGAAGGGATAGGCATGTTGGTGTGAAGATAGACAATGAGAGTTTGCAGTGCTGGGGCTTCGACGAGGCCCATGACTGGAATCACTCCACCGTATTCGGTCATGGACAGCGTGAAGCGGACGAGGGAGGAGCATGCGGGGAAGAGAAACGTGAGGAGGCTTTCAAGGGTGAATGCGAGCTGCCAACTGGGCCCGCGGATGGTGAGGTCCGTAATGGTGGCCCATTGGAGCGGAAGTGAGGTTGGGGAGACGAGGCTCGGACTGTGGAAGTGGATGGAGCGCGGCCCGAGCTGCGAAAAAAGGAGCTTTGCCCCACTGCGCCTTGTGGTCTGGACCGTATATGCGTGGGGACAGTTCCAGACGCCGAAGGTGAGGGACATGTTTGGGTGTGAGCGCGAGGAAGCCCGGCGCATTGAGCATTTGTTCGGGAATATCAAGTGTGATGTCTCCCCACTGCGATGCGGCATCGAGGAGGGCAGCGAAGAACGGGAATATTCGCCAATCCTCGATGGGGGTGGCGTCGGTATCCGTCGGCGTGTATCCCGAGAGGGATATAGAAAGCGGGAGGGACCGTGAACGCGATATCCACAGCTTCATCGTGGACAACCGCCATTGGAATAAGTGCCGTGTGATCTCGGGATAGTAGTCGGGGTTTTGCGTGTAGACAGCGTCGACATGGAACCGTGTATAGAGACGCGGGGTCGATAGCGCAACCTGTCGCCAGCTGTTACAGATCTGCGTGAGCAAGATGGGTGCGTCCTCGACGACCATCGCAGCGTGTCGTTCTTCGGGCAGACAAGCAACAAATATCGCTTGCAAGACTTCCATGGGTAACCGGCGGATGGGTGCGAGAAGGGCCTTGTGTTCCGCGACGAACGAGGCGACCTCGCTGCGCTGGGCAATCAAAGAATCCAGGGATTTCTGGAGTTCTGCGATTTTGGCGTCGAACTCGAGTAGCTGAGCGGAAGGCGCCTCGAGAAGCGCGTTGATTTCATGGATTTCGTCGTCCGTAGGGCAGTAGTTGGTCCCGAATCTGGATGCAAAGGAAGACATGATGGAAGAGGCCAAGGTGAGTCTCCACGTTCTCCAGTCATGATGGTTGTTCGCAAGTGCTGTGACGATGCCTCACCGCCATCACTCACACTCTGGCCAATTCTGCAAGCACGCCGTCGGTTCGCTGGAAGATGTCGTCCGCGAGGCTATTAGGAAAGGCTTCGCGGTGTACGGATTGACAGAACATGTTCCCCGCTATCGCACAGAGGACTTGTATCCCGAAGAGGTCTGTGCGTCGTCTTGGCCTCAAAAGAACATTCTCAAGCAATTCAGGCTGGTATGACACTCGACGACCTGGCTTCTCAGTTCGATGCTTTCCTCGACGAAGCCCACCGACTCAAAAAGGCTCTATTCACCTCAAATTCGCCTCCTTGTCGGTCTCGAAACGGAATACATCACCCCAATTGACCTCGACGGCGTAGAAAAGCTACTCCAGCGTCATCCAGGACGCATCGAGTACATCGTCGGCTCGGTTCACCACGTCAACGGCACCCCCATCGACTTTGACGAAGCGACATTCCGCCAGGCTGAAGCGGAGGCAGGGTCGACGAACGCTTTCCTCGTCGCGTATTTCGAGGGACAGTATGAAATGCTGCGGCGGTTACATCCAGAGGTCGTTGGGCACTTCGACCTGTGTCGCCTCTACACTCCCAGTCTGCGCTTCGCAGACTTCCCCGACGCATTCGCGCTCGCAAAGCGCAATATCCTGTATGCCATCCAATATGGCGCGTTATTCGAGGTCAACGCCGCAGCGTTGCGGAAGCACTGGGAGACGCCTTATCCCGGGCTGGATATCCTCGAGGTACGCGCTGTTTCACCCTCTTCATCACCTCTCTGACCCCACCAGGTAATACTTGCACATGGCGGGCGTCTAGCGCTCTCGGACGACAGTCACGGACCGCATGCAGTAGGGCTCAATTATGCCCGAATACCGGACTATCTACATCGTGCAGGCGTGCAGGAGCTGTGGACCCTGATGTGTCTAATGCAGCTGGGCGGATGGTCAGGCCTGCGAGACTCGATAGCGAGTGGGCAGCGCATGCGTTTTGGAAGCAGTTTACTTGAGCGCTTTCTGTTGTGCTATCTTTTAAGCGCGCAGCTATTTTGAGCGTAGCCAAGAGCCTTCCTCTCACCACGATGTCCAACAGTGACTCCCCTGCCAAAGACGCCCCTGCCCCATTCGCCAGCGTCGGCGACGACTCATTCCATACTACCCATCCTTCCGACTTCATCCTGCGCTCGAGCGATGGCTTCGACTTCCATGTACACAAGGACATTCTGAAGTTCGCATCCGGGTGCTTCGAGGGAATGTTCTTCGTGTCCACAGGTGCTCATACCGAGGATACCGTCCTGCGGGATGGAAAATCTGTTGTCACGCTGGCGGAACCCAAGGACGTGCTGTACCAAGTGCTCTGCCTTGGGTATCCCCTCAAAACCTTCCCGCAGCCACAGTTCGGAGAGGACGATCTCGAATGCTTTGTCGCGGCGTACCGAGCCGCCCAAAAATACCAATTTACTCTCGTCGAAGAGCTGCTCAAAGCAAGACTCGGAGAATTGGGACTCGTCGAGAAATACCCTCTTCGCGTGTTCGCTATCTCGCGCCTGTGCGGATGGCCGAATCTTGCTAAAAAAGCAGTTTATGCTGCGCTCAAGGTCAATGCGGATCTCCTCCAAGTGAACTTCCCCGAGATGCACCTCCTCACCTGGGCAGATGGACAAAAGGTCGTAGATCTCTGTCGATTTTACAGACAGAGCATCCGACGAGTTCTCGAGTACAGTCTTCCTCACAAGCGACCAAATCCTGATAAAACACCTGGCCACATATATTTCCGCCCCACTCTTCCAACCGGCGAACCTCTGTCGGAGGTCTTGGACATCAGACTCTATTCGTGGCTGCCCGTCATCCCGGCATGCATTGGATTACCCCGCATAACCCCCGTCTGGCATTTCCAATCGGTACAGCATAGCGTTGGATGTTCCTCCATCTTCAGCAAAGTGTCCGAGTCATTCACTCAGACATGGTTTTCTAATCACATTGAACGTCTTAATGCTCCAGGAAAATCCCCCCTGCCGCATAAGCCGCATTCAACCAAGCAGGTCGTCTGCGATATACCATCCGATGTCCGCGCCATTATAGAAAAGTGCTCGTTGTGCCGTCGCCCGGCAGACGAGCATCTCCGCCTTTTCGCTACGATGCTCGTGGAAAGGCTGGATGGGTTCAACGTTTACTTCGGTGAGTGCCTTCGACCGCACAGAAAAATAATCCTCATCCTTTTTTTGCCTCCAAGAAAAATACATGAGCTTGCTTCTCGATTGATGTTGGGGAATGACAGGAAAGCCCATCGATTGGTTACTTTGCACGAGTGTTTAAAGTCTGTAAAATCAAGATTGGACTACTTCCATGGTCACCGTCTCGGACGCCCGCGAATTTCAACGAAAAGTTAACAATCCAATTGAAGAATCTCAGCAAGGGCCAGGGGTTCAATGGAAGTAGTTGCTCGCACATCCCTTGACACTCAACCACGCCTCATTCAATGCCTCCACCACGTCTTCCGCTAAAAAATCTCTTCAACATACTTGTCGTCAAAGAAAGAAGAAAACACGTACGCAACGGGCCCTTCTCCAAATCAACCAAGTTCTGCTCGATATGCGCGAGGCTGGACGCCCCGATGATGACTGCATCGCCATGTTCGCGCTTCAAGAGGGAGTGGTGCGACATCCAGCGAAGCGCCACCTCTGCCATCGTGAGTTGGTGTTTCTCGATGACGGGCTGGAGCTTTGCGAGTGCGGCGAAGTGAGGTTCGTTCCAGTAGCGCTTGCGATATGACTGTAGGGCGTGGTGTCAGCTATGCAGTACTAGTACAAGGTGAGCAAGCAATGCGTACCTGTCCCTGCTGTCCCTCTGGATCGAATCGCGAGCCAGCCTCGGAGACGGACTCCATGGATGTGTACCGACCGGTGAAGAATCCTCCGCCGACTATTCCCAACGGGTATCCGAGTCAACATAACGCGAATAGCGCAGGATGGGAAGAGACGCACGAGGGTTGAAAGCGTAAAAACTGATCCCAAACTTGCGTAGACACGGGAAGAGCTCGGGCTCGACGCCGCGGTGGATGCTGTTGTACAAGCCTTGGTAGACCGTCGGCTGGATGTATCCGTTGGCTTTGCAGATCGATACGACCTCGGCAACTTCCCAACTACGAACTGTCACTTACGCTTGGGTAAAGGAGATACGAGAAAGACGCACGACATGAAGTTGCTGATTCCGAAGCGCTTGAATTTGCCCTCCTTGTACAATTCATCGACAGTCTTGAGGGTCACTTCGTATGGGACTTGACGATCGGGCCCATGAAGGTAGAAAATGTCGAGCGTGCTTTTGGCGTTATGACAATCAAGAAAACCGGTATGCGAAGGCACCTACTCGGTCTTCAAGGACTCCAGCGACATCGCGAGATACTTGCGAAGGCCTTCAGGCGTGTGGGGTCCAATTATGCTAGCGTATTGTGGCATCTTAGGACTCGACTTGAATTTCGTTGGTTCAAATCGAAGGAAAACACGTACATGCATCGGATACAGCTTCGTCTGCATCACAATGCCTTTTTTCTGCCAGTCGAGATCACCGAGTGCTTTCTCGCTAGTGCCCGAGCCATAGTAGCGAGCCGTATCGAGCTAAGAAATAGATACCGTGAGTTCAGGTCGCACTGGAGAACAACAGCCAACCTCGCGATGTCCGTGGCTCAAAAATACATCAAGAATGGCCTCGATATCCTTGGGTTCGCTGACGCGCACGGCGTTGGTGCCGGGGTAGCCAAAGGTCATTGCTCCCTAGACGCTAATAAGGCACCTCTTCGACGCAGACAGCAGATTTTGAACGCACCATAACGACGTTGAGAGCGCTCTTCTGCCCGGGGTAGGTAACTGCCATCGTTCAAGTTCTTCGATCCTGAGTTGTTTATAGGTCCTCTCCCCTTGGCTTTATATATAAGACACCTACGAGAAAAAAGTACAGTCATCGGGGGTTCTTCCGACAATTTGACATGAGACGCGCGGTCGGCTGGCAATCGGCACGCCAAGATAATACCTTCTGCGTCGGGCTTACATGTTTTTGATGCGACGGAGCTGGATGACATGTATACATGTGACCGCGTTTGCATTCGGCTCCGCCCGGTGCCGAAAAGCCGATGCCTGCCACTTCTAGTCATCAGCAAAACCGGAAAAAACATGCATGGCCATACAAGGCCTTACAAACCCCCGCAAAGGCCCAAAGGTCCCAAGCCATCAAACGGCAATATATGGGTTCCCCAGCGAGCACGTTGCAACGTGAGTCCCACATCGCTGATCCAGATCCCCAAGGATCATGTGCCTTGCAAGGCCTTCCAAAGCTATATATGTGACCCAAAGCCAAAATAGTACCAGGCAGCTTCCTCGGACCAGGCTACGCTGCACACGGGGCAAGAAATAGAGAAACTGAATGTATTTGTACACTAATCATACACCAGCGTACAAGCGTACAATGTTTACTCGGCAAGCCAAAAGCTCCTCGCGAAGAGAGGTGGAAATGTCGTGTTGGGAAAGGAGGGAAGGGAGAGACGGGTCGTATTCGCGCTACACAGATTGATGAGCACCAACACTGAGTTTAAAGAGAGAACGTACCAAAGGTAGGCGCGCCAGCCGGCAGAAGCAGGTGGACGACCTGCTGCGTCCGCCGTCCCGGGTAACAAGCGTGGAAGCTGTCTTGATGAAAGTCTGCGATACTGTAGCTCAAGGTGCCAAGGAAGTGGGCGTTTGTGAGTCTTGAGAGCTTGACACTTGCTATTCGGAGGATTTTGCTGTGGGCTTGAAGGGAGACCGCACAGGGCCAGTGTGCGGTCGCGGGTTGCGTTCTTGAGGTTTCAGGGAAGACTTGAGGGGCTTTGAAGGGGAGAGGCGGACTCTTGAGCCTGAGGGAGGGAGGGCGAGAGGGACGACTTTGGCGGTGGTGGAGGGAGAGAGGAAGAAGCGTTGACGACCATCAAAGTCAACCAATGCCAAATTGAGGTGTCCGCATGGTCGCATCACAAGTCGGCCGTGATCATCAGGCTGGATGCAAGCTGGATGATAAGCCGACGATAAATAAGCCGTGCTTGAAGGCTCAAGCGCTGGACGCGACTACCTGGAGAACGCTTGGCGTCGAGCAAGGAGCCCTCGGATGGTCATCTACATAGAAATGTGAGGTTCTGGGAGGACGTCGCTGTTCTTGACACCTGAAATCAACACCTTGTAAAGGTCTTGGCTGGACGGGTTCCCAGTATCTTGCTGGTCGTCCCTTGCAAGGCAATATCTAGCCGCGGATCGTCTGGTAATCGGATCAAATGGCCACGTTACTGCATACAAGGCAATCCAATCGGCATCTTGCTGCCATCACCTCACGCCGCCAAATCAGGTTTTCCCGGTTTTGCTGATGACTAGCAAGCATGTAAAGCTCCGTCGACCAAGTAAACCTCTCATGGCCTCTCCATCGCCAACCTCATCCCAGTTCCATGTCCTCAAAGACTGCCTCGCCCGCCGACTACTCTCTGTCCCGGAACTCCACGACCCCGATTCGGGTTCTGCCTTGGACGAATTTACCACCTACCTAGCACACGACCTCTGGGCTGTGCTGCCTCATACGCTACAGCTGGCGTCGTATGAGACTAGGGCAGGATTCAACCCCGACGATATAACAGACCTAAGCAGCAAGCTCGCGCCACTACCCGCGTCATTCGAGGATACACTCATCGCATATGGCATCGTCTCTTCAGAGGCCGACTCCTCCGCTGCGACGAATGCTCTTCTCCACAAACTTCTCGCCGACTATATCGCGGCCGCCTGCACCCCGCCTCAGTGGTCCAGTACGCGGACGGAGGAATGCGAGATCTGCGAGCGTCGAGTACCCCTCACGTACCACCACCTCATCCCGCGCTCTGTCCATGCAAAGGCGATTCGGAGGAAATGGCACCCAGAGAGTCGGGTGAATGCTGTCGCGTGGTTGTGTCGGTCAGTTCTCGTCTTCATCTTCAGCGTCTATCTATCCTGACGATAACAGACCGTGCCATACAGCGGTACATGGGGTTGCCTCCAACGAAGAGCTTGCGCAGCATTATCATACCGTCGAGCTTCTTCTCGCTCGGGAGGATATCCAGCGCTGGGGCCGATATGCATCGAAGCAACGCTGGGGCGTGCGACGAGGGTGATATCGACTACGCCTACATTTTACGAAGTTCACAACAGCCTACCTTCGCTGCTTTCCCTTCTCCTCCTCCGCACCATCGTCTTTCGTCGCCGTTGACGACGACTGAGCCGCTCGTTCTGCCAGACGAGGACGTCCGTGGCCACCTCTCGTTCCGCTTCACCTGTCAGGGAAGCAACGTCGAAATCGTCTGGGTCGCCGGCTATGGTTCACCGAGACCGCCAATGCAAGCTCCTCCGTGTGGTTCTCATCATCATGTCTGGCCATTGGGTCGTTCAGACAGCTCGTTTCCTCCTCGGAACACGCCTGCTGTCCAACCCTCCACCGACAAATCACAGTCTTGAGGCGTCGTGGAGACTGGATATCTGTTTATTGGGCTTCTCAGCGACACTCGAACTCGAGGCTTTCTTGTCGCCTGCTTGGCTTTCCACGCATGATACTTGGAGACTTTCATCTTAAGCTTCCTTCTTGTCCTCTCTCTGGATGATAACGTACTTTTTTTTTTTTTTTGTGATTCGCATCCAAAGCAAAACGTGATTCGCATCCAAAGCAAAACGGCGAGGACCATGGACAGAACATCTCCCGAATTGAACTCGCGCACTCCTGGACAGCGTTGTCGCCGCAGCGCCGTAACGGCAATGTACTGTCTACTACTACTAGTAGTAGTAGGGATCCTTCTAGCTTTGAGCCTGATAGACGGGAAAAAGGCCACCGTTAACAGCAGGGATGCAAGCAGGGCTCTTGGATGAAATCTCTAGTGAATTATCCACATTTACGTCGGCTTTCCGGAATTCACCTCAAGCCGGAGACAGAACACGGTCACATGTCTACCGTGTCTCGCCATTTAGAGCAGAGCAAGCACATTCCATTCAATCAAATCCCTATCTACTGCGGCGATCATCCCCGCCTCGACAAAACTCTGCCCATAGCTCCCAACACCCTCTTCAATATCGTCTCTCGTCGCGGTTCGCCCAAATTCCATAAAGACGCCACGCTGCTCGACACCACGATTGCCCTCGTTCTCGAGCTCGGCTCTCGCACGCTCAAAAATCCCATCTCCCTGCCCTGAGTGCGCACAATGCGAGTGAACCTGGCTGCGACGCTGGACGACAGCGAGCCCGTACGGGTCGTTGTGCGGAGAAGACCTTCCTCGAGCTGGGCTAGCGAGCCGAATGACAGAGAGCTCGGGAGGAGAAGGGAGGAGGAAGTTGTTGGCAAGTCATGATCACCGCCGACGCGAAGATGGTGCAGTGGTGATTGTGAAAGTAGGCCGAGCCCCGTGTTCACTCCATGAAACGGAAGGCCAAGTAATCCGAGCCCGATTGTAGCTTGCGCAAGAGCTGGCGTGCTGCACCGTAAGCTCTCCGTAATGGATTGGTCGTTGAAGAAGAATAGGCTTTTCCCGGAGGACGATGCGGGTAACCCTTCGTAGATCGGCTGCACAGATTTCAGTAAACCGAGACAAGAAAACAGAACAGAACGGACCTTTGTCGATGAAACAATCTCCTCGACCTGAAATCTTATGCTTTCCTGCGTCGAACGGCCTTCAGAACCGACGAAATCAAGCTCTGCTCCTCTAGCACTTGTATTCGGGGTCGAATCCTCCGCGCTCTCATAGTCGACATGCGAATCTGGCTCCGCGCTGAACCGCGACATGGTGAATCCCGAGCCTGCACTGGGCCGCAACGCTTGACGCATCCGCTCCTGTATCGCACTAGCTTGGAAACGTGCCGAGTGGGTAATGACCTCCGCCAGCGCTGGGATAGTGGCTATTTGAGACAACGAGTTGTGTGTAGGAGTTTGCGCAGCTAGACTGCCGCTGGACCTGTCGCTGGGTAGAGGGGAAGACTCGGTGTCTGTATCCGACGAGGAGCAATACTCTGCTAGCGCTGCGAGCGTTTTGGCTGAGCATGAAGGTGTTGTTGTCGCGGAGTGTGTCTGGGAAGGAGCGAGTGAGAGGAGCGCTGTCGACATTGTGGTTTGTACGACGTTGCAAGAAATGGTGGTGGTGGGCAGAGGCAAGGAGCGGAGGTTTCAGGGGTGAAATGTTCGTGGAATGTATGACGCCGCGGAAGCAAATGTCTCAGATTCGAATTCGAATTCAAAGAGAACGCGAATGAGATTCCACAAAGGAGAACGATAAGAGCATAGATATGGCAAGAAGGAATTGAAATTTGGACGTGGTTAGCAGTTGTAGATGCGGTGAACATCGTTTTGCGTCTTAGTATGGCTCGCGCTGGGTGACATAGACCTCCGCGTCTACCACATTGTGCGTCACTACCACATTATGGAGGAAGACATCGCCTCTGCACCCAATTTTAATCAGCGGTCAAGAAACGAGCAAGAAGTACTCACAGAATGAATGTACTTCCCTCCTCCACCGGTCCATTATCCTGGATGCCAGAGATACAGACAACGTTCCCGCTCGCGTCCTTCAAATCGGCCTGCGGCACGACCATGTCCCGTCCATCGATAGTAAATTCCTTCCCAGCGAGCAAGACACTAAACGCCGGCGGACTCTTCGTCGCACAATCGACCACGTATAGCCCCAATTCTTCATTGAACACCGCCCACGGTGCGTTATATGCTGCCGCAATTGGGGAAGGAAGCAAGTTGAGCGTCGTCCCCGAGTCGAAGAACTAACGTAGATCGATTAGTCGGTGTATTTGGCAAGGAAAAAGAGTTTCACGGTGCTGTTGCTCGCAGTTGTGAGGTTCTGGCTAGCGGGGAAGACGTATCCATCCACGATGATAGAGTACCAGAGCAAGCGGTAGTGTGGTTGGCTGGTGTTAAGGGACGGGACGAAGAATCCGTTGGCGTCGGGCGCATACCCAATAACCGGAAGGGTTACAGTGCTTTCGGCTTTAGTCGGAACAGGGACGATTCCGCCGAGAGAGAAAAAACCGAGCTTCGAAACGAATGGATCGTTTTCTTGCTCCTCCAGTGTGGGCCGGTCTAGTGAATGCGAGAAGTCTAGAATGTTATTCAGAAACCTCGTACATAAAGACAAAGAACCTACAGGGATTTTTGACCTTCCCCTGCTTGACTGCGTTTACAAAGAACGGGTCGTACACAATATGGTTCACTCCGGCCGCCTGGTGTCTGTCCGAGACATTGTAGACGCTCGTCAAACCAGGAAACGCCAGCCCCAGAACGCCCTCGGACACTCCGTCGCCAAGGAACGCGTTCTGGTCGGGAATACCGAACTCTTGTTGCGTCACGGATACGTCGCCAATAGTGAGCGTATCGAATCCGGTTAATCCGGCGAGGAACTCGCCCGATCCGTAGCGCACGAAGAACGTCGTGTTTGGCAAGGGCTGGAACGTCGGTGAGAGCGCGGGGTCAAATTGCGCCGGACCAAAGTCACATGCAGAGGCCGGGATGGCTGTGTCATTCAGTGCGAAGCAGCTGAAGTCCTTGTGGGCGACCCAAAAGTCCGAGCTGTGGCACGATTAGACATCGGAGAGAACACTGCCAATGACGAGAAATACGAGCCTGCCAGTATCGAGAATGACCTGGAAATTTTGTCCGCCGACGGTTACGTTGACAAGGTACTCGCTCTCGAATGCGGCGCCGTCAAGTGCGAGCACGTCAGTATTGCGGTAACGATTGCCGACGCGGCGACGAACTCGAGCTCCCTTCTTCACGCGTTTTGAAGCGAGAGGGACTGTGACATCCGCGCGAGGCAGTACGATGTTTCTACTCGCGATCGCAAGGTCGAAGATGGCGCCGACGAGGAGGAAGATGAGAGAGAAGCGCATTCGGTTTCTCCTTGAATAGAACTTTGCTCGACCTCGCTGCATTTATAAGGCCGTATCTCGGGTGCGATTGGCGAGATCTTCGACAGCATCACGACAGCCAACAGCCCGTCGTAGCAAGGCGGTATATGAGCCATGCAAGTCGGATCGTCGGTGCTGTGAACAGTGAACAAAGTGAAGAGCTGTCGGATATGCATACACAGGAGAGATCGGGTGTCGTCAGAGCAACGCTCAGCCACCGAATGTCCACTCATTGAACGATGAGGTCGGTCCAAGCACCTTGAATGAACAGAAAGGCGCGCGACTGTGTGACATCCAGCATTCGCGCTTGCCTTTCGCCAACACCACCTCTTGCCACCAGCATGTTGGCCAACCAACAGCATGTTCCATCCAAGACAACAATAGATCACGAGCAGGCCCAACAGCTGGAGGAGTCGAGAGGGAACCTGCTTCGGCTCATGAGCATTGTGAAGCATGCAGCAGACGATCATCTCGCCCTGGCGAGAAAGATGCAACAGGAGGAGGACGTGGTGTCTCGGTTCGCTCGCGATGTGTTGTGCTTTTTGCCTGTGCTAGTCATGGTGGACGACGGTGAGCCACCCATTATTGCGCAAGACGAGTTCGAGGGAGCAACACCCATGATGTGCGACACTCCCGTTCGCTCCCTTCCCACATCTGCCTCTGCGTCTGCCACTCCTACTCCGATTGCGAGTCCGCTTGCAAAAGCATCACCGCAGGAAAGAGCAGTCGCAGGGGCGCGGTATGCCACCGACCACTTGAACCTCTTCCGCTGAGGCGCTGACCTCCACAGTACTCGGATTCGACACAATATGATCAATTGTTCGGTGTGGCCAAAGAGTCTCCGGTCGCCGTCGACTCCGGGGGACATGGGCCCACCTGTGATTACCCCGCTTCGCTTTCAAGGCCAAATTGCAGCAAGCGGAGATCTTTTTGACGAGAACTACGATGGGTTTTCGGTGCAACGTTTGCAGATGGGATCGGGGATGGATAGCATTCGCAAGCGAAAGAAAGGCGTGCATTGGACGAAGGAACGCGGGGTCGACGAGAACCTCGACATCTGGGAGCTGCCTGGCAGTCCCAAGGCCACCCCGACACCGACGCCAATGAATGCCGCCAGTCCAAGCCTGCGCCGACCTTTTGCAAGAACGCATAGAACACTGAATCTTTCATTCGGGGCAGGGCCAATCACTCCAGCGAGGGATTAAATCGAGAGTGTGGCGAATGAAGCAGTCGAATATGTGCCGTGTCATCTCGGGATAGTAGTCGGGATTTGTGTGTAGACAGCGTCGATAGGAAGGGTGTAGACCACTGTAGAGATGCGGGGTCGCCAGCGTAACCTGTCGCCATAATCCGCGTGAGCAAAATGGGTGTGTTCCGTGCCTCCGGAACCTCGTTCCGTGGGCAGACAGGCAACAAATATCGCTTGCAAGACTTCCATGGGTACCGGTGGATGGGTGCGAGGAGGGCCTTATGTTCCGCGACGAACGAGGCGACCTCGCTGCGCGGGGCAGTCAAAAAATCCATCGACTTTTGGACTTCTGCGATTTCGGTGTCGAAATTGTGTAGCTGGGCGGCAGGCCCCTCGAGAAGTGCGTCGATTTCATGGATTTCGTCGTCCGTAGTTGGTCCCAGCTCATGCAAAGGAAGACATGATGGAAGAGGACAAGACCTGTGATCAACGTGACTGGATTAGATATGAATTCCGACTTCTTCATATACATTTCCTCGCCAAGTTGCCCAACTCTATCTCCTACTACCTAGACCAGCACAGAGTCTCCTGTTCTACATAAGATCGAGTCATATTTTGCGTTGTTGTGCAACAGACCGAAAGTTTCATTCAGGTTGTCGCTGCGCACAAGTCTTTTGGCAAGGTCACCGAGCTCAAAGGTACAGAGGCTTCAAGATTTGATCATGTGGCGGTGAGCAGGACTGAGCTGCAGAATCGCGGTCCTACTAGAGAGCTCTCGGCGAGGCAGAGCGCAGTCCGACCATCCGCCCAGCTACGTTGGACACATCGGTGTACTCCAGCCTGCGAGGTCCATAGCTCCCGCACGCCTGCACGATGTAGATATTTCGGTATTCGGGCGAAATTGAGCCCTACTGCATGTGGTCCTGAGAGCGCGAGACGTCGATCATCCACCGTGTGCGAATATGAGCTGGTGAGGGTCAGAGAGGTACGTAATGAAGCAAAACAGTGCGTACCTCGAGGATATCTAGCCCAGGATAAGGCGTCCCCCATTTCTTTCGCAACGCTGCGGCGTTGACCTGGAGTAACGCGCCATAGGATGGCATTGCGAGCGCGAATGCGTCGGGAAGTCGGCGAAGCGCAGATCGGGTGTAGAGGCGATGTCCTCGGAATGCAGTCGCTACATCGCGCCTCGAAATACGAGACGAACGCGTTCGAATTCGTCGACCCGGCCTTCGATTCAGCCCTGCAAAATGTCGCCTCGTCAAGGTCGACGGTGTTCCGGTGAACCGAGTCGACGATGTGCTCGATACGTGCTGGATGGTGCTGGAGGAGCCTCTCTACGCCTTCGAGGTCAACTGGGTGATGTATTCCGTTGCGAGACCGACGAGGAGGCGGACTGGGGCGAATAGAGGTCGGCTTCGTCTAGGAACGCTTAGTCAAGTCGTCGAGGGTCGCTAGCCTGATTTGCTTGAGAATGTTGTTCTGAGCCCAAGACGCAGACCTCGTCTGGACACAAGTCCTTCGTCCAATCCCGGGCCCTTTGTCCAATAGCGAGGGATGTATTCCATAGACCTCGAAGCCCTCCGAATAGCTTCACGGTCTTCAAACGAACCGACGGCGGTTGTAAAATTGGCCAGAGTGTGAGTGAGTGTGATGATGGCTGTGAGCTGCTCTCATCGTCACAACGACAACGCTTGCGGACAACCGCCACGACCAATCTGAATACCAGTCTCGTCGAGCACACTTTCCCCCAAGACTCATAACCTCAATCCCAATGTACGGCCCCTGCTAGCCGATGTTTTCCTCACTTGCCGACTCTCTTCAAAATGCTGGAGCTCTCTTTCAAAAGACACACAGCCCTCAAGTTGTTCTACGACTTTCTTTCATCGAAGCACACTGTGCTTTGAACCGATTCAACAATGAGGCCAGGCCACCGTATAAAAGGCCACTCGACGGGACAGCACTGCTTCCACCTTTCTACCCCCCAGCGACTCGCTGCCTTCTCTCAAACTTCTTTCATTTCGTCTCCCACTTTCAACTCTGCCTCAACGACTGCTGCGCACTCGATCCTCCATGCCCACCCAGTCCTCTATGTTGTCCCAGTGAGTTCTGCCGCTTCGACGACTCGGACCGCTAACCAAGCCTTGTGTAGCTCTGAGCCCGCTGGCGGGCCGACCACGCTCTCTCCCTCAAAAGCATCTCTCAGCTACATCTTGGGCAGTCCAGCGTATGTGCCACCCACTTTGTTCTTTGCCACCCTAACATGAACCGGTATTAGACCCTCCGAGGCCTCCCGCCGCGGACGCAAGCACCTGGCTGACCTGCTCACTCAAGACGAGCAGTCGGAGTTGTCTCCTGCTCAAGCCAGCTCCGTCGTCCACCCCACGTCTCCGTCCGGGTCCGCGCCGGTCCTCTCGGCCCCCGTCACGCCGGTCCAAGGGTCGTCTCCGACCGATTCGGTGTTCAGTCACCTGGTGGGCGTTATCTTTCCAATGACAACGGTTCGGAGGACCGACTGTTCGAGCGTCCTGCATCGAGCCCCGAGGTGTCTCCACAAACTCTTCCCCCGCTTTGCAACGAGGACGACTCTGACGACGAAGCGTTTGTCGAGTCCGGCGAGTTCCACGAGTATGAGGAGGAAAGCTACTACGAAAGCTACTACGAAGAGGAACAAGAGCCTTATATCGGTAACTTTCCTCCCGATGCGGTGCGGGCCGCGGAAGAGGCAGCGTATCAAGCTGATGCGGACAACTTCTGGAACAGTCGCCTCAACGACTATCTCGCAACGGCCACGCAAGATGCCTACGAGGCGCCGATGAGCTTCACGTTCACATTTGTTGCCCCGTACGTTGGCTATTTCTTGTCACTGAAGCCGACTAACGTTTTTTTATATAGCTACGGCGCGCCGGCTTTCCCCTCTGCCGCAGAGACCGCCAAACGCATTGGCTGCGTGTCCGTAGTTTTTGTGCCCGTTCCGATAATGGCGGCGGTTCATCAAGGTCTTGTACAGTATGTCTTTTTTTTATGCACCGGTTCTTGCTTTTGCTGAAACTCATTTCCAGCGAACGTCCTTCTGACGAGTCCTTCTTCGAGTGAGTGGGATTGTCGCTGGCTATCCTTTGCTTACAATCTGTTGCTAGACCGACCCTCGTCGACTACCAATACGATTCGTTTGGTGCTTACGATCTCCATCGCGCGATCCTTGATCGTTCTTGGTGCGTTTCTCCCGATTCTCAATCTTCGCTGCTCACAACATCTTCAGCGCTCCTGACCCGTACTCGTATGCCCAAGCCCCACCGGCGACACAAGCCCTCGTCCGTCAGCTCGCGCTCGAATACCCGCAAATCCGCCCAGACATGCTCACCCCCGTCGAGCAAGCCGTTTCATCTGAGGCGGTCTGGGTCGGCAACTACCCATACGCGTGTCCCTTCCCAAGCTGCGAGGACAACATCCTTCCCACTCTACACGCGGCGCAGACCCACGTCAAGCAGTTCCATGCTCCTGCGAATTCGGATGGTCGTCTTCCTTGCCCTGTGCCTGGATGTCGCGATTGCGATTCGAAGTACACGGCGCTGGAGTTTGCCGGACATTTGCATCGCTCGCATCGCATCGAGCCCGCGCGCGCTCGTTCGTGCCTCCAGTGCAAGCTTTGTGGAGACCGATGTGTTGGGGGTCAAGTGTATGCGACCCATGCGACCCAATGTGCTCGTGGTCGTTCGCCCGAGACCTTTGAACGTCCTCACAAACGTGCTCGGGTGGCTGCTTGAAATTTATGTCTCTCGTACGTTTCTTCGTCTCAGTTTTCCGCTCATTGACTCATTATTCTTTGTAGATTCTATTAGTCTTTTTCTTCCGCTTCAGTAGTCAGTAGATACAACCAGTTGTAATTTGAATACAATTTGGACTCGGAAAATCGCGACTAGACAGCTTCAGACCCTCGACTCGAAGCAGCGAGGCATCATCTGTTTTGGGGCAGACGCGGTCCCATTCCGCTGAGAGCTCCGTCCCATTCAACCTTCTCTCGAATCGTATAAATTTCTGGGATAGGATATACTCTATATATCTGCAGCTGACAATCCATTTTCTCGAATGTGGCGACTTTCAAGCTTCAAGCTTCAAGTTCAGTATATTGAATTTCTTGTGAGCGTCTGTAGCTAACTGCGGGTTTCCTAGAGGGACCGAGATGCTACATTGCCTCAGGATCGTGTCTCAGCTTCAACGACCGAGGCTGTAGCCAAATTGTAGCAGTCGTGTCTGTTTACTTGAGTACCTTACTTAGGCGCTAGCCGTTAAATCTATACCGGATAGATTCTCGATCCGACCTCGAGTCTCCGGATGCTACTGTATTCGGCGCCTAGCCAGTCGAGATGAATGGATAGGGTTCACATTGATGATGCTCGTTGCTACCAACCTATAAAATCAAGCATAGCGTCGACCTCTCTCCATTCTTCTTGTTATCTTCGACCCTCCTCAACAGTGGCATGCGCTCATTCCGTGTCATTCTTTCACTCGTTACCGTCGGCGCAGTCATCGCTGCCCCAGTTCGTACTTTTCTTGTTCTATTAACGAATAAGCTAATAACGACCTATAGGCACCCACCGTTATCGGCCTCGCTGTCATTTGCACTGCCGTCGACTTCAACGGCAGCTGTATCCAGTTCGTTTCTCCGGAACCCTTCGACTCGGCGCATCCCAGCGGATGCGTCCCCATGACCGCCCCGTTCAGCAAGAGCGTCTCGAGTGCGCGCGGCGTCACGAACGGGTATACGTGTTTCTTGTATGCGTGCGTATCATGCCCCGGTACATTTCTGCTCTAGCGCTGACTGTTTGCAAAATCGTTTTGAAGGGACCTCGCCTGTGCAACCAAGCCGCTCGTCATCAGCGGCCAGATTCCTAACTTCCTCAGCCCGTCGGTTGATTTTAACGACAAAGCTGTTGCGTGGAGTTGTGGAAGCGCGTTCAACTCTGTTTAGCTATAGGCATGGAGTTGTGTCACTTGTGTGGGTTGCCTTCAGACGTCTTTGAGCATAGAGAGGCCCGGGAATTTTCCTCGGGGGTTAGTCGGACAGCGGCGATTATATGTGCGCTCTACGAAAGCTATCATTCGGTATTATTTGTCCGGTCCACGCGTCGTGGGGATGCACATACCTCGAAGCTGCTCATGGCTGTAATACCGCGAGGTGCAGAAAGATGAATCATGTCGTGTTAAGCCATCCATACTCTTCCTCGTTTTCCTGGTGCTGGCACACTGCTTCCCCATCTAACTCCTCCTCGTCTAACCATTGACACATCCCATCCGCGCGCTGAATCACCAGTTGCCCATCGAACACAATCTGCGAAACTAGCGGGCACAGCTCCGGCTTGAGCTGCAAACACCGCACGATGATCTCGCATGTGTCGGAATAGCACTGGTTCAGTTGAAGGCAAATGAGGGCGGGGAAGGCATTGAAGAGAGGTATGAGCCGTTCCTCTGGGCCGATGTCCATTCGGCTCAGGGTAAGCGAGTAGACGAGCGGGAACTTGGCCGGAGGTGGGGTGTTCCTCGGTTCGTTAACGTTGTCGAGGAGGTCGATAAGATCGTCCCAGATGCGACCCGCTGGATCGAGACAATCGATGACGAGGACGCGGAGACAAGAGGTGTCCAGGGCTGCGAAGAACGGGAGGCAGTCGTATTCGCGATCGATGTCCTCGGGAGACTGTTGAAGGTGCTCGGGAATGGGAGATGCGGCTAGTTCGCAAAGCTCGAGCGATTGAAGCCTGGTCACTGGTCCCTTGTCCGTATTCAACGGTTCGGACATGCTCGGCAAACGCATGCGGTTCAGCTTCAGGGATCGCGGGTAGCGGAATATGGACGAGCTCAGTCGACCGTCGTCGCCAATCAAGGACGTCGGAGCAATGCGATGCACCAATTCGAGTCGGTCGACGATATCGTAGAAGTTGTCGGAGAGTGATACACCCTTTAATTGCACAGTCGAGAGCATGCGGCTTGAGTACTTGGGCAGGGGGAACACCAGCGGGGCGAGTCCGTTTTCTTCGTCGTCAGTCTGCCAGGCGGGAGTATCGGTCACCTGCAGACTGAGGCTTTTGAGGTAGAGCAGGTTGGCTTCACGCAAGGCGTGGATGATAGTGGGCCATGTACATCGGTATGCGTCAATGAGGAGATTATGGCACCGGATGAGGTGCGATTTGATGACATTTTGGAGGAGATGGTGTAGGGTCACCCAGTCGACGTCGTGGTCGAGGAGGATGTCCAGCGTGATCGACCTGTCCTTGGAACGTGCTAGCACATCACCGACGACGTCCGCACGGAAGACGTCGGCGGCTAGAATGGTCACATTTGTCCAGAGACGGGCGTCCCCGATGGCGACACTGCGCCACCGCCGACAGACGAGGGTTGCTCGCGCGAACGCCAGGGGTTCGAGGAGGTCGAAGATGATGCACAGGAGCTCGGTCGGAACAGCGAGGGCGTGGGCGTGGGCGGGTGAGACCGCCATTTGGGCTCGGAGGGTGTGGATTAGGGGAGAGTGCCTTTAAGTCATGTGGTCGTGTGGCGATAAGCAGCAGTTGTGGAGACAAGTCCCAATTGGGCTAAATAGAAATTGCGATTGTGTAACCAAAACGCTTTCAACGGCCGTTGTAACTGGGGATTAGAACTGTCTTAAGAAAGTTAACACATTTCTGCCTCGATTAGTCAAGCAATGCTCACCGCTGAACGAGATGTTTGTGGGATCCAGAGAACCCTTCCCCATCCTCGGCTGCAGGTTAAGTTGGTGCAAAAGATATCGCCGGTCTATATGCCTTTGTTTTCAAAACAGTACAGGTCGCATTCCCAATGGAAGGGACGTAAAGAGCGCCTCCGCAAGCTTGCCAGTGAGCAGATCGCAGTCATTTCATGGTGGAAGCTCAAGGATCGGCGAGTCCTCCGACTGTTCGAGAAAACCAAGTCCATTCATCATTTGCCTACGGAACGGATAAGATGCTGAAGGTGCATGAAGAACCAGTACACGCCTCAGGAAACTGCGAGCGCTCACGCTCGGTGTGGATGTGACGATAAAGCAAGCGGCGTGATAAAAGTCGCGCCATTGAGCCACGAAATCCCCTCTGCAGCGTCTGACCGTACCAACGGCGAGTCGGGGAGACGTAGTTCCTTCAAAACACACCCAGAGCGCACAATAACCTCTTGGAGACAATCCATCTCGGATCTTTGAATCCAGTGGACAGGATAGTCAATAATGAGGACTTCAAGTGCAGGGAGGGTCAACAACGGCGTGAAGATCGACGGCAACGAGCTCTCTAGCGAGTCCGAATGAGCTGCAAGCGTGAGATAGCGAAGGCGCAAGGGTGTTGCAAGGGCCGCCGGAGGACTTGGGCCGCCGCTATCCATAATGGAAGCCACGCAATGTACGAGGTTGACCGCAAGGTCGAGGATGTGAACGAGCTCGTACTCGTAAATGCACCCCGCCACTAGTTTTGTGAGGCCTGTCCATGGAAGATGGATGTTTTCGGGCATGAAGCATTCCCCAATCAAGACAGAGGTGAGGCGGGGTGCGTCGTCAATGACCTGGATGTGCTCGTCGTCGTTGGGTGATCGGGTCGGAGTGATACTAAGGTGCTGTAGGAGCGGCATGGGGCCGCGAATTCGGGATAGACATGGGACTGGAAGGAGCAAGTCCGCATGCCGCCACTGTGTGCAGTGCAGGAGGATTTCATCAAGATATGTGAAGACCCGCGGGCTGGGATAGTTCCACTCCACATTGCTGAAGGCGAAAGTTATGGGGGTATTGGCGGAGCGTTGGAGCCAAAGCCGTAGCAACTCCAGATGAGGTTCGCTGCTGGCTCGGGGCAGCTCGCGTGGCTGAATGAAGATTTGGAAGCAACTCCAAAGTGTTGGGGTGGACAGCGATACGCTGCGCCAGTAGCTGCAGACTCCACCGAGTACAAGCGGAGAGCTACGGCTGGACATAGTTGGGAACTTGAAGTTGCGTGGAGGATCCCATTGAATACGCTCGAAAATTTCGGACAAGAGTTCCGGTGGCAGTCGAAGGACCAGTGGCTGCTTCTCGGCTTCCATCTCAAGACTGATAGAGGTCATTCATGGACGGCAGGGGAGACCCTGCGCACGAACCCGTCGAAGCTGGTGCCCGTGGTCGTTTACAGACCCGCGCTCGAAAACTCCCGCCGTGTGGTCGTGGATTGGAACGAAGTGTGTGACTCGACGGGTGACATAAAGTAAGAGATATACAAAGGAGTCTGCTTGCATTGTACAAACAAAGCAAGCATATATGACGAGGACTTCGTAACTACGTGTACGGCAGTCGCTCCAACGAAAGCAAGAGTGATGGCACCGGTGTCGAGCTGGATAATAATTCGGTCAAAGGCTGTCAATGTGATCAGCGAAGAAAGAGAAACATACTCTGGTTGAATCTCTTAAGCGCGTTACGTTTCGTCAACCTTTGGGACGGCGGCGAAGTATAGACCTATCCTGCATCAGCAACGGCAAGAAGCAAGCGGACAGCACAGACCGGAGCAATACGCCGAATCGAGTCGATCGGGAGACGGTGGTGAGAACCACGATGAGGACGCTTGAGTTTCTCCATGACCTGAGACGGTCTAGAACTAGAGATGAGCAAATAGATACAGGTCGAAGGAAGAGGGACGGACCACTTGAAATTATCATTAGAGGGAAAGGCTGCGGCAGCATCGCGAGAATTTTCGAGGACGCCAAACAAGGAAAGTTCTCAACCATGAAACCCAGACGAGAACGAGGAGGGGGTGCCGCGCGGGATTAATGGATGGGGTAACGCGATATATCGAATGACCTAACCCCAAAGAGACCCGAGAGAGCGAAAACGATGAGATGTCGCGCGCGGAGTGTGTAACACGCTATATCCAAAATTGCGACGTCGACCATCTTTGGCTGAGTCGATAATCTTCGTCTGAAGACCCAAACCGAGGAAAGAGATTCGAGAGGATGAGGGGGTGTCGCGGGGGAATAGTGGAGGGTGTCGCTATATCCAAATGCTGAGTGTCGCCCGTCCTTGGCCACGTCTGGACGCTTCATTGTTCTGGCCCCGAAACCACGAACGCAAGAAAGAGACGAGGAGGAGAGGAGAGGGTATCGCGCGGAATTAATGAAGATGGTGGGGTTTTTGCACTTTATATCCGAAGCGCCAACGACCGTCCTACTCCGCTTGGTGGTGTTGCCCTGAGCGAACTGATCAGGGAAATCGGAAAGGAATTTGAAAGGAGGAAACGAACCTATAACCACCATACCTGCCCCGAAGCTCGCTTGGGCTTCGCGAGTGGTGCTGCTAGAGTGTGCGCATTCTCTTTGTCAAATGTAGACACCGCTCGTGAGCCAGTCGCCTTTATCGCCGTAGGTCGTACTCGTTTGGCAAATGGTTCGTCCTTCCAAGTGCCCTTCATGCCAGCTAACGGCTTATTCGAGCAGTCCGTAATAATGCCCAGCTGAACCGCTTTCGCATACAAGGCGAGGAATTTATCACGTTGGCGGTCCGCTTCCTCGAAGTTGGGGACGT
Source organism: Mycena amicta (assembly GCA_029282125.1). Lineage (NCBI taxonomy): Eukaryota > Fungi > Basidiomycota > Agaricomycetes > Agaricales > Mycenaceae > Mycena > Mycena amicta. Next base: position 554,532 of record JARIHP010000022.1, read on the forward strand.
AGACGGGCGGTGGGACTTCCGCTGGTAGGGACGCAACAAAGGCGGGTACAACATTGGGTTTGTAGGCGTGCACAGGCCGGGGCGAATGGATGATGATGGCAGGGGCGGCGACGAATATGGATGTGACGGCGAAAAGGCTGCTTGCTTGCTCTGGGACGAGCGAAAAGCTATTGACGAGGGGAGAGGGACGCGGAGCTGTCCACTTCCTGCGCGAGTGGACGGCGACCGTGGGCTGAACGAGAGAGCCCGACGACTTGACAGCTACCACGGCGAGGTGGGGTAGCTGCGCGATAGGAGCTGTTACGGTGCTAGCGACGAGCGGAGAGGAACCCGGGGGTGTCCAGCTCTTGCGCTTGAGAACGAATGTCGTTGGCTGGACCGAGGTAGAGGTCTTGATAGCCGCGACGATGGGATGAACGATGACCGGTGCTGTCTTGGGAACCTCGACAGCGATCTGATAGTGAACAAGTTCAGTAAAAATGCGACGCTATGTGCCAAACATATGCACCTTGGGGATAACGGCGACGACGGAGAACTCAGAGTTCTTGTAGACATCCATGAGCAGATGAAGGAATAGTGAAAGAGAACTAACCTCGAGGTCAGTCTGAGACAAAGGTCAGTCAAATGCGACGTTCTCTTGACGAAGATATCACCTTTGAGGGAACATCGACAATCGAGAACTCGGCGGTCCCAGAGTTCTATACAACAGACGTTCATGAGATCCTGAATGATTGAAGGGAGAAGCGACCGAACCTCGACGTCAGTGACACAATCTCCTACCCTCTTGGCCAGGGCAGAGATGACGAGGTAGGCACCAGCACAGAACAGTGCAGCACCGAATCCAAGCACGAGTGCAGGGAGAACAAAGTTGGGAACAGAGGGCGCGGTAGCTGGGAGAGCTGGCATTTCGAATGAACGAATAGAGAGAGAGGAGTTGCTGTGGCCCTACGCATTTATGGGTCCTCCATTCCATTCCCAACTGAGACATCATCCCGCTATCCGCCATCCGCGCATTGTCTCAGTTCGAGGTAGGTCCACATATCGAGAAGAGGCCGGCCGCGGGTGAGTTTATGTTGGTGGATCGTCGTGGTCGTGGTCGTGCCCACTGGCCATACTGAGTCACGTCACGCGTCTTGTGCTCGCCATCCTTCAGTTTGGGCGTTTACAACCGCCATAACCCTCTGATTTCCCTTGTAAATGCTCAGAAATCTCGGAGCAGAAAACTTCCTGCGGACTGGTTACAACATAAATTCCACGACTTGCGACTCGGATCGGAATCTCGCTGGGTGGGGAAGCAACTTACTCCCTGAAACTGAACTGAAAATTCATGGTAACCTTGCACGTAACTTTGTGTCCGCAGCCAATCTTACGAGCAAGTGAACTGAATTACTAGAATCCCACAACGGCTGTTGGTGGCCGGAGAAAGGTCAGCGCTTCAGCGCCCATCCCGGCGTTGCTTGTTCTGTGCTGCGGAAAGGAAGATCATCAACGCGTTCACCTACTTAAACCCTCAGCGTTGAGCACCACCGTGTCCTCGGTTAACCCTCCTCGACGATGCTCCTCTCACGCGCCATCGCTCTCACCCTCTTCGCTAAAGCCGCTCTCGCACTAGCGCCAGTCGGCCACACTGCATCCGGCGCACCCATCTTCGTTGGGCCGAGCGGGTCACTCGTGAAGCAATCCGGCTCGAACCTGGAGGTGTTCGCACCCAACGGGACTCTTATCCATCTTTTCCAGGACGTCATCCACAATTCTAAATCCAAGCGTACATCGCAACCGACTCCGAGTCTCGCTCGGCGCCAGGATTTGAGCCGCACCGAGGCCTACGCTCAGGTTGGCCCAACGGATGTGATACAATCGTTCAACGCTACTTTCGTCGTCCCTCCTGCACCGACGTCGTTCGAGAGCCAGATCATGTACTTCAGCGCGAACCTTCAATTCTTCGACGACACTGGTGTTCTCTTCGCAAATCTTCGCCCTTCCCTACAGGTCCGTGCAACATTTTAAACTTTGTCTGGAAATCGCACTGAACACAATTAGTACGGAGGCAGCTCGACGCAAGGCGGCCCCTTCTGGACATACGCACTCCAACTCGAGCTTCTTCCCAACCTCGGATTCTTCGAGATTTCGGCCATCGGGGCCAACTCCACCCTCGAAGTTGGGCAACGTCTTGACAGCGTAATAACGCAGGATACCGAAGACTCCGACCCGGGCTTCATTTTCTACTCCGCAACATTCGAAAATGTGCCAAACGCCATCCAGTTCGACGTCGGTTTGCAGTTCCCCCCGCAGATTGTGGCGCTTCAGATGGAGGAGGAAGGCGTCGCGCAGGACAGCGACTACCCTCAGGGCTCTCTCGTCTTTGAATCGGTCAATCTCAACTTGACGAGCGGTGCTCCTACGTTGTCCTGGAATACGAGCGTTGACCCTAGCACGAATGTCGAGGTCAAGGTGGATGTCGATGGGTCGCAGAATGCTCAGATTTCAATTGTTTTCCCCGATAGCTAGTGAACGAACTCACGTTGAAAAATACCGTTAAATGGATATCAGAGGAGCCTAGTTTGAGTCTAAGATAAGCAAATGGTAGGAGCAAGCGACAGCTCGTTGACGCTGCAATGCATGGTGGCGAAAGTTGACTTGGGCATGCGAGCCGTGAGTCTCTTTATCCCGAACTTGAAAGGCCGTACGTAGTACGGCGTCCCCACCCCAAACTTTTTGGAGCTCACTGGCAGTATCGCCCAGATAACCGGACTCGGAGCCTCAGGAGACAGAGTTGAGAAGTGTCAGCGGAAGTTGACGACTGATTCGATCAAAACGTTGTGTGAGCAGTCTTCGGGTCGGAGCTCTCTACTTCCACTACGGTGTAGGGCTCGATTTTTTGGCGAGTGAAATGGAGAGGAGAAGAAGCAAAAATTCCCATACGGGGGATCGAACCCCGGGCTACCGCGCTCAGTTTAAGCTCAAGGCCGCTTTTTAAACCGACACCGTTGCGCCCATCCCTCGCAAGGTCACTGGTCGCCCTACCCACATATGTCACCATTCGATCTGCCGCCGCTCCTTCCACCATATCGTCGACCATTTTGCAGATAACCCGAAGAACTGCCCCATTCAGAAGTTCAAGATCGCTGACGCGACGAAATCCGCCCACAACGCACGACTCGCTTCCTCTGCCCAAATCCTCGATGTGCGCCAATACCTCCGTGACAACAACATCGCGATTCCCGGCGAGGAGGAAGCGCCTCAGTCCCCTTCCGTGCAGTCAAATGCTTCGCCTCCCGTCCGCCCGTCTGCACGTCGGCGCCCGATGGTCCAAATTTCAAGCCCGATGGTCGCATCAACATCCCGGGTCGAGGAAAGTGACGATGAGCGTCCGGCCAAGGCTCGCAAAACTCTGCGCGGTCGTGTCCCGGTCGCGTCGACCTCCCGTCTCGACGACAGCGATGATGAGCGTCCAACTCGCAGGGTTTCGTCTCGTCGAAACGTGGTGATGTCGAGCCCTCCAACCAGTGATGAAGAGGTGACGCGCAAACGCCGTCGGCCTGGAAAAGAGAATGCGCAGCAGTAGTACTACCACGTTCTTTCATCTTACTTGTGACCGTCCTCTCAGTAGCTCCCGTTACTCTTATCGCTCTCACTCGCTCCATTCCTTACTGTTCTGTAGTTAGAATACTTGTGGAAAATGATGCATAGTCGTGATCATGTATGCCTCTTCCTCTGCACGTAATATCGGTGCGCCTGTAGAGCATATTGTCTCCCATATAGTGTAGTGGTTGAACATGGTCGCCTTTCAATTTCTTTGGCCTGAATCGCGACAGCCCGGGGTTCGATTCCCCGTATGGGAACTTTTGCCTCACAACTGATTGAGCAAGAATTGCGGCCGCAATGGCGCGAAGAACATGATGTCTGTTTTTTTTTGGTCACTCTCATCAGAAAAGCAGGAAAGATTCTCGATCCGACCTCGAGTCTCCGGATGCTTCTGTATTCGGCGCCTAAGCAGTCGAGATACATGGATAGGGCTCACATTGATCGTGCTCGTCGCTACCAACCTATTAAATCAAGCACAGCGTCGACCTCTCCCTCCAGGGTCTCCCTTCTTGTTATCTTACCCTCCTCCACTCTGTCATGCGCCCATTCCGCGTCATTCTTTCACTCGTTACCGTCGGCGCAGTGATCGCTGCCCCAGTTCGTACTTTCTTGTGGTTGCAACAGCCTTTTTATTGATGAATAAGCTAATAACGACCGATAGGCACCCACCGTCGTCGGCCTCGCTGTCATTTGTACTGCTGTAGACTTCAACGGCAGCTGTATCCAGTTCGTTTCTCCGGAACCCTTCGACTCGGCGCATCCCAGCGGATGCGTCCCCATGACCGCCCCGTTCAGCAAGAGCGTCTCGAGTGCGCGCGGCGTCACGGACGGGTATACGTGTTTCTTGTATGCGTGCGTATTATGACCCGGATATTTCTGCTCTAGCGCTGACTGTTCGCGAAATCGTTTCAAGGGACCTCGCCTGTGCAACCAAGCCGCTCGTCATCAGCGGCCAGATTCCTAACTTCATCAGCCCGTCGGTTGATTTTAACGACAAAGCAGTTGCGTGGAGTTGTGGAAGCGCTCTCAACTCTGTTTAGCTGCAGGCTTGGCAGAACCTTCCTCGGGGGTTAGTCGGACAACGGCGGTTATATGTGCGCTCTACGAAAGCTATCATTCGGTATTATTTGTCCGGTCCTCGCGTCGGGAGAATGCACATACCTCGAAGCTGCTCATGGCCACAAGTGGAGCGTCGGTGAAGCTGCCAAAACTGATCCGGAGCCTCAAAACTCAGACAAGGTTTGCGCGATATTCTGTTCGGACTAACCCATCCCGGGCTTGTAATACCGCGAGTTGAAGAAAGATGAATCATGTCATGTTAAGCCATACATGCGCTTCCTCATTTTCCTGGTGCTGGCACACTGCTTCCCCATCTACCTCCTTCTCCTCGTCTAACCATCGACACATCCCATCCGCCCGCTGAATCACCAGTTGCCCATCGACCACAATCTGCGAAACTAGTGGGCACAGCTCCGGCCTGAGCTGCAAACACCGCACAATGTTCTCGCAAGTGTCGGAATAGCACTGGTTCAGTTGAAGGCAAATGAGGGCGGGGAAGGCATTGAAGAGAGGTATGAGCCGTTCCTCTGGGCCGATGTCCATGCGGCTCAGGGTAAGCGAGTAGACGAGCGGGAACTTGGCCGGAGCTGGGGCGTTCCTCGGTCCGTTAACGTTGTCGAGGAGGTCGATAAGATCGTCCCAGATGCGACCCGCTGGATCGAGACAATCGACGACGAGGACGCGGAGACAAGAGGTGTTGAGGGCTGCGAAGAACGGGAGGCAGTCGTATTCGCGATCAATGTCCTCAGGAGACTCTTGAAGGTGCTCTGGAATGGGAGATGCGGCTAGTTCGCAAAGCTCGAGCGATTGCAGCCTAGTCACCGGTCCCTTGTCCGAATTCAACGGTGGTTCGGATATGCTCGGCAAACGCATACGGTTCAGCTTCAAAGATCGCGGGTAGCGGAAGATGGAGGGCCTCAGTCGACCGTTGTCGTCAATCAAGGACGTCGGGGCAATGCGATGCACCAATTCGAGTCGGTCGACGATATCGTAAAAGTCGTCGGAGAGCGATATGCCCTTTAATTGAAGATTCGAGAGCATGCAGCCAGAGTACTTGGGCACGGGGAACACCAGCGGGGCGAGTCCGGCTTCTTCGTCGGCAGTCTGCCAGGCGGGGGTATCGGTGGTAGGTGATCATGTGGGTCAGCAGATCGAACGAGTCGAAAGTTTTGGGACCACAAGAGGGTACGGGGCAGGTGGAAGGGTGTAAATTCGCGATGACCGCCGACTCGTGGAGTTTGAGATGAACCTGGTACTCCTTGTTGTTCGAGAACCTAGAGGCTACCGTCAGGACGTTCGAGAAGAATGCGGATGAAACTTACTGAGCCATGCGGACTTCAATCTCGAGCTCTTCATCATGAGCACAAAAAGGGCAAAAGGCGGGAGCGAGTGCGACCAGACGCTCGATATGCCCGTGGTACTCGGGTCTTTCACCTCCCAAGCTTTCACCGTTTTCAAAGGTGATGCAATTTGTTTGAGGATCCGTATAGTTGACGCCGGTTTGGGAAAAGTCGACGTCGGCATCGCCCCGGGTCGCATAAGGGTGGTAGAAGCCCATGAAGTGCTCGTTGCACCTCTCCCGCCAGTAGTCGCCGTGGCCCTCAACGTCGAGAAAACTACAAAAATATCAGCTTGGAACATGAGAAGTAGAAGAACAACGAACATCTCTGATGAGACGATGTCGTACTGGACGCGGACCTCGGGCCATACGTTGATGTCGTGTACCCGGCCGAAATGCTCTTCGCTGCAGTCAAGAGCACGACATTCACCATCTTCGCCAGCCCATAGACACCGAGCGGTCTCTTTACCAGCGTTTTTCGCAGCCTTGGCATGACCGCGCAAGTGAACAGCGTACTCTGTGCGCGTCGCCCAGACATGCTCCTCCATCGGACACTTTTTCCACCGGCAGGACTGGGGGATATACGCCTTGTCCAACTCCTCCGTCGCTTTGACCTGCGCATCGGACAGAACACACTTGTGAATGTGCGTTGCCATGTTGCCGGCGCTAAACGTATGCGTGTTCGGCGAGAGGTCCATTTTGCAGACGGCGCACTTGCAATCGTCCGTCGGGCCCTCGCCGGGATAGCACAGCGGCGACGGGTGGGTCGGAAGGCCGAGGAGTGTGTTGGCGCACGTCATGAAGTGCTCCGCCGGCGCGCTCTCGAGGGTGAAACTAGTCAGAATGATGTGCGCTTGTTGGAGGGGATCGGTGATGACGGGAAGGCGATGTGCGTGCTCGTTCGCGGTGCGAGTCGTGTTACTCGATGTCGCCGCCGCCATTGGCATGATCTCCGCTGGCTTCTGTGCTTAATGAGTCGAGTGTAAAGCAGAAAAAAAGAGCTTGAACGTACCTCGCCGCTCAACTGTCTCGCGGATGCTCCCTCAAAATACTTTTTGCGCTTTTCACGCAGGCGGCAGCGAGTTTCGGACACTACGATTGCTAGATGGCGTCGCTGCAGGGTCTTGGCCTCTTGCGAAAGGCTGTCGACGAGATCGCATTGCTTCTTGTGGGCCTCGTCGTCGTCGTCCCCAATGCCGGCTAGTTTGATGCGTTCGTCTTCGAACTTGTCCAGTACCTGAATTTGATTAGAGGGGCGATGACTAGAGCAGCTGAAAGTATACCTGTTGCCTCTCTGACCGAAGATCGACAAGGTCCGGCTCCGCGTTTATTGCTGCCAACTCTGCAGCCGAGAGCGCCAGCGGGGCGTTGGGATCGCGGTCGCGAGCCATGCCCGTGAGGAGCTAAAAGAGATCAATATGTGCACAAGGGTTTGGGAGATCTGTACCTTCATAATCTTCGAGTTGTTAACATCGGGGGCGTCCGTCCGCTCGGCCAGAATTGCGCCAAGGTCGGTTGTCCCCAGACGGGCCATATAATTCGCCTAGGCGGGAATCATTAGCATGGGGAGTGCAGACAATGGACAGGTTACGCACGTAGAACTGCTCCGAGTTGGATTTATGACCCATGAGCATCCGGCGCTCGGCGGCAGTGACCTGTGAATCGAGCTTGTTCGCAGTTCCCCGACGAATACAATAAAAGGTCATCCAGTCTGCAATGGTGTCAGCGTTTGGCATAAGATGAAATAGCAATGCTTACGCGAAAACCCCGCAGCAAGACTGAGTTGACGCAGCCGATCCGCAACTATGGCATACGGCATCGCGAACTCGTGCTTGACTGACCACTTTCCATCTATAATCTTGTCCCTTCTGATGACGGGAAGCGAGCGCTTTTCAGGTTTGATGGAAAGGCAGTGCGGAGCGTCCGGGGCCTCGCTGGGGTTGAAGATCTCCTCCACAGTCGAAACATTCTCGAATATGCCATCTTGAATCGCGAGGACGACGGCGTACATCAGCGTGTCGACGAGACGATGCGAGTCGGGCTCTTGCAAGATAAAAAACTGCTTGATAGAGGATTCGTTTTCGCGGAGGCCTTTGAGGAGGCGGATGGTGAGAATAAGAGCGACGAGTGGGTGTTTCGGGCTGGCGGGATTTGGGATGACCCAGAACTCGTGGTCGCCCCAAACAATGCATTCGTTGGTGCCGCGGTAGCTGCCGCATTCGACAACGGCGCCTGGTCGTTCCGTGGAAAGGGCGACGATGAGGATGGCATACATCATCATTACGCGCGCCTGGTTGCTGCGCATGAGTCGTCGATCTTGAAAGATTGCGTTGAGGATGATGGTGACATCGAGAACGTCTGCGTGTTTCTTGACGCGAGATTGGGTTGTAATTGCGGCTGCTTTTCCGAATTCAGAGGACAGGACGTAGTCGATGGCCTTGTTGCGGCATATCAGAGGAAGCAATTCAAACGTCTTGCGGCGCCATTCGGCGAAGAAGGTGTAGATGTAGCTGAGAATTGTCCTCTTGCTGGCGTACTTTGTAATTCGACCTTGTATGACGATCGCCATGAATCTGGCGAATTCTTTGATGATTTCTGTAAAGTTTGGTCAAGGCGAGGTCGAGAGATGGGAGCGGGAAACGCACCATCGCTGGGTGCGGGAGTGTTTTCGACCAAGTCCTTCGTAAGCACAACCTCGCCATCGCGCGCTTCGCGGAGTTCGATAAATTTTTCCCAGAGGCACATCACTCGAGCGTGGTTGCTCAAGGCTCCGGGCGACAGCTTGCGGTAGTGAGCAACAGCGAGAGAGCCAGTAACTGCGACGAGAGTTTCAGGATCCTTGGCGGCTTCTTCGAGTCTCGCCTTGTAATTATCGGCGTCGCTGAGTCGAGGTCGCGATTGAAGGACCATGGTGGCGCGGCGGGCGAGGGTATCGCGAGATGATGGAGGTCGAGAGGAAGGAAGGACGAGTGTGACCAGTGTGATCATGGCCACCCCAAACGGCAAACAGTTCCTCGCCTCGCTCGCTGCCGCCGCCGAAGCTTCCAAAAAGATGTCTGCTCTTTCGCCCACATCGCTGAAAAGAGCTAGAGAAAGTGTCGAAGATCTAGAGACTCGTATTCCTGCCGAAAAGAAGAAGCACACAAAGAAGCCTGTGCGCATTGCGATACTCCCTCATCTAGTTCTCATTGCTGTTCACAGGAAGAGCAAAAGGAACGTGAAAAGCAGGAAGCACTCGTGGACCTTGTCAATCAACGGCTACTTTTACTTCGGGGCGCGGAGAGCGCAGACCAGGCAACCGCAGTCGACTATGTACAAGCCCTCCTCTCTACTCCTGGTCAAGCTCGGACCGTCACTGATCGGGAAGATTCGGTGCTATATCGCTTGAGGGTGGGCTGCCGCGGTGTCGCAAAGGATGGATCTACCGACCAAGAGCAGACACGCGTCGATTGGGTATGTGTTGGGATCTTTTGTTTCTTTGTCTCACCTTTACGCAGTCCAAGATACTTCCAGCAGCGGTAGACTGCTCTGCGAAAACTCTTCTCGCTCGTTATGAGCTTGAGCCGGCCGCAAACGCCCAAGATATTGAATCGTGGTTAATTCGGCGCACTGCAGCCATCAGCAACGACAGCCAAGCTCTATCGATCCAAGATCTGGCGACCAATGCTCTGCGCAGTCTCCTTTACGTGGAACACTCTATCTGGTGGTTTGGGCAGCTTCCAGGCTGGAGAGGCAACGCATGGGAGCGGATCTATATTGCCGCTCATTCCACCGATTTTCCCGGCGAACTCGCAACAGAGCAAGCACGACTCCAAGAAAAGAAAAAGACGGATGCAATTTTCAAAAAGTCTTACAACAGCTGGTGCGATGTGGCCAGAAAACCCTTGACAGCTGCGAGCAAACTGCATGATTTGTATTTGAAAGTAAGCGTCGTCGCCGTCTGTCTTGCTGCTCATTTGTTTTTTCAGTACGGACCCCATGTCTTCCTCGAGCGCGACTTGAATCTCACGTCGCTCATCAACGTCTCTCCTTCGTACTTTTCATTCACGCAAGCACTTTTCGCGGAAACGGTGTCGGACGAGGAAGGATGGCAGTATCCTGCAAATTTGAATGCGACGGTGGGGCTGTTGAATGGCGTTTGCGCTGGGCTTGGGACTCGTGTCAGCATCTTTTGCGCTGCGCACCCATCTGCACCGGGGGAGAAATTTGTCGCTCTCCAGGCGGAAGAGGCGGCGGCGGCGGTAGCTCGGGCGGCGGAGGCGGCGGCGGCGGAGGCGAATGGCGCTGCATGAATGTGTTGTAGGCGACTTTGTATGTATCGACCCAATTCTTATGGCGGCTGTGGACGAGCGAGACAAGGCGAGCATGTGATCCACAGACGGGCCCGTCTGTGGGCGTAACGCCGCCGTGTTTTCCTCGCCACTGTATCGAGCATGTGATCCACAGACGGGCCCGTCTGTGGGTGTATGCCTCGCCTCGCCGTGTTTCGCTCGCTAAACCTCGCCACCCCATTTCTTTGTGTGTCTCGCCGCCGTGTTCTCCTCGCCACCCAAAAAAAAAGTCGACCTCTGCGCCTCGCCAGCCCATTTTTTCGTGTAGTTTCCCCCGCTACAGAAAAAAGCTGAAGAAAAGCGGTAATGTTAACCACTACACCATATAGGAGGTGGGGAGAACTACCTGAATAGAGTCCAAGTAGCAAGAGAGACAGCCGAGGTTGTGCACGAGAACCGGAATGAAACGGAATAAAGGAAAACTGGCAATTGCCGGTGTAACGGTACGCACAGATCTTTCACAGGTCTGCTTTTGGCTGGCTGAATAGCAGCAAGGACTCTGGATGCAACAAAAGAAAAACTAAGTCGAGCGGTGAGGAATTGACTGAGTTATCGCCATTGCAAGTTGAGCACCTTCAAGTGATGGTGTCACAATTGAGCGATATTGAGCCACGGCCCGCGAGTATTGAAACAGCAGCAGCCAGCGCCAACTTGTACACGTCAAATTCATTTTTATACAATGCATAATACTTTGGAGGAATTCCATCCCACTACATTCGGCGCCGACTCGCGCAGATGGAGATGAGGCGTAAACGCGTAAACACAGGGTTTCAACACTTTGTTCGATAAACATAGCTCTGGGAGTTCCAAAAAAGGTCTCTACGGCGACTGAATTCTGCACTACGGTTGTCAGACACGCGTCGCGTAGAACCACGTGGTCGCGTACTATGCTGTCAGCGTGTGACTCGCCGTGACTCCGTTCCTTGGCTCCCGCGCTTTCCCTTCCTCCCAAACTCTAGTCCGAAATATTCGAACATCTCCCTGAGAACTACCGCCCAGTCGGATGGAATCTTCACCTCCCGCGCTTTCCCTTCCTCCCGAACTCTTGTCCGAAATATTCGAATATTTCCCTGAGAACAACCGCCCAGTCATAGGTGGAAAAGACTCTCCCCTTATCCTCGGCCTCGTGTGTGGGTACTGGAGGGACGTCGCCCTGTCCTTGCCAACTCTCTGGAGCTCCTTCTTCATTAACGCCAAAACATATCCGGAGACGTTCGAGGAGGACGCACCACATCTCGAGCTACTTCCTTTATGGATCCGACGCTCCGGTGGAGTTCCCCTCGCCTTCGACTTCTCGGCCTCGGATGGTGCACTATGCCGTGCCCTCCTAAAAGAACTCCTCCTACACTCACGCCGATGGAGTCACGCAGCATTCTATGTTCCATTGAATCTGCTCCGCAACATCACCGGCGACATGCCGCTTCTCAAGCACCTCGACATCAGCCCACACGGGCTACCGACCGACGAGGAACTGTTTACCGTCGTCGACAATGCCCCACAGCTCACACATGCCGTCCTTGGCGACTGCTTTGTCCCAGACGTCGTCCGTCTTCCGTGGAAGCAGCTTACCCACATTACGGGTCTCTGCTTGTATGAAAGCGAAGCTGTGTACATCCTCAAACTTGCAGTCAATCTCGTCCACTGCAAGGTGTACATCGTCGATGGGACTGAGATCAACGATGACCAGCCCAATGTCGAGTCGGGCCTCCGACACCTCGAGATCCACATGCGCGACTCGGATGCCTCCCTTGCACATGTCATTGGCGGACTGAGCCTCCCCTCGCTCGAATTTTTCTCCGTTCACCAGTCGCTCTTGACAAGACACGACTTTGAACTCATTAAGGAGCTCATTTCGAGGTCCGGATGTGTTTTACGACAACTTCATTTCAGCGGTAGCGCGACCGCCCGTTCGAATTCAGGCTATCTGGAGGTACTACCTTCTGCGATACCTGTTACATTTGAATTTGAATAAACGTGACCCTGGTATTTCTACCTCCGTTCCTCCTCCACACAAAAACTACACCGACAAAAATCGGCACCGTTGTTGGACTCCCAGGTATCCACCAACACGTTGACATCCTCCGCCTTCAACCACTTTCCGCCACCATAAAGACCATCCGCAGGTCGAGAAGTGACGAGTCGCAGCTCAAAGGAGCTGTCTTGGTTAGCCAATGCTCGGAATTCTTCGACGAGAGAAGGCGAGATGAGGGCGCGATGTCGTTGTCTGTACGCCTCCCCTTCTGCCGGGCTCATGCTGCTTGTTTCCCAGTAATACCTTGGATCCATGGGCGGTTCTCTGGTGTCGTCAAATCCTTCCTCATAGCCGTCTGGTTGGGTTTCCTGGTGCTCGCTAATCCCAGGGCGGTCGTCGTAACGGTAACTGTCATACGGGGGAGAATCTGGCGGAGTCACCAGAGACACCCGAGTCTGCAGCGTCAGCTCAAACCGCCTCAGCACACCACTGTTGCATCTCGGTCTCAGAGCTTCAAGCAGATCCCCCAGCTCGTTCTCTGCCTTTGACCAAGCGCGCAGAATGAGTGTTTCCAGACTCGGAACACACATCTCGTCTGCAAGCACCGTCGACACAAGCGGTAGCCCTGGGCGAATGTCGTGGTCCAGCTTGAGCGAAAGGTGTTTGAGGGCAGTGAGCATCCTCATCAGCGCATGGAGATTCTCTTGCGACGCGCTCTCCAAGTCCTGGTCGATGATAAGCGACTCGAGCCTATCCGCGCAACGGGAACGCGAGATCAACGTGACGAGCACTTCGGCCGAGTCGTCCCCCATGTCGACGAGGTCGTCCAGGTGGAGATGGGTCAGGACGGGAAGGGTGAGGAAGTGAAGGAGATTCTGGTTGGTGAGTTTGAGATGTCGCAGGGCCTTGAATGGGGCGAGAGGCTGCATGCTCATGTCGACGTCGCCGGGGATGCACCAGAAGCAGTCAAAAGACTGTAGTGCCGTGCAAGGTCGAAGTACATCAGAAGTATCCCTGACACCCCAGGTAGAGGTGAATTTGAGATGGGTTAACTGGGCCCAGCGGAGGTGGATCTGGCCCTGGGTGAACCCAGAAAGAATCACTCGTCGGAGGCGCGGTGCGTGGCTCTCGGCTATAGATATTTCGTACTCGGCGCCGGCTCCTAATGACTGTTCGGCGTTTGAGAGCGTGAGCTGCTCTAGCAATGGGTATTCCGGTGGCTCATTGAGCGCGACGAGAATCAACGCGGAGAAGGTCAAATGCGCTGTCTTCCAACGGTGTGCATGCGCGAGGAGGAGGCGCATACTAGCAGCCTTCTGGTCAGTGTCCGTGTGTACTGCCAAACGCAGCGGCAGCGCTCCACTACGCGACAGCCATAGTCGAAGCAGTTCTTCGCGCAGAGCCTGGGGTTTTGCGTTGTAGTCGTAGTCGGCCGAGGTCATGCCGCCAAGGGTGAAAGACGACCATAGGGAAGGGGTACAAAGAGCAATGTCCCGCCAATGTTTAGTGACTTGCGTGAGGAGCAAGGGTGGTTGGAGTGGGTCCGCTTTTGGTTCGTCATCGAGAGTATGCTCGAAGATGACTTGGATTACTTCCGCGGCCAGGGAGGCGAAAGGCATGATGAAGATGGGAGGGAATCCGTCGTTCAAATAGCGGAACGAATGCGGGACCGGTGCATATCAAAGGTCGACTCTGACTCCAAAACTATATACGAGAACGCTTCAATACAAGTGTACACGGCGTGAAAAGGCCTACGGACTGATATCAGAGTCGCGACATGAACGCTGAGAGAGTGAAAGGCACCGTGACATGTCGCTGCTCTCTTTGCGCTGCAACCACGACGCGCTCATCTGAATGGAGGCTTCAAACCTACCCCCTGCTCTCTCACTACCCCCCGAAATCTTGTCGGAAATATTCCTGCATCTCCCAGTGGAATTCCCTGCCGTCTGCGGGCGAAATTCTCCCCTTGTACTTGGCCTCGTTTGCACATATTGGCGGAACGTCGCCTTGTCCACACCCACTCTATGGAGCAGCTTTACGATCGATGAAGATACATACCCGCAGTCTGTCGACAACAAATACCACGACGATATGCTGCAGTGGCAGTTGGAGCTTCTCGCACTCTGGCTTGAGCGTTCCGGAGGAGCGGCTCTATCCTTCGAATACTCATCCATAACCAATGCTACGTTGACTCCGAGTCCTTCTCTTCTTCATGAACTCCTCCGACACGCACAGCGATGGAAACATGTCGCCTTCTTCGTCTCGCTGGACGTCCTCGACAGCATGAACGCTACTACGCCGCATACACCGCTATTAAATCACCTCACTATCAGCCCATACTCCCTCGCGACTCTGAGAGAGAGTCAACGATTCACCCTCGCTGGCGATGCCCTTCAACTCACCCATGTTGTCCTCGGCGAATGCTTCGTTCCATCCGTCATGGGTCTTCCATGGAGCCAGCTCACCCACATTCATGGTCGCTGCCTCTACGAACACGAATGCATCTACATCCTCAGGCTCGCAGTCAACCTCATCCATTGCGACATGCATATCGTCCACGGCGGCGACGTCCATCCCGACGTCCCAATCGTCCTCTCGCACCTCCGTCGTTTGGAGATTTCCGTGGGCAATACTTGTCTAGTGCGCATTGTCGACTGGTTGTCCTCGAGTTCCTACACATTTCGGACGCTCTCATGGAGAAGGGCGACCTCCGGCTCGTCACGAGCCTCATTTCGCGGTCTAATTGTGTCTTGCGGGAGCTTCGTCTCTGCAATACCATCGCCATGCGGAAGGTATACCGCGAAGTGTTGCCCTCTACGCTGAATGTCACGTTCGTGTAGCGGATATTGGCTTCTATGAGATTGTACTTGAATTGTACTGTAGCCTACAAATCGCACTCTCCAGATGCGTCAGCAGTACCTCTAATCGTGTAACTTGAATTCGGCTTCGAGATCGCTGCCAGAAATAGGTCGTCTAAGGTACAAGACTCAAGAAATCGCCACCTGCGGCACCGGAATAAGACTGTCAACGAGCTTCATCCGCTTCTCCGGATTCTCGTCATGGCCCTCTAAATCCACCTCAGCACCAGTATGAGGTCGTTTCTTCTTCTTCTTTGCGTCAGCCTTGTCCTCTGGGGGATCTACTAGCGCTGTCACTATCCAGCAAAAGTGTAAAAGGACGAAATACATACCTTTGGGCGGGGGCAAAGGCCGCCAATACGGCTGTGCTAACCACCACGGGAGGAGTTTCATCCCTGTCCCTTCCTGCAGACGCACCAGCTCCGAATTCGTCTTTGGCGTTACCGACGACGTCTGGTCATCGCCAATCCCGCGTTCCCGCTCCTCGTCCATACGCAGCCGCTCGCCTAACTCCTGCACGATCGCCACGTATTCCTCCAGCCCCGTCTTCCAATATGGCTCCAGTGATGCGGTCTCCGCCTCCATCTCCTTCAAGTCATTCTTCACCTTCGCCTTGAGCATTTTCGCACCACCCTCGCAGCGGACTCTGCCCAAACGCTCCCGGATATCCGGATGTCGCGGCAGCGCACGATGGAGGATCTTGAAGAGGTGGCCCTTGACAGCGCTGACGGAGGTCGCAGTGCGGAGGGAGCGCACGATGTCGAGGTATTCGAGTGCGAGGGGGACGCTAGGTGGGTGGATTGTGAGGAGAGCAGTGTCTGGGTTGGTCGAGGATGATTGTACGGGGAGCGAGGATGTCGACGACCCCAATCCAACGAAGAGGGCGGGGTTGTACAAGATTCCTTCAGCAGACATGACGCCGTCGCATCCGGTCTCGCGCAGACACGTTTCGATGTCCTCCTGGAAGAGAACGTTCCCATTTGTAAAGACCGGGACGGAGACGTTTTGCTTGACCGCGCGGATATGTTCAAGGGAGGCGAGCCCCTGTAGATTTTCAGCACAAGAAAGAAGATGAAAGAAACACGCACGGTGTTCTGTCCACGCTGCTCCCTCACTCGTCCATGACACGTCAGGATCTGAGCTCCTGCACGCTCCAACATCTTCGCATACTCGACCGTCTTCTCGATGCTAGGGAATACCCGAAATTTGGCGGTGACCGGAACGTCTAGGTTTTTATGCAATGTATTGACTGGCATGGAATCAGCTCGACGGCCCCAAACAGATGAAAACGAACGCACTGAGCTGAAAGATCAATTCCCATTCGTCCTGCAGGAACGAGCCATAGTGGCCGCTCTTTGCAATATTCTGCGGACACCCAAGGTTGATGTCCACGGCATCGCAGTGCCCCTGGACGGCGAGTGCGGCCGTGAGTAGCACCTCTGGGTCGTTGGCGCAGAACTGCACGATGAGCGGCCGGTCGGTTGCCGGGTCGCCTTCCTCACCCGTCACAGTGTCGAAGTTGCGCGCTCGGTAGGTGATGTTCTTGACCGGGTCGGCATATTGCTTTGGGCAGGTTAGAGAAGGGAGATGAGATAAGAGCAAGACCACAAACTTTGGCGTTTATCATGGGCGTGTAGATGAGCTGCATTGACTCAGTATTCCGAGCCAGAGACTTTGCTGGATATGCGCACCTGCCCGCCATAACGTCTGCTAAGCATACGAAACGCCTTTTAACAATCTAATCAGGATTTTAAAACAGCGGGATGGATGGTTGCGCACCAACTCGCTCTGGTCGACCATCGGGGCCACAACATATTTGGGGCTGCCGAGGACCTTCCTGTAGAAGTCGTACCCTCCCAACTTGGTCTTTTTAGGTGCAGATTCGGGGATGGAGCCCATTGGGCGCAAGAGCCGACGCAGGAAAGCAATGGCAGGAAGCAAGTCACAAGATTAGATAATCCGCGCGGTCACATGCCATCCCATCCTTGATTAATCTCGTTCGATTGGATGTGCAGCATTGGAAAGAGAGGCTTAGCTTAGCTCCTTGTGAGCAACACAACGCATGGCGGCTGTTGGCACAAGTGCCGGTCTTAAGATGCACGGAGAGCCAGCAAAAGGCCACCATTTTTAGGCATCCGCCCGTGCATTGGACGAGAGCTTTGGGACGGCTGCAGCGGACTAAAGACTTGTTCCTCCGGAGTCCCGTTAATTTAATCCTCGTAGTCCTCGTCCTCATCCTCGTCCTCGTCTTTGCGTTGCTTCTTTGCCTTTGCCTTTCCTTTTCCAGCCTTCTTCGTCTCCTTCTTCGCCTTCCTTCCAGCCACCCTCTCAACAACTTCCTTGACACTCTCCGTCACCGCCGTCATCTCCTCCTCACTCCCCGCGGCACCTGAAAGCCGGTGCAGCGCCTGGATCTCCACAGCCCAGACCTCCCCCGGCTTCTTCTCGTCTCCGCTCGGCGTCTCGAGGATCAGAGGAATATCCTGGAATCGCGTATCGTTGAGAATATGGTGAAATCCCTGCATGCCGATGTGTCCTCTGCGATATGGGGTCAACGCGAGTTAGCGGTGCTCATGAGCAAATGACTTGCAGTCCGATGTTTTCGTGGCGATCGCGCTTCGAGTTGAGCTGAGTTTTCGAATCGTTGAGGTGCATCCCGCGGAGAAACGGTAGTCCAATTTGACGGTCGAAATCCACCACTGTGAGGGCGGAGATGTCATATGGAACGCAGCGAGAGAGTCAACGAACCTATCTTATCTGCGAGACGATGAGACTAGTCAATGAAGAAACTTGTAGACTCACCCCAACCTTCCGTTGTCCGCAAATCATATCCCTGGAATCCCATTGAATGAAGCTGTTAGCTGAGAGGAAGTCAATACCGCCGCAAACATATGACCTGGGCAGCTCAGTTAAGAAGAAGAGAAACAGAACCGATTTACAAGTATCCAGACATACACCAACGCGCGTCTTGTCGTTGACCTGCTCAATGATCTTGGCGATATGCGCAAAATCGCCACCGATGATGTTCCCTGCGCCGGCCTCGGCGACCAGTGAGCGCATGCAAAAAGGGATATTCAGCCACATACCATGTTCTCAATCACAGTGACCACAGTCTTGGTCGCCGCGTGTGCTTCATTGATACAAGCCGCAATGAGCGCTATCGACTCGTCAGTCGTCGCCTCTCCGACCGTTGAGCCAGGGCTAAAGACAGTCAGGATAATGAGCCTATGTGAAATAGAGACTCACTGGAAGTTGTACAGCAACAGCCCTAGAGCCTCGCAGCGCTTGAGATCATCTAGGAAGCAGTCGTATGACTTTTGGCGTTTTTCTCTGCCCCACAATCTCAGAAAGTACTGGACGGACAACAGAGAGCGACAAACGCATCGGGATTGCCAAGATTTATGAGGTAGCTTCCGTGCGGGAGGATGTGGCGCGGGTCGTAGCCGTGTTCGGCCATCTTGCTCTTGAAGCTCGCGATTGTCGAGTCCTTGAGCGCAGGAGACGTCCACTTTCTTTGCGACTTGACAAATAGCGCAAATGCATTGGCTCTGCAGGCGTTCGTTGGTTAGTTGGTGGTGGTGAGACAAGACAAACTCGCCCAATGGATGCTGCATTCGTGATAGCATTCTCGACGCCGCCAGCGGCAGAAACGTGCGCGCCGACCTTCCACCGGCTGTTGAGTCGTTCCACGGGGTTTGCCGACGTTGCTTCTGAGGTCAATGAGACCCTCAAGGTTGTTGCAGCCACAAAGACACGAACCAGACTTGGTTCTCTTGGGAGCAGGCGACGCGTCGTCGGATGCTTTTCTCTTGGCCATTATGTTGAGGATTATGGTGCGATTAGACGTTCTGCCGTAGTTCCAACACGAACGTAGCATATATAGTTTCCCAAGAAAGTCGACGCGATGGTCGAGAGCAAGAAGTCACGCCGCGGCTTACGCAGACACTACGATGGCCCAATCCCCGCCTGTTACCAAGCTCCCCATCCTCAGCGTCCAGCATACATTCCCAGAAGTAATCTCAGATGTGCTCTCCGGCGTCCTCCCAGACGACACCTGTTGGCTCTCGTGCTACAAGGACGGTCCTGGCATCCACTCCAAAGTACGCGTCACCCTCGACGATGTGCATCGAGATCTCGTTCGACTCGAAGGATCGCTGGGTATGGAGGTCATTTCGAGCGGGAAGCATGTAAGTCGATACCCCTGCTTTATCCTTTCCGCAAATTGCTCTTAGCATGTCTCGTAGAAATACGTCGTAAAGTCCACCAAACACGGTATCCCAGAGACTCCGATTCTCGTCCCTGCACACCAATACGCCGACCCGAATCGCGCGAACCCGCAACATGTACGTCTCTCCATGTAGCCGGCCAACATGGCTCACCTCACCCAACAGCCGCATCGAATAACCGCATTCGATGTCGCGCCTGACGGTTCCCAATTCGCCAGCGGTTTCCTTGACGGGTCCGTACACATCTACAACTCCACTCCCAAGAGTCCTCCAGCAGAAACCTCTTTCGGCAAGATCCACAAAAGCACCACCACTTCGCTCCAATTCTTCCCTTCTTCACGCGTCCTACTCTCCGCCGGCGCAGACTTTAGTCTCTGCATTCTCTCCGCAGAGCCCTCCCCTGTCTCAAGCGCCCTCACCGCAGTACGCACGCTTATGGGCCACCGACGGACGATCACATCGACTGCGATCGTTTCGCGGGGACGAAACATCGTCTCTGCATCGCTCGACGGCACTATACGCCTATGGGACGTCTCCTCCGGCGCCCAGATCCACCTACTCACAACAGGAGGCACCAGTGGTCGCCTCGCACCCATAACGAGCATCAGCCTCGGCGAGCGTGCCGACACTTCAGTCTCAAGCTCCTCCCCAGCCACGACGACTCCAGATGCACGCGAAGTCGAGACGAACGACAAGCTCCTCTTCTGCGCGCTCCAAACCAAGTCTTTTGAGGCGATCGACCTCGGGTCGCGCGAGACGGTGTTCAGCGGTACCAGCACCGCCCCACTCACCACCATCTCGTACTCCCCCGCACACAGTCTCCTCGCGACAGGCTCTAGCAAGGGTGTCGTAGATGTATACGACACGCGTTCGCTGGCTAATGGACGCGTCCTGGCCTCGTTCGCCCGCGGCGACACCCACGCGGGGATCGCTGATCTGCAGTGGGTCGAGGATGGCAAGCACCTCTTGGTCGGGACCGACGATGGGTTGCCGTTTATCGCACGGATTGGCGGAGAATCACCCAGCGTGAGTGTTGCCGCCGAGCTCGCCGGAACGGACTGTGATGCCGTTCGGTCTCTCCGCTCGGCGGGAGGAAGTGTCTGGACTGCGGCAGACGATGGTGTGGTGCGCAGATACGACCCAGTTTGGTGAATATTCCTAGATCTTGAAGCGTGTACCAAACACCAAATGTATAATGTGCCTGTACTTCCCGTTCAAGGACTCCATGGCGGGTTAATTAACGTGCGAGTCTTATTCCGACGCTCTTCGGGTCCCGTTAGACGTCGTTCCCCCGAATTCTTTCTACCTCTCTCCCTCCAAGCTCCAGGATCCCGCGCATGGCAAAAAAATCCTACGATTTCATGCTCAAGTAAGCCCAAGCGGACAGGGAAGGGTGCGGGAGAATCAGCATCCAGCATCCAGGCGCATCGTGTTTCATATACTGGCGAGGTGTGTTGCTGCTCTGCGCGTCCCTGTCTGCGAGCAGAACCTTCCCTCAGTGCACGCCCCTCCTGCGAAGCACTGAGAGAGGCGACAGCACTACTAGATCGCTTCCTATACCTACAGCAGACAGCGGAATTCAGTTAGTGCTTTTCACTGGAAGCAGGCACCTGGCAATTACGGGCTAGTGCCTACAGTCTGAGGTTTGTAAGTTAAATAGGGACTCGGGTAATACTCTAATAGTCTCTCCGACGCCATACTCTTCAGGATATCTACGCCTGGGTCGAAATCGAGTTATGAGCCTTGTTTAGAGATGCGCGCAGTATACGAAGAGCATACCTTCGTCCAGGGCTCACTTAAAAAGACAGCGTGAACTTCAGACTGGCTTCATGTCCGTGACTGTCGCGAGTCGAACGCTTCCAGCGTGAGCAGTCTTTGACCACAGCTATTAGGTTGGCAAGTCGGAGTACAAAACGCAGTGAAGACAATCTAAGTACCTTCAGTGTTGTAGATCCGAGTCCTGTACCCAGTGGTCATTGTGGAATTATACTCGCAGCCGGGAACGTTGCAAGCGCGAACATATGGAGATATCAAACACGTTACTTAGCCGGGGCGTGAGCGTGACACTATCCCAACTTCAAGTTTCCAACGACGGTTGGAAGGCCCTTGCGACGCTTGGAAGGCTAGTCTTTTGAACCAAGTGCTTTGAACTCGTGAGTCGTTTCTATCCTAACCTCCATCCACCATGCCCATAGCATTCATCCCCCATCTTCAAGGAATCGGCGACGGGAACCTGGCGGTCCCCCGGAACCTGAACGGCCTCGAGCCCCAGATCTAGGACTCCCTCGTCGCCCTGTCCGCGAGCCGAGAAACGCTCTTCGTATCCAATCGCTCGAAAATTCAAGCTCTCTCGCCTCCTCAAGCTCCGTTCCTCCACACACAGCGTCGTTGGTCAGCCAGCTCCAGACAATGGGTCCTCTCGAAGATACTGCGGCGACCTCTGCTCTTCCGCAGACACTGGTGCCACCGCTCAACAGTGGCAATGCTTCTCCTGCCACTCCCCCGCGTCGACCCGCAGGCTCGGCATCCAACTCATCTACCCCCTATCGACACTCCTCGCATGATAGCGAAGCCCAGCACATTAATATGGACGCCCTTCGCCAGGCGGTGGCAGACGAGCTCAGTGGATCGTGGGTTATTGAAGAAGAAATGTCGCTTCCCCAGAGGACACTCTTCACAAGCGCATCGAGAAGATGTTCGACGAGAGATACCCTGAAAAACTCCCGATGATTGATGCGTGGCTGAAAGCGTACAAGGGCTACGACAAGGCAAAACGGTGGATCAGCGTTCCCCTCGAGCCAAGCGAGACTATCAACATCTCATTGGGACTGCCGAGGTCAAACCGAGGGACGTAGGCCTCACGGAACTTATCAAAGAGCAAGTTGCGGTTTATGCCCGCGAAATGCTTGTTCAGCAGGCGAACCGCAACTTCGTACGCATTCCTCTGATCACCCGAAACACCCTCCGCGTCGTCCACTTCGACCGTGAGGGCCCACACGCCTCTCCGCCTTTCGACTACCACGAGCAGTCGGGAGCTGTTCTCCTCGTCAAGCTCATCTTGCTCTTCAACTCCCTCGACGAAGCGGAAGTCGGTTACGACACATCCATCTTTTGGGAGAACGGAGAGCGGTACATCACCCTGGAGGCGCCTTCTTTCTGGAACGGCCATGCCTGGGTGGCTCGCGAGGGCGGTCCTATCAACCTACAGATTGCTGGTGATCCACTCACTCCGATCTTCTTTCGCCGCACCATCCGTTCGCGAGGCACCAAGTGCTGGTTAGTCGAGGATCCGAACGATAGCAATGTCCAATGGTACGTCAAGGACGACTGGATGGCTGGAAGACGGACCTGCGAATCGGAATTCCTGAAGGAGGTACGGGGCGTGCATGGTGTGGGAGAGATGTATTACTGGCAGGACTCTCTTGCTGAGGTTTATGCTCAGCGCTGCCACTTCGACACGAAGGAAACCATCCGTCGGACCTATGGTGATGGTGCTCGCGTCGGCAACCGGTCCTTGATGCGCGTCGTGCTCAAGAAATATGCGGGTTGTCTCAGCGACGCCAAAACCGCCATCCAGCTGCTCCGGGCGACGCGAGACATTGTTCTTGGTGCGTGTGCTATCCTATCTTCCTCTGCGCCAGTACTCATTTCTTCTCGTTTCAGGTCACCAGGCGGTCTTCTTCGTCAAGAAAATCCTTCACCGCGACATCAGCATTAACAATCTTCTTCTGACCTCCGAATCGGAGCAGCTGAGCCTTCCCGAAGCCCCCTCTCCTCCTTATGGCGTTCTCATCGACTTCGATATGGCTAAACGGCTGGAAAATAACGGCACGTCGACCGCCGGAGACGGAAAAACGGTGCGAATTCTCTCCAAGCTGCTTCACCATTGCTAACGTTCCGACAGGGCACGCGTGCATTTCAATCCGTCAAAGTATTGTTTGAAGACGTTGCGCTCGGGCCCCACGACCATATGGATGACCTCGAATCACTCTTTTACGTACTGTGCTACGTTTGCCACGGCCACGACGAGGTGTATGGACGCCTGCTTTCGAACGATGATCTGCCTCGACATCTCAAGCAATGGACCGACTCCGGCCTAGAAACGGCTTTGGCAGAAATCAAGAGGGATTTCATGCTGAATGGGGCCGTGGTTCCGGTCTCCAGATTCACCGGGCGAGAGGCCGAGACACTTTTTGGATTGTTTGCGCGAGTTTTTCCGGCCACGGATTCAAGAAATCAACACAGTTCGAAATGAACAGGAGCGGAACAAGCGCAGGCAACGCGCCGGAGACAACGACGTCGGCCCTTCTATCGTGCCCTATGACGTTGAACGCGCGCAAGGGGACTACGCTAGGTTCCTCGGTATCGTCGACGAATGGCTGGAGAAGCTCGGGAAGTTACCCCCACAAACCCCTCCCGCTCCTCCCGCTCCGAGTCCTGCCGCTCCTGCCGCTCGGCGCAAGATGCGATCTCTCGACCCCTCCGTGACTGCATCTCTGCGTCTAGAGGAGTCGCCAGGCACCAAGCGGAAGCGCGAAGCCGCTATCAAGCTCCAACCTATCCCTCCGCCAAATTTTAGTGGCATCCCCCGTCCCCTCACACCACCCGTGACTCAGAATACGCGACCGAAGCGGAATATCAAACCACGGCTGGCGCAGCCTTCTTCGAGTGCACGTCGCGGTCAAAGTAAGGACCAGGAAGAGGACGAAGAGGAGGAAGAGGAGGAGAACGACGACCGCGAAGAAGAAGAGGAAGAAAAGGAGAGCGAAGGGGAAAGCGACGACCCGAAGGACGGAACCTGGACCGACAAACCCTCAAAGGGAAAGGCGAAGGCGAAAATGAACGCGAAAACGAAGGGCGAGCCTCAAAAGAAACGATCGCGTCGCTGAAGTTTTCGTCGCGGGGTGTATGTGTGTTACGACTTGTTATATCAGTCGTCCAACCAACCTCTCATAGACTGAGTTCACAGTTACGACTTTGTTACGACTTATCTATTCTTTCACGCGAATGAACGATATTATATGTACATGCGTGAGCTTGCCCCTGGTGTAAAGAGGAAACTCGATGTCTCGCGAGCCTTGAACCCAGGCACGTTTTGTAATTCCAAGTAGACGTACGCGTTCGTACGCGTCGTCGACGGCAATCTTTCGAAGTTTGTTTCTATTCTCATTTTTTTCTCTTTCTACTTACGACGTCGACGCGGTACACTGTACCTGTCGATGGACACTTACTCCGAGTCTACGCTGGCGACGTCAAGGATGATGCTGCAGTTGCGCAATGTCTCCGGGGCCGACGTTGATATGTATTCTCAGCGCTTCTGCTTCTGCGAGTCTGGATTGACATGGGCTCTGAATCTGAATCTATAAATCTTGTCACTGCCAGTGTCAGTGAGTGCGAGTCGGAAGTCGCAAGTCGTACGACCTGCCAAGCGACATGTGTACTCGCGGACCGTACTGTACGGCGAAACATGGCAAGGGGACGAGATCTATGTATTGACGTCTCGACGTTGTTAGATATGTACAGTTTTCCCCCCCTCCCAAATCCATATGTACGTTGCATGCATGCGGGTGATGTATGAGTGAGCCTGAGCCTATGAGAGCCAAAGTCCAAGAAAGAAAGATATCGATGTCGAGCGAGTGACCAAGAAAGCGTGAGGTATGTAGCGGGTAGGGAATAATGTACGATATTAGTGAGGGAGAGAGAGAGAGTACTAGGTACGACGGAGGAGCCCTCGAGCCTCAGCTTCAACACTTTTCCCACATCTTGACCGAGTCCCTACACAACAGGTCAGCAAGCAACTCGAAGATAAAAAAGGTTGACGTACACAACCATCGCCCGCTTGGAGATATCCTGTGGCCAGGTCGGGTACCACTTGTCCTGTGCATGCAAAAAGTCGAGTGGGGCAGCTGAAACAAGCGATCAACACAATAGCCACACAAAGAATAAGGGAAAAGGGGGGGGGAAAAAAACGCACTAGCAGACCCATCCAACCAAGGCTTCTCCGGCCCATCCGGGAACCACCCATTCGTTCCTCCAACAGCGACGTTCATGATGAGGTAGAACGGCTGGTCGAACGGCGCGGCCTTTGTTCCGTTCACCCAGGGGTTCTCGAGTACGACGCTGGATGTCCCGTTTTGCACTACCGAAGGGAAATTGCCGAAGTCCCAAAATGATTCCTTGAGGCGGAGCTCGAACATGTGTGTCAGGCGCGAGTCGACGTACATCCGCCTTGAGGAAAGAAACATCGGTTAGATATGATATACTGAGTGTGGATAAAGGGGGGCTCACATGAACTTTTCGTCCCATTCAAGCGCGTAGGTGTGAAAGTCCGCGTCGTACCGACTCCGACGTAATGTCTTCCACCCGTATGTCTTGGCGACGGCATTCAAGAACGTCGCAGGGCCCCAGTTCAGGGAACTCCGCACGTAGTTGATGCCCTGTTTGGGATAGCTCGGTCCGTTACCACGCGCCTCCATAATATCACTGTAAAAAGTTAGCGAGATAAATTATGGATAACTGGAGTTGCACGCACATCTCCCCACTTAACGGCCAGCCACCGTATACATTCCCGACAGGCAACATCCAGATCGCAGGCCAAAGCCAGTCGCCGGTGGGCAGCTTTGCCTTTACCTCGACGCGGCCGAAGCGCAGGGTTGCGGACCGGCGGGTACTGATGCGGGCGCTCATGACGGGCGGGAGGATCCTGCCCTGCGTGGAGTTGGAGTATGCCGAACATGCCGCGAGGTACGCAGGGAGGTCGAGCGGGGCGTCGGGTGCGATGGCGCCGTTCGCCTGTTCGCCCTCGGTGGTGTTGATCCCTGCGGATCCATGTCCTGCGGTCGTGTACCCCGACGAGTGGGTGATGTTGTACGTGCAGGCCGTGAGGTTGTAGATCGCGCCGTTGAGGATGCTCGACGTGGGGATGACGTCAGAAGTGAGCGTCGGGACAAGGTAGAGCTGGTTGTTGTAGATGAAAGAGTTGCTGTCCGAGTTGGTCGTCATTTCAAACTCCCCGTTACTGTTAAGATGGTGGTGAGAAGAGGTAAGGTAGGAGGATGGGTGCATACCCAAAGCCACTAGCGTCGACCTCGCGGAAGAACGTGCCGCCCTCACCGGCGACACCGGTACCGAATAGGTCTTGGGTCGTCTTGTTGCTAAAGTCCTCGAGGAGTACGGGGCAGAGATTACCCTCGAGCAGCATCACCGATTGCCAGCCAGTGTAGATACGAATGACACCGGTAGCGACTCCTGAAGAAGGCTTGAGCAAAGTATATGAAGGCCAAAAAAGCCAAAACTAACCGAGGAGGATCGTGAAATAAGTTATCCAGTATGCCCAGCGCGAAGCAGGGTCCTTGACGCCGACCCAGGGCTTATCGAGGGTCGCACTAAGCTTGGGACGCAGGGCAGCCTTTTTCTTCTTGATCTTGCCGGTCTTCTCGTCGATCTCCTCGTCCTCCTGGACTGGTGCCGTCGACGGATTGAGCAAGGCCGTCGACTTTGGGCGGTCACGACGGAGACGGGCAGTACTGGGGGTCGCGTAGAGTGTCATTGGACGGGAAGGCGGAGAGGCAAACGCCTCGCGACGGCCCGGGGTGCCAGGGAGATGTGCTGACGAGCCGGTAGTCGGGCGACTGAAGGAGCCGCGTTCGCTGGGGCCAGCTGGGGTGCCCATGCCGTTGCTGCTGTTCCCGTTCCCAATCGAGTATGTCGAGAATGCGCGGGGAAGAGTGCCATGGACGTCGATGAGACTGGAGGTACGCGTGCTGTCGGGACTGGAGAATGGGTATGCGGGAGAGTCTACACTCCCAGCAGCCGAGAACGAGCGGACGGATGCAGGTGGAGAGAAAGGATTTGGGTTAAATGGATCGCGATTGGCGGTGTGCGCTGGAGGAGTGAGAAACGAGAGGGTCCTCGGAGTCACAGGCGGTGATGGCCCAGGGCTGGGTGGCTCCGAGTCGCCTGTGGTGGCAGGAAACGGTGCATGCGGTGGAAGGGACGCAAACGAGAGTGGAGCTGGGCGAGCAGCCATGGGAGCAGGATGGAATCGAGGATGGTTGTTTTTTTAGGCAACGGGGTGCGGTCCAGGTTGCCAGAAGCTATTTGAACGGATTTGTACGTCTTGACCGGTGTTGGCAAAACCGCCACCGGCCGGACACGCACTGGCCAGTCAACCGGACATACGGCAACAGCGAACGATTACGGGCCTATCAAGGGGCACTTCTGCCTGCGGGCTGCCACCGCATACGCCCATCTGCCAACAAACCAGCAGGAGAAGAAGAGAAATACATGTCACAGATCGTAACGCAATCCTGCCAACAAAAATCCCAATCAGAATCCTTTCATTATGCCATTGAGCGGATCGCAAGCCCCGTTCTTCTCCCACTCAGCTCCCAGTTGAGTTACCAGCTAGAAAGATAGATAATTAATCCAGCAACCGTCGCCGCAGATGAACGTGCCTACTAGTAGACTCGGTGCTAATCAACGGCCGTACTGTCCAACCGATGCTGGCCTGGCCTTGTACAGCACCCCCAAATAGCGACGCGGCCATGTGACATTCAGGTGACCCGGGAGGTTCTTTGCAGTCGCGTTCACCGAATGCCCACGGAGCAAGCCACAGCCTGAGGTCTAGCCATCCATAGACCTTGGTGGTTAACTTCTTTGGCCGGCACGGATAGACGAGAAGGCTCATCCATACACTCCCAACGGATTCAGAAAGGTGGTGCTTTCCACTAGCTACAACCGTAGTTTACAACTGCCTCCTAGTGTTTTTCTACTACCGTCCAAGGTTTTCCGCCGCCTCGATTAGTTCGCAGAGTGATTCGGCGATCAAAACCCGATAACCGAAACTGTCGGGCATCAGCGGCGCAGCATCTTCCTTTCCTCCTTCTCAACCCATAGCCCCGCGGCCACATCCTTTTTCAACCACTCCGATTCCGCAATCAGGAGCAAAAAAATCACAGACGACCAGGCTCCAAGTTCAAGTTCCCGGCCCTGAAGATCCTTGAAACCAAATTGCGACTAAACTCGCTCTTTCCCTAGTTATCTATCCGGCGCACATGTACAGTGCACCACGTTGAACGGTACCTCGCTTGCCACTAGCACCCAGCCAGCCATTTTTCGGTTCACCAGCATTTCCACCCCCCCCCCCCCCCCCCAGAAGACCCAGCAAAAAGGACTATAGCGATCCTCACGCATGCCATGCCCCCACTGGCACGATGAACCGTTCAAACCAACCCTGGCAATCACTGTTTGACGTTTGAGTCGTTCTTCGCCTCACCTGGTCGCGAGTGGCGCAACATTGGAATTTTTTTTTTTTTGCAAGTTCAACATCATGACGACAAAATGCTCAAACTTCTACCGCAACCATCAGTGTACAGCCTCTCGGTGCCGCCCTTCCTCTGTGCCCTTCCCTTCCCTTCTATGAATCGCCAAGTGTTTTCCAAACAACTTCTAACCCGGAAGGACAGTACTAGTAATCTCCGTACCGGCAAGTCCCATCTCTTTCCGATCAACCCTTTCTAGCTCCATGTACGGCGGCATCGGACTCAGTACTGTATGGATGGCGACACCACCAGCTAGAAGTCGCAGCCAGCCATCAGTGGCAGCAACATCGTCTTCGAAAGAGAGAAAAGAAATTTTAATGACTCGGAACGTACTGGCACGACTTCTCGGCTATTCGAATTCAAACGCCGAAACTATCGGGCATCGATATCGTCCGCGCAATACCAGGTGCCAAATGCTTCGTTCTTCCCAGCCGTGGCTTTCGCTGCCAGTGCCAGGCATTTGGAGAAGAAAACACCGTTTCTTTCGCGTCCGTCTTCCTTCCGGCGAACCCTGAAGCACCACTCAAATCAGATGCGTCCCTGAAAATCTTTGGAAACTTGCTTGGAACCAAACCAAACTATCTCCCTAGTTATCCCCTGCCGCAAGCTCGACACGCGTATAGTGCACCACGTTGAACCTGTACCTCGCTTGCCAGCCATTTTTCGGTTCACACCGCCCCAGAAGGCACACAGCGACACGCGCAACGTTTCAAACCCTGCAATCACTGTTTGAGTTGTTCTTCGCCTCGGTACTCGCCCGTCGAGACTCGAGTGGCGCAACATTTGATTTGATGTTTTCCCCGTGACGAACGAAGAGCTTAACTTCTACCGCAACCACCGATGTACAGCCTCTCGGTGCCGCCCTCTCCCTGCTGCCTTCCTCTGCCGTCTTCCCTTCCCTTCTATGCATTGACGACCAGAAATCGAAGCAAGGGCACAGTACTAGTAATCTCCGCCGCGCCGACAAGTCCCACTCGTTATCTCTTTCCAATCGATCCGAGTCTCTGGATCCATGTACGGCGGCATCGGACTCATTACTCTATGGCGGTGGACGCAGTCGCGAACGACATCACCAACTAGAAGTCGCTGGTCATTGATTCCGCCATAGAAAAAGCGCGCATGGGGATCACAATGGCAACATCGTCTCGTCTTCTTCAGTAAATGCACAACTTCTCGGCTGTTGGAATTCTGCCACTGGCCGCAGATCAGAATCCAAACACCGAAACTGTCGGGCATCGTTCGTCATCCTCCCAACTGTGTCCTCGCTGGCAATAATCCCTTTTGGAGGGGAAGAAAACCACCGTTTCTTTCGCGTCCTCGCGTCCTCCTTCCGGCCACTACCGTGCGCACTCTCAAATCAGACGCGTCCCTGAAAATCTTTGGAAGCTAGCAAACTCGGCCTACAAATCCGAATCCGGCTTTTCAGGCTTCTCGCTTGGTTCGAATCCCCTACTACCGTGAACTGGCTGCACACACTGAACCTCGCCTGCCACTAACACCGCCAGGCGATTTGTGCGGCTCATTCAATGCAGGACCCATAGTGATCCTCGCACACGCGCAGACTTTCGCTTTTCGCTTTCAAGCCTGCATTTATCACTTTTTGAGTTCAAGCTTTGTCTTCACCACCGTGACCCAGTTTTTTTGCTTCTTCCGCTCGGCCATGACGGTTATCGCACAGCCATCCGGCACCGCCTTCCTCCGCTCCCGGAGTCCCACGCCCGTCTTTGCATTTTCCCTCTCCTCTGTGGGCCACCGGTGGCGGAGTTTCGCAACAGGCTTACGACCTAGAACATCCCTCGTTATCTCTTTCGTATCCACCTCTTCTGTTCCTTATCTTTTGGCATGCGCACCACTGGCACATACGGCGGGATCGGACTGAGCACTTGTTTCGCTGGTTTCTGTTTGCGTGCTAGAATTACAGCGACAGTGTGGAGAAGATCGCGGGCTCACCGGCCTTCTGCTTGTCCTGGCATGCCTTCACTCGAAATCGCAATCCCACTAGATGCCATCTGAAATCCTCTGTCAACTCCTCCGACAACGAGACTCCGAAGCCGCAGTACAACTGGCATCGAACTTCGTGTGTCCGTATCTGCCTCGGCGGCTCGGCCACGCCTTGTTCTTTTTCGCCATCGCCGGCGCCATCGTTTCCCACTCCACAACCACACTGCTTGTCCTGTCCCGCTCTAGATCTGGCATTCTCCCACTCCCACTCCAGTCGAAGTGGTCGGTGCCTGTGCATGCGCGCGTACGCTCGGGCACGGAGCTCGGGGCTGGGGGCGAGGGCACTGTTTTTCTGGTTTATTCTGGTCGAACAACTTGAATCGAAATACTCACTTCAAAGTGGTTCAATGGGCTGGTGGTGGTCATTCTTGCTTTGACCATGAACGGCTTATCTATCTCCTCCGATCTTGATCTCTGCACCGTGCAGTAATTACTCGCCTCTCCGACTTCTAATACTTGGAACCCGACCCTCACTGCTGAGCACAATGCACTGGCACTCGATATCGATCCTGGCGCTGAGTATAGCTATTGTGTAGCACATGTACAGGTAAAACGTCGTCGCTGAAAAGGTTCTATTAATTCCAGAAATAGACATTGGCGTAGGGGTCGCCGTCCTTTTACAGCGACTAAGACTCGGAGACACAGGCGTTGACCGCGCTCGGGCGAGCTATCGGAGCCCGAAGACTAAATTTCTAGCTTGCACGGCGCGGAATTCTCGATGCGTCAGAATCAAGTTCCATCCCGAACTTACGAAAGTTCAACTTGCACAACCGTGCATCATTTTGCAAGGCTTTTTTCACTCTCTTGATCTTCAGCAGGTCGTCCGTCGCGGAAAGAAATACCTCGTCATGTATGAGCTCATATGCTTGTTAATTTAACCCGAGTCCGAGTCCCAGCAGGAACGAACGCGCACTTAAACTTACGAGGTGTCTCCGATTGGCAGATATCGCTCCTACTCTTTGCCGGTATCGCTGTAGGGTTCATCTGCCTATGCGCTTGGGAGCCAGCACCAATTCAAGTTGCTATTCGTGTCGGTCAAGACTCAAGATACCTTGCCACTGCCCTGTGCGTCTCGCAAGGCTGGCATTCGTTCGTTCGTCAGGCGACGGTCCCTGAGTAACAGCCTGACACTCGAGCTACGGACGACCGACCACCCGAGCCCATGATGCCTGCGACGGCAACCCGCTGCATTGACTTTGAGACTAGGCTCTGGCCCTGGCGCTGCTCGCCGCTGCTCGGGTGCCCCACTCTGACCGAGTAAAGCAACACTCTACTTTAAATGTCAATCGCTGGGCTAGCAATTATAATGCCAGAGAACCACGCCCTGCTCCGAGTCGGGCCCGGGCTCGGTTGTCCCAGCAACTATATAGGGTCTCAAAGAATATGAATGAATTTGAACGAACACGGCTCGACGTTGGTTGGATTTCGCGTGCCTGTCATAGATTCCATTAGCCCTATAGCAATGTGAGTACGCTACAAGCCTACGACATGCTCGGGCTCCGTCGTGTTAGGAATATTAATGAACTTGACTGAACAAAGCTTGAATTTGGTTGGATTTCGCGTGCCTGAATGGATTCCAAGCTCGGATTCAAACTCAACTGTTCGGCGCGGCGCATATGCTGCACCCGATATGATTTGAAGGATTAACGCTTTGTTTTTGGATCGAGACTTGCAGCTGGGAAGGAGACGAGTCATAGAATTCCGTTCAACTCTTGCGAATCTTCTTCATCTTTTCTTCTGCTTCTGGAGTCCCGCCGGGAACAAGAGCTTGGGCGTCCCTAATGATCGTGCATTTGAAGCTGTGAGAGAGCTGAGAGCATCGCGGGAAAAAAAAAACATGCAACGTTGCAATTGGTGTCCTTGTCCTTCGTGTTTCCTTAGAAAGCTAGATCCCTTTTTAGTTCTCACAGTTGAATCTTGATCGGTGTTCAAGTTAAGTTGAGTTCTTGATCGCTCTCAGTCTTGCTTTTGCTGCTGTTTAACTGGATCAGAGTTAACCAAAAAGATAATCAAATCCAAACCTACCAGTGGCTCGGCTCGCAGTCGGAGAAATTCTTAAAAAAGCGCGTCTCGGCCACGTTCCAGGGTGCGACTTCCTGCAGCTTGAGCTAAAACAGAGTGATCGCAACACAGTTCAAAAGTTCCGAGTCGCCGGGCTCACACCCCAAGGATCCCTTCGACTCCAGACGGAGAATTTGGAAGCGCGGAAGTTCTTGCGCGTGCTGGTAATAAAGGTCACCAGGTAAGGTACCAAGACAAGTGGCGGGGCTACGCTGATTCAATCTCAGGCTCCGAGTACATCGACCTGTAGACACGGTGGGCAGAAATACCATGGATTGTTGCATGTTGCGTGCTGGATGGAGGAAACGGCGTCCCACGCAGTCTGTGCGCTATCCGCTTAACCGACAGCGGACATTCGCTTGGCGCCAGTGCCAGGCTGCCAGTGTGAAGACCCAGTGAAGAGTGAAGAGTTCAAGAGAGGCTCGGGCCCAGTGCATTGGCGATCGAAATTGATTGCTGCCGGCCTGACTCACAGGAAGTTATCCAGCATTCGAAACGCACATACTTACATCCACTCAAACCGCGTTCAAGTTACCATCGTTTGTTGTAAACCCTACCTCCGACCCGGAAGTTCGAACGTACGCACGGAAGACTGGCGGACCCGCACCCGATGGCAGTAGCAGACAGGCAGAATGGAAGCCCTGAGCCCAGGCCAAGCACCATCGTAAGCCAGATTTGCATGCGTTTAGCCGTTTGAATTTTGTGCGTCCGTAAGTGCGTGTACGGACTCGCTGGCTGTATGCACGAAGTAGGCGTGCATCGGCGGGCGTACGCCGTACGCTTCCGATGTACAAAGCGTATCTGGCCGGATTCTGAGGCCATGTCCATGTTCGGCGAAAAAGAAATGCGTGCCTTGTTCTACTTGGAGTTCAAGCCTTGACGACGACGGGTTGGTTCCTGTGGGGTGCCTGGCGGGTCCATCGCTCTCAGATGGAAAGAGATAGCGAAAGACAGATTATCCTGCATCTCCCGTGCGCTAAATTTACTTACTTACTGCATGCATGCACTGTTTGATCTGCAGTCAGTGACAGTCAGAGTATCCGGGATTCCTGGCATGACGAACGCAGGAGGTGAACGTGGTGGTGCCTGCCCTGAGGTATGAGTCTGACGCAGGAAATCCATACCGTTGAATTTGCCGTAAGTGCATGTCTTTTGGCGAATAACGGTAACGTCAGGGTAAAAAATCCGATTCCGCTTGAATCGAGCAGCAAAGAAACTCGCAGTTTTCCGGAGCGGGCGATCGATGCGGATTCCGGGTGACAACTGCTAGAGTGAGCTGGATGGGCACATCATATTGTATCCGAGTCACAGATAAGACCTAGGCAGTTTCCTGGGAGGTGATTCGCAATGAGAGGAGGAATGCGGCGGATTTGAGGCGGTGGGAGCGCGTGCTGTTCATTTGATGTTCATAGGAGGCATGCAAGACCGACGAGGCCAGGCACTGAGGCAGGGCACCGGCAGGAAGCTCGGTGTCAGACGACGGCGTTTGATTTCGTGGGTGCTGTGGATCCCTGTTGACGGGTTGTCCCTTTGTCTTTGCCGACTCTGGCGGGTTTGCGTAAGTATATTGTCGTTGAAATCGTCCGATTCGTTGCCCAGCCAAGACACAGACCAGGGCAGAAGGCAGGAATTTGGGCGAAACGG
Source organism: Mycena amicta (assembly GCA_029282125.1). Lineage (NCBI taxonomy): Eukaryota > Fungi > Basidiomycota > Agaricomycetes > Agaricales > Mycenaceae > Mycena > Mycena amicta. The sequence continues at coordinate 588,931 of JARIHP010000022.1, forward strand.
CCAAATCCGAGGTCAGAAAAGCGCGTAAAAAGGGCCAGACGCATGTTTGCGGGTTGCCTGAAGACTGTAAAGAACAATCCGATCTGGGCGTATCTGAGGATATCGTAGAGGACCGAGTCCGAAACTCTCCGACGCTGTCCATCATGTACAAAGTTAACGTTGCAGGCACATGCGGACAGCCAGGGGGACATTGCCGCATTGTTGAACAGATAAGAGAGCAAAGCATTTGTTGCCGTCGCGTATTGTATATTTGAGCGGACGGAATGGAATTCGACACCGGGCGGCGGAGTTCTTACAGCGGCAGGTCCGGCATGGTGGTTGGTGATGAGTTCCGCCGTGCGTGACTGATCTAAATTTTTGGCCTAACGCTATTCACTCACAACGTCCATGTCGCTGTTCCAGAAGCTGGCCATTGTCCCCAGCGTCGAGCTGGTCATAATGCCAAACAACCCGCAACACCGGAGCCTCTAATGACGAACCGTGTGCACAGGTTAGCCGTGTGCACAGGTTAGCGGAAGAAGCGTCGATGTGGCTTGTCCCGAGTAGACCTCCGGGAATCCCAGGATTCGTTTCTGATTCGGCCAGCCAGATCTTGACTGGTGGAGATTGAAAGGGAAGATGGAAGGCAATCTTGTCGCATCGCCTATTTCGTATGTATTTATTCCGAGCGGCCCCAGCATCTGTCGTTCGAGGCACCCTTGTCAGGCCGACTTCTTCGTCCATCACGTATACGCTTGCCTCTTAAGCAAGCTCAACGACAGCATCACGCGTTCCCGGCCCTCTCTCTTTTTTTCTTTAATTCGACCTTGCGTCGGTACCGGCCAATGGACTACGATAGCTTCGACGCCTTGGTCCAGTATCTCTTCAAGAAGGCTTGTCTCGTCGTTGTCGCCGTACCGCCGCTGACTCGCGTCTTCAGACCCAGAATGACGCCTGGTTTAAACCGTCCGAGGAGAATGTGAGCGCAGGTGTCTGTCTGCGCGTAGAAACGGGTTTGTTCAGGGTTTTTCCCTATGAAAACCCGTTCCTCGTTCCCTTCGAAGCCGCCGTGAGGGCGCTCAACCCTCTCGTGGCCATCAAGGTATGCCTTCTCTTGCACTGGCGTTTCGTGCTTGGCTCACTCAGCTTCTAGGTTCGAAGTGCTGCCGTCCACGCCGCTTTGTCCACGGTGTAAGCAACTCCCCTTCACTCTACCATCTTCCCGCTCATTTGTTTCCTAGACCGGAAGACGCGACGGCCATTTACATCGACCGCGATACGCGCATTCAGATTCTGGATACGATGGCTCATTTGCCTCAAGCCGAGAAAGAGCAGTGTGGTGCCTTCCTGGTATGTCCGTTTTCCTTTTGCCCGCGGCTGTATCTCATGTCCGAATAGCGCGATGAGCGCGTGCTCATTGCCTGGTCCGACGACATCGAGTCCATTGTCCCACTTTGCGCCGACTTTGAAGAAAAGCTGGTCAAGCTTGTCTGGCGCGCGCGAACAGCCTCTGCGTCCATTATCACCTCCGCAACCCCATCTGTCGCACCCTCTACCACGGCCTCGGACGTTAATCTCGCTGACACGCCCTCCCTTCCTTCGATCGCAGAGGCTGCTACTACCGCCGCTGTTGTTGCCCAGCCGCCCGCCAAAAAGTCAAGATGGTGGTGGAGCTGGAAGCTCGACAAACGGTCAACGACACCGGCTCCTCGCGACCTCGAGAAACAGTCCACTTCGGGTCGCGAGGCACGGCCGATCCGACTCTTTGCCCCGTTCTATGGCGGACTTGGTGCTGGACTTTCGTTATGTGAGTCTTGGAGTTTCCGTCTACCGTCCGAAACTCATGTTTCAACCTAGTCTTCGTTGGTAGCGGCCTCGAGATGCTCCTCACCGAGTGGCGCATGGATCGTGACTACCGGCGTTTTGCGCTCATGGCGACCTATCCTTTCCTTGTCTGCGTCGCTCTGGTTCGTCGTTGCCGCGCCACATCCACTTCCGCCCGTCCCTCTAATCTTCTTGCCACAGTTCTTCGCGCTCCAGGTCATCAGCGCTATTTCATTCTTGTGCGTCATGGTCGCTTCTCTTCTATTCTTCTAATTCATTATCGTCCAGGATTGGGCCCGTTGCGCAGTACCACGAGAACTCACGATACTACTCCGCCGTCCGTCCCGAGCCGAATCCCGCTGTCGACCAGGCCCTCCCGCATGTTTCCATCGAGCTACCTGTCTACAAGGAGAGCCTTGAGGAGACAATGTACGTGTTTTTTTCGCTCCACCTTTCACTTTGAGTTTTGCCTTTGCATTCCTGCTGGCAATTATGCCTTGGGCCACGTCATTTCTTTCATTTCATGAAATGAAATCTGCCCTTCGCCGATTCTTACGGCATTCTTCGCAGTGCGCCCTCTGTATTCTCTATCAAGAAGGCGATGCAGACGTACGCGCGCCAGGGCGGGACGTCCTCCATCTTTGTGCACGACGACGGGCTGCAAACCTTGTCCGAGGAAGAACGCTCCAAGCGCATTGCGTTCTACGCTGACCACGGCATTGGTTGGGTCGCACGCCCCAAGCACAGCGAGAAGCCCGGCGGCTTCTTCCGCGCTGGACGGTTCAAGAAAGCATCGAACATGAACTATGGCCTTGCTCTCTCGTTGCGGATGGAGGCACACATCGCGACGCTCGAAGCACGGGAACGTGCCGGCGAGGATTTGGAACTTGGCGAAGACGAGGCGTTGGAAGACCGTGCGCTGGCTTTGGCGGTCGAGGAGGTTGCAGTACAGAGCGGACACCGACCCTGGGCAGCCAATGCGCGTTCGTTGCGGATTGGAGATGTCATCCTCATCGTCGACTCGGACACCATCGTTCCGGAAGACTGCTTCCGCGATGCGGCCCGCGAGCTGGCCGAATGCCCCGAAGTCGCGGTCATCCAGCATGAGTCGGACGTCATGCAGGTGGCCCACCACTTTTTCGAGAACGGCATTGCGCATTTCACGCGACGTATCAACAAGTGTATCTCGATGGGATGCGCCAATGGCGAAGTTGCTCCGTTCGTTGGGTGTGTTCTCTCCCTTGCCCCTGTATGACGTCACTAAATTCAAGCACAGCCACAACGCTTTCCTTCGATGGTCCGCTATTCAAGACGCAGCGTTCGTCGACGTCGACGGTGTCACGAAGATCTGGTCCGAGTCCAACGTCTCTGAAGACTTCGACATGGCGCTCCGGCTGCAGCTCCAGGGCTACATTATCCGTTGGGCGACGTACTCGGAGGGTGGCTTCAAGGAGGGAGTCTCGTTGACCGTGGCCGACGAGCTCAATCGGTGGCAAAAATATGCATATGGTATCGAGCTGAGCTTTCAGGAGTACCTTCTGCTAACATTCCGTCAAGGCTGCAATGAGCTCATCTTCAATCCGCTCAAGGATTGGTGGCGTCTGGGTCCCATCACGAAACAGCTCCGGGTACGTTCTTCTATGCTTACTCCCCCCCCAATGCTTACGGCTTCGTAGACCTTCATCTGGTCAGACGCGCCGGTCCATTATAAGATCAGCATGTCCTCGTACATGTTCTCTTACTACGGGATTGCCGCATCAGCGGTCTTGTCGCTCATCAACTACCTGATCCTCGGATTCGCGCTCGACATCGACGGCTTCTACATGCACTCGTTCGAGATCTGGCTAGCCTGCCTGGTGGTGTTCCCGGCTAGCGGAAATGTTTTGCTCTTTTTCCTTGCCAAATACACTCGCTAATCGATCTACGTTAGGTCGCATTCACGTTACTCGAGTACCGGCTTGGAATTCGGAGTATATTCGCCTCCGCCATCGAGAACTTGACTTGGGTGCCATTTTTGTGAGTACCATGTGCGCTTTAGACAATCGAGAGTGGTGCTGATGCACGGCCTAACAGCTTCTTCTTCTTTGGCGGGCTGAGCATCCACTTGTCAACGGCGTTACTGGCCCACTTGTTCTCGTATAACATGACCTGGGGAGCAACAATCAAGGTGTGTGTTGTTTCAGTTTCACAGTCATCTGTCTTTTGTCCATCTATCGCTCGTACTTCACCTTCACCATGGCCTGTCGTTGCCATCTATCCGCTATCCCGCTCCGGTATGCTCATGCCCATTCCAGGAAGTGCAACGGTCCAATTTCTGGATTGAAGTTCCCGAAATCTGGAAGCGTTTCCGGCTCGCGCTCATCATCTCATTCACCTTCATCGCAATGATGATCGTGTTGTCGCTACCGATCGTAACACCGGCGTGGCAGATTCCGGGCTCGTCATGGGCCGTTATCCTTCCTCTTGCGTGCGTCCTTTTCTCTTCCTTCCCCATTTGGATTCAGTGACTGACGGACTGTGCAGAGTGGTCGCCTCGGGGCATATCCTCTTCCCGATTGTGCTCAATCCCTGGCTCATGATATTCTCATATTGAGCTTGCGATGACCCCTTTGACGATCCATACACGCCCTCCATCCCCGCATCATCCTCTCCCTGCACATTGGTTCTCCCACCCCCCGGACTTGTTTTTCTTGCCTCCCTCGTACATTATTATCGCATCATGCAATCCAATCACATAGACGTCGACTTTCTCCTCCTTTGGTACATTATAGCTATAATTCATCGGCACCAACCACCGCCCATCTGCACGCATGTGCCCACTGTACGGTTTTACGTCCGCTACGACCACTACTACCCTCTCTTCCTCCGCGTCGGACTTGCATGCATCCACATTGGTACTATCCCCTTCTTCCCCGTTTTCGCGTTACATCCCCTCTGCACCCCGTTGTTACTGACACGGGCTGCGTCCTGCAATCCGCATCGCACTCTCCTTGGCACCCACTCTCATTGACACTATCACTACCTACCACTATCGTTATGGCGCACGCACGCATCCGTTGTACTTACACTGTTTCTTTTTTGGTCGAGGGCCCATTGGTTTCACTGTATGTAGGGCTCTACGTTGGGATATTATTGAATTGAATACATCTTGTGCACTTCGAGGGCTAGCGCGAGTCGAGTACCGAGTCAAATGGGGTTGTGGATAGCGCCCAGGTGTGCAAGGACAGGGACAAGGACAAGGATAGTCTCCTTGACGCGCATATGCAATTACTCCGCGCAACGCAACCAAATGTATATGCAGTTGCGATACAGATGTGTACACTTGACTTGAGTCCAAAGGCGTACAGTACGCGTTCATTCATCCCTTCCAGTTCATTAATCTCTTCCGGTGTTCGCGCTCTCAAACAGAATAAAACACCGCCAAGTCCGAGATTACTGCGACGGGGGTACGGTGGGCGCATTACCTCCGTCCCGTGTCCAACACGGCGCTAAAAAGAGCTCCCGGCGGCGAGCGCGTATCTATCCAAGTATTTATGCTGAATCTCGCACAGCCTAAGAGCGGTGTGAGCTTATCAGTGATATGTAGTGTCGAGGCCTTCACTGGCACATCCCCACTTGCAGTGCAGAATCTCCGTCGAATCTACCCTGTTCCGGTCCGCAAGGCCCATATTATTCTTGGGAGGTTCAATTGAAAGCTTATCTCGGGAGCGTTTGTGATATTCTGCCGGTGGGACCTGGAATCTTGATTCCGCGATGATAACGCATCGAGGACGAACGTTGTATACTAGTAGGTCTATGGCGAGATTCGTGGCGCGTATGTCGGTTGACGGAGGGTAAATGAGGCGGAGACAAAGGCATTTTATTGCAACGACCGGCAGTGACCGAGCAGATGGTTTCAAGTACGACCTCGAGCTTGACATCAGGTCACGGGGTCGTGAAGCCTGGAACGATCACGTGAACTCGATCTACGCGCTCGCGAACAGGGGCTCCGCTCAATAAATATAGCATGCGTTGATGCGTTGATTCTTGTCTGTAACAAATTACAAATCTGAAGTTTACGCCTTCAGATGTACGGTATGGCAGCCTGTATATATGCAGCAATGAGAGGGATCTAGCAGCGAGGGATAAGTAAAAGGAATCCTTATTAGCCTGATAAATGTCCAAAAACCCAATGTCCGAGAGATTTCGCTATAAGCGGGGTTTTGACATGCCCAAGCGAGTGCATTTGTATGGGGGGAACGCGTACGAGCGGACGACGATCGCCATACTTTTGGCGGGACTCGGCATCCGATATCACGACAAGCTTGATGAGCGCATAGACGTTATCATCAGTCTCAGGTATGTATCTATTCAGCACACACAGTGCTGAAATGACCACAACGTTCGCTATAGTGACTTCGATGACTCCAAAAGGCGAAAGAGGACCAAGTCGTCGTCGGCCACTGCTGGCCGCATGCTTGTTTCGTCCTGGGCAAATATATCGTTCCGGATGCGATTGAATTCGCGCCGGGTTCAGCCTTTTCGGTTGTACCTATGGTGTTGCCCGAATTTCAGTCCGAAAGCGATCCGCCAAGGGCAGCAACCCATGGTCGGAAACGGAAACGAGCGGAGCATCGAACATAGAGACGCAAAGTGTACATGTATTTCGAGTCCATCGAGTTCGTGATGGGATTTAGACGACAGTTAAAAGAATTGTAAAACTGAACCAAATCGCAAAGGAAAACGCGCAAGAGCTGCATAACCCTCGGTTCACATCTACGGTTACATTAATAGTTTACGCCTGCGCGGTGCATTCCGTGGACTCGCTAGTCCTGCTTTGGCTGACAATTTCTGTTGCTTGATATCCGCTCGTCGCTTGTGTTCGTCACGTTGTTTGAGTACCTGCGGGCATGGGATAAAGCTGCCAAGCGCTGTGGGGAGAATCCACGGGGAGAGCAGAGCTTCCAGCCAGCGTTGGGTACAATCCCATCCTGAGAATGCTATAGTTCATTGTGTTGATGATGAGCGAAATTGTCGACCCACCTTCTTGACTGTATAAAGACCCTGCAACAGCCAGAAAGGCAACTTGTGTTTGCGACGGAGCGACGTGCCACTGGTGGGCATTGGGAACGATAAGCTGGTGTCGGAGGTGGTTCTGTACATCGTACAAGAGTCCCAGTCGCGACCCAAAGGCCTGATGGCTCAGTCCTATCCGGACTATCTGGTAGAATGAGTAACTGCGTATCGCAGTACGGCGGAAGCCTACATTCATTTCCGTGGCGCTGGCAGTGGGCAACTGTGATGCGCAGAGAACTGATACGGAAAGCCGGTACAAACTGCGCCCCAGAATTCGGAGTCGTGAGTTGACGACCCCATCCGCAAGAGCTTCCGCAAGGTGGGCGTGCGCATTCGAGAGCATCGGGGGGTAAGATGGCGGTAGTATAATGCGGGAGACATCAAGAGAAGAGAAACCAGGTAAGAGCTCTTGCAGCCACTGGCTGGGAGCGGCAAGCTCGAGATGCAGACCCTGATTGCGTTGATACGTTCTCTGTGGTTCCTTCGGCGTGGCATGCATCATCGGTGGTTTGGGGCAGAGCATCATGAGCCACGGGGATAGGAGAGTCGTGAGCCATTGCATCGTAGCAGTAACACCTGTGCTCATTTCGGCTCAACGTTTCGTCGTATGGGAGTACATACCACAGGTTTGCACCGCTGCGCCGGTCACTGCTTCAACGACATTTGAAACAACCCTCATCTCAGGGAACATGCGCCGACGGCGATCCGTGTCGTATAATTGCATGCCGTACAGCAACGCCAGATGCCCAAGGAATGAATACGCCGTGAGGGCCTCCAGCCCCTTCTACACCAGAACAGGGTCAGTCTTGAATGAGAAAAGCATTAGATAACGCACCATGGTAGCACTGTCATTGCGATGCGCGCCTTCTGAAACGGCCAATTCAACGACCGCGTCGCCAATCCATTCAAGAACTTTGTTTTCCTTGGGCGTGAAGGCCGTGCACATTAGATCGGGATCATATATAGGGGGGAGTGCCGGGGGATAGTCTGGTGGAAATGACGGAAGCGGTATATGCAGGGCTCGCCAACCCTGCTCGTGGTCCAAGTGTGTCAAGAGTTGGGAGGGTGGAGAGTCCAGAGGCAACCTTGTCCTTTGTGGGATGGGGCATTTTAGAGGATGGTCATTGGGTAGCTTATTCGCTATAAGTTGGATCGGTGTTTGTCGCCGCATGCAAGAAGCGAAGAAAGGTCGCAACAAGAAAGAGTCGGTGTCACTGTCACTGTCACAAGCTGGTTTCCTACGCCCAAGAAAATGCGCTTCAGCGAACTGCAGGCGCGCTACGCCGAGGAGTGGAAGCCTAGATTCCGCTTTAGCAATCTACAAAAGCGCTACGCCCAGGAGTTTCTGGGACTTCGCATAGCCACCCAGCCTGAGGCTGGCCGAGTCAAGCACTTGGTCAGCGTGGCCTCTGGTTCTGCGTCGCCCGGCTCGGGGACACCCGCAATGCCCTCGTTTCCGCCTCAATCATTAGAGGTCAGCGCACAGCAAGACACCCCCCTCCAGCGACGGCCTTCCTCCCGTGAGTCGGACGTGATCTATGTAAACAGCAAACGCTAATACAGGATAGATCGAGACGCTAGAGACACTGCTCTCGGACAATGAGAGTGCCGGGGCTGACTTTCTTGGAGGAGATTCGTGCAGCACAAATGAAGAAAGCGGTCGAGGATCGCGTACCCTTCTCCGTGTACGCGCCATTCGCTGGGGACGAGGAATGGGACTTGGCGAAGTGGCTGGCGAAGAACGTTAATCAGACGGCGGCCGAAGAGTATCTCAAGCTGCCTACCGTTCGTCCAATCTTGTCTCATTCATCTCTCGCTCACAAAACCCTCGCAGACCAAACGCCTTGGACTTTCGTTCCACAACAACCGTGCGTTCGTAAATAAGATCGACCAGCTGCCGACGGGCCCGGAGTGGAAGTGCAAGATGGTGTTGATAGACGGGAATCGACACGATGAGGACGGGAACTTGATGAAGGAGGAGCTTGAGCTCTGGGTTCGCGACCCTGTGGACTGCATCCGTCAGCTTATGGGAAACCCCGCGATGAAGGACGACCTGGTGTAGGCACCGGAGAGGGTATTCGGGTCGAAGGAGCGGGACGATGACAGTGCGATTATCGACGAGATGTGGACGGCGAGCTGGTGGTGGAAGCTTCAGGTATGTCAGTACAGTGGACTTGTCGGTTTATATTGACCAACAACTCACCAGCAACGTTTACCGGAGGGCGCAACGATTAGCGGCCTCATCCTGTCGTCGGACAAGACCAAGCTCTCCAACTTCTCGGGGGACAAATCCGCATGGCCAGTGTACTCGACAATCGGGAATATTCCTAAAGAAATACGCCGTCAGCCCTCCTCGCATGCGACGGTGCTCATCGGATACATACCGGTTTCAAAGCTTGAATGCTTTACGGACGACGTCCGCTCGCTGGAGGGTTACCGGCTCTTCCACCACTGCATGTCCGAGCTTCTGGAGCCGCTCATCAAGGCGGGAACGGACGGCGTGTGTGCGGACGGCAAGATTCGCAAAGTCTTCCCCATCCTCGCCGCCTACGTCGCAGACTACCCGGAGCAGTGCCTGGTCGCTTGCTGCAAGCAAAACCGGTGTCCTCGCTGTGTCGTCGACCCGGACGCGCGCGGGGAGAACCTCAGAGACGAGGATATTGTCTGGAGAGAGCCCAAGTCGACCCTTCAGTATCTCGACGATCACCAAAACCGCCGTCGCTCACCTGAGTTCGAGCAACACGGCCTCACTGCCGTCTACCAGCCTTTCTGGGCCAAGCTCCCCCACTGCGACATCTTCTCCTGCTTCACGCCCGATCTCCTCCACCAACTCCACAAAGGTGTCTTCAAAGACCATCTCGTTAGCTGGTGCACGGCTATCGTCGGGAAGAAAGAGATGGACGCACGATTCAAGGCCATGAACACCTTTCCCGCTCTGCGTCACTTCAAGAAGGGGATATCGACGGTGTCGCAGTGGACAGGGCGAGAGCACAAAGAGATGCAGCTTGGAACGATCACGTGAACTCGATCTACGCGCTCGCGAACAGGGGCTCCGCTCAATAAACATAGTATGCGGTAATGCGTTGATTCTGGTCTGCAGCAAATTACAAATCTACAGTTTACGCCTTCATATGTACGGTATAGCAGCCTGTATGCAGCAACGAGAGTGATCTAGCAGCGCGGAATAAGTAAAGGAATCCTTATTAACCTAATAAATGTCCGAAAACCCAATGTCCGAGAGAGAGAGAGAGAGAGACGGAATTAAATTCCGGGGGGAGTGAAGTCGGTGAGGTTGGCAGGCCACAAGCCAATATGGCCGGGGTCCCCACCGATACGAACCCAGGTGGAGTGGGACGGCGTGGGTCCGTCCAGGATGAAGAGCTGGTGCCATCCAGGAGGAGAGATGAATGAGTTGGGCGGGGCGGTGATGGTGCACGTTGTGCCGGCGCAAGTGAACGCCGGGAAGATGGTGCGTGCGCCCATGGCATTACCGTGGGTTGACGACACGGCTGTTAATTATAATCAGCTCAGGACTTGGGTAGTGTTCAGAAAGTACTGACCAGCTACGAGGGAGACCTTCATGGTTGATGTCGTGCCCTGGTGAAGCGTGACGACGACCTTCTGCGTGCTGCCGTACGTCCAGTCGGTGTTTGTGATAGTGTAGCTCGGCTGTGTGAATCCTTGCGTCAGGTAGGGCGGGTAGTACGCCTGTCCGTGGAGATCAACGAGACATTCGCTCGAATAAACTTCCACCTTACCTCAATGCGCATCTCCTCCGGGAAGTTGGGAGTCTGCGGGTCAGAGCCAGACACAAGGACACGCGCGTCCGGCAGAAGGATCGCCTTCGCGGAAGAAGATCAGCCGAGTTGAAAGAATGCCGGGAAAACCAACCTCAGAGTGATACAACCGTGCGACGATGGTGTTGCCCAAGATCGAAATCCGCTGGTTCACAGGCTTCGCGGGATCGTATAGCAGGGCGTTCAGATTGGGGCTCGAGGCGAGACCGAAGCCCGCGACACCCTGGTGAGCGCCGTTCAGTATCATGAACGTCCCGTCTGGGAGTGGCGCCATGCATGGCATAACACGTTGCGAGGGCTGGAGCTTGTGTTAGACGCGGAACTCAATTCGGTGAAACGCTCACCATCCGCTCGAGCGTCCAGGTAGGGTTGGTCACTTCCGGTTCGATGGAAACACAGTTGTCCAGTGCGATAC